>CM074737.1:113917845-114517845 GCA_037367245.1 Phrynocephalus guinanensis | reverse complement strand
AAATGCCACACAAGTCTGTATGCTACACCATGCATCTCAAAGGGGTGGGGGTGGGGCACACTCATGTGTGTATGTATGTGTAACTGAATTAACATTGTTTCTTCCTCAGAACCATTTTGACTCAAGAAGCAACCATTTGTGTGAAAGGGGTTAGTGTCAGCAGTTATCTAGAAGGACTGATGGAAAATACAATATCTTCAAATGCAAAAAAAGTATGTATTGCTTTCAATTTCTGAAAAGGGATGGACTGTGTGATAAATACAGACCTGTGTCATTCCATCCCACTTTGTCCAAAGGCTGGGCCAAACATCAACTATAATGGCCTCTTCATATGGGGAATAATACTAATCTTTCTTAAAATCTTTGAACTACAGTGTTACTCTTCTGTAGCCCTGGAAAGTTGATTTTAGTTTAATTGTGTCCTATCATTTAAAATGAAGTAGGGCAGGAAGCCTGGCAGACACTAAGAGAGATATCTGCAGGTGCATTGCTGGAGTGGGGGCACATGTAAACCCTTTCTCAATATCATTTGCATGAGAGATGTTCCCTCAGTTTTTTGGGGCAAGGAATCGTTTAGGCATGCAGTGTGAGTAAGCTGTGTCTTGAGAAACAAAAGTCTAAAGACCGTAGAAATGAAAATAAAGATAAAGTCCAGGACTGGCCCATCTATGCTGTCCTTTTATCTTCAGGAAACCTTTTCCTGAATGATGGAGTACTTGTACATGATTACATGGAATTTTTACTGTTCTCTTTAACTGCTCGCGTTCTCTTGTAGCTTTAATGTTGCCTTTTAATGCTGTAAGATTCCCCTCAATTTCCTGTTCTAAAACTTGAATACGTATGTCTTAATTGTAATGAACTGTAAATTGTCTCGTATTGCTGTAAGCTACCTTGGGTCCTTTTCCAAGGAGAAAGGCGGAGTAAAAATACACTCAATAAATAAATAAATCAATAGTTTTCTCTCTGCTTTGGGGTAATCTTTATTTTGCTAAATACATCATGCTATTTAAACATTTTACTTCTATTTTGCTATTGAAGAAAGCTGGCACAATTTTAAATATATATTTATTACTTATTAGTACTACTGAAAGTTATCAGACAATATAAAAATGGAGAGACGCTATCAGATATTGCCAAAATCTAAGCTTATAGAGTTCATATTTGAAACTTAGGTTACCTGTTTGATCCAGAAAATGTATTCCAAAGTCTAGAAAGTGCACTTGATTGTATCGTAATATCGCCACAACTGTGTGTTATGTGTCTTTCCATCTGAAACTAGCTTTATCCTAGGACCAGATGGAACAAATTGTATCTTGACCTCCTAATGAAGATGTGTTTATTTTTAGGGGCGTGAAGCACTGGAATGGGTGATCAAGAGACTGAATGCTGAGATAGAAGAATTCACCTCTTCTGCAAGGGGAACCATGAGGTCCCCTATGGCAGCAGCAGCCTTTGTAGAGAAATGATACAGAGCTTCTAAAACTGATACAGAGCTTCTAAAGTATCTGAATCAAACCATTGTGAACGTCCTCAAAGATGGAAATATTTATTCTTCTAATTAAACAAAGCGGATTTGTAGATTAGTTTTTAAAAAAAAATATATTATAAACTTGAGGAAAATTTGTATGCATCTGTACATGAAACTAACAGGCATAACAGTTCTGTTGGCTTGCACATTCCTTTCAGCTAAAGTAATCCAAGCATTCAAGACAGTTCCTGCATCTTCAGCAATCAGGCTTAAACTTGATTTTCCAGTAAGCCTGCAGTTGGGCAGGCAATGGGATCATACCAGAAATGAAACAAATTAATGCGGGCACAGTACTTTGGGCAGTTTGTGACAACGTAGATTGGAAGACTTAAGATTGTTACTTGAAGTACAGTTTTGTACTAAAATGCTTTTTGTATGCCGCTACCATGAATATTACTGATTGCTCAAGTGTGGTACTATACTTAACCAACAAACATTTCTACTAGACAAATGATAAAAAGCTGTGGAGGAAAGGAAAATGTTAAACGTCTATAATTTCAATTCTGTAGATTCCCTACTTGTAAAAGATAGTATAATGATTTAAGAATGTTATTTTGTTGACACACCCATTTAGTTTTCCAGTTTCAATGCCTTGGAATTCATACAGAAGTAAAGCTCTGAGGCAAAAACTAGTCCTTTTTCAAATGTACTGTAACACTATTGAATTAATTGCATAATCATAATTTATATACTTGCTCAGCAAGACTTCAAACTGTTGAAATTTCTGTAAACAGTACCCCATGTTCTTTTGCATCTAAGGAACTGAATTAGTGGCTTAATCTTGATCTAAATATCCTGTCACTAAGCATTCTTTGATTCCATAACCTGAAACAGTGGTTAGAGTCTAGCATTCTTTCTGCTCTTCCTTCACAGGGGAATCTGTAGAAAAAAGTTGAGGATGTACTGTGTAAGGGAACTTGTGAAATAATAAGAGAAATAATTAAAGTTTTGTTCAAGAGGCTTTACAAGGTACTAAGTGGTGGGCAAGTACATGTGGAAATGCCTCCTCATTCTGTTCATTTTCTCAATTGCAATGTGAAAGAAGCCATTCTCATGCATGCAGTTTCTCAAAAACTGTCAGTACTCTAGAACTAAAGCTAGTTTGAGATTACTTATTTGGACATAAATGTATTTTTCATTTTCCAATTGGGGGTGAAGGAAGGGGTGAAACTAAAAATGCCTAAGCTTTAAAAATGTTTACTTATAGTTGATTTTTGAATATTTTTCTACTTGGATCTTGCTTTGTCTTTCTTATGTTTGTAAAAGCAATGCAAATTGTTAATACTTGGTGTTTTTTTACATACTAATTTAATTAATGTGTCAACATTTGATCACCGGGTTTGTGTTTTAATTTTGATAAGCTGTAACTACTTTTTTGATAAAGATCTGGGCTTGGAGAGAATGGAATTGGACTGAGTTATTCTCCTGCTACGAAAGAGTGATACTGCTGTTGACAGTCTTTGTTTCGGTGGCCCAGCACAACCACTATTCTCTTTCTGCTGTCAAGATGAGCATGATAGCCAGAAACAGGATGTGACACAATGATACCTTTGGATCCAAAGCTCTTCCTTTTATCAACAACATAAATGTGCCCCTCCCAGCGGTGCCAATCTGGAAGTAGTGTAACTAATCCCACCCTCCACCCCATTACTTTTCACTAGGAACAGAGAACTGTCAGAGAAGTCCAGTTGGTTGGGGGGGGGGGAGAAATCACTTATGCTTTTATACCTGGCTGACACAACTATTGATAAAGTGGTAGATGTACTCTTTTGTCCCACCTCTAAAACTAATTACTGCAGTTCCCCAGACAAATCAGAAGCACTTCACACCTCCACCAGGATATTCATGCCTAATAACCCATACTTTATGGGTACTGGGAAGGGTTGAATAGATGGGACTTTCACACACCCCAGTACATCTAACGAGCCTATTCAGGCCCTTGTCCACCTAACAAGCCTATTCAGACAAGGGCAAGACTGCAACCACTAAGTAACACCACTTTAATTCAGTCTGGTTCCAATTGGATTTACTAAATTTTACCCCAAAACCAAAATGAAGCACGTGGGTCTCTTACATCAATCCTTTTCTCTCCCCCCCCCCCCCGCCATCTCTGTCCAACAGGGATTTGTATTTCTCGTAGAGCCATATGGAGATGGGTGAGGGAGTGGGGGCGATGTATGAGCCATGTTCTTTTGTTTGAAGAACTGGGATGTGAAACCCAGTGCTTTAGCAGCTTTTACAACTGCCCTCCAACTTCCTGCCTCTAACAAGACTCCTGTCCTGGCTGCAGCAGCATCTGGCCATGGACTTTAAGAACATCATCTAACCAACGACTTTAAAAGCAACCTCCTGGAAAAGCACATCTTTTTCCATGTCAGAACTTCTGGGACCTGATTTACACTCAAAACCTTGCAATGTTCTTTTTTATTATTAGTTGTAGACTATAAAGGTATCACCTGTAACCTATTTTTGTAATTGTGTTTTGTGATGGCACATGGCTCAACACCCCTTTTGCTACAATAAAAAAAGTTCAGTTGCCTTGACTCAATTTCCAGGTAAGCTCACATGGAAAATCTTCACAGACCTAATCACTGAAATCTTAGCAATTATATCTGAACATGTATAGTTCACAGGTTTTTGTTTTGTTAAATTGTTTTCAGCCTTGTGGGAGAGCTCAAGAAAGTTCAAATTCCAAGGTGCCAACCTTAAATTTAACTGCCAGCCCTTGCCAATATCCTATACAAGTCTTCATATAATTTATTTCTTAAATGTATATATTGCCTCATTAGTGTCAGGCACTATTCTGGGTGGCTTACAGATTGCAAAAACATAATAAACATTAAATAAACAATTAAAATATATAGTTACCAGCTGTCTTGGCATCTAGGAATTTGATCAGCTCAGCAGGAAAGAGACTCTTAATTTTACTGTTATTTTGCTAGATTATGCGGATTTCTGGACTTGCATTCTGCCAGGAAGTAACATTTATGGATATAATTTATATATAGTATTTATATTTTATGGATATATTTATGGTTTTATTGTAGAATATAATACTCATGCTGTCATGCAATTCCAACTGTTCCCAGTGGTCTACTTCATTCATCTGTGCAATTTCAGCTCTTTCAGAGTTTTATTCTCAGTAATATGAAAATAATAATGTGCAATCAAGTCAATTTTGATTTATGGTGACTCTTTCCATAGTTTTCTAGGTTGAGAGTTCTCAGTTGTGGTTTACTATTCCCTTCTTCTGGGGGCAAAGAGGAGGCAGTTGAACAGATCATGTTCCAGTTTCCTTGCTAACCAGTTTTGCACATCTGTTCTATGGTGACCTACATGGCTTGAAGGCCATTTGTATGTTATAGTTGGTTGCTTATTTGTCACTCTAGTAGTGTTTTTATTATTTAATATTTGTATGTTACACAATAAGCCAATAGCTGTCGTTTAATTTACACCCATAGAAGGATAATGATATCAGCAATATTTGGTAGTTAAGGACTTCCTAGTTCCATCCCGTGGCTATTCCATTTCCCTTTCATCACATGGAAACTAGGAGGCAGAAGTAGAAACCCTTTACTGAAAATCACTACCACCAAATAATGTTACCAACCAGGGAACAGTTTCAGTAAGTACAGACTTGGTCCTTCTGTCTCATGGCTTCCATTTTACGGAAAATCTGCAGAAGAGGAAGTTCTTAACTACCAAAAATCACTCTTTGCCACTGATATCAACTCCCAGAAGCATAAATTATGCAACAGTTTTTCAGACAATTTGGCTCAATTGCTCTAGCTGCCATATAGTTCTGGCTGATGTGAGGTTCTACTTTATTTTGCCTGTAAAATGGAGGAAATTGTGCTCCCCATCTCACTCTTCTGAAAATGGCTATCATTCACTAACATGAGTTCTTCCTTTTCATTGTGCCACCTTCTGAAGGACTGAACTCACTTTGATCCTGATAGGTAACAGGTAGGATTTATTTTATTTTATCACCGTCCTCCAGCTAGTATATACACATTACTCTGAGTAGCTTACAAAGAACAAAAAGCAAGATAATACAAAATAAAACAAGATAACAATCAACATAAAATATAACAAGAAAAAAGAAAGAAGGTGGTGTCACATAAATACAGAAACTAAAGCCATTAAATTCAGGTAAGGAAGGAAAACTATTAGCTGTGGCAGATCTCAAAAACCTCTCCTAAACAATAAGGTCTTTTGACTGCCTACGAAAGGCTATAAGGGAGAGAACTAGATGAAGCCCCGCCAGAACCTGGTTCCATAACATTGGGGCCTCCACCAAGAAGGCTCTGTTTCATCTGGTAGACTTGCAGGCCTCTCTCATGGTGGCCACCTGTAGCACTTTAGACTGCAGTGCCCTAGTGGGACAGGCAGATGATATTGGGGTGATGCACTCTGACAAGTACTGTGGCCCCAAACAATGGACTGCTTTTTATGCCATAAACAGAACCTTAAACCTGATCTGGGAGGCAACAGGTCAACAGTGAACATGTTTGGGGGTAGGGGTATGTTGTGTTATTACAGTTGTGACCGACTCTTCATGACCCCATGTCCATGGAGTTTTCTTGGCAGGAATACTGGAGTGGTTTTCCAGTTCCTACTCCAGGCACCTACAGCACCTGGTATTCCCTGGTGGTCTTCCATCCAAGTACTAACCAGGGCTGACCCTTGCTTGGCTTCCAAAATCAGGTGAGATTGGATGTGCTTAGGGCATCTAGGCAGCTTGGGGGTAGGGGAGATATGATTAAATTTGCCCATCCCCAGTCTGGCAGCAACATTTCGAACCTGTTGCAATCTCTGGATCAGTTTTAAGGACAGTCCCGCGTAGAGACCATTGCTGTAGTCAATAATCAACACCTGCACAACAGTCATGAGAGAGCTGCTAATTCTTTGGCAAGCATTTTCTGTAAAGCCTAATGGGGAGTGTCCTCTGGTTAGTCAAGCCCTCTGCCCCATTGTTACATGAACAACCAGCCCAAACAATTTTTCAGAACTTCATGTTTTTCACCCCATAAGCTGCCTTAAATCTGATCCTTGCCAGAAAGGCAGCATATAAATGAAATAAACATAGTCTGATGAAGAGCTCTGGAGAACTCAGTAGCTTGCATATTTTGTAAATGTAACATTGTTCCTTACTAAGTACTGTCTGCCTGTTAATTATTTTTACGGAGGAATACAACCTCTTTTCTACACATTGAATTAATAAGCTTAATATGCTCCATTTAACAACTTAATATCCTGAAATCTAATTCTGTGGAACAGAAAATTGAGTGTTTTTAGTAGCCAATTTCAGGCTTATTCGATGCTGCTAGTCTATGCTGTCTTGAGATTTGCTAGCTGGTGACCCGTATTTAAATCAGCATGGAACAAACTCCAGTCCAGGAGCTGATGAAAGATTAGGGTCATTAGTGGGAGGAACGGCTGAGCTTTAGCAGCTCAGGGAACATGGCTGGTATCAGAGGAGAAAGGTAGAGAATGTACACCTATCCAAGGTATGTGGAACTCTTAATCTTTTATCCTAAATTCATATCTTGAATCATACACCACAAGTTTGTTTATGATATGCAATATTTGAGCAGATGTCTGCACAGCTGGGCTGTATCGGAGAAGAGATGAAAGGAGCATTTTGGGTAGTACTCAAAGTGGTCCGATGAACAATAATCATTTGTCTGATAGGCACCACATAGCATGCATATGAATAAGAGCATGTACAGTAGTTTAATGGGTGTTATTTATTCGACTGATCTCTGTTATGACGCACCTGAGAAAGGTGATTTTTTTTAATCTTTAAAGCCTTTTTATCATTAGGAAGAACAACGCCTTTGCAGAAATGGCTCCTTACTTTTCTAGCTATCAACAATAGAGCCAAAATCCAGCCAGGAAGCCCTTCTGCTTATAGCAATGGAACAAAATGTGTTTAACATTCACTGCACTGTGACCTAAGGAAGGATAGAAATGTACTGGCATCGATCATTTACACTGAATATAAATTGATGGATTTAAGTTACTATTTAAGTTACTAATGGCTGAAATACCGTTATAAGTCTGAGCTCACAACTAGTTTGAGGCCACCGAAGCTTACCAAATTCCCACTGGTTCAATGCACCTGCTCTAACTGCAACTTATTACTTGATTTCAGCCTATATTTTATCATATTTACTTCCCTGTGCTCAACATAAGGCCTCCTCCACACACACACACACAAAATACCTCAGGGTATGTAGCAAACACTTTGCATGCAAATTATTTTAGATTTAAAGAATATTGTATATATCTCAGACAGCAAGGGCAAAAAATGAAATTTTCCTTCAACTTTGGATAGCTACTGACTATTGAAATGGACATTACAGCTCTGGACAGATTATTTGTCTGCATATCATACCTTATGTACTATACAACATTACTTCTAAAATGTAAGAAGTATTAAATATTTCTGGAGTATTGCTTGTAGTATTGTGTAGTATTAATTTCAGGCTCCCAAATGATTGATATGCATATACACTGTCTCTAAATCCCTCTCGTTATTTCTGTCAACGGAAGGAAAACAGCTTCCATTAACTACAGATGAAGCCTAGTAGACACCTGTCGAGACTAAAAGGTGACCTCAGTGGGAGTTCACACCCTGGTGATTATGTTAATTCAATTATAAATACATCTGGGCACGGGCTGTGCCAAAACAATGTACCGGTGACATCCCAGGATAAGAAATGTCACATAAGGATAGGAGGCATTGTCCTTTGGAGCACTTTTCATGCTCCTGAAAAACACAGCTCAGTAAGTCCATCTTCTGAGGTACGGATTATGCTGTGCCAGCCCTGTGGGCAGCCATCACTGTTCATCACCCAAGCAGCATTTTCTCCACATCTTGTGGCTCCACCCAGCCATCCATTGCATTAAAAGCAACTGTCAAGTATGAAAATTAAAAACAAAGCACAAGGTAAACCCAATAATGACTCATTTCTCTCCAGTCAATAAAGTTACCAACAGCTTCCTAACTAACAAGGGCCTGAGGGGAAAGCCCAGTCTAGCTTCTTCTACAAAAGAGGTTCAGAGCCAAGGAGCAGCCATTGAAAACACTTTCTCTCACATTCACACTAAACATGTCTATGAAGGCAGTGGAAGATAGAGATGGATCTCCCCAATCCCCCAAATTGGGCGGGGTTGTATGGGAAAACACAGTGCTTCAGGTTGGGTGGACCCAAGCCCCCTTTTCTCAAGTACTTGTATACTGTATCATTTCAATATACAGTACAGAAAAATAAGATAGATCAATGAAATACATTGTGCAAATTCTCAGCTTCTCTACTACTCCACATGATTTTATTGGTCTAACATTTCAATCAATCAACCAATCAACCAATCAGTTTTATTCCAGGCTTAATTTCAGGCAAGAAGATTCACATAGCTTGCCTCCACAATCAGTATTTCAGTATTTTCAGAGCCTGTGAAGCTTTAAATAACTTGTCCTCAGGTCTAGTTTCTTTCTAAGGTTGAGAAAGGAAATTGTGTTAGCAATAACTATCTAATAAAACTTATAAACTGAGGTGCGGTGGGATTGCTAAACTAGCTGTTGCTCCCTAACCATCTCCTTGAGCTTAAGGGTAGCATGTCCGACACAGTTATGAGAACCACAGTAACCTCATAACTTCTTATTATACTGAAGACTCCTGGTTTAGATTAAACTATATATGGGCAGACGTGCTTAGTATTATTTCCTGAAACACTAGGCATTCGAGATTGACAACACTAGATTAGATGGAACAATTGTCTAGCTTCTGGAAGTTGAGTCATGGCAACTGGACTTCTTTTTCTTGAAAGACAGACACTATCTTGAGAGACTTCTTTTTCTTCAAATATTGCTTGAGAGATTGGGATACTAGTAGTTAACTTCTGGATTATTTTATATTCTATCTCTCAAGAAAAAGAAGTCCAGTTGCCATGACTCAGCTTCCAGATAAACTCACCTGGATGACCGAGAATCTTCACAGACAAATTGTCTAGCTTGTTGTGTAGTAGCCGCCAATGTTTCTTCCATGTTTCTGGCCCTTGACACATGGAAAAAGAGAATTGATGCCTGATGAATGAGAAATAGGGCCTAGTATGGTTATGTCAAATCTACTGCATGGAGCATGAATTACAACTTCCAGAATTTTGTCATGCTCAACAACATAGCTCTTTAGTAATTCAGAACAGTCCTTCACAATGAGTGGTATATGTATCACATATAGGGGTACACATGAAAAATATAGGCAGGAACAGAGTTTTCATAAAGATTTCTAAAAATTCATTCTCCCTCTATATATCCTCCTTATATACTATGGGTGATCAATATGGATTTTGGGATACTAGTAGTTAACTTCTGGATTATTTTATATTCCCCATGCCTACCAACTTTACGTACTATAAACCCATTTGTAGTTTTTCTATATATTGAAATGATACAGTATACAATATAAGCATGTGACAATCACTTTGGAGGCCCTTGTGGGCACCACAATGATTTTGTATTAAACAGCAGGGTGGATTCTCACAACACCTAGAAGAGATATCTAGAGTACTGTGACTTGAAGGAAAGGCATACACAAAGCCATGGGGCATAGAGTTTTCAAGATTTTGAACAGATGAATTCAGAAATGTACATGTTCTGAATTGTGCTGCAATTTTATGGACTGGGGGTTGGTTCCAAATGTTGATTCAGAACCATGGTGGCTGTAGACATTTTGGGAATAGTACTCATTGGATTACCAATGAAAAGTCTCAGGAAACTTCAACAGGTCCAAAATGCAGCAGCCAGATTGCTGACTCAGGCGAGGTACAGAGATCACATTACACCTCTATTAAAGCAGCTCCACTGGCTACCAATCAGCTATTGGGCACAATTCAAGGTGCTGACCTTAACCTACAAAGCACTGTACGACCTGGGGTCCTTGTCAAGATATGTAAAAGTTGATAAAATATATGTTATGTATATTTAACAGATAGTGGAAAGAGAATTGTAAAATGGAGGCAGTTAGATTCTGCAGACTCATTATGTTAATTCACAAGTGTAAGAGATAAGTAATCACAGGCATGTTATGTGATGAAGCACAGGTGAATGATTTATAGTATCATGATTGTATCAGATTGCATCAAATTGTAATTAGTGATGACTCACATCTGATGGGTACTGAACTGTATAAAAAGCACTAGCTTTCCATTTGTTAGGTGGGTCTGTTATGGTGAGAACAGAACCCCACACTCTGTTTGTCTGTTGTAAATATTGCTTGGTTATTATGCTGTGTATATAATTTTTATGTATATATGAATATATGAGTTTTTACTCTACCCATTGTCATTGTCTCTTCATAACCTAAAAAATGCAATACTTTATATCAATACTGACATTTTATCTGCACGCTACTGCTGCACTGCTCTGTGTCAAGCACAAGTAAATATTATATTTGTTGCTTAATTGATGATAGTCCTAGCTACCTCAAATATTTAATCTCACAGTATGAATTGGCTAGGATGTTAAGGTCTTCAGGAGAGGCCTTTCTATCCATCCTGCCACCCTCACAGGTATGTCTCGTGGAAACCCATGAAAGGGCCTTCTCAGCTGCTGTGCCCACATGTTGGAACTCGCTCCCACTAGAGGCCAGGACTGCCTCATCTCTGTTGTCTTTCTGGAAACAGGAAAAGACCTTTCTCTTGAGGCAAAAGCAAAGCAAAAGCAAAGGTGTTCTGCTTATATACCGCCCCGTACCACTTCAAGTAGTCTCTGGGTGGTTTACAGTCTTAATTACAGTATGCAGGCTACATATTACCGCCACCGCCACCACCCAGCAAGGCTGGGTACTCATTTTACTGACCTTGGAAGGATGGAAGGCTGAGACAACCATGAGCCTGCTACCTGGAATTGAACCCCAGGTCATGAGCACAGTTTTACCCGCAGTACAGGCATTTAACCACTGCACCACGGGGCAGTGGTTAACCATTAAATTCAGGGAAAGGGCAAGCTTTCCCTGAATGATGGACTACCTATTATGAGTCTTTTATGAATCTACCATACATGATCAAATACACTTTGTGTTTATAACCACTTATAACCTTGTGTTATTTGCATTGTCACAATGTCAGTTTCCATCACTCATAACTTTTACATGTTACTTTTTATGTTTTGATGTAACAAATCTTGTTTTATTTTTTCCTAGCTTTTGGAAGACAAGGTGTTCAAATGATGAAAATGATAAAATCACCCTGCCTGTTGAATGACCATGAAGTAATCTTCAGCATTTGTTGGATGCTGTAAATTCAACTTCCTGCCCCCCTGGATCACTCTGGACGCTTCTATTCTGCATCCCTGGACCAGTCAGGCCTTGATTTGTGGGCCTCGTTGGAATTTGCAACCAAATTTGCCTTTTCAGATTCCCTTGACCTCACCAGCTCCAGCTCCTCCGAGTCGTGGGACTGCTCCAGTGATACCACTACTACTTCATCCTCCTTGGGCCTTTCTGGTTTTGCCTCCCCGTCTTCCCCCGACCTCTCAAGTCTCTCGTCTTCATTCTCTCTGGATTCCTCCAGTATCTCCTCCTCAGTTTCCTTGGATCTCTCCAGCCCTGCATCCTCAGGTTCCTGGGAGCGCTCCAGCCTCAGCTCTTCCATTTCATTGGATATTTCTAGCATTGGTTCTTCCAATTCTCTACCTTCTTCTAGTCTTGGCTCTACCCTCTCCATAGACCTCTCCAGCCTCTCTTCCTCAGCATCACTGCAACTATCTGAGCCGTCCTCTTTGTCCTCTCTTGGACTCTCCAGTCATTCCTCTTCAGATGTGCAAGACCTCCATTACACAGTCTCTTCACCCTCCCTGGATGATTCTGTTCTCACTTCCTCCTCCTCCTCCTCCTCCTCCTCCTCCTCCTCCGGCTCATTAGACCTCACTAACATAGCTGCTGTGCTGACATCTCAATATTCCTCAGATTCATCTTCTTCAGGCTCACTGGATGTTGCTGGTTTTGTTCTGCCCACCGTCCTCCATACATCCAATGTCTCTGATAAAGGCACTTCCTTTTGCACTTCTTCGGTTCCCCTGGAGATTTCAGACTCTACCTCTTTGGCTCAACCTGAGCAATCAAATTTCCCTTTTCCTGATTTTTCCAACCAAACTTCCTCGACAATATTCAGTCACTGCAATCATCTAAATCCTCAGTCATCTCCAGTTTACCCTCTGTAGCCTTTGTAGAGCAAAATCCATAACAAAAGTCCACAAACAGTTTTTGTTGCTTGCATAATTATTGCAGTGTCAATGTTTTCACACAGTATGGATAACTTTTAAAAGTATTTTATCTGCAGGGAACCTATACAAGTGCAATATTTGCATTAATATGGATATGAAATAACAGCAGTATGTCCACTATTTTTTTTTCTGGCAAGACTGCTCTGCCTACTATAGCAGTATTGGAAGAGAGAAATTGGCAGCTGAAGGCACAGGAATTCTGCCAGAAAAAAGCAACCCTAAAATAATCTGTTTAGATTTATTAAGGTGCCTTGTTATTGGTACCATAGCAAATGACAAAAAGACTATTTTTGAGTGTCATTGTACATTTGTGTTCTCCCAAACTTGTTCTTCCTTTTTATTTGTTATTAAAATCAATGCTGTATAAATATTGCTTGGAATTAATTATTGGGAATTGACTAAATTGGGCCACATTTTCAAGGGTGTGCTTAATAAAAATAAAATAAAATAAAATAAAATAAATAATCATGCTGAATATCTGGAAGCTGAGTCATGGCAACTGGTCTTCTTTTTCTTAAGAGATAGAAACGTTTTGCTGCTCATCCAAACAGCTTCATCAGTCTGAATACAGCTAGTGCGAGTACTCCATCTTATAGTCAGCTTTGACCTCTTGAAGCTATTTGGATGAACAGCGAAACGTTTCTATCTCTCAAGAAAAAGTCCAGTTGCCATGACTCGGTTTCCAGATAAATTCACCTGGATGACTGAGAATCTTCACAGACATCATGCTGAATATGTTACCTGCCTCCTGTTACCAATCTTATTGATTTATGAAAGATACTAAGAGCTTGTTGATGCAGTATGTCAAAACACCTTCCAACTCCCATGGTATTATATTATCATTGCCTGAAAGGGTTTATATGTCACTGAAAAAGAATCTAATTTTGTACATTTTATGTATTGTAAAACACTGTTCAAATATACCACACATGCCTCATAAAAACAGTTTATCTTCTAATTTACACAGAATTATAAAGGTTTAGTAAAAACAGTACCTCTTTCCATTTATATCACATCCTTGGGTGAAGCTGATGTTTCATTATACCTTGTATGAACTATTAATTTGCCACTCAGATTGAGCGTAATTTGTCTCATAAATTTGGTACTCAGGTTTATAGTCATTTAACTCCACAGTTCAAGTAGCCATTTGATTTGTTACACCATTGTTACACCAGTATTTGCTTAAGTAAATACACAAAAACATAGTGGAATATGTTGAGGACACCTCCTTGAGGACACATTTCATATACAGTATTGCTGCTTGGTGCGTATGACCACTAGATATTTGACAACACATGTCAACTCCCCATTTGCTGAAGCAAACGTCAGCATAACTTCTGTGTATTTTCATTTTTAAGTCCCAAACCTAAAGTCTGCATCAAGTAAATAACATTTTAGTCAGGTGGGTCTTTTGCAATTTAAAGTTTTGAAATTAAGATAGATTTAGATGATGTGCTGACTTTCTTTTCTTTTACCTCTCTTTTTTGGCAAAGTATTATTCATATTTTCATTAAGGGGTTTAAAAGCATTATATTTATTACTTATTAATACTAATTAATACTACTTATTTCAGTGATATAATGAGCTTATTTCAAGTTTAATATTTGCAATTTATGGTGCACTAATGCCTTGAATGATTTAATATATTTTTGAAAAATGACATTGTAAGTCACCTTTGGTTTCCAGTTCTGGAAGAAAGGCAGCATTTAATTAAGGAAAATAAATACAAACAAACTGACATCCTCAAGGTGACCTTGAGAATATTTGACGCAGACCTTGTGGGGTCCGAAGGTCAGGAAAAGTCTCTTCCAGACATCAAAATTTTTCCAGCATATTTAGACTTTCCTCACATAAACACCCCCCCGATTGATCTATGGTGTTCTTCGCAGCTGCAAGATAAGGAGAGATTCAACAGGTTCAGCGTTCACACAACAAGCGAGAGAACAGATGTCTGCTGTGCAAGCACAGGAGCCCTGATCAGGGGTGGAAATGGCAACCCTAGCTTCTTTGGATCAATTTTTATCCCTTTAAATCAGCGGTGCCCATTGCCTAACCTTGGGTCACCCAAGCCATCTTGGACTGCAATTCCCAGAAGCCTTCACTGCTACAACCATGCTGCCTGGGGTTTCTGGGAGTTGCAGTTCCAAAAACACCTGGGTGACGCAAGGTTGTGAACCGGAAAAAACGGGCAGCCAATGGGAACGCCCGCCGGTACAACCGCCCGTGATCTGATTGGCTCCTGCCTTCGAACGAGAAGCGGTAGGCCGAAGAGGGGGAGGGGCTCGGTGTGCTTGCCAGGGCGCGAGGTGGGGGTGATGATTGGCAGGCGGGCTCCGAGGCGGGGTGTCTCGTGATTGGTCGGATCAGTTTGCATTTCCGGGTCTCGGAGCGTTTCCGCCTGAGACCGGGCTTTTGTCACGGTCGATCCGTTCGGTTGTCGGCGACCTTGCGGCTGGAGGCGAGCGAGGCGCGGTCGGTCCGTTAAGTAGCCATGGTGGCCTACTGGAGGCAGGCTGGGCTCAGGTACGGAAGGCTCAGCGCTTCCTCCCGCTGTGCCTTAAACTAAGCCTGCGCCTCTTCCCCTTCTCACGTTCGTTTGCTTCGGAGATGCGTGTCGAGCCTCTACTGGAAGGAACGAGGGGCCTTAAAGATAACACTCAAAAGGGCCTTCAAGGTCCCTCCGGGCTGCAGGAGGGGAGGGGAATTAACTCTTATTTGATTGATTGATTGATTGATTGATTGATTTCTATACCGCGCCATCTGGCAGAAATGCCACTCGGGGGGGGGGGCGGTTTACAACATTTTGAGGCAAATGCAGCAAATATATTATGAAACGTAAAATCAAGCATGAAACAAACCTACCAGTCCATAGGTCAAATCAAAATTATAAACAGCGGTCAACTCCAAGATGCCCTAAAAGAGAGGACCAAGGCGAATAAAGTTTACAAAAACAGATCAGCAGCAGTGGTGGTCAGTAACCCAGGAAAGCCATCTTGAATGGCCAAGGTCTTCAGGAGGTTTTTTAAAGGCCTGCAGCGTGAGAGCCAGGCAGATCTTTGGGGGAAAGTTGATTGCAGAGATGGGGTGCTGCCACGGAGAAAGCCCGATTCCTAGTAGTACTTTTATGGGCTTCCTGGACCGCCTGGAGGAACAAGGGTTAAGAGCGGTATTGTGGGGTAATAGCCATTCTGACAGATAGCGAGGTATGTATGTAGTAGCACGATAGTATGTAGTATTGGGATGCAAATTCTTTGGGTTATCAAATTTTGTGCATGCCATATCTCAATCGTCATCATCTTACACCTCTATGTAGAAGATACTATGTAACTTGGGCCTGTTTAATTTATTTGGTGGTGGGGGGAAAACCAGTAAATTTAGAGGAGGTGTGATAGAGGGGTATAAAATGGTATGCAAAGTAAGGAAAATAAATAGGGAGTCGTTGTCCCCCATACACACACTCATAATATTAGAACTTAGGGCAATGGTGGCGAACCTTCGGCACTCCAGATGTTTTGCACCACAACTCCCACAGTCCTTTGTAATTGGCAATCTAGGCTCGGGATTCTGGGAGTTGTGGTCCAAAACATCTGGAGTGCTGAAGGTTCGCCACCACTGAGGTTATCCACTGAGGCTGAATCAAGGGAGAGTCCAAGTAGCAGTATGAAGTGCTTTCTCATTCAGTGTACAATTACATGTAAAGTAGTAATGTCTGCCAGCTTTCATGGATTTAAAAGAGGATTGTATGTTTTCTGTGACTACCAGTTATATGGTGAACAGTGAGCTTTTATATATTATATGCTGGGGAATGGGAAGTACTGCTGCACTCGTGTACTGTTACTAGGCTTCCAATGAGTTCTTGTCTAAGCACAGCATGAACAGAACAGTGGACTAGACAGGCCTTTTATTTTGATCAAGAATTGATCCTCATATGTTCCTATGGTTATTGTATCTTACTTCCATAATCAGTAGCATGAATCTGAATGCCCGGTACAGTATTGAATAACAACAAAAGGAGACGGCTTCCCATAGCTGTTTGGTTGTTCGGTGGAAAACTGGTTGCTAGGTTTTACAATAATTCAACAGAGCTGTTGTTTTAGAAAAGGTAGCCATAGTAGTCTGGAAGTTGAGTCAAGGAAAGTGGACTTTTTCTTGAGAGAGAGAAATGTTTCACTGCTCATCCATGCAGCTTCATCAGTGAATAAAGCTAGTTGCGAGTCCTCCATCTTATAGTATAAGATAGAGGACTTGCCACCAACTTTCCTCAGACCAACAAAGCTGCTGCTTGGATGAGTAGCAAAACATTTCTATCTCTCAAGAAAAAGTCCAGTTGCCATGACTCAACGTCCAGATAAACTCACCTGGAGGACTGAGAATCTTCACAGACATAGCCATAGTAGTCTTTCTCGCATGAAAGGTAAAAACAAAACAAAAAATCAGAAAACATTGTGATGTCTTAAAGATTAGCTGTTGTATTTTAATGTGAGCTTTTGTGAACAAGTCCACTTCTTCAGACAGTATGTTTAAAGCTTTAATGGTCCACAGTACAGTATTCAGGAAAGAAACTTCTTTTGTGCTTGATGGGAATCAAAGTGGCAGACAGTCATGAAAGCAAGACCTGTGATATCTCTCCATATTAATGTGGTTCATAAGTCTCTTGTCTTCTTCTAGTTACATCCGGTATTCCCAGATCTGCGCCAAGGCAGTAAGAGATGCATTAAAGCCACAGTTCAAAGCAGAAGCAGAAAAGGTAGCAGGAGCAAATGTAAAAATAGTGAAAACAAAAAAAGAATGACATCCAGGTAAGTGATGTAATTCTGGGCAATTTTTATATTTGGAACAAAGTCTAACAGCATCAGATAGAAGCCTTTCCCTTGCCTGGCATCAGTTGCAGATTGTTGGCAGTTTAATGTGTGCAATTGGTGCAAACTTCTTTGAGAACTTCAAAAGCAGATTCAACCCACTATCACTCAACTGGGGAGAATGTGTGCATGCATAAATGAAGTTGGTTATGACATTAGGTGCTAAGAACATGCAAGAGAATGGTATGTTTGACTACAGTTGTACAGTAGAACCACAGGGGTTCAAAGGATCGGTTCAAATCCCCCCCTATGGATGCCCCAAAATGCTGACATTGAAAACACTATACATAGCATGGTCTCTGGCTCCCTCTATTAAACAGTTCTAGCAAACACACCACAGCAATAGAAATATTTCTTGGGGGGGGGGTATCAATTTCAGACAGCAGGTAAGTGAATCCGTAGATCCTGATCTCATGAAGAAAGGGGTCATACTTCATTGTCTATATTGCAGTAGCTACTGCTGAATAAACAAGACTGCTTTGGGAACTGCTGTAGACTAGCAAGCAAAGCTTTGATTGCATGTGTGGCTGTCATGCTTATTTTCCTCCTTTGTATCGTAGCAACTGTCAGTCGTCTCCACTTCTCTGAATATCAGAGCTCATCAAGAACTATAGCTGAAGGTGCTTTACATTGGGCAGAACATGCATCTGCCTAGCCAGTAACTCTGTGATGCCTGGAAGCTATCCAAGATCATAGCACAATTGATTCTTAGTTCTGGGCTAAGAACTAAGAATCTTCCCCGGGGATCTTTTTTACACAGGAAATACAGGAGACCTTAAGCATACCCGCTGTGTACTTTACACATACCACTGCCTTAACAAATTGCATATTGCGATGTAAACATATTTCACTTTTGTTACTCGTGTGCTAGAAAGTGACTTTTTCCAACAAGAGAATGAAAAAAAGTATCAGGCCTTATAATGCTTTTGCAGAAATGAAATGCATGGAATAGTAAAACATTTAACTAAAAACCTTGTTTGGGAAAATATAGACAACAAATAGTTTTCCTCCCAGTTCAGTAAGTGGGAAGGAGAGAATTTTGCCAGTTCCATGGAAGAATACAGGCATATCCAAACTTTGGCCCTCCAGATGTTTTGGACCACAGCTCCCACAGTCTTTTGCCATTAGAAATACAGACTTGGAATTCTGGGAGTTGTGGTCCAAAATATCAGGAGGGCCAAAGTTTGGACATGCCTGGGGGAAATGTGATGGAGAAGACAGCCTTGAATCCAGTAGGCCTCTTTGGTTTGTCCTTTTCTTCTCTGCTACCACAAGGGCACCTATACCCAACATCCTTGTGGTAGAAGACCTTGTTTGCAGCCTTGCATCCAGATTTAAAGTTAATTCCTACTAAATTAGATCAGCGTCTTATTGTTTATCCCATTTACTTAAGACAACAGGATTTTGTCTTAGGGTACCATCTTGTTACGTAAATTTCCACCAGTGTATTCCAGATGAGTTCCTGAAATATTTAATTTATGCTTATGGAAAACTTTCCCTGCTTCCGTGTTCTCCAGCTCCGTAGGCTTCTCTGTTGTCCTGGGGAAGTCATTGAGGGCCTTAGGAAGTGGTAGGGCCAAGCCTTTAATAATAATAAAAAAATCACTGAATTGCTGCTGCCAGGATCAGAACACTGATCATTGAATCAATAGATCTATTCCAGTTGGTACTAGCAGTAGTATACTTGCCAATCATAAAACAGGTCAACAACATTTCACATGCCATACAGTATATAGCAAGCTTAGGGGAGGTCAGGTCTTGGGGTGTTGGGATTCCCTAGATTGCCACATATACTCCAGCCTGAGGACTCAGTGGTTTCTGAACTTTTTAATAGGCTTTTCCCATTCGGAAAGTTGGAATGCCTCTCCTAAGGCTTTTGTTACCAGTGGTAAGAGTTTTAACAATGGTTTTTTCATTAACTCATAGTTGAACTTAACAAATAATAATGGGTTAGTTAACTGGAGAGGGAAAACCATGTGCCTTCTGGTAGCAAGAAATACTTTTACGTTTTTAAAGCACATTATTTAATTTTTTGGTTGTATTGTGCTGTGCAAAATGTTTTACTGACACTCATTCAGCAGTACCCCCTTTCATTAAGCTTTACTCTCCAGCTAATGTTCTTTTGTTATAATTTTTTAAATTTCATGCCATATTTATCTACTGGAAAGGTTGCTGCAGTAGATTTTCAATAATTGAAAAGTGGGTTTAACTTTAAAAAAACAGTGAATTAACTGGGTTTTTAAAAAACACTTGTGTGCCCTCTGGTTGCATTTTGAACAAAACTGGTCACGTAGTATATAACTGAAATAATAAATATATAACTCCTTGAATAACTGTGCAATAGTGGTGGAGACTGTTCTAGCAGGCTAGTTTTGCTAGTTGTGCACATCAGTTTACTGACTCACTGCTGTTTACTGGAAGCATTATATATGTAGACCTCAAAACTATAGGGGATAATGCAGCAGTGGCAATTCTTGGGATGTTTTGCAACACATTTTGTGTTTCATCGTAACACTTATTCTATATTCTAATTGTCTTCACAGGGCCTGATCTCTCATGGGGAAAATGAGGACTCGTGGGCTTGGCCTTCTGCACCACCTATGTTTTCTGTGAAATTTCTCTGCAGATATGTAAATCAACATGTCAATAAATAGAATTTTGTCAAAATACTCCCATTGAATATTCTTTATTGAGTGAATATGATATCACACATTTCAGAATTTTATAATACAATGTGTATTGTCTGTGCATGTGCACACACACACACACACACACACACACACACATATGCAAAATCACCTTTTCATGCTCCATTTTTATTATTAACAATTAACCAAAAAAGAAATCACAACTTTTAATAGGATTGTTTTAGTTCACAGAGATAAGAATTCCCTTGAGAATATATTTAAAGCTATACCAAAACAAAGAATCATAGACAAACTGAGTTGGCAGGGCCATGAATAGCAGCCCCCTGCTCAGTGCAGGAACTCAAATCAAGATTTGATAGATGGCTGTCCAATTTTTATTTCAATGTCTAAGCAGCCAATACGCAAAGAGGAAGAACCTCTTCTTCCTTTACTCAACAAACATGCTTACTCAGGAAGACATTCTACCAGTTTCAGGGTAGGACTTACACTTCACTCACCCAGTTACCTTTCAATATTTAAAAGTTCTTAGTTCTGGAAAAGATGAGCACTAAAGTTCTTTGGCATGGGGAAAGCTGTTTTAGGTAGCCTTTCTTCCAACAAGTGAAGATTGCTCACGCTTCTGGGAATCTAAAAACCAGTGTAGCAGGAGCCTTCCAAATAAGCAAAACATGCACATATCTCATTGACAAGTTTGGGAGCCATCCGGTCCCAACTTAAAGTGACATTCATTTTTATAGGATAATTAAGCATGCTCTGAAATCTTTCCTCTTGAAACTCACAAGTACTTTACACAAGATGGGTTGTATGCCTTTTCAAGGAATGCTTTTCCCTGTTCTAACTTTTTTTCCATATTAACTGTTGTCCAGAGGCTGCACAATAAGAAACTGGAGAGTCTGTTGACATTCTGCTCACCATGAGAGACCAAAAGAAAAATAAGACTACAAATGGCTAATTAAAGTGAATATTTTTCACCAAACAGGATTTTTTTCAGTTCTCTGACAGTTCTATATCTTTCTTGCCACTACTGTACTTTTCTTGCTTTGAGAATATGTATTAATAATTTGTTTGAAATACATGCATGGTATGATTTTGTCCAAAATTATCTTACACACTTACTGGTAGATTGGTTTTGTTGATTTCAGGATGATAGTCCTCCACATGATTAGGGAGCCAAATCATTTAAATGCAGTTGAATTTACTTCTAAGTTGACCTGGGTTTACACCGTAAATGTGCTATTGAAATGGCTGATTGTTCAATGTACTGTAATTAAACTTATGACAAATAGCATTTTGAATGAGAAAATAAATGCTTTGCATACAGTATCTCTTTAACTGAACTAATATATTTTCTTTACGTAATACTGTGTTCCATCCTAAATGAGTTAACTGTTCCATGGCAGTCCCGTGTTCAAAATGTTGATTGGTTATAAGGAGTGCTAACTGTTGTTCTCCCTCTAGGCACGATTTTTAACAGACTAACCTTACAGGCTTCTTTTGAACACAAAAGCCCCTGTTTTTAGACTAGTATAGTCTGAATTTCTAGAAGAAAAGATAAAAAGTTATCACCAAATTCACAGACTTCTCTAGCTGGCTGGCTGAAAACCTGTGTACATGCCAACAGAAGCATTGGTCAATAATTCTGCCGACGGGGGATTCATTGCCTGAAATCCTGTTGATTAGCACAGTAACCTGTGCTGCAAAACTAGAGTTGGTTGCTTCTGCTGTTATGTATCATCAAATCACACTACTACAATTTATGGTGACCCAATGAATGAGTGATCTCCAAAATGTCTTTCTCTAAACTGCCGTGCTCAGACTGTGGCTTCCTTTATGGAGTCAGTCCATTTTTTTCTTGCTGACTTCAACCTTTTCCAGCATTATTGGGGTTTCCCCCCAAAGAATTCTGCCTTCAGATGATGTGCCCAAAGTAGGACAGCCTCAGTTTTCTCATTTTTGCCTCCAGAGATAATTCCAAAGCGTGATCTGCTCTAGGACCCATTTGTTTGTCTTTTCAGGGTATCTGCAATGCTCTCTCCTCCAGCACCATATTTCAAATGAATCAATTTTTCCCCTTTCAGATTTCTTTTCAATCAATGGAACATAGAGGAGTTGACTAACTTGCAAAGAAAACTGAATTAAATATCTTCCATAGTATGAACTGAAAATAAGGTTATGCTAAAAGCTAGGACACTTTAAATTCTTACAACAAGACACTGGACCCATTCTAACTGTAGCAATGGGATTTCAGCCATTATTCCTTTTCAAGAAATAAGAAATATTATTCCTTTTTAAGAAATAATAACTTGATAAATATATTAGATGACAAAAATTATTTCCTTTAACTCATACAAAAGTTTAGGCCTTGATAATTGTACTATATTTCACTTCTTAAGTACTGTGTGGTATGTATAGTGAAAGACAGCTTAAACATATTTACTCAAAGTTATACTATAACAGAAATACTTAGTCAAATAATTATAGTGAAAGTAGAATACTGTAAATAGTAATGGAGCCAAATTCTTATTCAAAATTATACTTCAAGTGGAATAGCTGATAACATAAATGCTTGTTTCTTGTCACACAGAAATAATGCTGCTTTTCTAGTAAAATCACTTTTCTAATTAAAAAAACAGTTCATAAGCATTCAAGAGTTTGCACCAAAAATGTTTTAAAAATGCACTCAAGCACACTGAACATTTGAATTAGAAAGCAAAGAAAGCCAACTTAACACATCCCTGTTTATTCCAAATCCATGAACACACTAAGGCAGAGACTTGTCCACCCAAAGGATCCGATACCAAACCATAAAAGGAGCAATATAGTATATGCAGTCCAATGCAGTGAAGAGTGTTCAGACCTCTACATTGGAGAAACTAAACAGCCATTAAACAGAAGAATGGCCCAACATAGGAGAGGTAACAGCTCAGGACCAGAATCAGCAGTATACCTCCATTTGAAGGAAAAGGTCACTCTTTCAAAGATGAGGATGTACACATATTAGACAAAGAAGAGAGGTGGTTTGAGAGAGGAGTAAGGGAAGCCATTCATGTTAGCATTGAAAATCCCTCCCTCAACAGAGGTGGTGGGCTCCGGCATAGTCTATCTGCTACTTATCAGGCTGTACTTTCCAAAGTACCCAGGCAAATCAAGGAGCCTTCACCACCAGGTCACAGCTAACGACCCATTCTTGATGGGTTTCAGCACCTTAGGCCATTGTTTACCTTAAGGCCATGGACACTAATGTCTCCCTAACGAGCCTATTCAGGCTTTGTTCATCTTATGAGCCAATCAGACCAGGGGACAAGAGGTCAAGCTGACTATAAGAAGGTCTCTTGCACTAGCTCTATTCAGACCGATGAAGCTGTTTGGATGAACAGCGAAACGTTTCTATCTCTCAAAAAGGAAGTCCAGTAGCCATGACTCAACTCCCAGTTAAACGAACCTGGATGACTGAGAATCTTCACAGACGTAACTTAAATGTTCTACATAATATATACTGAAAATGATGTTATGTTAAAAGCTAATGCACTTGGGATGATCTGCTGGAGAGGCAAAGCTTCATTGTTTTATTATACAGTGGACCCTTGTATAACAAACAGTTTGTATAACATAAAATCTGTACCACATAAAAAATTCCGGAGGTAGGGGAAATTTGCTTAACAGAATAGCCAATGGGGCGAATCCATACAACATAAAATTGGTTGCGATTAGTGATTACTCCATTTTCAATGCATTCCTATGGGAAATTTGTGCAAAGGAAATTTGCTTAACAGAATTTCATTTGGAACAAATTAATTCCTTTATACAAGGTACCACTATATACCTCTAAAGCAAGGATGCACAACTCAACCTGTTATGGTTAGACTGCAACTTTTATCACTCTTAATATAGGCCCAGAGGAGAAGTTTCTGAGAGCACAGGTGAGCGTTACCTGGCAGGCATATCCAAGTCATGCTCTCAAGTAGTGCATATTTTCTACCAGTAACAAGAGTAGCAGTATTATGTTTTTGGCATATCAAAAACTGACATTTATTTTAGGATAAGGACTTCACTCCTTGCAACAAATAATTGCACTCTTAATAATTGACTCTAATGGAGTCAATAGGATACCAGTTGTGCTGAGCTGACGGTGATTGATGATACACGCTTCCCTTCTGCATAGGCCACCTACTGCAGCCTTGTCGACCTCAACTCCCATTAAAACTATATCTGAGTACAATTGTTTATTTCATATCTGGCCCATCACCTGAAGCAGTTAGATGCACTCTTTCAGTTGAGGAAGCTGAAATGCTTATAATGTTTACTGCTCAAAGTGCCTTATTAGCAATTACTGTACAGGTACAACTTCAGAAGTGCTAACTGCTTTGATCTGTTGGAGACACGTAGTTTAAATAGAGTAGAATGGGGTGTTTTTTTTCTGGTTTATAAGTCAACAGTGTAGTTGTATGTGTTCTGATTTAATGTAAAAAAATACATGCACTCAGTATAATTATTAAAAGTTCTGTCAAAAAGGCAAATGAGTCCTGCCACCTTATTGGCAGCAATTGGGAGGGGATAAAGTTCAATCACTATTTAATTTTAAAGGGCTTCCTTTTCTTCTTTACTGCTGTCCTCTTCTGCTTCTGCTTCTACTTCTTCATATTCCTCTACATCTGCTGTAGCATCTTGATACTGCTGGTATTCTGACACCAAGTCATTAGTGTTGCCTTCTGCTTCAGAAAATTCCATGTCATCCATCCCTTCACCGGTGTACCAGTGGAGAAAGGCTTTCCTCCTGAACATTGCCGAGAACTGTGCTGAGATCCGTCTGAAGATCTCTTGTATAGCTGTATTGTTCCCTATGAAGGTGGCCGCCATTTTTAGCCCACGAGGCGGAATGTCGCACACAGCCACCTTGACGTTGTTGGGGATCCACTCCACAAACTGACTGCTGTTCTTGGTCTGCACAGCCAACAGCTGTTCATCCACCTCCTTGGTAGACATGTGGCCTCTGAAGATGCACGCCACTGTCAAGTACCGCCCATGACGTGGGTCGCAGGCCGTCATCATGTTCCGGGCATCAAACATCTGTTGAGTGAGCTCCGGAACCGAGAGGGCTCTGTATTCCTGGCTGCCTCGTGAGGTTAATGGAGCAAAACCTGGCATAAAGAAATGAAGTCGAGGGAAGGGCACCATGTTGACAGCCAACTTTCTCAGGTCTGCATTGAGCTGCCCGGGAAAGCGGAGCGAAGTGGTGACGCCACTCATGGTGAGAGACACCAAATGGTTTAGGTCTCCGTAGGTTGGAGAGCGGAGCTTCAGGGTCCTAAAACAAATGTCATACAAAGCTTCGTTGTCAATGCAGAAGGTTTCATCGGCGTTCTCTATCAGCTGGTGGATGGATAAGATGGCATTGTAGGGTTCAACGACAGTGTCTGAAACTTTTGGAGATGGCAGCACGCTGAAGGTATTCATGATCCTGTCTGGGTATTCTTCCTTGATCTTATTGATCAGAAGAGTGCCCATGCCAGACCCAGTGCCACCACCAAGGGAGTGGGCGAGCTGAAAGCCCTGGAGGCAGTCACAGCCCTCACACTCATTCCTCAGGACATCCATTACATTTTCAATCAACTCTGCTCCTTCCGTGTAATGACCTTTGGCCCAGTTGTTCCCAGCACCAGAATTTCCTGAAAACATAGTTATACGAAAGATAAGATTTAAAAAAAGTCGGAGAGAGGACAATTCACCAAAATAATAATAATTAATTCCACAATTCATTTTTTAAAGTGCTGCTTTAAAGCTTGAAGTAGGCAGCTGCTACATACAAACTCAACCATGCTCTTAAGTGCATTTGGAACAGCCTGTGTCCACATGTTGCATGTACGTATTTTCTGGAATATGTGTTTATGATTAAAATAATCACTTTGCCACAACAAGGAGCAAATGGTGACCCTCCAAATATTGAACTGCAACTCAAAGCACACGTTTGACTAGGTTGGCTTGGACTGATGGGGCTCACAATGCAAAATCTCACAAATCATACACTGCCACATCTGCTTGAACAGAGTGGTTCAGTTAAACTTTCAGGCACAGCCTTGTTTAGAAATAAGTCCATCAAATTCAATTGGATACAGTTCTGAGTAAAGATGCAGAGGATGGCACTAAATTGTTCATATTTTATTTTAGAATTTACTTATATTTTAGAATGATTTTCTGATTTCTTGTGCAATAAATATTTGGGAAACTTGCTTCTAGCCATACTTTTGTCAGGCTTAACTGGCTTTTTTCTAGCAAGGATCACAACACACCTGTTAAACATTTGCAAAGTGATCCCCACACTCTGTTACCACAAAAAGATTTAGAATTGCTTGAAGTACGGTGGTTGGGGTCACCTGGTGTATTTGGAAAGAGGGGAATATATAGCAACATTTTATTAAACACAAGAGAGTTGTGACCTGGAGAAATTCATTAAATTAAATATTTCTTCAGGAACTATTCTGCCCTTAAATAGCAAACTTCCTAGATATTTTCAATTTTTATCTGCAGTTACAAAAGCCAGAAATACTGTGCATGTATTCAGTAAAAATGAATATATTCTAAGTGCTCTTAAGCAATAATGGAAGGTGATTGAGAGTGTGACTGTCATTGCATAGTTACAGCAGTTTGATTCCAATGCTCCATCCTGTGGAATCCTGGGATATGTAGTTTGGGAAGGCATTGGGAATTCGCTGCCAGAATTTTGATGCCCACCCCAACATTTTAGGTCAGATTTCCAAGTGCCTAACGAAACTACACATTGCAAGATTCCATAGGTTGGAGCCAGGGCAGTAAAAAAGAAATTGAATGTGTAACATAGATGCATTCCATTTGAAATAGAATAGCCAAGTTCCATGAGAACAATAATCTGTTTATATTAGTACTTCATCACACATACCATGAATAAAGTTATCAGGGCGAAAGAGTGGACCTATTTTGCTTGACCGCACACTGTCCATCGTCCCAGGTTCCAGGTCTACGAGGATAGCACGGGGAACATATTTATTGGCTGCAGCAAAGGAAAAACAGGTCAAAGTAAAGGTTACTGCAAGTAATACTGGATACAGCTCTCTTTGGCGGTTTTCTCAGGTCAGTGTGAAAGATATGTGTAACACGTATAAATATGAGGCACATGAAAATGGCTACTTCTCATAGGATATTTTCTTCACTCCCTTACCTTGCATTTAGCATATTTTGTTGAGTGACCACCATTCAAAAGTGAGCATAGCCTAAATTTTAAAGTGATTAAGAGATTTACTGAAGTTTGCACCTCTATAGAAATTCCACTTTTGAACAGTAAATGGGTTAATAGGAGGGGATATATTGCCCCCTTAATGTCTACTTTGACTTTTAATCATCTACCATCAATATAATTCATATGGAGCACAATGCAAAGAGCAGACATCGCCTGGATGCCCAAAACAAATCTGGGCAGATTAATTAGTATGTTCACTGAAGCAGAATTTAAGAGTTGCATTTCAACTGTACTTGGCTTTGTATTAGGCCACAAGCTTGAGAGCCACACTCAAAAACTTTCAAAGACTTTATAGACATCACTGGCAGATGGTGGCTTCAATACTTCTTCCATTTGGGTAGCTATCATGCTTAGTGATCCTCTGATATGCCCTTAGAGCTAGGGCCGAAACCAAGATTTTAAGGAGTCTTGCACATGCGCTCAACTGTTCTGCTTTCTCTGATTGTCCATCTGAAACTGAAATACTATACAGGTAAAGGCTCATAGCCCTAAAATCTTACTGATATAAGATGTAGCTGCCACAGCCTGACCCCTGACCAGGCTGCTAAACAGCCGTCCAAGCTTTTTATCTTTTATTTCTCCAATGCCCAGATTCATTTATTATAGCAATCCCATAACAGATACACAATGGTATTTAAAAAACAAAACAGTACGCTCACTTCCGTGAATAAAGTGATACACCTGCCTCTGCCATCAGACCAGAGGGCTATGAGTTCTCCCTCCCTTTTGCCCACAAATTTCATAATTGAGTGCACTTTTAGGTTCAAGCAGGACTGCTCCTCTGCTTTCAATTTTAAAACAACTGCAACTAGAGATGGGCACGACCAGAAAAAATGACGTTTCGAGTTGTCGTTTGTCGGGATGGGTCCATTTCGGGTCGTTTCCATTTGTCGCGGAAATTTTTTAAAAAATTGTCATTTCCATTTGTCGTTTGTGTTGGGGTTGGGGTAAGTGGGCTCTGGGAGGCACCTCTCTGGGTGCCTCTGACGTCTCACCCACTAAGAAGGGAAGGGAAGCGTTTCGCATAGCCGCCGCGTACCATACATTACATTATGTTAGGGTTGGGGGGTAAGTGGCAGAGGCACCTCTCTGGGTGCCTCTGACTCACTAAGAAGGAAAGCATACTGGCGTACAGGTTAGGGGTAGGGGTAGTGGGCTCTGGCCTTGAGGCACCTCTCTGGGTGCCTCTACTCTGACCCACTAAGAAGGGAAGCGTACTTGCGTACGAATCTGGGTTAGGGTTGGGGTTGGGGTTAGGGTAAGGGCTAGGCTTAGGGTTACGGTTAAGGTTAGGGTGGGTTAGTGGGCTGCACCTCTGGGTGCCTCTGACCCACTAAGAAGGACAGTGTACTGGCGTATGGGTTAGGGTTAGGGTTAGGGTTAGTGGGCTTTTTATGCCCTCTGGCACATCCAGAAGTCTCAGTCAAAACCTGGCCATGTGATTGGTGGAATGGGTCCAAAAATTTGCATGGTCCCATCCCATGGCCAGCCCATCATTGCGCAGGTGTAAAAAAATAAAAATAAAAATAAAATAAAATAAAATCAATGGAGACGTTTTATTGCAAGAAAAACCCACTGCTGCTACTATAAAAAATCAGGCATTTAAAATACCTAATTTTCAAATGTTTCTGTGGTGCTTTGGTGGGTTTTTGGACCACGATTTAAAAATAAATATTGTGGTCGCCATTTTGGACCCCCCCCCACCGCATAGCAAATGGAGACGACGAGGATGCCCCCCCAGCCTGGTACCAGCAGCCCTGGACAGGAGAGGGGGGGAAGGCCGGGGACCCCCCCAGAAACCACCCCTCTCTGGTAGGTGCCCTCACTGAGGCAGGCATATTTTCGCCTGCTTTTATGGCCAGGAATCGGTTGTTGTTTTTTAACTTTTTTCCTGTGCTGCTTGGCATCGCGCGATCACCGCGATGCCATGAACGACAACGAAAAATCAGACCCAATTAATCTTTATCGGGTCAGGTTCGAGCTGGAGCGGAGTAATTCTCGTTACCGTTACCCGTTACGTAACGATAATGATAACCGAAAACGGAAACGAGAATTTCGCCGCTCCGTGCCCATGTCTAACTGCAACATGATGAGTGTAAATTTCAATGGGAACAACTTTGCTAGTGAGAGCTCCCTATGGGGGAGTTTCATTTCAGCAACATTTAGAACCTTCAGTCCCCAACCAAAAGGTAGAACAGATTGGAGAACCCCAACTGTTCTTTGGTATCTTTAGGTCAGCAGTAGTGTTGGAACAGCAAATGTTACCTTTTGCAGAGCAGTGCAAACTTTAATCTCACTGCTTTCCACACAGCTAGCACCTAGTCCAATCATATGCTTGTTTATAAGTAAAATTCATTCATTTTATTAGGAGTTGTCCCCTATAACAAGCATATATAGAACTGCAGCAATAGTTGAATATACAAACACCAGTGCATTCTGATGAGAGAGATGTCTACACAAAAGAAAGCCCTAAATGGTTCCCATTGGACCTACTTTAAGAAAAGTGAGTATAGGCTTGCTGCCCTAATCTCTAACACGGTGTTCCTCTGAGGCTGACACTGCAACCACCCAAACAATTTTTATAAACAGGTACACATGGTCAAGGGGCATGGTGGCTCAGCGGGCTAGAATGTTGAATCTGTCGGCTGCAAAGCCAGCAGCTCGGTGGTTTGAATCCCGGGTGCCTCGCAGCAGAGTGAGCTCCTGCTGTTAACCCCAGCTCCTGCCAACCTGGCAGTTCAAAAGCACATAAAGGCAAGTAGATAAACAGGTACTTCTGTAAAAAGCAAGAAGGTAAACAGTATGCAAAATGGGCTCAATCATACCAGCCACATGACCATGGACATGCACAACACTGGCTCTTTGGCTTAAAACTGAGATGAGGACCACCCCTAGAGTCGGCCACGACTAGCACACATGTGCGGGGGGAAACATTACCTTTTTACACATGGTCAATGCACACACATTTCACAGCAATAATAGAAGATAATAATTCTGATATCTTTATCCTGCTGTTGCATCTGAAAGTAATTTTTGATACTCAGTTATTAGTCCTTTCATACTTACAATAAGCTTCATTGAAATAGACATTAAGTCTCTCCTTCTGTAGCACTGAATCACCACAGTAGTTTCCTGTGGTGTCGATTCCATGCTCAGCGCTTATGATTTCCCAGAACTAGGGGGGAAAAGGGACAAAAAGCAAATTTGTGAACAGTAGTAGCATGTTGCATCTGATCAACCATTCTCCTGCAGAATCCAAAGAATACATTTGGTTTTGAGGTTTTTCCTATTTATTGATACTTCTTTAAATTGTTAGTTGTTCTGCCATTAAATAGGGGGCCAATGTTACATGAAAATCAAACCAGGTAAACAATTCTCTAAACTTAAAAATGTAAAAGCGACAGCAAAAAAAAATATTTAGTACTGCTAAATTAAATATAAAAAGCGGTGATATTAAAATTCACAGACTCTGTGGGGCAAAATAATCTCTGTGTATCTGAAGCATAGATATACTGTGGTACCTCAACTTACGAATTTAATCTGTTCCGAATGCATGCTCTTAAGTCAAACTACTCTTAAGTCGGGGTACCTATCTAAAAATGGAAAAAATAAGTAAAAAAAAAAAAAAATATTTGTAAGTCGAGCAGACCATATTTAAAATTTGTAAGGTGACAATTAAAACACCAACAGTTTTCTATAAGTCGAATTGCTCTTAATTGAGCTGCTCTTAAATCGGGGTACCACTGTATTCCTAAACAGTCCTGTTTAAGAGAAACATAAATTAGGGAAAAGAGGCAAGGCTGTAGATGGGTGAAAATAAGACATCACCACCTGCTTCCAACTAGAGACAGGCAAATCACTTTTTAAAAGTAAAAGCACAGCAAAACAGTTGTTGCTATTAAAGTTATGACAGTATAACACTTGAGTGTCCATGTGATACTATTCAAAGGTAGGTGGAAGGGTTATTTTAAAAACAAAAATGCTTGAATGCTATGGGATGCTGGATAGTGGTATGAAGCACATTTATGTAATGATGCTCCACGCCATTGTGATTATAAAACTAAAAGAGTCACAGTTACATTACAAAAGGAGTAAAAGTCTTCCTCATACAATAATAAATATAATGTGACTTACAAAATCATTACTGTAAGAGAGAGAGAGAGAGAATTATATGTAAGTCATGTAGCTAAGATAATCAAACCTTGAGGCATTTTTTTAAAAAAGCACTGGTAAAACTTGGTGGTTTGGAGAACATGGTTGAGAGTTCTGATTCCCATTTTAGCTCCTGGGAAAGGGGCCAGTCGCATTCATCCAGACCATGTGTGGCTGGCGGTGATACGTGACCTGCTTTGTGGCCAAAGGGAAGCAGCATTGTTGAAGAACGCCACTAGAAGGAGGTACTGGCAAACCCCTTCTTAATTCTTCATACCAAGAAAGGGTTGCCATCAGTCTGAGCCCACTTGGTGGCATACAATTTCGAAAGAGAAACAGGTTTTGATCCCTGTAAGCCAGGCATGTCCAAATTTCAGCCCTCCTGATGTTTTGGACCACAACTCCCAGAATTCCAAGCCTGTATTTCCAATGGCAAAGGACTGTGGGAGTTGTGGTCCAAAACATCTGGAGTAGTCTGAATCCACATTGACACCTTGGTGGGTCTTAACCTTAACATGTTAGCATCCGCTTGGAAATATCCCATAAGAAAGGTGACTTGTCTTTCAAAAGGGCTTATTTTTCTCATTGTGCCATGGTTGGCTTACACATTAGGTGTGGAACAATTGTACACTGAGGTAGCGGGAGGAAAGCAACTGGGCATTTATCAGTATACATACATCATCATATTATGTGTACGGATTCTAGCAAATGTAAACTCTTTGGTAATCTCCACAGATTCCTCATCCAGAGAAAGAGATAGTGGCATGGTCTTTCCATAATTTATCCTGCTGTCTATATTACTTATGCTTATATCTAGACTTTGGTCCCCATTGAGCGTGAAGCATCACACATGGGTTGTCTTGCTTAATCATCATACCACCCTTGAGAAGTAGATCAGGCTGAGCATAAGTCTACGTTTGCCAACCCAAGATTAACCAGTGAGTTTCCTCATATAGTGAGGACTTGAACCAGGCTCTCCCAAGCTCCAGGTCAACACTTCATTTTAAAATAAACCCTATTCAACCATTGCCTGATCTGGAATTATCAACAGGGTTATGGGGGGGGGGAGGCTTGCTTTGCCTCTTCTTTCATCTCATAACAAGTCTCTGAACTGTTGATGGGTCTTGCATGCTTAAAGATTCTAACCATCAAACTACAATCTTGAATGGATCCAGAGGAGAGCAACCAAGATGATTGTGGATCTGGAAGAAATGTCTTACGAGGAGCAGCTTAGGGAGCTGGGAATGTTTAGCTTTACAAAAAGAAGACTGAGAGGGGATATGATAGCTATATTTAAATATTTGAAAGGATGTCACATTGAAGAAGGGACTGGTTTGTTTTCCATGGCTTCAGAGACTAGGACTTGGGGCAAAGGTCTCAAACTACAGGAAAAGAGATTCAATTTAAACACTAGTAAGAACTTCATGACGTTTAAAGCTGTCCGACAGTGGAATATGCTGCCATGGAGGGTGGTGGAGTCTCCTTCTTTGGAGGTTTTTAAGCAGAGGCTGGATGGCCATCTGTCGGGAGTCCTGTGATGGGGGTTCCTGTATGGCAGGAGGTTGGACTAGATTGCCCGTGAGGTCTCTTCCAACTGTATGATTCTATAATTCTATGGTCCTACTCCACTGTCTCTCTGGTGTTACTGTCTGTGGAGATTTTCAGTCATCCAAGTGAAGGTATCTTCAGTCATGGCAACTGGACTTCTTTTCTTGTGGGATTAAAACTGGAAGTCTTTTCCCAACTTTTTTCAGACTGACGAAGCTACTTGGATGAGTAGCAAAACATTTTGATCCCACAAGAAAAGAAGTCCAGTTGCCATGACTCAACTCCCAGACTCTGGAGTTACCGTTTTCCTAGGTCAGGGTACATCCTTGTAAGGGAAACTATGATACATTAACCAGAAATGGTAACTCAGAACCAAACCCACAGCAGTAGCCAAAACGAAGACAAAAAGTGGTAATAATTTAAAAGCAACAGGCTGAGTCTGAAGTGTATCTAGCCACTCTGCTGTGACACCCAGCCCTTCTACGTCTTTATCTGGGACTGCAAGTGTGTGGACACAGGCGCACCCTCATTTTGTAGTCCTCAGCATTTTAAATGCCTCACCACCAGTGTTTAACAATTCTTCTGCCCCCAAAAACTTCAGAATACACATCACGCTGGCTCACCCCAAATTCTCCAATAATCATTGGACACAAGCCTTTGGAAAAAGGATAGGAGGGTGGTGGCTGAGCCCTTTGTTTGTGCTCAGGATTTGAGACGTGGGATTAGCCTGCTTTTGGGTGTAGGAGATTTGACTGATTTGATATGGCTACTAGCCACTGGCTGACCAAGCCATCCCTCCGTATTTAGAACTTTTTCCAGTTCACAACACTTAGCTCTAAACCCAGCCTTGACACGCCTTTCTCCGCTGTTCCTTTCCACCAACCATATTTAGAACAAAACCACGAAGGTTTACATCCAGGAATTTTTTGCCTCTGTAAAGATGATCAAGTATTCTTTGGCATGCGTTTTCATGAAGTGTAACATAAGGAAAAGTATCTTGCTGACACTTCCTCCCTCAAGCTGCCCTATACTAGATAAGGATGGGTAGTTAAATTTTTTTCAAGGCAGAGAACTTTCTTCCTCTGTTTCCTTCAAAAAGTATTTCATTTCCAAAGCATGTTCATTTTTGTCAACACCATTTTGAATACCACCAAACAATTGGGTAGGATTCAAAGTATCACTGGTCAGTCAATTTGCAAATTTAATTTATTTACATACAGCCTTGTTAGTCATATATACAGTATTTTTCTGTGTAAAAGACTACATTTCTGTCTAAAATTGTTAGACTAAAAATTGAGGGTCATCTAACTCATGGAAGTAAGCCAAGGAAGAAACCCTGTGGTTGCAAAATTGTAATTTTGGGTTGGAAAAAATGGGGTCATTTTGTACATGGTGATGGGAGTGTCTTAAAGACAGGGAAATATGATCTCTCATTCTGTCTGTGACTTTAAGGACTAATAAGGTGTAATTTTCAGATAGCCTTCATCTTAGAATGCCAAAATAAATTGTCTACCAAATGTTATTGCAGTACTGCCAATTAGATCTACTGCTTCAACCTCTCTCTGCATTTATTTGATCATTTATATTGCTCTTGCCTTAAAACATTCCTTACTTAAGTGACTTTAATATATCACTTACACTTTTCCACACTAGTTTGTTGCAGTTAGGTATCCCACAAAGGAATTCAATAAGGAATCCCACAATAAGGAATCCCACAAATAGAAAGAAATAATATCTAATAAAATATTTTTATAGCTTTTATAACTTATTTTTAATCCAATGCAAAAATCTCTGAGTGGTTACGTGTCATAATAGATCCATGAAGCCCCTGGATTCCAATGTCATTGTGCCTCTATACCCACCTGCCAAGAGACATTTGATCCTTTAAAGACAAATGACATTTACTGGATATAAACTTTTGTGGACTGCAGACCACTTCATTAGTAGCAGGCTTCTGGTTAAAAACAACAGAGAGTCTTCTGACTCTTTAAAGACTCACACATTTTATTTGGCATACACTTTTGTTGACTGTAGCTCACTTCTTATGCTGAATGAAAATTTTTTGGTCTTTAAGATTTCACTAGATTCCTTTTTTTTTTGTCTGCAAAATACCAGTTGCCAGTGATCATGCCCTGCTTGTAGGCTTGCTAAGGGCAACTCACTAAGCCTCAGTGGGAGACAGAAGGGGCTTGATCATTGATCTGATCCGACGGCTTTTTTCTGAAGTACTATAAGTTTGATTATATTTATTCATTGATTGATTCATTCATTCCTTTTAATGCCATGTTTTTCACAGAATAAACATCACCAGCATCTTTATCCCATCTTGTTCCAATTCCCATCAAATTCCCCATTTAAGAGTTGCTTCATGTTGCCTTCTCGAAACATTATTAAAACCAACTCCCTACCTTAGCTCCAATTTGGTTTCCACATTGTCCAATCTGGAGATGCACAATTTCACGCATTTTCAGTAGAGTTCAATGACAAGAGTTGCTTCCAGTCGTTGTTTTTTCTTTCTTTCTTTCTTTCTTTCTTTCTTTCTTTCTTTCTTTCTTTCTTTCTTTCTTTCTTTCTTTCTTCTTCTGCTGGTGTCCTCCTTGGAATGCAAACTCTCTTGCAATGTCAGCTGTAGCTGCTGCTATTATCTACAAAATGTGGCTTGCATAGTGAATGCCAATGCCTTTAAAAAATGAGGACACGTATCAACAAGGGGGAATGTGTGGCCCCTCCCATTCCACTAACTAATAATTGCTCTGATAATGGCATTCACAAACAACTCCCAAACAGGGAAACTGTTGTAAGACTTTAAAGCCTCCTTTTAAACATTGAAATTTGTTTTCACTGACTAGGCAGATGGAATTCCATATTCACAAGTCTCTGTATTCTTTTGTCTCTGAACTGCAATGGTCAGTTTGTAACAACTGAGTCTGGGGGTGTTTGACTGCTATAAGAATACACAATATAGTTACAATTTAGCAAACTCCAAATTACTCAGACAATATTTGCACAGATGCAATTTCCTCCACTGATTCCTCAGCTACTGGATAATACAACAAGTAGTTCTTTGACTCCAGCTTCTACTGAGAATGTAAGACAAACTATTTTGTACAGGGGCCAGTGCTACCATTAGGCAGAATAAGGTTGCTACCTTAGGTAGCAGATGCTAGGTGACAATGGCAAAGCATTGGAATAGACAGCTTGTGCATCTTCTCTTAAGCTAGACCTCTGTCTTCCAGTGTGGTGGAAGACGCTGTCACATCACCAATATAGAAGGATGCAACTGTTAGTCTTGTCGGTCTGCATACATGCAATAGGAGGATGAATCATAGAATCATAGAATCATAGAATTGGAAGAGACCTCAAGGGCCACCCAGTCCAACCCCCTGCCATGCAGGAACCCCCATCACAATAATTCCGACAGATGGCCATCCAGCCTCTGCTTAACAACCTCCAAAGAAGGAGACTCCACCACCCTTTGTGGCAACATATTCCACTGCCGAACAGCTCTAACTGAAGTTCTTCCTGATGTTCAGATGGAATCTCTTTTCCTGTAGTTTGAAACCATTGCCCCCAGTCCTAGTCTCTGAAGCCATGGAAAACAAACCTGTTCCCTCTTCAATATGACATCCTTGCAAATATTTAAACATAGCTATCATATCCCCCCTCAGCCTTCTTTTTGAAAGGCTAAACATTCCCAGCTTCCTAAGCCGTTCCTCATATGACATTTCTTCCAGACCTTCAACCATCCTGGTCACCCTCCTCTGCACCCGCTCGAGGTTGTCAACATTCTTTTTAAATTGAGGTGCACAGAACTGGACACAGTACTCCAGGTGGGGTCTGACCAGAGCAGAATAGAGTGGTACGATCACTTCCCTTGATCTAGACACTATGCTACTGTTGATGCAAGCAAGAATCGCATTGGCTTTCCTGGCCGCCGCATCACACTGCTGACTCATATTCAGTTTGTGGTCCACCAAGACTCCCAGATCCCTTTCACAGGGATCTTGCTCTATCTTGCTCTTTCCCTCTGGTAGAAAAATATGTTGCAGGATCAGACCTTGCTGCAGGATCAGAGCAAAGCTCCTTCTAGTCCAAACGTCTCTTAAATGCAACCTTTTAAGTGACCTGCTCAATGCTTTTGGAATGTTATGTACAAGGCCATAAGAAAGCAAGAAGCAAGGATGCACAGTACACTAAATTATGGTATCCATCAGACCCACAGCATTGAGAAACCACACCTATGAGTTTCGAAGAATTATATTTCTTAGACCTCAGCTCCCAGAGTGCTCAGTGACTTTGACTAGTGATTGTGCTATATGGTTGAATCTGGAACGTGTGGCCCAGAAAACTAAGTTCTTCCATGTGCTTTGGTTGCATGTGCTTTGGTTGTTCCAAATGTTCTTGATATAAGTACTACTCACAGCTTATCTGGAAGTTGAGTCATGGCTACGGGACTTCTTTTTCTTGAGAGATAGAAACGTTTCGCTGCTCATCCAAACAGCTTCATCTTGAAGCTGTTTGGATGAGCAGCGAAACGTTTCTCTCTCTCAAGAAAAAGAAGTCCAGTAGCCATGACTCAGCTTCCAGATAAACTCATCTGGATGACTGAGAATCTTCACAGACATACTCACAGCTTAGGATCTCGTGAGATTTTTCTCCTGAAGGTAGCATGTAAGGGTCTGATCCAAACCAGTACCATCTGGTGCAGGTTCATGAGGAAGGAACATCTGCTTGCCCTTCTGTCTTCTAGAAAGTAGAGAAATACTCACTGGTTCAATTTATTGAGCCTTCTCATTGGCAAAATAAGAAGGTGAATAGAACTTATATGGGAATGAAACACATATGAGCCAATTACTGCAGGAGGCAGTGAGTGCTCCAACACTGGAGGCATTCAAGAGAAATATGGACAACCACCTACAAGACAGCCTTTGCTTTGTATTACTGCATTGAGTGGGGTAGGGGTTTGGACTTAATGGCCTTGTATGCCCCTTCCAACTTCACTATTCTATGATTCTATGAGCACTACAAAACTTAGGCTAGCACCTCCCCCCCCTTTTTTTTTTAAATTCCCCTTTGCCTTATACAGAGCCCTGAAAAATGAAACATCATGGTTACTAGACTTCACAGCATCTGTGGCAGCCAGAGCAAACTATGTCGTCTTATGATAAGGAAGAAGGTTTTGCTATCTTTGACGGCCACATTGACTGACTTTTTTTTAAGAAGCTGATGCCTGCACGTAGCACCTCTACTGTACTGTGTAATGATACAAGAAGTGCCCATTCTATAGCCTGGCTACATGAGGAGGAACCTGATACTGTATATAGAAAGTTACCTTTTGGAACTACAGTATATCTAATATCCAAGCAAACATGTTCATTGACTATAGTGGCTGGGATATTCTGGAGGTTGCTATGCACACCACCACCACCACCACCACCACCACCACCACCACCACCACTACCTTCTTCTTCTTCTTCTTCTTCTTCTTCTTCTTCTTCTTCTTCTTCTTCTTCTTCTTCTTCTTCTTCTTCCAGGGTTTTCTAGGTAGAGAATACTCAGAAGTGATTTATCATTCCTTTCTTCTCGGGCTAGCTTGGGACTGTGCAATATGTCCAAGTCCACACAGGTTGCACAGAGGAGAATCAGACACCCAGCCTCTGGCTCTGCAGGCAGATACTTAAATGGCTGAGCTAAATGGCTGAGCTATCCTATTAGCTATGAAGACCTAGAAATGTGCAGTTAAACACTTATTTTTAATACATACCAGAGTTGTACCCAGACAAATCTTTACATGCATAATGGAAGTTGGCCATAAGTGGCTGATGGACTGTTGGGGGGTGGGTTTAAGGGAGATACAGTCTGCTTTGGCGATGAGCAGCTCCTAATTTTGATGCTGGTCCAAGGAATGGCAGGGGCAAGATTGAATATGAAAACAACAACAACACATTGCACCTTGGAAAAGATAAATCTGGGATCTTGTACATCATGTCATCCGTACTTGGGCACACCTGAGTGCCACGGTGTGGTATATAGTCCATCATTCTAGCCATTAGAAGAGAAGACCCATCTCCAAAGCTTCACCTGGTTATTCATTGATTGACTTGAAATCTCACCCACTTCTCAGCTCAACCTGCTTCACAAGGTAGCTGAGGATGAAACGGGGGGCCATAAGTATGCCATGTTCACAAATCTAATTATTCTCCAAGAGCCATCTACATTTTTGCCATCGCACTTGATTTTGTGCATTGCTGTATCCAGGATGTGATGCTGAGAAAACAGACCCCTTTTTTCAACAATAAAATCACATGCTTTCAGCTCAGCCTAGAATGTTTTTGACTTCTATCATGTCCTCCCCCCCCCCGAGTGCTTGGGAGTCATTGCCCAGATGTCACATTCATATTAACATAAATATAATTATAGTAAAACCGCCTCTTCAACCACATCCTTAACCGTACAATAGCTGCTAGTAGTTTGGAGTCCCTTATCAGCTGGCAGCAAACATATCAAGTCTACTGTATTACATAGCATATATACTGTATTTTATTCAAAGACTTGTGGAATTAACTCTTTCTTGTAAGAATTGCATCCATTAATTTGGGGAAAATTTGTCTTCTATGGTGTCCTTCCTCCAGAATCCTGAGGCTACAAGCTCTCTAGTTTTACAATTTGTTCCAGTGGTGGGTGGGATACGAAGTCCACAGTAGCCTGGGGGCTCCTGAGATTCATTTCCATTGATCTACGATTTAGATTTAACCCATATTGTACCAAGAATACAATGAAAAAAGGAGAAAGAATATTTGAATGAGTATTCATTGCCAGTTGCAAAGCCTGTAACTATCAACTGAGATGCTAATGGTGAGTAAAAAGGTAAAAGTAAAGGTAACATGTGTGCTAATCGTGTCCAACTCTAGGGGTGGTGCTTATCTCCGTTTTCAAGCTGAAGAGCCAGTGTTGTGCAAGTCCATGGCCATGGGCCAGTATGGTTGCACAGAGCACTGTTTACCTTCCCGCTTTTAACGGTGGTACCTATTTATCTACTTGTATTTACTGTACATGCTTTCAGCTATATGCATTCTATAAAGGATAAAAGAAATACTATACTAAAAACCATAAGCAACACCAAAAACACATCCAAAGTGTTAAGGCACACCAACCTGTTTGAAAGCCCCACTTGGGCAGCCAGTCGCTCAGGGAAAGCTGAAAAGAAAGGTATTTACCTGTTATAGAAAGATGGCAAGGACGGGGCCAGCCTAGCCTCTTGTGGGAGGGAATTCCAGAGTCTGGGAGAAGCAACAGAGAATGTCCTCTCCTGTATACCCAGCATATACAGATGGAGCTGGTGGGCAGCTCCTGTTTCAAGATGTATTTTTTCCTCCTGAAGTAGCAGAGAGCAAGGAAGCAAAACTTTTTAATCCTTGAGGGTCACATCCATGGTGTGCAAATGCACATACATTGAAAAGCCTGTCCCTAGACCCATATGGAATACATATGATGCCTTTGGGGAGGGTTGTGCTCATCACAAACTGCTGGTCATGAACCCTTGGAATAGAAGGGCAACAAAATTGGCAGCCCATTAGGTGTCCGTGTAGGATCATCTTTAGTGTGGCGTCATTGCAAGGAGGTGCATTTTCAACTTGAGCTTTTTGACAATAGAAATTGCAGTAGCATCTTGCAAGGAGCTCACAGCTGGCTTAGGATTGTAACAAGCTTGTTTAAAAGTGGAACAGGAGGCTACTGTAACTTGGGTTTGAAAATACAATGCACTTACAGGGACCCAATCATCCCCTGAGTCTGCAGTGAGGCCTTATTTGGGCATAATTTTTTCTTCTTAAAATACAGGATAGCATTTTAGCTTGAAATATTAACACAGATAATTCTGCTTATTTAGCTGCATATTATATTGCCAGCTACTGATTTTGTATAGGCACATGTGGGTGTGCACATGCTCTCTCTCTCTCTCTCTCTCTCTCTCTCTCTCTCTCACACACACACACACACACACACACACACACACGCGCACACACACACAGACTGTGCGGCAATCATAGCTTTCAGGTACTGTATTCCATAATGTGGCATCCTGTTTCGGTCAGGTTCTCTTAATTTTGGGAGCTCAAGCCTGATGCATAGTATCATTGGCAGGTAATTAATTACCTGTCCACTTACCTTCAGTGAAAGCTTTTGAACCTTTTTTTTCTATATGCTTTCAAAATGTACATCTATCATATCTTATTGGTGCCTGTCTCTTTGTTGGCCTCTTCTACTAATTTTAAACAAATCCAAAAAAAGGTGTGGGGGTTGGGGTGGGGTGTAGTTAAAACCTTAGGAAGAATAGGGACAATGAGGAAGCAGTATTCAAATAATTTTCAAACAGCCGTGTTAGTCTGTGCCTCTTAAAGACTGTTATATTTCAACGTGAGGGTTTTGTGGTTATATCCACTTCTTCAGACACTCATCCAGTTCCTTACTAAAAACAGTGACTGATTCGGAGCAATCACCGTGTCACTTGCATATAGTGAAAACGAAGGATAGAGCTAGGCTTCATCCTTATCCTGGATACAACTGAGTCTAAATCTCCCTTTGTTATGTACCTGTTAAACAGCATGGACTCAAATTGGCTAGAATTCTGCTAGGACTCCAAAGTAAATGAGATATACAGATAAATATGAAAAATGGAGAGAAATGTGGGTGCTTATTTTGACATCCTCCATAGCTGCACCCTCAAGAAGAATCCAGTTTTAGTTGTTTTCATCTCTGCCAGAGGCAATACTTTAGTACAGAGGTTCCCAAGCTGCCTTCCTTACAACACTCTCCAAAGCATAGCTGTCAAAGGGTGAAGCAGGAACACTGTAGAACAACCGGATCACAAAGGTTTTATTGTAACTATACGTTGGGTAAAGCCTCTTCTCCCCAGTCTTCCTAACCTGAGGCTAGCTAGCCCATCCATGAACAGAACGTGTGTGATCTTGTGTACAAACAGTGCCCACAGATATACAGTTGTATTTAAGAAGTCCCACCCAATCCAGCTTTTCTGAAAACCATTTAACAACACGTATTACTCAGTTTTTTTGTACAGTACTTTCATTTTCACAGGTGTCTTCTGTATGTGCTTTATTTACTCCATTCTGTTCCTTACATGTAAGCGTCCCAACGAGCTTCCTAACTCAAAGTCAACTGGCAGGTCTGCTTGCAGATTGTTGCAAACAGTGGGCAAATGAAGTTCACCACAGCTCTTCATTTAACACTATGTTTAACCTTGTATGATTCAATAGTGGAAAATGAAACAGAACATTGTAATAACTTTGATTGATAAGCAGAATGTACTGGTAATTTCCATGCAGATAACTGCCATACTCTGTTGCTTTGACAGTAAAAAAAATCTTGGATGATCTTAAGGAATAATTAGATATTTTTTTAAAAACCTTCAGTTTATTTATTTATTTTATTTTTATTTCTGAGTATTTTAACCCACTTTTTTCCTTGGAAAAGGACCCAAGGCGGCTTACAGTAATATACAATATAAAGTCTTACAGTAATATACAATATACAGTCCAGTACAATTAAGACATATTCAGGTTGAGAACAGGGAATTGATGAGTGTCTTCCGTCCCAATGATTCAACAAGCCAATAAAATGCCCCAACATGGCTGCATAATATTGTGCACATATTGTCGACAGGGAAAAAATATGCCAAGATTTACACAGCAAAGAACAACCTGAAAATGGACAACATTAATGGCAGCAGTCAAGAAGATGGTTTACTGCAGTGTTTCCCAACCTCCCCCCCCCCCCTCTCTCTCTCTCTGTGTGTGTGTTACCAAGTGTTTTCTGGAAAACTGAAGGCCATTTTATATGTGTTGCAGCTTTTGTTAAATCATTTCTTCCTTGACCTTTCAGAGTGGATATTAAAGGGATGACTTGACTCCATTAAAATGCCTTTAATGGGACAAAGGAATTGCAGTTACAGGCTATTATATAAAGAGGTCGGGGCCTGGAAGGGAAAAAAAGGTTGGGGACCACTGGCCTATGGGTTACTCTCCTCTGCTTACTATCATCCACTTCCACAAAATGACACCAGGCGAGGGAAAATCCCAGACGCTGGCTTTTTTACCCCCTTGAGTTAACCACTTCTCACCCCAACACCAAGTAACAACCGCCAGTGCTGTTTTCCAACAGATGTGGATGGAAACAGACCATCCTGATCACTGCCTAAAAGGCAGACGCCGGTCCCGGTGGGTTCGCAGGCAGCCAGAAAGCTCCTGCAAGGTCTGCGAGGTCCCTGCCTGCATTGCAACGGGCTCGCCACGTGCGCGCGCCAGGCAAAGACCCGCACCTGCTGGGGAACCGCGTTAGGCGCGTACGGGATAGATCAGGCGGTGTGTATGTGCGTGTGTGTGTGTGTGGGGGGGTCTGCTCCGTTCCCCCCGCCGTCTGAGGCAGCCGGTGGCCTCGGGCGATCGCCCAGGGAGGGGTATATCCCCGTGCCAAGGGGCAGCCCTTTGAGCCGTGCATCCTTGGGCTCCCCCCTCCCCAAAATTTCCCGGGTGTGGCTTTCCAGGGGCGAAGGGGAGACTCCCGGCCATGGGTGCCAGAGCTCGTGGGAGGACTGGGAACCCCCCCCCGGGGGGGTGAGTAGGAGAGCTTGGTTCCTCTTCCCGTCCGAGTTTCCCCCTTCCTCATCGCCCGTCCCAGCCCGGGTGGGGGCAGGGCCTCTCTCTGATTCATCCGGCTTCTCCTGGCGGAGTTGCGGCCACCGCCCGGGGAACTGGCACTCGCCCGGAGAGCTGCAGCCGCCGCCGCCGCCGCTGCCGCCGCCGCTCCAGACTGGTAGCTGCTCCTCCAGGACCCGCAGCCAAGCGACCGCTGCCTTTGCCATGACCGCGCCTCTCCTCCTGCGGGCGGCCTTTCCCCTGCTGCCGCTCCTGCTGGGCGCTTGGATCGCCGCGCCCTCCGTCTCCGCCGCCGCCGCCGCCGGCCTCTATTTCCAGGAAGGGCGAAGCTGCCACAAGCCGCTCTTGCGCAAAGTCCCCGGCCTCAGGTAAGGCGGCGAGCGGCTGCGCCCTAAATGCTGCCCTAACCGGTAATTGACCAGACACGAAACGCCCAGGGCAGACGGCTCTTCCTGCCCTCGACTCGGGTCTTTTGTCGTCTGGATCTCACAACACTCGTGCGTGAGAACAGGGCAGCCTGAAGACGGGAAACCCATGGGTTCTGCTTAGGAAGTTCTTGGCGATCATTTATTTGTTTATTGGATTTCTATACCGCCCATCTGGCAGCGAGGTCACTCTGGGCGGTTACAACAATTTACAAATTCAAACAATTCATACAATAAAACCATAAAATAGTAACACAATAAAATAAAAAAATAAAAAATATATTAAAGTGACATAAAACAATATATTATTACTGGCAGGCTAATCTGTTAAAATCAAGATTTAATGGTTGAACACTGAAATTGCATTATATTTGAGGGAATGCCTGCTTAAATAACCAAGTTTTTTTGGATCATGTCGGCGGTGTGTGTGTGTGTGTGTGTGTCTGAGCCCTTCCAGAGATGATGGTTGGTCTCAGTTGTCCCTGCAGGTCAGGGCTGATGGAGTTGTAGTGCCGCAGCGTCTGGAGGGATCCAGGCCAGGGGTTTGCCCCATCCGTGGTGTCAGGGGACAGAACCTTGAAGAAAAGCATTTCAGAAGTTCCTTGTTGAAAGTCTCAGGGTTCCCCACCAAGATGCTGAATTACTGCAAATAAATTAAACCCTGGATGTAACTTTGTATCACAGAGAGCAGAGAGACAAAAACTGATTCCCAGACATATTCCTTGAGAGATGTGGAAGGCAATTAAATAGGCAGGGGGTTTCAAGGTAATTAACAGGGCTGGGACTAGGGTAGAGAAAATGGGACTTTGGTTCATAGAATCATAGAGTTGGAAGAGACCTTGGGGGCCATCCAGTCCAACCCCTTGCCACACATCAAGGACACCCCCCCAAAAAACAAGGCATCAACATTTAGGCAGAAAGGTTTTGCTGCTGGAAAGGCACTAAAAGATTGGCCCACGTTGCCTCCCACCATTCCTCAGCAGGCAGAAGAAAGAAGAACGCAGGTGGGCCCAGCACTGAACACGTATGACTGTCATGCCTTCAGACCCAGGCACCCTTCTCCATTCTTCCACCCTCTCTCCAGGTGTGGCACATGGAGCCCGGGTGTTGCCCATTGTGCAGCAAAAAACTGCTGGCTGGCAAAGGGACTTGTTACAGCTGCCAGAGTTAGCCTGCCATGGTTTAAATTCTTCATTCTGCAGTCACTGTCCTGGGTGTGGCGTCTTCTCCCTAGAAAGCTAAATGCTGGGATGTGCGTCAGCTTTGCCATACTGGGGTGAGGAACAACATGGACCCCTGGGGTGTGCCACCTGGCTACAGCTTCCGTGCCGTATTCATGATACTGATGTCTGTGAAGATTCTCAGTCATCCAGGTGAGTTTATCTGGAAGTTGAGTCATGGCTACTGGACTTCTTTTTTGAGAGATAGAAACGTTTCTATCTCTCAAAAAAGAAGTCCAGTAGCCATGACTCAACTTCCAGATCATGATACTGATATTAACCTGTAAGAGCCTTAACTGTTTGATACCTACCTACCTATCAGACCCTCTTTCCTGATGAACATCTGCCTGCTCCACCTGTTCGTCCCATTGTTGCAAATGTCCATCCTGTGGGAGGACCAGCAGAGTGACCCCCTGGAACAGGGCATTCTCACAGGTGGCCACAATGCTTTGGAATGCATTGCCTGTGGATGTACACCGGTGCCTTCCTTCCTGTCCTTCAGGGAATGTGTCAAAACAGTGCTCTTCTTGAAGACCATCTTCCCCCAGAATAAGCCCTTGCGTCTGAATTTTATTTTACATGATGTCATCTCTGGGGATTCTTTTGTCATTATAATTTGTCCATTTATAATAATGAGGGTGTCTGAGCGGTTATAAACTGCTCAGAGTAGTGGCTCTACTACTAGAGGAGAAGTGTGCAATTTATAAATGCAATAAATGAATGAATAAACAATAAGGGGGGGGGAATAACATAAGAAGAGCAGATCAGTCCAAAGGTTGATCCATCTAATTCCATATCGTAGATGCAACAGTGGCTACCTAGATGTCTATGATGGAATCCCTCACCCCCGCCCCAGAAAGGTTTGAGATGAAAGCAAAGTGTTCTGCTTATATACCGCCCCATACCACTGCAAGTAGTCTCTGGGCGGTTTACTGTTTAATTACAGTATGTAGGCTACACATTGCCCCCCTCCCCCAGCAAGCTGGGTACTCATTTTACCGACCTCGGAAGGATGGAAGGCTGAGTCAACCATGAGCCCACTATCTTTCCTGTTCCTTGGGAACTGGTGTCCAAAAGACGAAGAAGCTATTCACTGTCTTAATTTTCAAGAATTTCTCTGAACTCACTTGTAGCTGATGTTGTGGACATGACCTGCTCAGGAGGAAGGATTTTTTTTTTTTGGTCGCTTGCTCTCATGTGATTGTTAACCAACTAGAGAAGTGGAGGGAACCATCACAAAGCAGTGGAACCATTTATAGTACTTCCCTCTTTCAGCAAATGGGAACAATTACTAATTTCCTTTCCTCTTCACCTCCACCTCGCAACAGAACCTACCCTCGTCCGCATGAATATCTGGATGTTTCAGAACTGCCCAAGAGCTGGGACTGGCGAAATATCAACGGGGCCAATTATGTGAGTACCACTCGCAACCAGCACATCCCACGGTATTGTGGGTCTTGCTGGGCACACGGCAGCACCAGTGCGCTAGCAGGTATGTGGTTGTTTTGTTGTTGGACTGTCCTTCTGGCCTCTCTGTGCTTCTCCCTATTGCTAACAGAGCTAACCTGAACAGGATGATGGAAGCTGCATTTCCTAGCTAATGAATTACTGTCATTAATACCAGGACTGACCTAAGGAATGTTCCTGCCTCAATTATATTTCTATCCCAGGTTTCCTCTGATCAGCCTATATAGGCATCTCCTCCTCTGCACTCTATGGCAACAACCCCACGAAGCTGGTAATGCTGAAAAGGCCAGACTGATCCAATTGAGCTTCGTGGCTCAGTGGGAATTTGAACCCAGGTCCTCTTGCGTCCAATGGCTATAACTACTGCGATGCTTTCGTTAGAGCTTGGCAAACTAGTTTGGTTAGAGTCTGGGGGAAATTTGTTGTGGTGGTGTTGGTGGTATTTATAGTTAATAATCTCTCCCGTTTTCATAGCCTGTAATCATGCTGGCTGGGGGATTATGGTGGTAGTCCTCAAAAGGAACTTTTTGAACTCATAGTTTTAGAGCACAAGGCAGGAAATTTTACGTCTCTTCCCATCCTGGACAGTGAAAAATATGACAATAACAAATTAAAGAATCAACAGCATGTCGTATTTAAATCACACCTTGCTTACTCAACAGTCCAGCTGACCTTGCTAGCAGCTCTGTTCTCAGTGCTTGGATTATGGGTTGTTCCTCCAATTAGGCTCCACCCACCCTCAATTCCACCACCACCACCCTTTGAATTAGAGCTTCCCCACTCCCCTATCTCCCCCCTCTCCAAAGCTCCTCCAATTATCAGGAGCAGACTTGCAAGCAACAAAGGAAGGGAGAGAAGGAAGCAAAAGGAAAGCAGTGTCTTGTGGGATCTGCATTATGTATGGCTTGCTGGCTAAAACCTTTAACAGGTGCATGCTGCGCCGCAGTAATTCATTGCAGCTTTCATGTGTTCTGTTAAAATCCTCCCCCGAAGGAACCCCAAGGCAAAATGGTCTCTGAAATATTGAAAGCCCCGATTTATGTCCTACACTAATTATTGACTGTCTTTGTCTCTCAGATCGTATCAACATCAAAAGGAAAGGGGCCTGGCCTTCAGCTTACCTCTCTGTTCAGCACGTTATCGACTGTGCTGAGGCTGGGACATGTCACGGTGGGGACCACCTTGCCGTGTGGGAGTATGCCCATAACCATGGCATCCCCGATGAAACCTGCAACAACTACCAAGCTAAAGATCAAAGTGAGAAGATGGGAGAGATACTGTGTGCATGTCTGTCTGTCCGTCTGTCTGTCTGTCCATTCATCCAGCATCAGAAATGCTACTTGATTGCTGGACGATACTAAAAGCTATAATCCAAAAGTTAGATTTCCAGACTAAGTTATCTATCAGACAGCCCTCTTTGGTGGTGTGGGAGGAGGTAGACTCAAATAAAGAATTTTTAAATTTGTTAAATCTAATGGGGAATATTTCACCTTCAGAAGCCTACCGCAGGCATAATTTTACTCTAATAGAATATCTGCAAGAAACAAAACAAAAAGCAAAAATGAAATAGAGAAGACAAGGACATTGTGGCACCTTAAAGACTAGCTACTATACCAGTGATGACGAACCTATGGCACGGGTGCCAAAGGTGGCACTCGGAGCCCTTTCTGTGGGCACCCGACATCACCCCTTCATAGCCACCTGTATACAGGTTAAATTACTGTATTGGCACTTTGCAAAAAAAAAGTGGGTTTTGAATTGCAGTTTGGGCACTCGGTCTCTAAAAGGTTTGCCATCACTGTACTATTTAGTAGTCCCCCACCACATCCCAGTTCATATACTGTATTACGGTCCCAGTATATTGCATTTTTTTTCTTGAGAGAAGCACACTTCCAAAGAGAGGCTTTTAACCCCCTCCTAACACCTCAGGAAACTGACCTTGGGCTGCTCTTCCTGGTCTACACTTCCAAAGAGAGGCTTTTAACCCCCTCCTGACACCTCAGCAAACTGACGTTGGGCTGTTCCTGCTAGCCCGCACTTCCAAAGACATGCTTTTAAGCCCCTCCTGACACCTCAGCAAACTGACGTTGGGCTGCTCCTGCTGGCCTGCACTTCCAAAGAGAGGCTTTTAACCCCCTCCTAACACCTCAGCAGTAGCCCCGGATCTGTTTGCTGAGGTGTCAGGAGGGGGTTAAAAACCTCTCTTTGGAAGTACAGGCCAGCAGCAGCAGCCCAAGTTTAGTTTGCTGAGGTACCTGAATTTCATGGATTTTCCTTTATTGCGGGTAGCTCCGCATGGGGGAGTACTGTATTCTAATGTGAGCTCTTGTGGAACAAGCCCACTTCTTCAGACATAAGAGTGAGGCTACTGAGACCACATGGCAAAGCATTTATCAAGAAACCATGGTAAATTAGTTGTTGATTGTGTGAATCCTTGTGGCATCTCACATCTAATTGTGATTTAGACCCCTGTTTTATGTTCACTTTTTCCTTTCAAGTTTTGATCTGTAAACTGTGACAGCGGGTAGTGGTTAAAGGAACCCAGGCAATAAATAACAACAGCAGAAACAACATAACAACCTTCTTGTTTAGAAGTGCTACATATCCTGTGGTAAATCTAGGGAAGATGCAAAGTAGTATTCCAAACCCCTAAAGCTGCTCATCTCTGTCATTCATTGTTTTTAACTTTAACATTCTGTAACATTGCCCTAGCCTTTAAGGAAGACTGTTTGGTTAAATGAACAGCTTCAATCAATGTTTTGCAATTACAATCCGGGTTACAATCACTGTTCCCACAGAAGGATTCTGATGTTCAGGAAGACTGCCTACTGGTATCCCAGCTCCTTTTAGGTCATTCGGGAGGTTGGCTGCCCATCCTTAAGAGGAATTAGATGCATGTGAACTGAAATTCATCAGACATTACAGAACTGCTTTGCATTGTGTGTAGCTGTTGGATAAATGGCAGTTTCTGTATGAGTAAATGGTCTCTGTTGATTTTTGTAGAATGCAGGAAGTTTAACCAGTGTGGAACTTGTGTTACTTTTGATGAATGCCATGTGGTAAAGAATTACACCCTCTGGAAAGTTGCAGATTATGGAACTGTCAGTGGGCGAGAAAAAATGATGGCAGAAATCTACGCAAATGGACCAATCAGGTAAAGAAATGAAGTTTTAATATAATTTTTCTCCTGATAATAACTTATGGAAGCCCATGGGCTAACCAGCAGCCTATCAGAGTGCCCTGATTTCCATGCTATGGCAAGCCAAGGTGCTTTGCCAGGTTGTTGTGACGTGCCACCAAGCCACCTCTGAATCATGGCAACCGTGTGAAGGAGCAATCTCAAAAATGTCCCCATAGCGGCACTTAAGCAAGACATAGGCTTCAGGTTTGTGGTTTGCTGTGACTGAGCTTGTTTGATGCCATTGCTGTGCTTCATTCCGCTTCCCACAGCTGTGAAAGAAATATAGTACCAGCGTTCTTTTTGTTTGTTTCTCTAGCTTGTTGAGGGAAGGACAAGCCAAAGTCACTAGCTCCTGCTAGATTCACTCTGGGATGTTAAATAGGTATGATCAGCTGATATGTGCCAGTATTCTGACTTGTGCACAACAAACCAAAATAACTGAGATTTTTAGCTTTTCATGACACGTGAGTGCAATCGCTAATATGAGGGGTGAGGAATCCCAGTTCCCCTACTCACAGGGGTTTAAACTTTAAAACATTTATAATTCACTTGATCAGCTCAATGTAATCAGAGAATGTCGGCCTCTACCAAGCAGACAACGAGGAGAAGTACACCCAGTGACTCAAAGCACACATCTTTGTAGATGTGTGCTTTTATACCTCACAAGCTGATATCTAAACTTAAGGACCTTGGTTTTTGTCATTCCATCTGTGCCTGGATCATGGATTTCTTATCAAATCGCTCACAGAGGGTCAGATTAGGTGACTACATGTCGTCAGCCCTCACTCTCAACATGGGTACTCCACAGGGCTGTGTGTTGAGCCCACTATTGTTTAGTATTTACACCTCTGACTGCACTCATACTCATCCTGAAAATAAAATCATCAAGTTTGCCGATGACACAACAGTAGTGGGACTCATCTCTGGTGGAGACGAGTCAGCCTACCGAGAGGAGGTGCATCGGCTGCTACGGTGGTGCAGAACCAACAATCTGATAATAAATATCAACAAGACCAAAGAACTTATAGTGGACTATCGAAAAAGGAAATCAGACACTCAGCCCCTGATTATTGATGGAGTTTGTGTAGAGCGGGTGATGGACAGTAGGTTCTTAGGAGTTATTCTACAGGAGGATTTGACCTGGAGTGCCAACACTGAAGCACTGGTTAAGAAGGCCCAACAGAGATTATATCTTCTGAGACTTCTCAAGAGGGAACAACTGTCTCAGAAACTGTTGGTAACCTTCTACCGGGGCTTTATAGAAAGCACTATCACTTACTGCCTCTGTGTTTGGTTTTCCAGTTACACAGTGGCAGATAGAAGGGCACTCCAGAGGGTCATAAACACTGCTGAGAGGATAGTGGGCTGTCCTCTTCCTCCTTTGGAAGAATTATACAACTCCAGATGCTCAAGGAAGACATCTAGAATTTTGAGAGACCCTTCGCATCCTGGCTACCAATTTTTTGAACTGTTGCCGTCTGGCAGGAGATACAGGACTCTTAGGTCAAGGACAAATAGACTAAAGAACAGTTTTTATCACAGAGCGGTATCCAAGCTAAATGCGACAGTTTTAGCACTATCTTAATCAGTTTTAAGTAGTGTTTTAAATTTTGTAAGCAATTTTAAGAGTTTTTAATATTTTGTATGGTGTTTTATATGTTTTATGTGTTTTGTATGCTTAGAGTGTGTAGTGGAACAGCACTCTAATTTCGTTGTGCATATTTTGCATATGCATAATGACAATAAAACTCTATTCTATTCTAAATGCTGTACGGGCGCAATGTCCTGGCTGCAGCTGTGATCTCTGATTTCTCTGACAAGGTCCCCAGTAGATCATCAAAATCATTCCCCAAGCATCCTAATTATTGTTGGTGTCTTTAATTTTGAAACAGCTGTGGAATTATGGCCACTCCGAAACTAGATGAATACACTGGAGGACTTTATGCAGAATACAAGCCATTGCCAATGATAAACCACATCGTCTCTGTTGCTGGCTGGGGAGTGGAAAATGGGACAGAATACTGGATCGTCCGGAATTCTTGGGGGGAGCCATGGGTAAGGCAAATAGTGTAACAATAAATAAGACATGGACATGGTTTGTTGAAGGTGGTGTTAGATGAGGTGATTTTTTTTGCAGGCTGCAAAGATGGATTCCACCCCCTCACAGACAATATTTAACTGAATTACTTAAGGGAAAGCAGTGGAGTGTGGTCTGTGCAGTGGTGTATGGGTGAATTTGGAAATGGAAGTGTTCATCACAATAATCCCCATAGGCATCTTCACACACATGCAACACACACACAAACACCAGGAGGGTTCAAAAATGCAAGGGACAGGACCCCCCCTGTAGCAAACAGTACGGAGTAGATCTTTTGTAAAGTTAATAGTTCTTAATTGCCCACCAAAAAGAAAACCACTGTAAAATACATTTCATTGAGGCATGGATCTGTTAGGACAGTATACTTCCCCTGGAAAATATCCCTTTCTGTCCCAGCTGCTGTGCACCCAAGCTCTAAGGAAACAAGGAAATGAGGGTGGGGAGGGGAGGTTTTGAGATCACAGTCCCTGCTACTGAGAAATTTTCAGAGCTTCAACCTGCTTTTGTCCTGTCTCTATCACACTACTAGGGTTTTGTTTTCAAAAGTGGATTTTGGTGAAATTTGATAATCCCAGGAATAGGCAAATACAGTGAGCAGAATCTAGGTGTGGACAGGGTTTTTACAGGTTTTGATCTATATCTGGGGCTTTATCTTAGTTTAAAGCAGTGGTTCTCAACCTGTGGGTCTCCAGATGTTCCTGGAATGCAACTCCCAGAAATCCCTTCCAGCAGAGCGAGTCGTGAAGGCTTCTGGGAGTTGTAGTCCAGGAACATCTAGGGGCCCACAGGTTGAGAACCATTGGTTTAAAGGATGGGAGGCAGAAGGCTGTCACACAATTGGGGGCTTCCATAATGGGCACAGTAACTGGAAGGCCCCGTACCAAATATGCATGGATGATGTGAATGGATATCATGCCCAGAAGAGGGTCTTGATGGCCTTTTTTGGGAGGTGGGGCTGGTCCTGGACGAGTCCCTCTTTACGCCCAGTGGAGCTGTACCTCTGGGGGAAAAATAGGCATTGATTATAGGTAGAGATGGGCACAAACTGCTGGTGCAGTGGTTCATGCTGGTTCATTTATTGGCCAGACAGGTGCTTGGTGCTTCCGAGCCTTGCCTCCTCCAGCAGGCATCCATGCAGAGGCAGCACCCGGGATTTGATGCCCTGCCTCCAATGGGTGTTTGTTTGTTTGTTTGTTTGTTTGTTTAATTTATTTATTTATTTATTTATTTATTTATTTATTTATTTATTTATTTATTTAATATACTGCAACCATCTAGCAGAAAAGCTACTCTGGGCGGTTTACAAACATATACAAAATACAAAAACAGATTAAACAGATTAAACAACTTAAAATAGTAAATAAAAACTAATCAATCAGACCAGATAATCAAATCATCATAATAAAAAGAACAAATAGGCAAATAAGCACAAATACAATGAATCCGAATGATTTGACAATTCAAAATAAGAACAAATGGGGGGAAAATAACTAGTAGCCTCTGAGTGGGTGTTGGCCGGAGGAGGTGGGTATAGGAAGTATCAAACACCTTTCTGCCTGCTAAACAAACCAGGACAAACTGCCGAGCCAGTGGTTTGTGACCATCTCTTTAAATCAGCATAGATGACATTCAGCCGTGTGCAGACTGCCACCTGAACCCTCTCCACTGCATGCTTTGGGCAGATGCAGAACAGCATTCTTGGGTCTTCCCAGTGTGCACACAGTCCATCCTGAATGTGTAGGCATTTTCCAGGCTATCTCTGTCATAAGAAATAGTACACGGGAGTGGAGCTGCTGGTGATGTGCTTCAACTAATGCAAACTAACGCCTTTCAGGGCGAGCGTGGCTGGCTCAGGATCGTGACAAGTGCCTACAAAGGAGGAAGAGGACGGGAATACAACCTGGCTCTGGAACAAGACTGTGCTTATGGAGACCCCGTTGTTCCTTAAGTCTGCTGCTGGGCTTCGCTTCTGCCTTTGGGATAGAAGCAATGCAAGGGCTTCTCCTTCTTAAGAAAGAGGAGAGGTAGCTTTTCAGCACCGGTACAGTAAGAAGGATATATTAGCATGCATAGGTGCCCTGGTTTGGTCACTTTTTGATTTCGAAATGATAGAGTGTATGCTCAGTGAGGATAGCTATTAACTGCTGGATTTTCCACTTAGGAAATTTTGCTTTCATCGTTTGTGATAGAACATGTCCAAACTGAAAGCCAGTGTGATGGTGTGATTAGTTTTTGACTAGGACTCAGGAGACATGGGTTCAAATCCCACTGCCTAGTTGTAGCGACGATAAAGTAAAGTGTTCTGCTTATATACCGCCCCATACCACTTCAAGTAGTCTCTGGGCAGTTTACAGTTTAATTACAGTATGCAGGCTACACATTGCCCCCCTCCCCCAGCAAGCTGGGTACTCATTTTACCGACCTCGGAAGGATGGAAGGCTGAGCCAACCTTGAGCCTGCTATCTGGGACTGAACCCCAGGTCGTGAGCGCAGTTTTACCTGCAGTACAAGCATTTAACCACTGCGCCATGGGGGAATACATGAGCTCGCTGGAGGTAATTTAGGATAAAAATGTAACAATAAATAAATGTATTAAAAAAAACTTTTATGACGGACTCCAAATTTGCCTGGGCTACTGCCTCCTTCCTGACACAATGAAGGAAGGAAGGAGAGCCGCTGCAGCCGCTGCCACTGTAGGAGGAGGAGGAGGAAGAGGTGCAGCAGAGGGATCCCAGGAGCGGCGCCTCAGGGCAGCGATCCGGAGCAGAAGGCATTGATGGGGCCCCGGAGACGCACTTATCATGGGCTGATCATGGGGGACTCCGTCCACTTGCCCCTCCCTGCCCCTTTTTTCCCATGTCGGCCTTTTTTTTGGGGGGGGGGCTGTGGTCCAGCTCCCAGTGGTGTCTGGGGGATGGTGGACTGGCCCGCTGTTTGAAAACTTTGAGGACCCCAGGTCTAAGGAAAGGCAACATCAGGTAGGTTCCAGGTAAAACAAAAGAAGTTGGCAGTGATTTTCTAAATACAGTAGGACCCCAGTATCTGCTGGGGTCCTGGTTCCAGGCCTTCCCATCGATAATGAAAACCATGGATAAGGAAGAATGCCCCCCAAAACTGCTGTTTTGTGACAGTAGCTTGCTTTATGGCTGCTGTTTTACAACAGTAGCCTGCTTTACAGCTGCTGTTTGTGACAGTAGCTTGCTTTGTGGCTGCTGAATTATTTATTTAATTTTTTCCTTTGCCAACAGTGGATAACTGAATCAAGGGTTAATGAATCAGTGGATACAGGGGTTCTACTGTAATGCGCCCCTGCATTCCAGACTGTGTCTTCATATCTAATCTGAAGGTTATCCAAGAGCTTCTATTAGAGGGTGTGCATGTGGCTGAGTTAAGATAAAGGGAATGTATGGATGCTTTTCTAAATTCCAATGAGTTATTTGCCCATCATAGAGGTTGTCTCTTGTATGTTATCATTATGGGCAAAGATAAAGTAGTCACTTATCCATAGCCATTGAGGGTCGTGGTGATTCACCCTGCAAACACAAGGTGAGTTGTCCTTAATAACGAACTCTATAGAGAAGACCAAGATTGCATGAGCCAAGATTGACCAACGGAAGGACAGGATGGTGCTCGCTTCTCCCATCTGTGTCAGATTCTCACCAAGTTCCAGCTTGCTGGAGTCTTGTATCTCAAGGCCATGCTTTTGAAGGGAAGCTGCACTAAGGCTGCAGTGCTTGTTGGAAGCCGTGGCCGTAGACCCTGGCCTCCTACATTCATTCCCATAAACAGCTGAACTGGCAAATCGGCATTAAGGGCAGGGCTGCATCCTCTGGGATTAAGGGTTTAGTGGCTTACTGTGGTCAAGGCAATAAGACAGCACAGCTCTGGAATAGGGAACGCAGTGTGCTCTGGACACTGTTAGGCTGCCACTTCCATCATCCCTCACTACTGTTTATGCTGCCAAGGGCTAATAGGATATGTAGTCTAACCTCTGGAAGACTATGGATGACAACACCGTTGCATCCAAGAAGGAATATGAGATACTGTACAGCAATTTTGTAGGAGAATAAGATGCAGAATCCAGATTGCCAGGAACTTTGGACTTCATTTGTTCAAGAAGCACCCATTTCTACAACAGATGCTGCTTGTTCAGTCATAATCTCCCCATACGCCAGCTCATCGTAGTCCCTCCCCCCCCGAAACCAGGTGGTCTACAAACTGGTTGGGGCGTGTACGTCATCTTTTCCATTGCACCTATCGTGGAAGTAGCCCAGCTGCCTCCCTGCACAGCTGATCATTCCAGCAAGAAGGTGGGACAAAGACCTTCCCCATTCAGCTGCTGAGTGGTCAGCTGTATGATGGGAGGCACTGACCGGGCTACTTCTGTGATAGGCGTGATGCCAAAGATGATGGAGGCGTGTGCTACTGCCACATGCCAACTGATGAGTGGACCAGCCAGTTCTGGGAGGAAGGAACAGACCTCCATAGCACCTGTGGTGCTGCACTTTGTATTTACAGGGAGATAAATATGAAGTGCCCATGTCTATTCCCAATGCTGAGAAAGTGGAACTTGACTTGCATGTTAACCTGTCTCCCTATGGCTAAAGCAGAACTGTGCTATATTCACATAATTAACATCTATTAAGGGCGTTTATACACGACCCCTAAGCTCCGCTTCAAATGGCTGCAAGCTCCGGAGCTTAAAAATGTTTCCCCACCAGCTCCGGAGTTTGCAGACAATTAAGTGCGACCCCGCCCACTTTAGCATGACCCAGCGCACTTTTCTTGTACCTTCTCTTTGGAGGTGAAAAATATTTGATGCGGTGCAACGATAGTGAGTACGGGGCTCTCCTCGCTTCTGTTTGCTGCTTTTTGGCTCCTGCCCCTTTAAGAGCTACTTTTACAGAGACGAGGGGGTTGGACTTGATGGCCTTACAGAGAGGAGAGGCAGAAGGAGGTGAGCGGCATGCTGTTCTTTCTCTTTTTCTCCCTCCCTCACGCACCCAGCAACCAGGAAGTGTGGAGGGGGGTGGGGACAGAGGAAGAGCGATGAACCCCTAAGATCTCTGGTCCGAATTTAAGTGGCCAGCGGATCTTAGGAGTCGTGTAAAAAGGCCCTAAGTCGGAACCAGCTTTTAGAGTCCTCTCTTCCTCCATTTCTTTTCATTAGTTTCCCTGACTTCCAAATTTAAACAAATTACAGTATGTTACCAACACTGGTTAAAGCATTACTGTTGAATTACGCACATTTTATCTATAATATATATACAATTGACAGAATGTTGCTTTGTGTGCTTGTGTATGTCAGAGAGTGGATTTGCCCAGCATGGAGTTTCAAACTTCCAACCTTCCTTCACAGTAACAACTTCTCCCCGTTCCCCCTGCCGCAACACACACAGTGCTTTGATGTGCTGCAAGGAAGCCTGTTGTCTCTAATGGATTGGAAAATTAAACTGGATTAACCACGGGTTCACAGAACGTGATTCTCTTCGCAAAGGAACTGGTGGAAACTAAGGGTGCAATCGAACAGCAGTTTATTTTGCTTTTCGCAACGGATGATGTTCAAGAGATCATGAACCATCCTAACTCGGCTCTGGGACCAGCCTTGATCTTTTTTTGTCAGGCACCAAGGCTGCTCTCTGCCCTGCTGGAGTGATGAGGACCAGACTGCATATGGGCAGAGGGGTCTCTTTCTAGATTGCATGCAGTGAAGCAACCCTTTCCAGGATGACACCAGGTGATCTTATATCACTGATGGCGCCCTGAAAGCTTGAGCACAAACAAAAAGAAACATGCTTGTGAGGGATAGCTGGAGTTGGTCTAATGCTGCTCATCTTGGATTCAGCTTCCACGTGCTTCAATACGCTCCTCTACATAATGTGTTTGTGAAGATTCTCAGTCATCCAGGTGAGTTTATCTGGAAGTTGAGTCATGGCAACTGGACTTTTTCGTGAGAGATTGAAATGTTTCACTGCTCATCCAAGTAGCTTCGTCAATCTGAGGGAAGTTAGTAGCAAATCCTCCATTTTATAGTCCACCTTGATTTCACACGCACCCTGGTCTGAATAGGCTCATAAGTTGGACAAAGGCCTGAATAGGCTCGTTAGGTGGGCAATAGCTTGAATAGGTTCATAGGTGGACCATGATCTGAATAGGCTCATTAGGTGGACAATGACCTAGGGTATGTGAAAGTCCCACCCATGCAACCTTTACCAACACCCATTAGGTATGGGTCATTAGCTGTGGCCTTGCTGGTGGAGGTGTGAAGAGCTTCTGATTTGTCTGGGGACTGATGAAAGGGTCGTTTGATAAATAGCAGACAGATTGTGCCTAAGTCCCCCACCTATGTTGAGAGAGGTTTTCAATGCTCACATGAATGGCTTCCCTGACCCCTCTCTCAAACCACCTATCTTCTCTGTCTAATATGTGTAAATCCTCATCTTTGAATGAGTGCCCTTTGTCAAATGTGCCACTAAATATTCAAAGTGAGTTAGAAGTACTCTGAGTCAACCAGAAGATAGAAGAAACTGGCAGCACATACTAAGGAAGTATATAGGCCTCAGGCATATATCATTTAACACCCACGCGTGCTCTGGGTACCTGCCATACAAATGAGTAGCATGCCATAGGCACTGGGTAGTGCTTCATGCGCTGCTTTGATTTAGCACTTGGCTCGTGAAGGGCTTCTAAATTTAGTGCCATGATTTAGTGCTTCATAAACAACACAATGTCTTGTAATGACTGAGCAATAAACAAACCCAAAATATCTCCAGGGGCAAATGTTTCACCTCCACGTTGCTCCTTTTGTGAGCTGTTCATTCAGTATAGACACTTCTCAAGGCAAAAAAGAAGGTAATAAATGATAAGCAGCATAGCATATTACTGTCCAGAACATCTGATACCTGACTTGTACTTTATTCCTATATGGAATGCAACACTCTTTCATCATATACTGTAATTTATTTGCCAGGTCCTTTCCTTGCATCTGTGGTTGTCTTCTTCTTGGGCAATGCAGGACTCTTCCATCAGGGTGGACACTGCAGAGCTGGCAGTGGTGAAGAACACAATCAAGTCCAAAATCAACTTAGGGCGTTTATACACGACCCCTAAACTGCGCTGCAAATGGCTCCCAGCTCCGGAGCTTAGAAATGTTTTCCCACCAGCTCCGGAGTTTGCAGACAATTAAGTGCGACCCCGCCCACTTTAGCGCGACCCAGCACACTTTCCTTGTACCTTCTCTTTGGAGGTGAAAAATTTTTGATGCGGATAAGAGTGCCGGGCTCTCCTGGCTTGTCTGTTGTTTTTTTGCCTCCCGCCCCTGTAAGAGCTCCTTGAGAAGGAACCAGGAAGTAACAGGGCTCTGGCAAGTTAGTAAAGGCTTCTTTTGTCCTTTTTTTCCCTCCCCCCCCACGCCGACAGGAGCAGGAAGTGCTGAGGGGTGGGGACGCAGGAACAGAAACGAACCCCCAAGATCTCTGGTCCGAATTTAAGGGACCAGCGGATCTTAGGGGTCGTGTGAAAAGGCCCTTAGGAGATAACTGAGATCCTCTGGCTTCTCTCTTCTTTCTTGATGTGCCTTCCCTAAACCACTAATATGAGCTTATCTCTAAAAGTCTTGACCATCTGGTAGAAATTGACAGCTCATAATCAGGCCTGCTATTTCCAGTCAAGAATCCAGCTCCCGCATCTTGGCACAGAAACCTAGATGGAAGACATAAGCTTTCATGGCTTGCATAAGGAGATACTGCAAAACAAAAAACCACCACTGTTTGCAGATCATGCTAAAGAAAATAGCCACTGATCCAGGACTTCCAGTAAGATTCATCTCAAATCTCCCTCAAATCACAATGCACCCCTTAGTCGGTGAACCATACATACAAATTTAAAGATCCAGCAGCCTCCAATGCTGCTGTGCATTGTACAACAACTTACATCTGATTTATGACTGATGTCCTTACAGACTGTGAGTTTTATCTGTGGATATGCATAAACCCATCACTAAATATCAGGACCTTTATGTGCTCAGCTCAGTGGCAGAAATATAAAAATAATATTTTTAGTCCCAGGACTGTGGAACTCCCTATTTCCTTGAATCTTCCACCATTTGTTCAAATCAATAGGGCGGGAGTTCCACAGTTCTTTGGCCGCTAGGTAGAAGACCCTAACTCTTCTACATGGAAAAAAGAACATTCCTTTTAAAATACAAAAACCTGCAGGCAATTTAATCAACCTTAACAGCAGGTCCTCAAAGGGAGAAGAAGCAAGATCACATGGGAGAATTTATTAGGCCTGTAACCCTTTTTCTGCACAGAAAGGAGTGAGCACAAAACTAATTGCATTTTCAGAATTCCAGGGCCCATGCAGAGCGTGGCAGACATAATGCACCAGCTGAGGCATCCAGGACATCTTCAGCGCATGGGCAATGCATGGACATGGCACAGGCTCTATAAGGGGCAACTGAGGGCACCTCCCGCTGAGGGCTTGTGCCTCAGACCTCTCCTTCCCACCGACCCCAAACTTGCCCACTGGGCTATGAGTTCTTTATTGGTCCTTTGACCACCACCTTGGAAAAGCTCTCCTTTAGGACTGCATCATCCACACTCTGAATAATAAATTAGTAAACCCTGTAAATCCTTCTCGTGGGATTTTTTAAATTGTTCGATCGAGATCGAGCAAGAAGAGGTCTCTGATGTGGGATTTCGTGCTGAAATGCCCAAATAATAAGTTCGCTCCCTTTGGGCAACGTGTAGATTGGCTGGGGCGGGTGTCACCGCCTGCTGTTGTGCCTCCGACAGCAAAACTGTCTGGACGTTGTGCAATCCTAGGCAAACGAGTCAGTCACTCAGATTGCAGTGCATAACAAAGGCAGGTCTGCTATAGACGGTCGCCTAGCGAGTCAATCTATCTATTCCCCCCCGCCCTTTTTACTTCCAACCCGGCGCCCTTTGCCCTCCTCCTCCTCCTCCTCCTCCTCCTCTTTGCCTTGGGCGCAGGCAGCCTTTAAAGGCGCCCAGGCGAGCACGCGGAAGCGGCGGGGTCAGCTTTTGCAGGGGAACCTCCTTCCCCGCAGCCTTGCCGGCCTCTCCAGCGCGACCATGGCCGGGCGTTGCCTCCGCTTGGCTTGCCTCCTCCTGCCGCCCCTCCTGGGGAGCTCCCTCGGCGCCGGCCTTTACTTCCAGGAAGGGCAGAGCTGCTATAAGCCGCTGCCGCGGAAACACGCCGGGCTCCGGTAAGAAGCACCGGCAAGGAAGGAGACCCTGCAGGATCGCGGGACGGTGGGGAAGGCCAAGGGGGTTGTGTTTGTGTCTGGGTATGCGTGTCTTTGCCCTCCTTCTCTCCCTGGGCAGGGGGCTTCCCAGATGGGAAGTGCCTTTCTTTTGAGAAGACCCAAAGAAGGGGGTCCTCCTCGGATATCTCCCCACGTGGGGGCCAGTGCTGGATCCTCGAGCGTCTCTTCCGTCTCGCCTTCGCCCTTCTCGGCTTTGCCGGGTGGGGTGGGGGTGGGGACTGTCGGGGAGCAACAAGGGAAGCCCGTTGCAGGGCCGAGAATTGCTCCGGGCACGCTTGGATGGCGGCGGGCTTTCGCCCACGTTTGCGTCTCGCAGGGCTGGACCCAGACGCGCGAGAACGGTGGCACCCCGGCCGTGGCCTTCTTTGGCGCTGCGCCCTTCGTCCCCTCGGCTGCCCCCGGAGGGGATCCCTGCGCCCAGCGCTCCTTTTGCGCACCCCTTCCGAGGCGCCTCCGTGTGCCTTGAATCCGGGGGAGGTTGGGTTAAAATTGCCTGGGTTAAAAACTAGCTCAGGCGGCCCTGGAGACTCGCCAGCCGGTCCCACAGGACTGCCTTCACAGACAGAGCTTTTTTTTTTAAAAGAGAACTTGGATCGATCCTATATAGGCAGTTATGAACTTCCCTAGAGACCGGTGATTTTATAGTCACCTGACGCTGTGCCCACTACAGGAAAAGAGATTCAATTTAAACATTAGGAAGAACTTCATGACGGTTAGAGCTGTTCGGCAATGGAATATGCTGCCACGGAGGGTGGTCGAGTCCTCTTTCTTTGGAGGTTTTTAAGCTGAGGCCGGATGGCCATATGTCGAGAGTCCCGTGAAGGGGGTTCCTGCATGGCAGGGGGTTGGACTGGATGGCCCTTGAGGTCTCTTCCAAATCTATGATTCTATGACCCCGTTGTTCCTTAAGTCTGCTGCTGGGCTTCATTTCTGCCTTTGGGACAGAAGCAACGCAAGACCTTTTCCTTAAGAAAGAGGAGAGGTAGCTTCTCAGCACCTGTTCAGTAAGGAGGACATGTTAACTTGCCTGGTTTGGTCACTTTTTGAATTCAAAACTATAGGCAGAATGCTCAGTGACAGAGACGACTATTAACACCAGAAGGGCAGGGGAGGCTAGGGAATCCTTTATTTTTCCACTTAGGAAGAACACCTCATCCCATGCTTGTAGTGTAGCTTGAGCTAGATGATATCAAAATATCATTAAGGCATGTCAAAGGAGACAGCCTTTTGTGCCTATGAAGAAACTGGTTGCAGTCCACCAAAACTTGGTTCAAATAAAACTCCCCAGTCATTCAGAGACTGTTACACTCTGGGTTGTTTGTTCTCTGACAACTGGAAGCCTTCGAGACAAAATGGAGGATCCCTCTGTCAGATCTGCTTTGATTTGGAATTCCTGCCTTGGGTGGAAGGGGTTGGACTCAGTGGCCTTAAAAGCCCTTCCAAGTTCATGATTCTATGATTTAAACTGTAAGGTGTTTATAAATCTTGGGATGAATGCCAGAGTTATTCGGGAAGGGTTGTAAACATAATGTGTTGTAGGAGGTAGCTCTGCCATGGAAACTCAGTGGGCGTGGAACTTCTTAAATACTTAAGTTGAAAATCCTATTAAAAGTCATAGAATCATAGAATCATAGAATCTTAGAGTTGGAAGAGACCTCAAGGGCCATCTAGTCCAACCCCCTGCCATGCAGGAACCCCCATCACAATATTTCTGACAGATATCCATCCAGCCTCTGCTTAAAAACTTCCAAAGAAGGAGACTCAACCACCCTCCGTAGCAGCATATTCCACTGCCGAACAGCTCCAACTGTCATGAAGTTCTTCCTAATGTTCAAATGGAATCTCTTTTCCTGTAGTTTGAAACCATTGCCCCAAGTCCTAGTCTCTGAAGACATGGAAAACAAACCTGTTCCCTCTTCAATATGACATCCTTTCAAATATTTAAACATAACTATCATATCCCCTCTCTGTCTTCTTTTTGAAAGGCTAAACATTCCCAGTTCCCTAAGCCGTTCCTCATAAGACATTTCCTCCAGACCCTCAACCATCCTGGTCACCCATTCTGACTGGGTGGCACATAACAAGCCTTTCCTTTGGGGAAAGGCTATCACTTAGAGGTCAGGGTTCCTGTACCTTTAATAGAAGCTTAGAAGAGGAAGTTTCACCAGGTGCAATTGTAACTGCATGTCTACATCTGCTGAAACTTTCTTCTGCCACCCAGCTGTTAAAGGTCGCATCTGGTGACTTGAGCTTTACATGTGGGGAAAAACCCCACATGTTCTTCTGTCTTTGGGTATCGTAGAACACCTCAGTAGACAAGGATTGTATGAAACTGGAGGTTAAGATAAATACTGTAGATCACGAATTGGGCTAGATGAAGCTACTGGGCAAACTGGAGTTTGCTAATCCCACAGCAGGCTGTATTATTGGACAAACACATTAATGTTCTGTCTCTCCAGACCAAAGTCTGACTTAAAGAACAGCCAGACATGGGAAGCAGGATGGCTTCAGAAAGGGTTACTTCACTGGGTGCTGTCTCGTGTAAAGCAACCCCTCTGTGCGTACATGTTCTGGCTCCCATCACTCCATCCCAGCTCCAAAGAAAGAGTAGCCCTGCCACTGACCCCAAAATGGTGGTGGAGTCTCCTTAGGAGGTTTTTAAGCAGAGGGTGGAAGGCCATCTGTTGGAAATACCGTGTTGGGGGGGGGGTTTCCTGCATGGCAGGGGTTTGGACTGGATGGCCCTTGAGGTCTCTTCCAACTCTATGGTTCTATGATTCTGATGGGCACAGAACAGGGTTGGGTGGGTCTATGATTTCCTGTGTGTCATGCAATTGCTGAAAATGAGATTGAATCAAAGTGGACCAACAGTGGTCCCCAAAAAGTGAACTAAAATCACACTCTGATGACATCCATAGACCTAACGCATCATTAGTGCATCAAACAATGCTATGTGTCTTGCGCTATCTTATGGGAGACACAAGGACTTCTTTGCAGGATTAGAGAGGAGAGATTAACAATCTTTACATCAGCAAAACAGGAGATCAAATTTAGGTATCACGGTGGTTTATACTTCTATATCTTGTTTCTTGCCTACATGATGATTATACAACCAGAGGATGAGTTTGATATTATATTTCGTATTTTTGTTCTTATTCATGTTGTCTTACTCGTGTTGTCTTGCTCTGTCACTCATTGTTTTTATGTGGATAGATTGTGCATGGCTTTGTTATATTAATTATTTGATTATATTTTACTGTGAGTAGCGCATTGCACTAAATGGAGTGGTATATTTAACTGAAATAAACAAATCCATACGAACCTACCTGGCAATTAAGATCAAGCCAGGGGCCCCTCTTGAAAGAGCCATCCCTCAAGGAGGTGAGAGGGATGGCTTGCAGACACAGGGACTTCTCGGCAGCTGCCCCCAAGCTATGGAATGCCCTCCCAAGTGAGATCCACCTGGCGCCAACATTGATGACATTTCGGTGCCAGGTAAAAACCTTCCTGTTCCAGAAGTTTTTTAATTGATACAATATAGATAGTGGGTCCTCTCATGGCAATTTTAGTGTAATGATTTTAGTGTAAGGTTTTTATTATTGTTTTAATTATTTATTGATATTTGATGTTTTAACTGTTTTAATTCTTTGACTGTAAGCCGCCCAGAGACCTTTGGGTAGTGGGCGGCACATAAGTTGTAAAAATAAATAAATAAATAAATAAAATAATCATTGCAGATTGCACCCCCACCCTTTGCTGATCTGGAGGTTCTGATAGCACCTCCAGGGTATGCCATCTTAGCTGTTTTGTATATTTTCTATGACGGTTCTTTTTCAGGGACCCAAAGGCTGGCCAGACCCCCTACCTTCAGCAGCATTTCCCAAAGCTGTTGTGATCATGTGGGCCTTCTGAAGAAATGTCAGCCTGGTGGGCAATCACATGATGTTCTTAGAATTTGGGGGTGAGAAAATCATGAGAGCAGTCATGTGGTGACCTGCCCAAAGGAAAAAGTAAACAAAGCCAAAGTGATGTGATCGTTCCAGGAACCTAATGAGCCAATAGCCTGACCCTTTCTGGAGGGCCAAGAGTCCCTTACTCCTGCAGTTTCTCTCGTCCTCAGATAGCTGAGCACATCCCTGGATAAGGCGAAGGCTGGTTAAGTGTGTTAAGACTAAGACCAGCAAGATGCCTAATCATATCTCTGAAAAGCTCCCAGTGTGTCCTTGGGTTAGTTGCTCTCTTTCAACATAACCTGCCTCAAAGGGTCCTGCTGGACCAGGCCAAAGGCCCATCTAGTCCAGCTTCCTGTATCTCACAGTGGCCCCACCAGATGCGTTTGGGAGCGCACGAGACTAGATATCTGTCTCCTGATACCACTCCCCGGCATCTGGCCCTTGTAGTACCCCTGTTTTAAGCCTGGAGATGACACATCTCCATCATGGGTTGTAACCTGTGATGGACTTTATCTCCAGGAATCTGTCCAATCCCCTTCTGAAGGCATCCAGGCCAGATGCCATCACCACATCCTGTGGCAGGGAGTTCCACAGACCAACAACGCGCTGGGTGAAAAAATATTTTCTTTTGTCTGTTCTTATTCTCCCAGTTGATGTAAAGATTAAAAAGGGAGCTGTCTGAGGGATGAGTCAGACATAAATTAATTCAATGCATCACTGAGGTCAAGTTGCCTTTTCCTTCCTATACAGAACTTACCCTCGTCCTCATGAATATCTGGACATCTCTGCGTTGCCGAAGACCTGGGACTGGAGAAATGTAGATGGTGTCAATTATGCGAGTACCACACGCAACCAACACATCCCTCAGTACTGTGGGTCCTGCTGGGCCCATGGCAGCACCAGTGCCCTTGCAGGTATGTCCAGCCCTGTGTGGGAATTAGGATAGATTGTACTCTGCTATAAGAAAACAGAGAATGTACAGCATTAGAGCACACAAGAGAATTACTGGACTGCCCGAGTGTTCTCTCTTGCTGGACATGTGGGTGAAGGGGAGGCTTGGGCAGTGCTTGGATGACAGTTCCATGGCCATGCCGTTGGGGACTCTGGGCATGATATTCCCCTCCAAAAAAAGCATTTCCAAATGTTGGCTTCAAATTTTAATTTAATAAAATGTAATAAAATTGGAACCGATTATTATTTTTCTCTGTATATTGTTGTATGCTATTCCTTGTTAACTGCCCTGAGTTCCCATCTGGGAAAATCTGGTGGTTGGCAAATAAAATAAAATAAAATAAAATAAAATAAAATAAAATAAATAAATAAATAAATAAATAAATAAATAAATAAATAAATAAATAAATAAATAAATAAATAAATAAATAAATAAATGTCACCGGACATGCAGAGTTAGCTGTTCAGCTCTCTGCATTGCGATCTGCATTCAGATTATATCATGTGTGTCAATAAAACGAGCCAGTCCGTAGCCGGTGCAGTACAAGCAAAATGAAATTACTGTGTGAAGAAATTGAGGAAATGAGTGATTTGGTGGGGAATCGGATCGAAAGCAGCTGAGACTTGAAGAAAGGGGAAGGAAGTGATAAAGCAGGGATTTGTCACCTCGCAGCTGAGGTAACAAATCCTGCCCCTTTGTGTGGTCTGTTTTGTTGACAAGGCAAGACAGACGTTGCTGGGAGAGCGTTGGATTGTAGGATCTATTTTATTTGGACTCCACGAAGGAATCCCTAGCCTTTAGATTGTAATATGTGAGCAGAGCTGTTCATGATAGGAGTTTTCGGCATCCACTGAGTCATAGCTTTGCTGTACATTAGAAGTAACTTGACAGCACATAAAAGTCACATTTTCTTAACTAGAACTCGGGGTCTGGTAACTGAGAGGATGGGGTGAGGTGTTTTTTAAAAACAAGAAGCCTTAGAATGCTGGAAGGCCCTAGTTTGTACTTGATCCCAAGTATTCGGGTTTGTGGGTTTTGTTTTGTTTTGTTTTTGTCTCTCAGACCGCATCAATATTAAGAAGAAAGGTGCCTGGCCCTCCGCTTACCTCTCGGTCCAGAATGTTATTGACTGTGGTGATGCTGGATCCTGCGAAGGAGGAGATGACTTTGGGGTCTGGCAGTACGCACATGAACATGGCATCCCAGATGAGACCTGCAACAACTACCAGGCTAAAGACCAACGTACGTGAGGTCAATGTGCCAATGCAACTTCCTATGTCAGGCTGGTTAAACACAAAGTGGGGGGAAAGTCACATGCCTTCATTTTTTATATGCTGGTTTTTGCAAAGAAGCTCAGAAGTTACTTTCAAGAAAAGGTTGGACAGCCATCTGTCCGGGATGGTATGAGTTCTCCTGCCTTGGGCAGGGGGTTGAAGACCTCCAAGGTCCCGTCCAACCCTACAATGATTCTATGATTCTAGCTTGCCTACATACAATAAACCTATGGTCGTATTGTAGTTGTTGACCTGGCAATCCAGCTTTTATAACCTATTCCAGATATTTGGAATTGTTTCAAGACTCAAGAACTTGCAGGCTACTTGACTTATTTGCTGGTTTGCTTTATACCTGGAATGACCTAGCTGATGTTGTTGGACCTCAGTTCTCATTGTTGCCTCATCATTGGCTTGGCTAGCTGGGGTTGTTGAGAAATGAGTACCCAGCTTGCTGGGGGGGCAATGTGTAGCCTGCGCACTATAATTTAAAAAATTGTAAACCGCCCAGAGACTACTTGTAGTGGTATGGGGCGGTATATAAGCAGAACACTTTGCTTTGCTTTATATGGAGGCAAGGCCTCCTTGGGCAAGCTGTGTGGGCCTGTTTGAGGCCTCCTGCACTTACCCCAGTCCTGGTGCTTCCCTGAATGGGACTCCGACGGGCTTCCCAGGCCTGTCAGAGGCCCTAGAAGTGGTTTCTTGTTAACTGGAAGTGGCTTCCGGAAAACCAGAAGTGCCTTCTGGATTGCCTTGAAATCACTTCTGGGGCCTCCACCAGGCCCAGGAATCCCATCGGAGATCTGTTCGGGCAGCACCAGGCCTCAGGGAAGTGCAGGAGGGCCCAGACAGGCCCCCCAGTCCTGACCCAACCCAGCATCTGCATATTGTAGATTTTCCTTTATCACGGGTTGGTTTGGGTCCCTAACCCCTGCGATAAGCCAGAGATTACTGTATTCTGAATAACAGCTATTGTTGTTCCTAAATATCCTTTATTTGTCTGACCCAGGTTACCCCACACAGACACACTGCTGCAGCACCAGACTGTGTGACTCTTCTATCATATCTCAAGAATATATTACGATTCCAATGCATATATTGTAATATATATATAACGCTTATTATCTATCTATCTATCTATCTATCTATCTATCTATCTATCTATCTATCTATCTATCTATCTATCTATCTATCTATCTATATCTATATCTATACAGTGGACCCTTGTAGAACAAACAGCATGTAGAACATAAAATTTGTACAACATAAAAATTCCGGAGATAGGGGAAATTTGCTTAACATAATCACCTATGGGTAGAATCCGTACAACATAAAAATGGGATCACTCTGTTTTCAATGCATTCCTATGGGAATTTGTATAAAGGAAAATTTGCTTAACATAATTTCATTTGGAATGAATTAATTCCTTTATACAAGGTACCACTACACACACACACACACACACACACACACACACACACACACACACACACACAATGATTCCAATGCTATATACAGTATATTACGATTCCTCTCTATATATACAGTATTATGATTCCAATGCTAGTGGAAAGTCTTTTGTTGCTGTTCCATCAGAGCTATGGTCTATCTGAGTTTGGGATGTAATTATTCCATTCCTTGTCATTTTCTCTTTTAAGCCTCCATTTTGGCTGGAAGCTGGACTGGAGATTGTGGCAACCAAACCCTTTTTGTTCATTTTTGCAGCCTGTCAGAAGTTTAACCAGTGCGGAACATGTGTTACTTTTGGAGAATGCCATGTGATTAAGAACTACACCCTCTGGAAAGTTGCAGATTATGGAACCATCAGCGGGCGAGAAAAAATGATGGCAGAAATCTATGCAAATGGACCAATCAGGTAAAGCAACTCTCAGAGGTGCTTAAGGGAAATTATTATCCCCGTCCTTTTGCTTGTTTGTTTCTTTAAAACAACAGTGGGGGACATGCGCCCTGCCAGGGACTATTTACAGCAGCTTCCACTGAAAAACTGAAAAAGGAAGGTTTTTATTTTTAAAAGCACCCTGTTTCAATTTCTAGAGGCCTTCAGTAGTGGCACACTTTGCACTGGGGGCCAAAAGGCAGGTAAATTCCTCCCGTGCTGAATTACCCTCCAAAATGGAACCTGAAGTGCCCACTTGGGTATTTTCTGTTCAGTTTTTCTTCAGATTGCCAAGCCCAGCCATTTCTAGGCCTGGTACAAATTTAGCCCCTAAATCTGCCATGTTTCAAAAAAGGAAATTTTGTAAGTCAAAATGAAAAAGATTTTCTAGAGCGGGTATGTGACCTCATAGATCTTCTCTGAACTGCCACGAAATTTTCTTAAACATCATTGGATGCGGGGTGGTGGTGGTACCCCCTGGGTATATAACCTTATAGGGTTCCTGTAATTAACATATAGCTGGCACACTGAGGTAGAGCACAGAACGCAACCTTTAGTTTATTTTAAACATTCTCCATGAACTATCAAGCTTGGTGATTATCCTGTTGAAGGAACACTATGTATATTCTAATAGGTTTGATGATTCAGTGTAGATGAATTGATTCATTGTAAGGTTTTTATTATTGTTTTTATTATTTATTGATATTTGATGTTTTACCTGTTTTAAATAAATACCCAGGACTTCAAAAATCTGACTGCTTGCTGAAAAGCTAATCTCTTCTAAAACAGCAATTAGGTTTTATTAAAACATTCAAAATATCTTTAGGTTGCTCTTTTCCTAGAGCACCCACTCTTTCTCAGGCTGTGGAAAATACAGAGATCATCTCTGCTTGACCAAACCTCTTGTCAACTGAAATCTTACTGGCTGCCTTGCTGACTAAGTCTTATGAGGCAGTCGGTTGTTTGTATGTCTGTCTTTCATCTGATTGGCTGTAGTTTTTTCATGAGAAATATTCTGAGAGTATTTTTCTATACCTGTCAATACCTAATAGAACCATAGCTGTCAAGTTTTCCCTTGCAGCTTGGCGGGACAGGAGGAGAGAGAGGTGAAAGGTGTACACATGTGGTAGTGCGTGCACACAGAGACACACACGCGCACATACACACACACGCACACGCACACACACACACACACACACACACACACACACACACACACACACACACACACACACACACACACACACACACACACACACACACACACACTTTGCCCCTCCCACCCCACCGAGCCTCTGAGGACTTGGCCCAGTTGCCACGGGAAATGAGAAAGGGATAGAAGGGCGCTCGGCCTGTGAGCAGAGTGGACTGGGCCTCCTCCTTCGAGTGTTCGTGGGTGCACAGAGAGAGGGTGCACAGCCCTCCGGCTCCCTCAGCCTTTCTTTCGCGTACTCACGCGGTAGTGGTGGCTGCAGCTGGTTACCATGGAGGCACGTACAAAGGTGGTCTGGGAAAGAGAGAAAATAATCCATTAAGAGGGCCAGTCACTCCTCCTTCTGCTGGTGGGAGGGAAATCTGAATCCTTTCAACAAGGCTTTAAGCAGCCGCCACCGCCAAACATTTGTATTATTCTGCCTCTCAACCACACCTGCCCTCCTCCCCCCCCCCCGGATGCACGGACTCCCTCGGTGCCCCACTCACCTTGCCCCTCCCATCCCAATGAGCCGCAGCCACACCAGCCCCCACCCCCTGCCCACATGCATGCACGGACTCCCTTGGCGCCCCAGTCCAGGCTCGAGCCCACCCACCTGGAGGCCACTTGTGCTCCGCCGTGCCCCTCTGCTTCACCCGTCCCCACTGCCTCCCAGGAGATTTCCATGAAAATGAATGTTCCGGGCAGATGGTGGGAAAAAGACTGGAAAGCGGTGGTGCCCTGCCTACAATGGTACACTTGACAGCTCTGCATATAGTTCTGTGGGAGAACCAGTTGATTTCCTAATGATCCACCAGTGTAGTCACATACTCTCCACCATTATGCATATTTCCCAACTAGAACTTGAAGCCTTTTCTTGAAGAACTAGACGGAGAATTTTATGTGTGTGTGTGTGATTTTGCCTGGGGTGGATATTGAAAGCTGTTGGTTTTCATTTGTGGTTTTTTTTCTGAATTAAAATTTAATTTCAACAGTTGTGGGATCATGGCCACTCCAAATCTGGATGAATATAAGGGAGGACTTTATGCCGAGTACAGCCCTTCACCAGCCATAAACCACATTGTCTCTGTTGCTGGCTGGGGAGTAGAAGACGAGGTTGAGTACTGGATAGTTCGCAACTCCTGGGGTGAACCATGGGTAAGCAGGAGAAAAAGACAAAAATGAGTTCCTTTTCTCAATCTCACTGGTAAGAATGCTGATATGCAACTGTACCAGTGCAGCAGTTTGATGTTGTGTAGCCCTGGTGTGTTGTTGCTAAGCAAGAGTTCCTGTTTTATAATTGTCAGGGTGCACACAACTTCATTTGGTTGTGTGGGAGCCACACACTCACCACCAGCATTGGAAAAAGGAACTCTTGAATTAGCAGCAGACGGCTGCAGATGTAACATCACGCTGGCTGTGCAGGCTAGCCTGTTGAAGAAGTTAGTGGTCTTTCTCTTGTCTGTAGAAGTATATGCCGTAAAGTCTGTGAAGATTCTCAGTCATCCACGTGAGGTTATCCAAAGGTTGAGTCATGGCAACTGGACTTCATGAGAGGTTGAAACGTTTCACTGTTCCTTGAAGCTTCATCTGACTGACGGAGCTTCATGGATGAACAGTGAAACGTTTCATTCTCACAAGAAAAGAAGTCCAGTTGCCATGACTCTACTTCTGGATATGTGCTGTAAAGCATGGAAATTGGTTTCTAACTCCCAAGCCATTATCCGCTCACCTACAAGGTTGCCTAAAAAGGACCATAAAGGTAAAAGTAAAGCTTCCCCCCCTTACTTGCGTGATAGTCATATCCAACTCCAAGGGTGGTGCTCATCTCCATATTCAAGCCAAAGAGTCAGTGTTGTGCTAGTCCATGACCATGTGGCCTGTGTGGCTGCAAGGAAACACTATTTTATCTTTCCACTTTTTATGGCGGAATCTGTTTATCTATTTGCATTTACATGCTTTCAGACTGCTAGGTAGGTGGGAGCACACTCGGCTGTGTGGCACCCGGGATTCAAATTGCTGAGCTGCCGACTTTGTAGTCACCAGTTTTCAGTGCTCTAACCCAGTGTTTTTCAAGCTTTTTTGGGCAAAGGCACAGTTGTTTCATGAAAAAAATCACGAGGCACACCACCATTAGAAAATGTTAAAATTTTTTAACTCTGTGCCTATATCAATCTCTAAAACGTTCGCCATTGCTGGTGTAGGGAGAAACAGGACAGAGGGGCCACAGATTGAGGCAGCCCGCTCTCTAGCACCCAGTTCCCACTTACCTGTGTTGTTTTTTAAAAGACATTTTGCCCTGCTTGGACTTCTGTGTCCAGTGGAGACCTGAGAAGGGGCACTGACTGTCCAGGAACACAAATAAGACCCAAAAGCCCATCTTGCTCTCCACGCTGTGGCCAAGGCAGATGCCTTCAGCAAGTCCAGCGACAGGAGGGGAGGAGGATGAAGGAAGGCAGGAAGGAAAGAAGGCAGAAAGTGTTCTGCTTGTATACCGCCCCATACCACTTCAAGGAGTCTCTGGGCGGTTTACAGTTTTAATTACAGTAGGCAGGCTGCTAGACATACACATATGCAGGCTAGAAATGAGCACGTTTCTATGAAGAGGGGAAAGGTTACGAATGGAAAGAGAGAGGTGGGGGGGGGGAAGAAAGAAAAGACAGAGAGAGAAGAGGGTGACCCAAGACAGAAAAAAAGGGGCAAGACTTCAAGGAACCCATCGCGGGGCCCCTCAGAGACGGATCTTCCCCTCCCGGACCCTAAAGGCCATCCGTCCGGCCGTCCAGCCGTGCCAGTAGCCCCCCCCCCGCCTACCCACCTCCTCAGCCCAGGCCCGGTGGAGGCCTCCTCCATCCCCTCCTCCTCGCAGTCCTGCCGCGGTGCTCGTGGGGCAGCCGGGCGCCCCTCCTCCCCTTCCCCTCACCTGGTGGTTTGTTCTGGGCTGGGCTCCCGGGCCGGCTCGTGTTGGCGGGCGGGCTGTCGGGCGGCTCAGTCCATTGGTAGCTCCCAGGAAAGGGGTGGTGGTGGTCCAGGGTAAAAAAAGGAGGGGGGAGAGGGAAGCGAGCGAGTCGCGGCAGTGGCGGCAGGCACAGGGCAAACACTAAGAGAATGAGCGGGGCCAGGTCCGGCCGGGAAGGAAGTGACGCCAGCACCGCGGGCCTCAGGGGGGAGGAGCCAAGCTGGCCCTTGGATGCTATTTATAGCGCCTCCCAGCTGTGGGCCGCCCGCCGGCCCTGGGTTGAATTTCTTTAGCATTTTTCAATTTTTCCCACGGCACACCAGGCAACATCTCGCGGCACACTAGTGTGCCGCGGAACAGTGGTTGAATAACGCTGCTCTAACCCACCGAGCCACCATGCCAGAACTTAAAGGACCATAGGAATGTTTTAATGGGGGAATTGCATTCTGGAAATGCCCCTATGCCCACAGAAATGATCCTGGGCCCCGGTCATCTTTCTGTGTGTGCTCTGGGTCTGTGTTGTTCTGTGTCAGAGGAAGGTTTGGAACCACAGCTTCCAAAGAACCCTTGCTTCTCTAGCATGCCCCAAATTATTCCAAAGGTGCAGGTGGTTAAAGGCTGTCCCACTGCAGTTGGTAGGAAGGAACTTGAAATAAATGGAATCCGGCAACATAAAGAACGACAAAAGCTGCCCTGTGAGCCAGCAGGGCTACTGATGCTTTGCCATGGCTCTCTGACCACCAACACTCTATGAGGACTGTTGTGAAAGTAATGCATGTGGAGGAAGGGCGGTCTGAAATATCTTAAGGTGGTCGGTTTGAGGAAGATCTTGAGAGGCTGGAGGAGCACAAGATTATGAAGGAAGATTGCAAGGAGAAGCAGATGTTGATGCTCCTTGTGGAGCATTAGCAACTGCCTTGTCTTGGATCACACCCTTGGACCACAGAGGCTAGTGCTGTCTGTTTCAGAATGATGCCCTGAATATATTTTGGGCTTAAGCACCCAACACCTCCGGCTTGTGTTTGGGAATGCAAAACAGGTGGAGATCACTAGGTCATAGGGAAGACTAGGCTACACATTGTGTGGCAGTCCGGTTTCAGACAGAGGTCTGTCTTAGCTTCTCTGATAAAATCTGGGCATTGAATGTGAAATGTTCTGCATGCAGTGTAGGGTGACCCTTGTATCCTGGCGTGCAAGACAGCAGGCTCGCTGCTTTTGTTGCGTTCTCTCCCACCCTGCCATCCTTAGTAACTTAGGTAGTCAGCGTTTTCCATGTGAAGTCTAAGAGCCCAAAGTGGTTGAACTTGTTTTTTTTTAAATCCCTTATAACTAAGGCAAATTTTTCCTTTTCAGGGTGAGCGAGGCTGGCTCAGGATTGTGACCAGCACTTACAAAGGGGGAAAAGGAAAAGATTACAATCTTGCTATTGAAGATCAATGTACTTATGGGGACCCGATTGTTTTGTGAGTTCTGCACTGGCTTCTGTTGTTAATAGTTGGCTTGAAAAGACCATTTCAGCCCCTTGCTGCTTCTTTTCAAAGGGATCCATTGATTTTATGCAATAACTGTTAATCAAGGACTTACGGAATGATAATCCAGCTGATCCTTCTTCAGTCTTTCCTATGCAGCGTTGTATATACATATCGAAATGAATTGCACATATTGATCGCATTATGAGAGAGTACCCATTTTAAAAAGATCTCCTTCTGGAACTCAGTTGATTATGATAAATTATTTTGTTGTTTACAGGGGATGAGAGGGCTTTTTAATTAATTTTTTAAGGACAGATTTGTATTTTTTTGGGGAGCGGAGTTCCCTAATGACTTGAAATTAAACTTGAAGTATGAAATCATCCTAATCCATTGCTGTGTGTGCGCAGATTGAAAAAAAAATGAACCTTAGATTTATAAGTCTGAGGAAGCTTACCATGTTATAAACAGATTGTTATTGTTGCCTTTTTCTGGATGGAAATTTGTCTTGAAATTTTTGAACTGGAGCGGTTTTGTGAAAATGAAGATGAACATGAGATTGACCTTACAGCATTGAGAAGACTTCATAGTCATCTTCCTGTGAGCTGCTGACCTGTCAAAGTATTGCAAAGGATAGGTTGCAACTCCTGCCTTTTGCCCCTATTAGCTGTCGCCAACCTTGATATGTGTACTTACTAGCGAGAGACAGTTGTACTATAGATCAGAAACAGGTTGCTAAGAATTCACTTTTTCTTAATCTTCCTGCAAGTGTTATGTGCTGTCTCCTGCTGATCCAGTCTGCTACAGGTTAGTCTTCTACCACTTAAAATTAATTTCAGACATGTCATGTTGTTCCTACTTCCCGTCTGTGCTTGACAAATAACTTGCCTCAAATAGTAAGCGTGATTTACACACTGTGCCTGTAAACATGTATGTGAGCTTCATAAAAAGTGGCCAGCTTTTTCTCTCAGGGCAGGACTTGGATTCTTCCTTAGGGGGTAACTGGTGGAACATAAGGTATGAAAATTTGGGAGCCGTTGACCTGAGACAGTTAGCCAGCTCACAGGATCAGGTAGCTTACAAAGAGCATGGTAAAACCACCCCATAAACACCTCACTTACCTTAAAAACACGATAAAACCACTCTGGTTCGATAGCACGTAACAATAGCAAACTGCTGGATGGGGCCACTGAGGAGGGATGTGTTTGTGGACTGAAAAATCACAAAATCCTGTCTGGGGGATTGTGGAATTCTGGGAGCCGGCATCCCAATAAAGAGAGAAATAGCAGACTCCTAATGGTATTTATTTGAGAGTTTGATTAGTGGAATCAGAAACCCGTACTGCTGGTACAAACGCTGGCAGGGGAGGAGGACAAACCAGCTTTTCATACATTTAAGTAATATATTAAAATATTTAAAATTGGGTCTTCTCTGGAGCTCTTATATACACAACCAGGATTTCAAATAATCTTTAAACAAGCAAAAGTTTGAGGGTTTTTTTGCATTCTGTCTCTTAATTCAAGAGTCAGTCCATGTCAACAGACTTAAGAACAATTTTGTGTTAATGGGGTTCCATCAGATGCGGGAAGGATTCGGTCCAAGAAGCCAATTCAATTTGCAGCAGTGCTGATCTCTTCTGCCCAGCTGGAGAACTTGCCATATGCAACTGGTTCACCATCGTGAGAGCAACATGCTGGACCAGCTGGGCTTTTCGTCTGATGCAGTACAGTAGTTCTTAGGTATTTGTTTTTCAGATGCTAATTTATGAGAGGTAATTTTGCTATACTGGCTTTAGAGAAACATGTCCAGTGAAGTTATACTGATTCTCTGTGCTAGAAGAAAGTAGCCCAATGAAAAGCCAGTGCCTTGTTTCTTATGCTGGGGTTGCTGCTATTTCAACAATGTGATGTTATGTTCAAGTGATAACAAAGTGGGTAAAAGCATGTCTTTGGCTCTGTGTAAAATGGAACCAAGTCTCTTGATCAGCAGAACTGACTGGCCTCACTACCACTGTATTCTCTGGCTGTAAACAGACCTGATAATCAAATTTGCTTAGAGCACCATGTATATTTTAAAGCTGTAGGGTAACAGAATTTTATTATATTCAAAGATGTGCCCTGCTTATTTATAGTCATAGGAACTGGGGGTTTGAGTTTCTGTTCAGCTTAATTATTGACCCTAGATAACATAAGCTCGTCCCTGTTTAATTCCTGCCTCCTTGGCTGCTTTTAATGCAAATGTTTTCCCTTAGCTCAACTAATTCTCAGGGCTGTGCTAGGCTGTGCTATTGTCTCCTTGAATGGGTGGGGACTGGAAACTACACACAGATGACAAAAACAGTGAGAATCGCTCATAAAAAGTCAGTGGGGAGCAGTGGGGACTATGGTGTGGTCTACGGCAAAACCAACACCTCTATGCTAGTTTCAGTATATTTAGAGTTTGCCGTTCCTTTCCCTAAATTTTTAAATCAAACTCAGCATCACCTTCTCTAATCTCTTCCACGAAAAAAAAACTAGATTTACAGTTCTTCCTGCTGAAGAGCTCCTCTTTGCAGCGAGTTGCCACAAACAGGAGCTCTGTAAGCATGGGAGTGAGGCTGGATTTTTTGTTGTTGGGGAAATCATCAAAAATCATGTGCTAACCCCTCCCTTTACACCTCATCCTAATTTGAAGGAAGACCCCCTCCAATCTGATGGACGGCTCCAAGCTGTTCTTTTTAGCAATGATTTTTCTGTGCCCCCCCCCCCAAGAAGTCACCAAAATGGTTGGAGAATCAAGGGCAGCCAAACGATTTCAAAATCATGTCTCTTTTGGCCAGCTGCACATAAAAACTGCCATAAGTGGCACCCTCTTGCATTTAACTAGATAGTTTCATCACGCCTCAGTCCTGGCTGAAGGTGTGGCTCTTAAAACAGCTTGGTGCAGGGCTGTGGCTACTTATCTGACTCTTGCAGATGTGAGGTATCTGGTTGCAAAAGCCCCAGGAACCAACCCAACCTAAACAGGCTGTGCCCGGTTGTTATACAACACAGCAGTAGTCCAACGTTCCTTGTGATGTTACGTAGCTGAGGGTTATGGCTGCGTTTCTCCTTTTGTTCTGAATCTCTGGGTGCTCCTTCTTCCAGAATTCTGGCAGCTCCTAATTCAAGGAAGACTAGAGGTGGGTCTGAAGGACTTTGTACTGGGGAGGAGCTCCCCAATCTGAATTTGACTCATGAAATACTCCAGTTGTGTTGCAGCAAATTAAAGTTAGCAGGAGGTTGGAAAGACAGCATTGGCTTCACAATCTTTTAATTCATCCTTGCAAACAGATTGCCACCCGTGTGTGTCTACATTTTTGGAATCATTCATCTACACCCAATCATGACTCATAATCATTTTGTGGAGAGACACACACTTGACCTCTAGACACCACCTCCCATGCATCCCCACCAGCACAGACAGAGTTGATGGGAGCTGTAGTCTAACAATTTTGCAGAATCACAGATTCTCCAGCTGCTTTTGATAATGGCGAGTAGAAGAAAACTGTGCTTCACATTAATCTGAAGCGATGTATTGCATAAGGTAGAATGTTTTCTATACCTAATGACAAACGTTCATATTAACACGACTTTTCTCATTCATCTAGTTTTTCAGTTTAAACCCTCTTTAACAAAAGCAATGAACATTTTTGCCCAACAGATAATTTATTTAAAATTACACTGCTTTTTTTCTTCACAATTTCTGAAGACATTGAGATATGTTGGGAAAGGTGGGGTCATAACTTGTTTCTGGAATGCAGTGGGAACGGGGATCATTTAGCAAATGAAGACTAATGACCAATTCAAAGGTGATAATCATTAATCGAATGGCAGTTGGCATCATTTCCCCAGCACATTTCACATAAAGACATGTGGTGTTTCAGGATCCAAAACATGGACCTGGCACTTGCAGGAAAATGCTAGGAAGATTTCACATAAAGACATTTATAGATTTAGAGAGGCACGCATCAGATCCTGACAGTTGCGTGAGATGGATTTTGTCACATAATGAAACAACTTATACGTGCCTCACCTTTCTGGTCACAGAAATTACTTGTTTCTGTGATACAGAGATCTTTTTCTTTTGGAAAGCAATACCAGATCTGCCCTACATCCTGGAAGCAAACAATCATACACGAAAATAATGCGCTCATTAAGAAAATATTGCTGAAACAACACTGTTAACAGATGCCAACAGCACAGGTCCACCAACAGATGTCCTTTTGTTTTAGGACTGGCAATGAGCACAATTGATTGGTCATGAGAACAACAACATCCAAGAGAGGTAACGTTAAGTTCTGAAGTGCCCCCAGTGTGCCATTTTCAGTTCACTCCAGGTGCCAAACAGCCATCCCTTGCTTGCGATGACGCCTGCCTAATCCTTGAGTGCAGCGCATAATCCATGACAGCAACAGGTGGCTGATTTCCTCTTGTTTAGTTGACCACGATGAAATTCGATTTACAATGAGCTTTAATGAAAAAAAGAAACAAACGAAGACGGTTGGTCGGGGTTATAAACAGAGTGACTAAACTGGATGGATTTCAACCAAGTGCTCCAAAATAAAAACCAGCTGACCATCTGTGTTTATTCACATTTTAAATCTCACTTTACAAAGCAAGCAAACTTTCCCACTCCCAAGCCTACCTACGTAAAGCATTTCCCCTGCTTGTTACAGACCTATGTTGAAGTTGGTCTTCATCTGCAAACTCTTTATCTCACAATACATTAGTTTCTAAAATGCTAAGTGTCATTTCTTGAGTTCCTGAATGGTAAACTGCTGGCATATAGCATTGGGTAGTGGGCGGCATATAAATTGTATAAATAAATAAATAAATAAATAAATATAAGACTTGCATTACAGCTGACACTTTGCCCAAATTCTGGAATAATTCAGGATGTTTCAGCTGGTGAATGACAGTTGCAATTGTTCTACATTTCTGAAGAGCCCTGTTCATGCCAAAACCAAAGACAGGTGGACAGGTTCAGTTTTATCTAAACTTTGTTTCAAGGCCTTAATTAAAGCAACTTATTAGGCCTGGCAGTGACCGAATAGACCGAACGGAAACTCAAAACACAACTCTCGTGAAGGCCACATATATTACCTATGAACTCGGTGACAGGATCGTGTTCGCCTTCTGTCTTTATAGTCCCAGCAATGCTGTCGTTTTCGAGGATTGGAAGAAAAAGCTGCACAAAGTCAGAGGTGTATGGAGGAGCAATCACATCCAGCACCTGTGATGTAAGACAGCAAAAAGACCACATGGTAATTAGGATTTTACCCTGAGTCACAAAAAAACGCTGCTCAAAGCATCCCCCCCCCACACACTGAGATGTCTATCGATTAACTCAAGCAGACACACATGCTTTTGTACTGCTGTATAGAGATGGTGTACCTACCTAGCCAAAAGCCCCACTCGGATATTAGAAAGAGTGTGGAATGCCCCCATGTTGATAGTGGCATACTAGCTCCTCTCCCCTCCATCACAGGTTTCACTGTTGCACTACGAATGAAGGGTGTCTCAAGAAGAGCCTCCATAAGGCTTTGAACATGAGCTGGGACCCAAGTAATAGTGGAGTCCCAACTTAAGAGCTCTTGCTCTTAAGACTTATCTTCACATGTAAGAGGATGATGATGCTTGAGACAGAGGACGGTGGGAATTGCAGTGTTCCCCTCTGTGTGTGAATGTTATAGACAGTATGGAGATAAACACAGATGCCACCCTCCATGAAATAACATTGGAGGGTGACAACTAAAACCATTGTTATAAAAGGGGCAAAGCCCCAAAAGGTTCCCGACATGGATTAATTCAAAGATGCATTCTGAACCTCAGCTTTTAATTGGAGAAACAAAGACATGCTTTCGGGAGTTTACATGCCCAAAGAGGAATTCACTTGTTGACTGTCAGACAGAAAACCTTGAATATAAATACAGTGGACCCTTGTATAACAAAGGCTTTGTATAACATAAAATTTGTACAACATAAAAATTCCAGAGATAGGGAAAATTTTCTTAACAGAATCACCTATGGGGCAAATTTGTACAACATAAAAATGAGATTATTCCATTTTCAATGCATTCCTATGGGAAATTTGTATAAAGGAAAATTTGCTTAACATAATTTCATTTGGAACGAATTAATTCCTTTATACAAGGTATCACTGTAGATTAAAAATTTCATCTAGAAAAATGACAGTGAGCCAGGCCAAACAGATTTGCAGAAAGGCAGATTCTTAGATGTTGCAACAGTCCAGGCAGGTTACTGACCTCAGTCACAAAGTATCGGATCAGGGAAATGTCTGTGTCCAGTTTTTCGAGGCACTTGCGGATATAGCCGACTACTGGGAGAACATATCCTCGGCTCAGCAAGTGTACCATCCTGTCCAAAAGGGTTTTCTTCAGTTCCAGCTAAAAGGGCAGAAATGACAATAACATGTTTGATATTCCGCTTACTAAATGGTGTTATCTGTCATTCAGCCCAAGTCATACATCAGGGCAGTGATGCAGCAAGGAATCTCTTAATTTCCCCATAAAGAATGCCAGAATCACATTAGAAAAACAACTACCCTGCTTTTATGAATGAGAAGATCCACTTCATTCACCATGCTCCCTCTGGCCTGATGCCTACAGAGGCCTGTGAAAGAGGCTCCACAAAGCATAGGAAACTTCCAGCGACTGTTGGCTCTTAAGGGTTTCAACCACCTTGTGATTGTGGAATGCATCCTTCTATAGCTCACAGCTGTTCACAGATCTTATTTTTCATCTGCCATTTAGGCATTGAGAGTGCCTCCTTAATACACAAACAGGAGATCTTCATTGCAGATTCGCCTCCACAAACAGTGACAGATCTCCAGAGGGAACACTCTTCTTTGTAGCTGTGGAAAATTCCCAAACAAACGGAAACACTGATTTTCTTGCATTCTGGCTCATGTTTACTGAAGACGCACTGCTCTTCAGATCATTGTTTCATCCAAGAAAAGCAACGAAGGAGGATGGGGTTAGAATAGGGTTCATGTCTCCTTCCGGATGTTGCAGTGCCATCAACGCCAGTATGGCCACTTGTGAGACAGGAGTTGCAGTCCAGAGCTGCCTAGATGCCCTAAGCGCATCCAATCTCACCTGATTTTGGAAGCTAAGCAGGGTCAGCCCTAGTTAGTGCTTGGATGGGAGACCACCAGGGAATACCAGGTGCTGTAGGCGCCTGGAGTAGGAACTGGCAAACCACTCCAGTATTCCTGCCAAGAAAAACTCCATAGCCGTGGGGTCACAAAGAGTTGATCACGACTGAGTTGGGCAGCCTCACAAAACTGCAACTGCTGGCGTTTATTCAGGGGCAGGGAATCCCAATATGAATTACAAAAGAGAGAACGTCAGCCTGGCCAAAACAGAAAACCATAATTTTCACCACCTGTTCCATGACATCAAGTTGCGAGTGTTCTGTCTCAAAGAGTTTGACAAGAAGCTGGAGGACAAGAGGATGAAGCAGTTGATGGCAGGTACTGATCTGAAAAACAAACAATATGTTGTTTCACATTTATACGGACACTTGAACTTGGTCAGGAGACAATGGCTTTGAGATGATATCAAAACACAGAATTCACATTCTACATCTGTGAAGATTCTCATTCATCCAGGTGCGTTTATCTGGGAGTTGAGTCATGGCTACTGGACTTCTTTTTTGAGAGATAGAAACGTTTCGCTGTTCATCCAAACCGATGAAGCTGTTCATCCAGACCGATGAAGCTGTTTGGATGAAGCTGTTTGGATGAACAGCGAAACGTTTCTATCTCTCAAAAAAGAAGTCCAGTAGCCATGACTCAACTCCCAGATCACATTCTACATGTGTACATGTGTATTTTAATCATTCATATATCAAAACTTGAGCAACATCATTACAACCAAGATTTTCCTCTTTGGACAAATATTCATCTGGGAATTAGAAGAGGATAGAAAAAAGAAATGAGATAACTGACATGTTTAACTCTAAACACACAACATACTCCTTTTAAACACTAAGTTGGGATAAAAGGTAAAGGTTCCCCCCACACATGCGTGCTAGTCATGTCCGACTCTAGGGGGCGGTGCTCATCTCCGTATTCAAGCCAAACAACCAGTGTTGTGCAAGTCCGTGGCCATGTGGCCGGCATGGCTGCAAGGAAACACTGTTTTACCTTTCTACTTTTTATGGTGGTGCCTATTTATCTACTTGCCTTTACATGCTTTTGAACTGCTAGCTGGCACCCGGGATTCGAACGGCCAAGCTGCTGACTTTGCAGCCAACAGTTTTCGGAGCTTTAGTCCGCTGAACCACCACGCCCCCTTGGGATAATTCTCCACTAATAAAATGAACCACTGAAGGCAGAAAAGAAAGGTTCTACTCCAGCTTTTTTACATCAAGATGAAAACGGGCTGGAGTGGAATTTTCCTAATCTTCATTGCTTTGTTTTATTAACCAAAGATTATCTGAAGGTCATGTTTTGGAAGGGGCTTTTTAAAAATTCAGTTCTGTTTCTTGCAGCCTCAAGTGTCCCAGTCTGTCCAGCAACTTCATACTCGTGTGTAATTTACACAGAAAAAGCCTGTGTCCTTCCAGTATATTCACCACTGAGTTAAGTCACCAGGACCATATGCAGGTGCTACATTTTTACACCTATTCCTTAACTGGGTGCATTCATGAAGATCAAGATCAGGGATATGGACATAAATTGGGGATCAGGGATGGCAAAGAGCATGGCCAAAGAACATACAGTCCTCTACATGCTGTTGCTCCCTCATCATTGGCTAGGCTGATGAGAATTAAATTAAAACTTTAACTAGAGAACTACCTGTATCCCTTGGGAAAGAGCATGAACTGCCTGCTTAATCGTAAGTATTATGCATAATTTTCAATCACTTTAATATTTCTCTGACTCAGCAAATCATTACCATGAGCTGTCAAGTCAATTCTGACTTAACGGCGACCCGTGTTAGGTTTTTCAGGGTGCAGAATACTCAGACGTGGTTTGCCATTCCATTTTTCTGGGGCTACCCCAGAAAATAAATAAATAAAAAATAAATAGTACAGTATTTCCAAACTCTACACAAATGCCAGATTGGCTCCAGTATTTAGCACCGTCTATATGTCAGCATTCATTAAAAAAAAATCAAAGGATAAACACACATGTGTTTCTTTTTCAAATGGTTGGCTGCAAATGTAAGTAGTGCCTGGCAGATGTTCCCAATGAAGAGATAATCTGAGTGAGAATCCCACTGCTTAAAGAGGTAGAGCTCACATGTCTTCCACCGTTCCTTGCCAGTATTCTCTCCTCGGCATAATAGAAAACACGAAATCACTTATTTAACATGTCTTTTTGCACCAAGTCAAACTGTGATTTTAATGTGGCTCCAAATGCAGAGAGTCTTTGCCTCACCTCATCCAATAATGCCAAGTGCACTGGAGTGTGGTCAGTCTGAAGCTGGAAATACCGAGGCTCGGACACTGTCCAGTCAACCCATTTCAATACCCCCATAGCTACTACTGGAAACCTAGAGGTACAAAAAGCCATCCATGATAAATATATAGCATTTAAACTCCTACACCGAAGAACCAAGAGCATAAAATGTTAACTTACAATTATCTAGGTGTTTCCAGAACTGTCTACTAGCCTTCTCTGCTTCCCTTTCTCCAAATCAACAACTGTCTACCCCCAACCTATCTCAAGCTAGTAGGCAAATTTGTTGTTGTGTTGTTACAGTCATGACTGACTCTTTGTGACTCCACGTCCATGGAGTTTTCTTGGCAAGGATACTGGAGTGGTTTGCCAGTTCCTACTCCAGGTGCCTGGAGTATTCCCTGGTGGTTGCCCATCCAAGTAGTAGGCGATGGGCAAAGCGCATTACAGTAAGCCAACAAGGACAGCCGTGCTTGCAATAAAGCCATTGTGAATGTGGAAAAGGCAAACAGGATCTTAGCTGCTGCCTCTCAAAGAGGCTGCTGGATCCCACTCCAATTGACTGGTCCTGTAAGGTTACTATGGCAGGCACCAGCTCCACCTCCTCCTCCAGCCCTACCTGTTGATGCAGAGATGGAAAAGGTCACTGGACAGGAATCTGTTCCCAGAAGATCCCAGTCAGTTTGGTTGCCAAGTTGGCTTGGGTACTCTGGGAGCACGAGTCGCTACAAGTCACTTTCCTAATCTCTGCTCAAAATGTTCTAGTACTGGTTACGCAGCCTTAAAGGCAGTTATAGAATGCAGCAATTTTCTACATTGAAAAAGTTAAGAGATTAAGGAGCAAGAGGGAAGCTAAGAAGAATGGCTGAGGGAAAGGCTCTAGCATTCCAGCATGGTGGGATGAGTATGAGCTTTGGATATTAGGAACAGGAAGCATAACAAAGTGCCTAACAGGAAGTACTGTATAGAAATTCAGCTAGAACTGGACTCTCTTTTTTTAGATCCGAAAGCTACATTCTCAAGACAGATTTCAAGCCTAACCCGTGTAACTACTGGATTAAAATACAAGGGGAGTGTCCAAAGAGTTAGCAGCATATCAAAGCAACCTCTATTCTGAAGGTCACAGTTCTGTAATATCAACATACATCTGTAGCAAAGAGAAGTGTAACACTGGGAGTTGAAGTGTTAAAATGAAAGATTTGGGCACGCAGACATTCCCACCTTCTGCTGCTTAAAAAAAACCCAAATCAGAAAATTGATGATAATTATATTTCTTATTCAAAACTGCAGAAACTTAGTATCTGCATTTTAGCTTGGTCATAAACATTATTTATGAAGAAAACAAGGACACAAAGCCGGGATGGGAAGGCTGAGTTCAAGGGGCAGGTAACACTACTGCACCATAATGTTCATAATGGAATCTCACTTGGACACTAGGAGGTGGAAGGTATTACTTAAGGCAGTCTGTGGCACAGTTCAGAGCATCAATACACAGTAAGTCGCAGGAGAAACCTTCAGAGAGGGGCCACCAGAAGTCACTGTGTCCCCTCTCAATTCAGGAGCCAGCTGGTCCTCAAAGATTAAGGGTCTACTGATCTTTGATCACAAACAACCATCTGAAGCAGATCAAACAAATGTCACACATTCTCCCCCCTGCCCCCATTTGTACATGCTGGTCCTAAACAGACAGATGATAGTAGCATGCTTCACCAAAAGTATTTCCTTAAAAGACTTTAATGCAAGGCTCACTTTAAGAAAGGAGTTACAATTGTCCTTACAGGGGATCTTTTACCTGATGCACTGGTAGAGGGTACTCAGCTCTGCTACAAGTTCAGAAGCGCCTTTGTTCTCATTGCAGCAGAGATTGTGAACAGTTTCAATGGCCTTGGAAGTAGACTTCAGCTCATCTTTGTTTATGCTCACTCTCTTGGTCTGAAAAATGTAATAAAATGTGGTTTCAGAGGCAAAGGCAGTCACGAGTATTTGGTGCACAGAACAGGTGCAGCCTACACCTTGTTTCATTAATTGTTCTAAGAAGGTCCACATTTTGAATGCTTCCTGCATAATGTGTCTGTAAGGGTCCAAGTTTCAACACCATAGAGAAGTATACTGAATACATATACTTAACTGACTGGACATAAGAAAAGGTGTAATAGCCATGGGCAGGGGGCATGCATCAATAGATAGTTTGAATGGGAACATGAGTCTTTCCAGATGTTGGGATACAACTCTCCCAGTTCCTCAGAATTGGTGGTGCAGGGTGATGAGTCCAACAACACCCCAAAAGCAACAATTTCCCTATTTCCTCTTTCAACTACCCATTTACCCTCTAGCAGGGTTTCAAGTACTGGAAGAGTCTGTATTCATAACACTCGGGTGTTATGAACTGACTCGGGTGTTAAGGTCATCAGGGGAGACCCTTCTCTCCATTCGACCACCGTCACAGGTAAGTCTCATGGGAACCCATGAAAGGGCCTTCTTGGCTGCTGCGCCCAGACTCTGGAACTCCCTCCCACTAGAGGCCAGGATTGCCTCATCTCTGTTATCCTTCCAGAAACAGGCAAAGACCTTTCTCTTCAGGCAAGCTTCCCCTGAATGATGGACTACCATGTGTATTTTATATGAATCTATGGGTTCACATAGACTTTGTGTTTATGACTACTTATAACCGTGTTGCTTTAATGTAACATTGTCTGTTAATGCTGTAAGATGTCCTTCAATTCCTTTTTCTCAAATACGTGAACATGTCTTAATTGTACTGGACTGTGTATTATCCCTCATTACTTTAAGCCGCCTTGGGTCCTTTTACAAGGAGAAAGGTGGGGTAAAATACTCTAAAATAAATAATAGCAAAACAATAAATAATATTTGCCAGAGATCTGACCTCATCCCTTCCAGAGATATTAGAAATTATTGGACCCAGGTTGCCTAAGTTTATTTACTGAGACAGCAGAAAAGGCTTTGTAAGAATCCAAAGTTATTTAACAAAGATAAACTCTTTCACATGTTACAAGAAAGGAAATACTTTGGGGTGGTTTTTTTTTACATTTTAATTTTGTCTAAAGGGAGATTCATGTCAACAAAGGAGGTTTGGACTAAATATTAGAGCATAACAGCTGTTCAACAGGGGAAGGGGTTACTTCACAAAGTTCTTTCACTGGAACTTTTCAAACAGAGGTCAGATGGCTATTTGTCTGAGAGGCTTTGGTTGTGGGTATCTTGATGGCCTTTGGATTTGCTTTCAATGCTACAATTCAGTAGCCAAAGCCCTGTTGCCAATTGACACTTGCATAAGGGAAACCATGTAAGTTGCAGTGGCAAATTCTTCGTTAACAAGGCGTTGGTTGTTGTGTTCTTAGGCACAAGTCCAGTTCCATGAGCAGGTATACACCTTGTTAATGGATGGTAAAATGTGTGTAATTTTCCTTAGGCAAGCATAACCTGGCAATATAATTTCCCCCTAGGGTCCCATCGCTACAACCATGAACCATCAATCTTAAAATTTATCCTATAGGGCAAAACGTAACCCAGTGGCCCCCTTCTCCCATATTTGAAGCCCCCGTTTTTACCTAAAAGAAGCAGAACATCAACTCAGTCGAATTTACCTTCTTCCATGTTTCCACAACACTAGCTGCGTAGGCCAATATATGGATATATTTATGCTTGTGGTCCTGATTTATCTTAGAACCAGGCTTAAATAATGACAGCATGAAGAGATCCAAGAAAGCTGGAACTCGAATCTGCAGGGAGAAACCATGACAAAAGTTGGCTTCTGCAAAACCAAATTTTATGAAACAACATAGAAAACGCATCATGGTTATGCGTCTATTTCCAAGAACGTCATATGTCATGGCTTTGGTTTAGCAAGAGGCTTGCTTTTAAGGTAATGAGTTACAGATGTAAAAATAACACTTCCATATTTTTTTAAAAAAACAACTAATTCTATAAACACATTGCACTGCCCCCCCCAATACATTAACTATGTTCACTCAGAGACTAAAAGAATTGATGGAAAACACGTTTGTATTTGGGGGAACAGTCGATCATATATTTTTGCATGTGTTATAGCGCAGGTTGCTACATTTTTTCCTGGAGTCAGCACAAGTTCACATAGCAATTAAAAAGAGTTCACTTGAGTCTGGAGTACCTAATCGAACACTACTTCAGCCACAAATTCTTAAGAAAACGACTGGTCGACCTCAGCCTCTCACCTGCTGCCGAGGAATAACAGAGAGGATTGCTATAAGGCCAGCGTGATTTGCATTATGCAAAGCACATTGAACAATTTAATACATAGGTCCCCAACTCCCAGTTTGCGGACTGGTCCCGGTCCACAGCCTGTTTGGAACCGGGCCGCCCACAAATCAGTGGCTTGCAAGGCTCCTTCTAAGCTGCAGACCTAAGCCGGCACACATGCTTCTAATTCTCATTCTCTCTCTCTCTCTCTCTCTCTGTGGGATTTTTCTCCCCTGTGCACTCATCAGAACCCTTTTTGTTTTGGTAGTGATGGAACCGGAGCAGGAGAGCTGTTACACATGCCAGCACTCCACACAAGCACCATACTGGACCCTGGCAACCAAATGGTTGGGGACTGTTCATTCAGCGCAGTTTGTAGAAATCGGCAGGTCTGTGTTTTCTGGACTACAATTGTCACTCAAGGAGTGGAGGAATGAGCTGTCTACACACTTTGCAGATTTTTATTTCTTGGCGAAACAAATTAACGATAAAGTAACAGGTCTATGGAAGAAGATTAGGAGATAAGACTGTCTTCCCTTTTGAAAGCAACCAAAAAGCGACAGCACACCAGTTTCCTCCAGAAAGAGATACACTTAGGTGCTGGGAACATACAGTAGGACCCCAGTATCCACTGATTCATTATCCACTGATTCAGTTATCCACGGTTGGCAGGGAAAATATTAAATAAATAATTCAGCAGCCGCAAAGCAAGCTACTGTCACAAACAACATCTGTAAAGCAAGCTACTGCCACAAAACAGAAGTTTTGGGGATTTTTGGTGTTCTCTCTTATCCACGGTTTTCATTATCCATGGGAAGGTCTAAAACCAATCCCCAGTGGATACCGGGGACCTACTGTGCTTGTGATGCTCCTGATGCAGCAATGCAGAAGGCTGCTACTTACCAGTTCTACAGGAGGAGGATCCATGCTGGTGAACATTTTGAAAAGGACGGTGATGTCCGCAGGGTTCAGGGCTCCTTTCGATAACATGGCACCAAGGGCTTGGCAAGCACGAGGGTACGAAGCAGCAGTCCCCAACGCTAAAGTAATCTGGCTCGCGTCATGGCCTCTGGACAAGATCACATTAGGAACGAAAACAGGAAGCTCACAGTAGACAGTTTACAGACCAAACAACGTCATGATGCTAACAGCAAGAGACAAGCAAGCTAGCCAGAAACCTGTTGGGGGTCTGTGTAAGGTTTGCGCAGCAGATACTGCAGCTAATTGAAGAGGAACTGGGTCTCATCTCAGAGTTGCACAATCAGGTACATGACCATGCACGCCATGGCTCTTTGTCAGTAAGTCACAATTAGCAGCAGCAGCTTGCATGAATCTTACATAAACCCTGGCTGGATTCTGGGCAGGGTCCACCTTTAAAGAGCAGCAGCCAAAAAGAATCCACGTGCAAGACTGTAGGAGACACATCCTTCACACTAGCTACGGGCCTGAAAACAGGTACTATTAAGAGACTCAGATCTATTTTGCACCTTACACTCTCAAATTCACATCAGTAGCTAGCAATAATCCAACTTGGACAACCACATTATAAATCCAAGCATAACCCATACGTTAGTCTAATATTATACCTTTCCATTATGTTTTGGTCTCGATATTCAAAACATTAAACTAACACAGTACAAAATAATTCACAAGAAACAAGAAATTAATCACACTAAGGAAATGTTCCCTCTCCACATAACCACAGTCCTTATCTGGCAGCTGAAACAAAAATATTATCACATCGGGGAAATGCACAGGAAAAAGGGACCCTTTCCTTATAACTGTAGGTGTGAAACAACCATCATTCTGTTGATCCTTGCCAGTCAACTACAAGAGAATCTTCCCAATTGTCACACTGTTAGAAAGATACAGAGAGCTACAGTCAGAGGGTTACCCTGGCTTTTTAAATTTCATCTTGCATCTGATCACCAAGTGAGAATTTTTTGCCATATTTTGTTCACACCTCCTAACTGAAAATGTTTAGTGGCTCTTGAGACTTTTGTTAACAAACCATCAGCACCGCAGCCAAATCAATTTTTCTATTGGCAGGTCAGAAAAGTGAGATGGAAATGGTGGTGGAAATTGAAAAATCACCACCACCAGCATCAAAATGGCATTCAGTAGTACTGTATGTTCTCTGAATGTTGTCCACTAAGTTTGATGGGCACTGGGTTGAGGACACTGCTATGAGACACTGTGGTGCCTTTCAGTTTGGAAGTAAGCTCAGTTGTGCATGGACTGCTATAACATTCTGGGGCAGAGATTGGAAAAATATTTTTTTTAAATGCCAGCTCCGAGAATCCTCCAGAATTCTGGGAGACGTAGTGCAAAAAGGGAGCATTTCAAAGTTCTGTTTCCAGAGCAGAAGTTTTTATACACTCCCCATTACACACTCAAATCAGGAGAATTCAATTTGCCTGGAATGGTACAGAAGATCATCATGATAATGTGTCATGGAAGGAGAGTAGGGGTACGCGCACTAGGACAGATTAGGCGCACCTTGGTAAGGCAAGGAGATGGCGAGGGACGGAGCTCGCCTGGTAGCCTCGAAGACTAATTAAGTTGGGAGGGGCCTCTAAAACTCCACCACAGGTTACAAACCATGATGGAGAGGTGTAATGTCCAGTCTTAAAATCGGGGTACTTGAAGGGCCAGATGCAGGGGAGTGGTGTCAAGAGTCTGATATCTAGTCTTGTGCGCTCCCAGACGCATTTGGAGGGGCCACTGTGAGATACAGGAAGCTGGACTAGATGGGCCTTTGGCCTGATCCAGCATGGCTCTTCTTATGTTCTTATGGCTGAAACATGGCCATCCTTCTGTCAGCTGAATTAGATCAGTTCCCAAAGTGAGTGACACGCCTGCGCGTTCTTTGCTATCCATCTTCTATTGTATTCAGCCAGGATTGGGAGACACGAGAAAAGACACAAAGTTCCTACTGGAAATTTTAAAATGCAATAAGATCTTACTTCTCATGAGCAAACCGCTGAACCTCCTGAGCGATCCTGCGCACCGCCGAGCCTCCTTGCTCTTCCTGAGCTAAGATGGACATTATAGCTTGGGCAAAGAGGTATGTGTGTTCACCATGGCACACCATTTTCTGCAAATCAATGCGAACAGATGTTAGCAGCTACCTCTGGGGACAAAAAGGAACATTATCATGTCTGATGTCTGGTGCCATATAAATAATAAGTCACAGCTAAGCAATGAGTTTATTGCTTCTGAGAGTGAGAAAAGGCTCCCTTAGCCTAGCGATTGCTTGCAGCTGTCACTGCCCTGGCCTGTGCAAGTGACTGGAAGAAGCAGACTATTTCTTATTGCATAGTGCTTTAGAAAAACATGCTGTCATTATTTATTTAATTAATTATTAAATTGATATACCGCTCCATCTAGCTGCAGGGCTACAAAGTTGAACAAATGTCAATCAAAGCAATAAATAAACAATCCCATAATAAAAACATGATAAGAAATAAAACAATATCTATCTAAGTATCAAACAGGAGCAAGATGGACTACAAACAAAAAATAAAGTGCATGAACGGTGAATCCTTCATAGCATATATTAATACCCAGAGAATGCCTTTTTAAACAGCCATGTCTTTAGATGTTTTTTTTTTAAGATCGGGAGGGAAGATGCCAAACATATCTCAAGGGGAAGTTGATTCCAGAGGCGAGGAGCTACCACCGAGTTCTTGCCAAAGATTTACGGGCCTCCTTCAGCGATGGTACCCTCAGATGCCCTGCCTGAGATGATTGGTATTATGGGCAGTATTTTGTGGCAGGAGCCATTTTGTCAGATAGCACAAGCTAAAGCCCACCAGGAAATGTGGGTTTCTCCCCATTCTTCTCCTCAGTGATCTCCACAGGAAAAGGACAGCTAGTGTGGCACAGTGGCCTGGGGTACATTGGGGCCAGCGTTAGGACAATGCAGGCTCTTGATGACCACAAAATTCACTGGGTGATCTTAGCCTGGCCCCTACTTTCAGCCTGGTCTACCTCAGGAGGCTGCTCTGCGGATAAAAGCGGGAAGAGGAGGAACAGCATAGGGCACCTTGAAATCAATAATGATTGAGATGTACAAAATAATGAAGGGCATGAGTCAAATGGATAGAGAGATGTTCTCCCTCTCACAAAATACCAGAACTAGGGGACATCCACTCCAATTGAGGGATGGGAGAGTGGGAACAGACAAAAGAAAATATTTTTTCACCCAGCGCATTGCATTGTTAGTCTGTGGAACTCCCTGCCACAGGATCTGGTGATGGCATCTGGCCTGGATGCCTTCAAAAGGGGATTGGACAGATTCCTGGAGGAAAAGTCCATCACAGATTACAAACCATGATGGAGATGTATCATCTCCAGGCTTAAAACCAGGGTACTTCAAGGGCCAGATGCAGGAGAGGGGTATCAGGAGACAGAGATCTAGTCTTGTGCACTCCCAGACGCATCTTGGAGATACAGAAAGCTGCACTAAATGGGCCTTTGGCCTGATCCAGCATGGCTCTTCTTATGTTCTTATGTTCTTATGAAAGGCAGGATATGAATGCTCTGCGTGTAACTAGCACCTGGCTTCTGCAGGAAGTGGCAAGTGTGAATAACATGCCTACTAAACTCTAGCTCACAGGAGAGACCTTCTTCCTCTATCAAGCACACGAGGAGGAAATACAGGTGGGGTCCAGTCTCCACGTCCAGCTCTTCCTAGACACTGCAAGAACTGCAAGGATAGCCAGTGAAACAGAGGGAGGGCGTGCCTTTGAGAAGCAATGGAGCTGTACTTAGTGGGACAAAAGTTCCACAACTTTTTTTTTGTTCCTAGCTGTTTGTTAGCAAGATGAAAACTCAGTGAGCATTGTGTTATTTAAAAGCAATTATATAACAGGATGGTCGATGGGGGGAAGAAGAGGAGAGGAAAGTTGTTGTTCCTGGCAATGTCTGGGAATGCAGAACCATTTATGCAGAGTCAGCAGAGAAACGGGGACTCCAGGCATGCAATTATGACATATCTGACAACGGTCTGAAAGGCATCTCTATGTATAACTCATGCAAAGGCCCTTGCATCCTTCCCGTATCAAGCATGTTGGGAACATCAGGTGCATCATGGATTTTTAAAAAAACAAAATAAAGGTTCTTAATGGAAAACAAGACAAGGCAGAACTTACAGCAAACTCGGGTAGATTCTTCTCCAGGTTTTCTTCCCCACCATCTAAGATAGTAGCCAGAGAGGTACGCAGTACTCGAGAAAAGACTTCTAACTGTTGGCACGCTGTCGATACACTGGTTATCTCACCTTGGTACCCAGCATCTGAGATGAGCTGGAACAATAGCACCAGAGGTTATGATTATGACAGCACTGTAAGCCAAAGGGAAATGCCCGCTCATCAGAACTGCAAGGAACGTTACTAACTCCAACTGCTCTTTAACGGAGGAAGACTGACACAAAACTCTACCAATGCCAACATTTGTAGAAAGAAAAAATAGGTATAGACGTGAATAAATAGGCTGTCATACCTCCAGGCTAATGGTCCAGCAGAACTTTAAAGACTTCTGTGAACAAGTGAACACATGCAGTGAAGAGCACGTACCACTGCCCTAGTGCACGCTGGCCATTCGCTCACTTAATGAACTGTAGGACAACGTAATGCCCAAGACCAGCAGGAGGCAATGCTCTGGTTTGTTCCTCACACAAGATAGAATGTCAGCTCCTGCTAAGTTTGGATGTCACACCTGATAAACCAGACTGAAGGTCCTTGACTTGCAGGAGAAGCATACATCTCCCCCACTACTCATGAAGGAATCAACAAACCTTGTTTGTTCTTATGTGTGTACTTGTCAAAGATCAAAAACTGATATTTTTGGTATAACATATTTGCAACAAACAAACAAACAGTTTAAATCTTAAATCTTAAGAATGCTAAATTCCCTTCATGGCAACAGTACAATTTCCTAATACATATGAAATACAACTGTATGTATTTCACATTAGCAACTAAGCTGGTAAATCGACAGCAGGCGTGATTTATCCAAAAAAGCTACCAATGATCTTTGCTTACATCCTATACAGGATGAGTGACATGAACACATGAGAAAGCACTCTATAAATTCTTGTTGACCTCCTAGAGAACAAATGGCTGTACTTAATTACTTGTTCCTGACACTAGCAGGGTTCAGGGGTAGGGAAGTAGAACCTTTTCCCAGTTGAGTGAAATGAAAGCATGAGATACCTTGACAGTAAAATTCAGCATGAGGCAATCTGGATGGGCTTCAGCCAGTTTGTAGAAGAGATCCCGCCAGGTTGTGTGTGCTATCATTTGTTCAAGCCATGCTGGAGTCTGTCAAAAATGAGAGCAACCAAACAACACGGACTAAAGAACAGGAAAATCAGTCTCAGACATTAGAACAGCCTTAGAATTGCCGAAAGCCAATACAACCCGCCAGGAAAAATGTTGTGTATTTGAACAGCCCTGTCTGTACTTTTGGACAAGGATCTTACTTCATTACATATGGCCTAGAGCAGGGGTGTCCAAACTTCGGCCCTCCTAATGTTTTGGACCACAACTCCCAGAATTCTAGCCTAGATTGCCAGGGACAAAGAACTGTGGGAGTTGTGGTCCAAAATATCTGGAGGGCCGAAGTTTGGACACCACTGGCCTAGAGATATAAAAAAAGACTGAGGGGGGATATGACAGCACTTTTCAAATATTGGAAGGGCTGCCATACAGAGGAGGGGCAGGGTCTGTTCTCAACCACCCCAGAGTGTAAGATGCACAATGATGGGATCAAGGTAAGAGAACCCAGTTTTTGGCTGTATATCAGGAAGAACTTCTTAACTGTTAGAGCAGTACAGTAATGGAATCAATGACCTCAGGAGGTAGTGAGGGCTCCAACACTGGAGGCCTTCAAGAGAAATCTGGACAACCACCTGGCAGATATCCTTTGACTGGAATTCTTGCCTGAAGCGGGGGGTAGGGTGGGGGGTGGACTTGATGGCCTTGCAGGGCCCTTCCAACTTCACTATTCTGTGACTCTATGGCAGTATTAAGTGATGTCTATTACCTCTCCTTCCTCTGTAAAAATGGAATCTGCTTTTCGAGGGTCAAAGTGTTTAATGAGCAAGCTTTTTAAGTGGTTCTCTACGGTCTCCTGAACTTGAGCGGGCTCAACACCTGTAATAATAAGAGAGGTTATCTGGTATGGTACATGAATCCACATTTGTCAAGCAGCAGTTACTTAATTTTTCTTTGTATTATGCCTTGGTGTAAAATAACTTACAGTAGGCCGCCTAGAATTTTTGAGGAGAACGGTGCCACATAACTATTTTAACTAACTAACTGATACACATCTTTTGCCAATTTTAACCAGAACACAATTACTATCAAAAACATTCATTTCACAGTAATTTTATTTTGTGTGACAGTACTCAAGCATCTTAAAATGCTAGCTATTTGGTTAATTCACCCATTAAAGAAGCAGCCAATTGTGAATTAGTCTAGTCTCTCCCAACCATTCCCCAAAATAATAAAAAAGCAGGCAAAGTAATTTTAAGTGATTGATAAGAAATGAAGATCGCAAGGAAACAAGCCTCAATACTGCTCTATAAGCAAAGAAAACCAGTTATTGTATATTACAGGCTCTGCTGGAAAGTTTACATAATTGGTTTTGAAAACCATACCTGTCTGAATGAGCCACTCAGCCAACAAATTTACTGTTTGAGCAACAGCAGTATAATTCTCTGATAAGAGCTGGATTACATTCTCTGGAGAGCCCCCTGCTTGGAAATACCTGAGAAAAGATATATACTTGAATTTAAGATCTGATGGGAAAGGATTCTGCCCCTGAGCCAGGTATCACTTCTACCACCCCTTTTTCTGTCAGTCCTCCCACACTCACCTTTTTAAAGTATTAAATATGGAGGGTTCCATGATGTAATCTCTAGTGGAAAATTTGTGTAAACATTCCTGCTGGACTTCAGCATCATCCTCTTCTCCATATTCATCATCTTGCTGTTTGAAAATGAATAACTGCAACTATTATTTCTTCTGCGACACTGGAATAGTCTGAAAACATATTAATTGACAAAGCTACCCGCTTCCCACGGTTGAGATTCAGACACCCCAAAGGTATACAGCATGTGAAAGCAAAATCTTTGGACACATTGCTTTGTAACAATATTGTATTAAGTTGCGTTATCCTATGGCAGTGGTGGTGAACCTTTGGCACTCCAGATGTTTTGGACCACAACTCCCAGAACTTCAAGAATTTCAAAGGACTGTGGGAGTTGTGGCTCAAAATATCTGAAGTGTTGACGGTTCACCACTACTGTCCTTTGGGAACAACTCAATTGGACCAAAAACTACCAGTCCATCCAGATCTGGAAGTCGAATCATGGCAACTGGACTTCTTTTTCTTGAGAGATTGAAACGTTTCGTTGCTCATCCAAACAGCTTCATCAGCTAAGCTGTTTGGATGAGCAACAAAACGTTTCAATCTCTCAAAAGTCCGGTTGCCATGACTCAACTTTCAGATAAACTCACCTGGATGACAGAATCTTCACAGATATAGTCCATCCAGATGAACACTGAGTTTCCAGTTATACTTGGAATGTGGTGCCCTAGGAAGATTTATAAAAACTTCCCAAATGCAACAGAGCAGATGGGCAATAAACATCTATCTCGCCTTCATATACCTGGGGAAACCTCTGTTATGGACCACGATCCAATTGGACAAGACCACGTGTGGAAGGGCAGTGGTTTTCATTCCTTTTAGGTTGCTGTTTGCAAACATGGCAATGTGATCTGCTTCATAACCACAGCAAAATGTGGTGTTTTGAGTGTGTCATTTAACAACATGCATGAGGGAAAGAACCATCTTCTCCCACCCCACCCCAATGCAAATGCATAGAGCCTCAATCCACATTGAGACTATAATAGGTAATACCGTACCTACCTTACCCCTTATGAGTCCTGATCTGGATCAGGGTTGCTATTTGCAAGGGGGTGGGGGGGTTCCATTGGAACAAATGTCAGGCAGAAGAGAAGTGCAGGAAGAGAATACATTTGATGTTTTTGGGTGGATGGGATGGGTTACTTCTATCCCTGGCTTCAATGCCACCCGCTTGGTGGTCTATACCGGCCCATTACCCATGAAGGAGTAAGAAAAGCCCCCCATTCTAGGCACAAGGTTTCCCATGACTTGACAATAAGTCAAGTACAGTTGAGGATATGCTGAAACTGAACCATAGCCTACTGAATCGAGCACTGTGCTCATCTTTATTTTGGGGTAGGGTTGGGGCTTTAGCATGTTTCAGCCCTGTTACCTTCCCACATACCCGTTTATCAACTAGTAATTAAGGAAGGAGCAAGTGAGGGCCGATTTTAAAGCAAACTCGGGGCATCTGCCATGTACAGCCCCAATAGTTTTTAATTAATTTATTTTACTTATGAGTATTTTTACCCCGCCTTTCTCCTTGGAAAAGGACCCAAGGTGGCTTTACAGTATGGAGGGACAACACACAGCCCAGTACAATTAAGACATATTCAAGTTTAAAAACAAGGAATTGAGGGGTCTCTTACAGCATTAGAAGACAACATTAACGCTAAAAAAAAGAACGCTTAAAAGAGAACACTAAAATGAAGAGTGGCAAGTTAATTTCGCAATAACGGCCCCATATAAAGTCATTTCCCCTCCTAACGCAGGGCTCTTTATTTACTGATTATTTTTGCAAACAGAATCATGCAAGAGGAAATCCTCCTGCATGCCATGCGAGGAGGCGACGTCTGATGATAAAACGAGGTGCTGTAAAGGTAAAGGTCCCCCCCCCCGCACTCCTCGCACATGCGTGCTAGTCATGTCCGACTCTAGGGGGCGGTGCTCATCTCCGTATTAAAGCCGAAGAGCCAGTGTTGTGCAAGTCCATGGCCATGCAGCCGGCATGGCTGCAAGGAAACACTGTTTTAAAAGGAGAAGGGGGAGGAGAAGTTTAAAAGGGGGAGGGGGAGGGGGAAAAACCCAGCACAGACACTTCAAAGGCGCGCTAAAGACTCGCACAGCCTTCCTACCCACCCGTCCGCCCCCAACCCCCAACCCCGGACCTATTGCAGGGCTTCCCACGGCTCCTCATCCCCCCACCCCCACTTCCCTTCCCCCTTACCGCCCCTCCGTCGGTGTCGTCTCCCCATTCAGCCACGCTGGCTCCAAAATACTCGGGTTCCTCCATCAGCTCCACTCGCTCCGCCCGGGCCCGCCGGCGATGGGCGAGGCCACAGAGATACGAAAAAAGGAAGAGGCGCACCCCCTTCGAGGTTTTCTAAAGAAAGGGGGGGGGGGAAACCTACCCCACCGTTGCCGCTTCTGTGTTTCTTAGGCACAACCGGTGGGGTGTGTGTGTGTGTGTCTCGTCCTTAATTCGAAAACGGGCGTGTTTATCTGGCTAATCCCCTGCAGCCAGCAAGCCTTCCCGCCCCCGCCGCCCCCTCCAAAAAACACCATGCTCAACCCGAGGGGAATCCGCTATTGGGAGTCTTTTGTAAAGCCAACGGCTCTTAATAGCTCATCCCAGACCAAACAGATACGTGGCAGGGACCGATCGCTCAGCAATCAGCCTCCTTGGGGGTGGCGGAGTGGTAGTGAGGATGAGCTTCTTTCGTAACTACTGCGACGATTGTAGCTGAACTAAAAAGGGGGCAGGAAAGGATTCTGGCCGCCGTATCTCCATAATTTATTTATTTTATTTGTTTTAGCGTATTTTACCCCGTTCTCCTTGGAAAAAGGAGAATACTCGGGAGAATCCCGTGGCTTCGACCCCGTGAGCCCTGGTAGCCTCGCCACACGTCCTGGAACCAATGCAAAGAGCCAAAGACGGGTCCAGACTTCGAAGTCCGTAGCCACAAGCCCACAGCTCTTCATTGAGATAGTTCGTTGTCGTTTTTAACTGCTCGCGTTCTCTTGTATCAATGTTGTCCCTCAGTTCCCTGTTCTCAAACTTGGAATGTGTCTTAACTGTACTGGACTGCGTATTGTACTGGACTGCGTATTGTCCCTCAATACTGTAAGCCGCCTTGGGTCCTTTTCCAAGGAGAAAGGCAGGGTAAAAATACTCTAAAAATAAATAAATAAACTACACATTTAGGTGAGCAATTCTGCAGAACTCAAAAGCTTGCAGAATTTTTGGCATTTACTTTGATTGCTCTCCCTAAATCTACAGCGAGAATGTAGGTTGTGTTTTTCTCAAGGGTTGGTGATGGCTACGGTTGTTTTTTTATTAGCATTTTCGGCATTTCAACCGACCACCACTAAAATACTACTATAGTAGCAGCTGGAACATGAAATCCCCTTTTTGATTATTATTTTTCTTTTTAAATTGGCGAGAAGACACCCAGCTAACGTTAAAATCTGGGACTTCCCCATTGATTGCTGTGGCCGCGCTCACTTCTGCAGCGTGGGTGAAAATGGATGCTCATTTTCCGTCTGAAAATAGAAACAGCCTATCTATCCGGAGACGCCTCTCTTTAGTGTTCTCCCCGCAACCACCACTAGGGAGCGCGCTAGGCGTCGGGCGCGTTTCGGATTAAAAATACAACTCCACTGGTTTTCTCTCTCTCAAATATTCTCTATGGTGATAAAAAAAAGTCGCCGTGGAGGATTGTGGGTAATGGCAGGACCAGCGAGAAAGTGCCTATAAAGCAAGAGCGGAAGGACTACTAGGCCAAATAATTAAGTCCTGTAGAAGACTTCCGGTAGCAAAATGACGCAGCCCAGGGAAAGATACGGAAGTCGGTGCAGTATAGTGGCGCCTTCATAGAAGCGATGGCGCAGACTGCCATAGAGATTCGTACGGCCCGGCCTCTTTTTAAACCGGAAGTTAAGATCTATTAGTGTTCGCTCTAGCGCTCTCAGAAAACCCGAAGAAAGCCGCATCTCTATGCTCTACCTTTGGGTTCTCGAGGACGCTCGTGGTGATTGGGGAGAGGTTGATGAAGCTGCCTTCCCAGGAATCCATTTTCCTGCCTTGAAAAGAGTTAATCCACACAGAAATTAGTCCTGGTTTTAGCGTTTTGAAACAGATTGAAATAAACTATTGTAGCACTTTCAAGCCTGAAGTTTTTATTTCATGGATCAAAACCCACTTTTTTCAGACACACCAGTGGAAATACATGGTGATGGGAGGCATGTCCGGGTGGGGACACAATAAAGGATGTTGACAACCTCCAGCGGGTACAAAGGAGGGCGGCCAGGATGGTTGAAGGTCTGGAAGAAATGTCTTATAAGGGACAGATTAGAGAGCTGGGAATGTTTAGCCTTTCAAAATGAAGGCTAATGGGGGATATGATAGCTATGTTTAAATATTTGAAAGGATGTCACATTGAAGAGGGAACAGGTTTGTGTTACATGGCTTCAGAGACTAGGACTCGGAGCAATGGTTTCAAAGTACCCGAAAAGAGATTCCGTTTGAACATTAGGAAGAACTTCATGACAGAGCTGTTCAGTGGAATATGATGCCACAAAGGGTGGTGGAGTCTTTTTCTTTGGAGGTTTTTAAGCAGAGGCTGGATGGCCATCTGTCGGAAATACTGTGATGGGGGTTGGACTGGATGGCCCTTGAGGTATCTTCCAACTCTAGGATTCTATGAACGGGACTATGATTCCTTAAGACACCAGTGGGACTATCGAATCTGTCAGCTGATCCTATCCAGTGGGATAAACTAGGCTGTCATGAGAAAGCTGATATGTGTGTGTTAGATAAATCTTTGCACGGTCTGCACTCCTGTTTATAATAGCCATGGATACCGTCTCACAACGCCTGCAACAAAATGCTCCCTGGACCATGCTCTGTGCCAGTGATGGCGAACCTATGGCACGGGTGCCAAAGGTGGCATGCGGAGCTGTTTCTGTGGGCACCCAACATCGCCCCTTCATAGCCACCTGTATACGGGTTAAATTACTGTATTGGCACTTTGCAAAAAAATTAGTGGGTTTTGAATTGCAGTTTGGGCACTTGGTCTCTAAAAGGTTTGCCATCACTGCTCTGTGCCGATGATGTCATGCTTGCTACTACCACTAGGAACAAACTGCCATGGCAAGTTCATACATGGAATGGCCACCTCAACAACTTTGGACTCCACCTAAACATCAAGAAAATAGAGAGACTTTTGGCATCAGTGCAACATTCCAAATAAACGGAAAAAATTAAAAGAAAGTGGTTATCTTCTTTCCCAAGCCAAAATATCCTATCATTAGTGGCCATTCTTGGGTCCTGTGAAGTACAAACTAAAAGTCATGGCTTCCTTCCTTCCTTCCTTTTTTAAAAATTGATTTGTATACAGTATATCTAAAGTTGATTGCATAGTATGGGACATAAATGGCCTTTTTACCCTCGGCTTCACAAGTGGAGATGGAAGCTCATGCATAGTGAAGTGGCCACATCAACACTGGCATTGCTGCATAGTCACTTTCCCCCAAGTCAGAATCCCACCAGCTTAAGCTCCATACATTCAGAGGAAGGAAAAATAACACAGATTCTATTGGCAATGTTGGTGTTATTTTGTCAAGGCAGTGTGGGCAAGATGATTATTACAGGCAGTACTAATAGTAGCAACCCAATTTCACTATAGTCAGACTCTTTCAATTATCGTATTTGAGAACCTTCCCATAGCTAAATCCACCACCGACAGCCACAAGTTTGCTGTGGTTAAGTTTCAGCAGTTGTACGTGCTGGAAAGGAACCAAAAGAGTGTGTTCCTACCTGCACAAAAAGAAGGAAGGAAGGAGGAAAGGAGAGGAAAAGGAGGATGCAGAAAGATCCAGGTATGAACAATCTTGAGGATGGGTTCGTTCATTCGTTATTACTGTGTACAATTGCTGAAACAAGGAGTGAACCAACCCATCCCCACAGTGGATGAAACCGTGAGCTAAATGCATGTCTGACTGCACACCGTGATTGTTTTAAAATTTAGTATTCATTTGGCAGGCTATATTAAAAGCTTTCTAGAGGCATCGTATGGCTACCTCAGATTTTACCACTTGGAGCACAGAGTTGTTATATGTTACTGAGCCTACCCCCAAACCAATGAAGAAACAGGTTTTATTATTATTATTTGTTATTGCTGCCGAAACAGACTGATGATGGTGTTTCCATACTGTGAAATTTGGTGCAACCCAGCTGGTGCTTAGAAGGTTCTTCTCTCCAGTGCAATCTAATATTAACTCTAGTCTTTGACCGCAAAGGCAGAACAAACAGCTGTATCTCAGTGAAGAGTTCCAAAAATATCGCATGTCCTATCCCTGTCACAGAAAGTATCCAGGCCAGCACTTCAAGGGGAAGGATGGGTGATTTTAAGTAGAAACACAAGTGGGTGAGGTCTTTTTCTGCACCAAACTGTGCTATAATGGAACCATATACTAAAGCCATATGCCTGTGTAGGCAGACTCTAACCTAGCTCCCTGTATGAAAACAATCCATCCTCACAAACGAACACCCTACTTGTCTTCAGATATGGGGTGGTGGTGGATCTTGTTTTATTAACTGTTGCATCAGACAGCAGAATATCCTCGGATGGCTGTAAATATGAATAAGCAAGCTTTCACTTGACTTAAGGGATGGGAACTCCTGCTTTCTCTATCTAGGGAACCTTGGAAAAGCTTGCCACAAATTGGGACCAACCTGGTGGCATGTCATCACTGTGATTCAGGTCTTCAAAAACTAAATGCCATAGTTTCTGTTACTGAGCCAGTTCACATATGGTAAGTTTATATTAACTGTACTTCGCCTATAGCTATAATATTTTTCTTTCTTTTGAATGCACAACAAAACACAATAATAAGAAAACATCTGTGAAGATTCTCAGGTTATCCAGAAGTTGAGTCATTGCAAGTGGACTTCTTTTCTTGTGAGATCGAAAGTTTCACTACTCATATAAGTAGCTTCATCAGTCTGATGCAACTACAGTGGACCCTTGTATAACAAACAGTTTATATAACATAAAATCTGTACAACATAAAAAATTCCAGAGATAGGGGAAATTTGCTTAACATAATCGCCTATGGGGAGAATCCGTACATTAAAACATAAAAATGGGATTACTCTGTTTTCAATGCATTCCTATGGGAATTTGTATAAAGGAAAATTTGCTTAACATAATTTCATTTGGAACAAATTAATTCCTTTATACAAGGTACCACTGTACTTGGATTAGTGAAACGTTTTGATCTCACAAGAAAATAAGAAGCCCAGTTGCCACGACTCAACTTCTGGATAATAATAAAAGGGAAAAATGAGCTTTTGAGAAGCCTTATTTGCATGTTTGCGGGTATAGATCATTTGTATATGGTCCTATGGTTTTATAAGTCCATGCTATAATTATGAGGTAAGATGCTAATATTTCTTCAATATTTGAAATTGTTCAACAGTTTGCTTTGAAACCTGTTTTATTATTGTGTGGCAACACACAGAAGGAATGTGAACAAATTCCTACCTGCATGCTCTGAACACTTAGAGGAGTCCCAACCACAGATTGCAGTGTAGATGTCACATACATCCTTTTTCTCTCTCTCTCTGTTGCTGCTGCTTTGATGATAACATGCAAGCCACAGCTGTGAGTGGAGCTGGGCCCTGCTTGCATCAAGGGTCTCAAACTATGCAGGGCAGAGTTGTTTTCTTTCATGCATTCAATAGTGACATGGGACCTGTAGAGCCTATAGATTTGTTGATTATGCAAAACTGTTCTGGAAAAAAGTTACGTTTGTCACCACAAACTCACAAAAATGTATCCAAAGAAATGTCTTTTCTATATTTAAGTATTTTTTTAAAAAGCATCTAGGCAACATTTAGACAAACATTAATTTATAGAACACAGAATGGTATTTTACAAGATGTTATTAGTTTTAAAAGAGCTGATTTCCTCTGTCTAGGTTGTTTTCATTAAGCATTTGAATATATTTATCAGTCTGATGGTCATAGGTTGTGTTACTATGAGCATTTATTTGATATAGCATTTTAAATCCAAAGACTATTGAGAGAAACACGTCAGTTGCATTTTTTCAATTGAAAACACATACCCTCCCTTATTTCTGTAACTTCTGTAACTTCTATATGAAGTCTATGAGTTTTCTGAAGCACCAGATGATGCAAAGCCAATACTAATTTGTCTTCCCTCTCCAACAAAGCAGAACCACTGAGAGGTTACCTCAAGAAATTTAGCACCCCCACACAAGCTGAAGTTGATTTATCCACACTAACGATTACAGCAGAGGAAGCTATCAAGCAACAGTTGCACTGTGAGCAAGAGGAATTAACTGTCTTGGATATTGAAGATTGTGGGAGGCAGGACACACAAAATTCTCCACCAAGCACTCATCTTGTAACCAAATCATTACCATCTCCAATTAAAGCTCCTCCTCTTTTAAGCCATACTGGGCTTAATAAATCTATGCCTCAACCTGCTCTGTTGCAGCCGGATGGTATGGAGCTTACGACCACGCAAGCTACCCCATTAATTACGAAGGAGGATCAGATGATCTCACAGGAACCTCTGCCACCTTCAGATATGACTGATTGACAGATAACATCTCTGAAACACATCTCAGTAGAGATGGGCACAACTTAGCGGAATTCCCGTTTCCGTTTCCGTTACTCGTTTCCGTTACGCAACGGAAACGGTAACGGGAATTACTCCGCCAGAACTCAAACTCGAACCGACTAAAGAATAATTGGGTCTGATTTGTCGTGGTCGTTCCTGGCATCGCGGCGATCCCGCGATGCCAAGCAGCACAGAAAAAAAGTTTTTAAGTTTAAAAAAAACCCGATTCCCGGCCCTAAAAGCAGGCGAAAACTGTCTGAGGGCACCTACCAGGCCAGAAGGGTGTTTTATTTGGGGGGGGTTCCCTGCCCCCCTCTCCTTGGCTAGTGCTACTGCTGCGCTGCTGGTACCAGGCGGGGAGGGGCATCGTCTCGTCTGCCTTTGCCATGCGGTGTGCGGGCGGGGGGATCCAAAACGGCGACCACAATATTTTTTTTAAAATCGTGGTCCAAAAACCCACCAAAGCACCACAGAAACATGCGAAAATTAGCTATTTCTAATGCTTGAATTTTTACAGTAGCAGCAGTGGGTTTGTCTTGCTAAAATACGTCTCCATTTATTTTATTTTATTTTATTTTATTTTATTTTTTTACACCTGCGCATTCGCAATGATGGGCTCGCCCATGGGAGTGGACCATGCAAATTTTTGGAGCCATTCCACAAATTGCATGGCCAGGTTTTGGAGACTGTACCAGGCTGGGAGGGCGCATCCATTTGCCATGCAGTGCGGGGGGATCTAAAATGGCGACCGCAATAAATTTTTTTAAATCATGGTCCAAAACCCCACCAAAGCACCACAGAAATATGCGAAAATTAGCTATTTTAAATGCTTGAATTTTTACAGTAGCAGCAGTGGGTTTTTCTTGCAAAAAAACGTCTCCGTTGATTTTATTTTATTTTATTTTATTTTTTTACAACTGCACATTCGCAATGATTCGCAAATTTTCCACCAATCACATGGCCACTTGGCCAGGTTGACCACAGAGACTTCTGGGATGTGCCAATCAGGCATAAACAGCCCACTAACCGTAGCCCGAACCCGAAGCCTAAGCCTAAGCCTAACCCATACGCCAGTACACTGTCCTTCTAAGTGGGTCAGAGAGGCACCCAGAGGTGCACCCCAATACTCACCCTAACCTCACCCGTAACTAGCCTAACCCTAGCCCTTGCGCTAACCCGTCTTAACCCTAAGCCAGATCTACTTGCATTGCACTACACGCAAGTACATTTCCCTTGGAGCGGGTGCAAAGAGTCTGCCAGTCCGTCACTTGTGGCTCTGGCTGACTCCTGCAGCAGCATTTGTGTGCCATGCAAACCATGCCTGCAAGTGATGCCTGACTGTGTCTCACCGACTGTTGCAGGGAAGGCACCCCAAAAAGAGGGGTGCCTCTGCCAGTCTGCTGCGTCTGCAATATCCATATCCATAGCATATGGCTATGCATGCCCTTTTGTAGCAGCGCTGGCGGGTGAGGATAGGAGGCACCCACCACAGAGAGGTGCCTCCAGGAGCCCGCTACCCCCCCAAAACCAGTACTAACGACAAACAAAAAAACAAAAAACGAAACGACAAATTTTTGCGAATTTTCGCGAAAAACGGAAACAAGCCGAAACGGGCTGCCTCCGACACACAACTCGAAAACGTCATTTTCCCTAGTCGTGCCCATCTCTACATCTCAGTACTGTCTTGGAACATTGCAGGGTTGAAAGGCAAGGGTGGAGATGACTCTTTCATCAAATACCTTTCCAGGTTTGATATTTTAATGCTACAAGAAACCTGGGCTTTAGATGCAATTGAACTAAATGGATACACAGCCCACCAACCTTTTGCCAGTCCTAGCACTAAGAAGGGCGGGCCAAAAGGTGGCATAATTACCTTGGTCTCCACCAAACTTCATATGTCATTAAGAATACTCCCTTCATATAAGCAATGCAATTGCAGTGCTGGTCAAGTTTTCATGTTGTGCAATACTGTTTGTAAATTTATACATACCTCCACAGCATTTGTATAAGCAGATTGACTTAGTGTGGCAAGGGTTTGGAGCTTACATAGAGGATATTTTAATATCCTGCTCTTGCCCAAAAGTATTTATTGGAGGAGATTTTAATGCGAGATTGCTGCTTTCCGCCTGAGTCCCCCAGTAAGCCTTTTCTCTTCCACCATAAATGTACGGTGTTCAAAAGACAAGACCTGTAATTATGCAGGGCTCAAGCTAGCCCAGATGGTCTATCAATTAAATCTACATATTCTTAATGGCAATACTACAGGTGATATGCCAGGAGAATTCACATTTTGGTCAGGCTCCAGGATGAGCACTATCGATTATATAATTGTTAGCCACGATATAGTGGGCCCCACTATAAAATTTGAGGTAGATACTAGAATAGACAGCGACCACCTACCATTATGTGTACAATTGAGGGTGCCTGGCCAAGGCACTCATATTGAGGAGGTCCTTCAATTTTACTTTGAGGTTACAGCTAATTACAACAGAATTAAATGGACTACTAACATTGCAGAGCGATTCTCAGAGCTACTCTAAACTGACGTTTACTCTGAGATCCATTTTACCTTCCTTGCAATGACAGCAAAGTGTGAAATAATAGGACAGTATGGTAGATTGATAAAAACATTAGTTGACGTACTTACAGTAGAGGGCCAAAATAAACCTTACTCTAGCAAGTAGAATTCAAAGAAATGGTTTGACCAGGAATGCAGGGATGCTAAGAAAAACCTTATTTCCAAATTTAAGCTCCAGAAAAAAAATCCAACAGCAGTGAAAGCTGATGACTTAATGCACTTAAGTCTCAGTATAAGCAGCTAATTAAGGCAAAAAAGATCAAAGAACAGCAGCACCTATGGGAACAACTTATCCATGCAGTCAGGACTAAAGACATGAGCACTTTTTGGCGTCTTACTTCTCCAGCTCTAAATAATAATGTGGCACGGGCAAATTGTTTAATCTCCTCTAATATATGGGAAAGTTTCTTTCAGGAGCTATATATCCCAGCTCATATATCCCAGCTCAAGCCATGTAAGGCACCTGGCATCGATGGCATTCCACCTGAGCTGATCAAGGTGAATATAGATTGGTGGGCTCCAATACTAGCCAAGCTCTTTACATATATAGATCAAACTGCCCACATACCCTCAGACTGGAACCCAGCCATAGTCAACCCTATCTATAAGAAAGGGCCAAAGACTAATCCCTCCAATTACCGCCCAGTCAGTTTACTGTCGATCATCAGTAAACTGTATGCTAGACATCTATACTGGAAATTATTATACTGGATGGACAACAAAAACATTCTTGCAGATGAGCAGGCGGGCTTTAGAGCAGGAAGATCTCCCATGGACCAGGTTTTGATTCTGCAGCATCTAGCAGAAAAATACACTGGTAAACCAAAAGGACAGCTATTTGCAGCCTTCATTGATCTTAAATCAGCCTTTGATTCAATCTCTAGAGATAAACTGTGGCACAAATTTAACAACTCCACTATTGACCGCCACTTATTGCTGCTTATGTATAAACTGCATGAAAATACATCTTTAAAATTAAGGTGCAACCCAGAAGGTCAGCTTTCAAAGTTAGTACATACATTCAAGGATGTTAAGCAAGGCTGCATGCTTGCCCCATTGTTATTTAATTTTTATATTAACTCCATGGTCCCAACACTTTCCCAAGCTAGGAGGCAGACATATTTCAGTGCTACTGTATGCCGACGATGCTGTTCTACTCTCTTAGACTCCTATCGGCTTAAAGAGGGCATTAGGGGCCCTTGCGTGATACTGCCATGAAGAAAATCTCCTAATAAATTATGAAAAAACAAAAGTTATAGTTTTTGCTAAAAGACCAAAGACCTATAAATGGTCGATAGATAACCATAACATTGAACAGGTAGGGACCTTTAAATATCTGGGAGTGGTCCTTCAATGCAATGGATCACATAAGGAGCATGCAGCACATGTCGCGCAATCAGCTCAGCGAGCTTCCTCTGCGATAATAATTTTTTTCTATACCAGAGGGGGGCAAAACATTCCAGCAGCTTTGAAACTATTTCAAGCTACACCGCTCAGTCAACTTCTTTATGGAGCACAATTGGGCCCTTATCCTTCTTTCACATCCTTGGAAGTAGTTCAATCAAAATTTTTGAGAGCTATCCTACAAGTACCCCGTTGGGTGCCTAATGCAGCCCTGAGGTTAGAAGTTGGATTCATGAAAGTGGAAGTTAGGGCTTGGCTAGCCATCTTCAATTTTTGGCTGAAATTAATTTTTCTCCCAAGAACCCTAACCTCTTTACTATTTGTAGATAATTACCACTCAACATGGAAGAGAGCCCTATCCCTTAAACTTAAAACTTATGGTCTCTCAATGGAGTGCCTTATACAGGTAGGCTATGAGATGGCTAAGCAAATCCTCAAGCAACGCATCTTGGAGGTAGAGAGAAATCATGATTTGGGGGCTACCTCTAATAACATATCAATTGATCCAGCATTGATCCCCTTCAAACCAGTTAACTATTTCTTTGCTCCTTAAAAAGAATCAACGCAGAGCTTTTACACTTGCTCGGATGAATGCTCTGCCATCAGCAATACAAGGAAAATTCCAAAAAATTCCCTATTCTCATCGTAAGTGCCTCTGCAGGACAGATAGAATTAAAACATTGGCACATGTATTCCTGCACTGCCCCTTATATGATGAAATTAGGGAAAAACTTATTGCTCCTTATTTAAAGCAATTCCCTGGATGGCCAGAGGTATTTTATACCCGCCTCCTGTTGTCAGGGCAAAATATATACACTGTAGAATGTCCTAATTCAAGCATGCTGTCTAATGTAGCTAAATTTTGTGCGGCAGCAATTATAATTCGTGCTCAGAAGGTTTCAACAATTGCTCAAGCACTCACAATTTAAGTTGGCTCAATTTGAATGATATTTCCCTTCCCTTGTTCTTCCTTGTTTTGCTGTAACTGGTACTATTTTTATATATATGTACTTTGGATTTGGTCATTGACTGCAATAAAGCATTCATTCATTCATTCAATTGGATTTGCTAGTGTTCATAGGAGTACAGTAGGACCCCTGTAACCACTGATTAATTACCCACTGGTTCAGTTATCCACTGTTGGCAGACGAAAAAAATTAACTAAATAATTCAGCAGCCACAAAGCAAGCTACTGTCATAAACAGCAGCTGTAAAGAAAGCTAGTGTCATAAAATAGCACCCCCAAAGCAAGCTCCTGTTACAATACAGCAGTTTGGGGGTTTCTTGGCACTCTCTTATCCCCCGTTTTTGTTATCCATGGGAAGGCCTGGAACCGATCCCCAGTGGATACCAGGGTCCTATTGTGTCACCAGTTGTGTTTTTGAGTCGAAGTCCCTCACTCCTGCAACAGGACAAACTTTCTGGGACACTAATTTGACGAGTATGCTGGGGCTTGTCCAGAGAAACTTCCTCAGAGGAAGGACATAGCAGCGGCAGAGGTAGGAGCCTTCTACGCCACAAGAAATGGGTATCTTGTCTTACTGGGAAAAGAAAGCATCTATTTGGGGTGGTCTGACCAAGGTCAGACGAGTGTTCTGTCAGAATGGGAATACTTTTTCTTTTCTGTTTTTGGAGCAATGGAAATAGACTGCCTGCTGGTGTAATGCTGTTTTATGTGGTTTTTAGTTATTGTGTTGGTTGAATGTTTTTATATATACTGATCTATTGTTAATTTTTATTGTTGTAAACCGCCCGGAGTTCCTTCAGGGAGACAGGTGGTATATAAATGTATAAAAAAATAAATGTGTTAACTTCCTCACCTGTGCTGTGTCCCAATGCTGCTACTGGCCCAGTGCTCACCCACCACAGGCTACTGACTGCTCCAATCTGCCTGCCAACGTTGCTCAGGGCATTTTCCCCATGACCCACTACAACCTTGTCTTCTGCTTCTCCTATCCTGCTGATGTTTCCTGCTGGCATTGGTACTGTTCAGGATTCACTTACTATGCACATCACAGCCATTTCCTTGTACCTAGGCACTGCAGGCTGTTGTTGTGCATTCTTTCGTTTGGCACAACCACAAGGAAGGTGTAAAGAGGATATAGGGAAATCCTTTCAAAATGTTTTGCCTGGTTTTCAGAGGAAAAAATAATAACTATATAATATTCATATTGTCTATTGTCGAGTTCTGGGTATCTGGAAATTCCTAAATTTTAAAATCCAAATCCCAAATCCAAAGAGCTACAGTACCAGATTCTGAATCTTGCAGCAAATACACAACTCTATTTCAAACTATGAAAGCAAAGCAAAAAGTGTTCTGCTTTTATACCACCCCATACCACTTCAAGTAGTCTCTGGGCAGTTTACAGTTTAATTATGCAGGCTACACATTGCTCCCCCATCCCCAGCAAGCTGGGTACTCATTTAACAAACCTCGGAATGATGGAAGGCTGAGTCAACCATGAGCCTGCTACCTGGGATTGAACCTCAAGTCGTGAGCAGTTTTAGCTGCAGTACACGCATTTAACCAAGGCACCACCATGTTTAGTTTAATGTTAAAATCTACTGTAAAAAGAAGTGGATTAGTAGTAGTATGACAATATGTTAACAATGTACAGTATTTTCAAACCAACTATTGAAAATGTGTAAAAGACTGGCTTGGGTTTGTTGTACATTGGCAGGGTAAAATAAAGCAGAAACAATATTTTAGGAAATGTATCATTGCACCTTCCTCGATAAATGGTTCATGGAGGCTGCACCCTAAAACCAAACTACAGTAGAAGTAATCAGGAAAAGTACAGTATTATTAGTAATCTACAGAGAGCAGAATTGGTATTAAATTATGTTACATCTTAAAACCTTACCAACTCTTTGTTGTTTTTGAAGGTAAAACATTGTTTCTAAGATGGGTTAAACAGAGACCAGGCAATATTTAAATATTCTTTACTGAATATTTCCAAAGTAGACTTTTTTTTGTAAGAACAGGTTAAGGACAGGAGAGGTAACCTTAATTGAAACCAGAACAAATATTAGTGAATAGATCAGAAATCACTCTCTGATTTGTCTCACGAAGAAAAATGATGTATGTAAATGGGATAAAGATCTCAAAACACCAATTTGCAGTGGAAGCAAGGGAAGAGTTATAGGAAAGCACCAATTGGCATCAGGAAATAATATCCTAAGTAAAAAAAATGGCCCACTGACCCTGTGATATATATTTTTAAAAATCTGTAGCATTTAGTAAGGATAAAGAAATGTGAGTAGAATTTATGTGAAGCACTAGAAAGCTAATCTGGCTCCAAGAATCAGATAATGATAAACTGTGGCACATTGAAATCTTAAATCTTCTGGTATTATATAAGGTAGAACAAATTACGGCAGTTAGCAATCAGATGTAAAATGTAGCTTTTGTATAAGAACAAGTGAAGAAATTAAAATTGTATGAAATTGTTTTAAAAAGAAAAGGGAGCATATGTAACTTCCATGATTTCTAACTAGTATATAGGTACAGAAATGATCATACTTGGCTACTGTACTTTTTGATTTTGGTTGTTTTCTTCATTTTTTTGCTCTCCAAATCTCCTTTTTCTAGGCTTTCAAGTGAAATGCCAAGATAATATAGTAATTTCTTTCTCCTATTTTAATACATTTAAGATGAAGACAAATGTATGGAACTTCTTTCCAGACATTAATGGACATTGTACATATCATTCATATATGCCTGGTCTATAGTATTAAATCACTATTAAAAATCAGTTTATTCCCCAAAGTACTTTTAGCTACTACTTTGTGGTAGAGGTGCACATGAAGCATGGTTCAATAAATGTGTACCACATACATTCTGTAGACACAAATTTGGTAGGGCAGATATGTGAACTCTGTCAAAAGAAAAAAAACCAGGTTCCACAGAAACCTATAATCCATGTCAGACTCTTCTTGATAAAAGAAGTATTTTACGAATGTTCCATTTGCACGTTCCATTTGTAGACAGGTTTGTGAGATATATGTTTTCAAGCATATTTGTGTAAAGGCACATTTTTATTTTCCACTCTTTTAAACTGTATGATCTTTATTCAAATGCTTTTTACCTTATTGGACAATTGTCATCTGGATGATTTGTTATATTGTTTTTGGCTACTGTTATTTTTACCTATTGTTTTAAAGAGACAGGTCTAGTAAGTCATTAAAAGTAATGAATGAAAACTACAAATATTTTGAAATCAATCCAATTTATCATCCCTTTCTCTTTATTCTTTCTTCTAATGTAGGCTATTGAAAGTACTGTCCTGTATATGGAAAATGAGAAGTTCAGAGATAAAGTATATAATGTGCAACAAAGTTAAGAGTGCTTGACTGGTTCATGTACATAGCATTCAAATTAAACAACACATCACTTGTGATGGCAAGAAATATACCATTACCCAGGATGGGCAGTCAAATCCATGTCTTCCTTCTCTGTAGTAGATAATCGATTGTAGCATATGGGCATGAAACAAAATACAAGAGTCTATCATCCGGTGTCAAAATATCATTGCAGCCAGTCAGAATTCCTCCTTTGGTTGATGTCCCATTGAACGACAGACGGGGTCTCATGCTGCTGAAGCCATGGGATCAACCTCTTCTTGGCATCTGATCCAGGCAACCCACGTCTGCTGACTTTTAGGAAACAAAACTAAATGTTCCCTATATATACTGGAATGTCTATGTAATGCTGCATTCACCATTTGGTGTGTTGTAAAAACATAATACAGTATATGGATATAATCTTTGTAAAAAGAACAATACAAGTAATTTTCTGGTATCTAAGCCCTGACCAATATTATCTTTGCAATACAGGAGTTATGGGTATAGGAACTATGGGATATGTAGGTGTGATTTTATCAGTAGCCTCTTTTGCCCATCACAGTTGTCTAACCCTTTAGAAAAGCCTTAAAACCCGATGAATGTATTTCTAGTCCCGTAGCATTTCTGCATCTTCCACTTCCCTTGGACCATCTACAAACAGGCAACTTCAGCATGCCTGTAGCACAGGCTCCCATAATCCCTGGAGCTCTTCAGGATCAGTCTGTGCAAACGCAGCTCCTGTTCTGCCAAGGTCCTGTCTGATTTGGGCCAAATGACTTTTCCATCAATGGAGACAAGACTGGGAATGTTACATGAAGCAATGAATATTGCAGGTCAGTGTTGTATTCCTGAAAAGCAATGAGCCAAAGTCTTACTTTGAAAGCTGTAATGTAGTGCACAGAGTAATACAGTACACATCATATGAAAGGGTGCAGGGAGATAGAGAGCATCACAATTTCCTCCTCTTCATTTGCCTTTTCCAGGATTCATGGCCTGAGTGCTTTGAATTAATACTATTGGATCTCAAGGTATACTCCCAGTAACATGATTAAAAAAAAGGCAAGCAGTAAAACAACATGTTCTTCACAGAGAAATACTCGGTATCCTAAAACACACTGTATTCAATATTACTTGGGGATTAAAATGTTACTTCCATAGCCCCAAATGCACATGTACAATGTGTTGTTGTTGTTGTTGAGTCGTTCAATCGTGTCCGACTCTTCGTGATGCCATGGACCAGAGCTCGCCGGGCCTGTACAATGTGTTAGTTATACAAAATAACTCAGCTAGTCACGCTAGATTGCCAGGGTCCAGCATGGCAAGGGTTATGATTCAAATCCAAATTATTCTAAATTCCATATTTGCAAAAAACACCATCTTCATCCAGCAGTTAAAAAACAACAACCAGAGCTCACACAACAAAAGAGTTGCATAACTGTAACCAGACAAAATTCTTCTCCACCACTCCATCTCTCGCTGAAACTCTTTAAAAAATTGTAACAAAATACACTTGCAAACTAGCAAAAAAAGGAAAGAAAAAAAGAAAAAGAAAAAAAGAAAAAAAAAAGAAAGAAAAAACAAAGAAAAAAAACCAAAAACCCCCCCAAAATGCTGGCTTTCACAATAACAATAGTGTGAAAATTAAGACACAGCTTGACCAATGGTGAAAATGCAAATGTGACCCTAAAACTCTGGGTTGGTTTTATTGGTAAAAGTTATAGTGATTTTTATTTGTGGCTAATGTACATATCAACATTGTGGTGAATACTTTAGAGAAAAGAAAAGCTGTTTTGGCTGTTAAAAGTAAGAAATTCCTGAAACAGGTGACAGAGGCAAGTTCCTTCTTGAGCAAGGCAATTATTTGAACAGGATGTTCAAATAAATAAATAGAAAAATAAAGTTCAAGGAAAAGATAAGCATTAGACTGGAATGGTTGAAGTAACTACAAAATTAAGGCAACTAAATTAGAGACAGAAGAAAACACATAATTAAATAGCAAGCACTGAAGCTTTATGGGTTTTTGTATTAAAAAAATAAAAACAAAACAAAGAGGAAAAAGTTGTTAAAAATAAGACTTGTTTACCAGGCCATCAAACTGCACGAACTTAGAGACGTACTAACAGAGGCAATACTAAGACAACACACACACATTCTCTCTTATACATGCGCAGCCCAAATTCATTTCAAAATACTGCCTTTTCCCATCAGCTTTAAAAAAAAATCTCAAATACTTTCCATTCACATAAAGCTTTATACGAAGTACATTTCAAATGAGTGTGCACACGTCCTTGCATGTGTGTGTGCGTGCACACACACAAACACACACTTTGTTACATATGCTTATTCTCTCTCTCTCTCTCTCTCTCTCTCTCTCTCTCTCTCTCTCTCTCTCTCTCTCTCTCAAGATACCCTTAAATTAAAGGTGATGCTTTTTTTTTTTTTCAGACCATGTATTACATTCTTTGCAAATAGTTTTCTTGTTATTAATTTGGTTCTTGAATTCTTCACCCCAAGTCCCTCCCCTAGCTTTAAAAGATAAAGTTTGGCACTAAACTGAAAAGATTTTGGCTTTTATAACAAAAATTAAGGCTCATTTTTTATTACACTGTGTGTGTGTTCTATGTCTTTACCTCTGGAATCCCAACAATAGGCACTAACTAAAATCATATACTGGCAAAGGTGTATTTCTGGGTCAGGCTTTGCCACTCGTTCCAAATGCTCGCAAGGCAGTTCTTTTATAAACGCTTCAAAAGGGACAGTCTGATAATTTACACGGCTTCCCTGCAGTCACAGGCTGCAATCCAATGGGGCTCTTTTATAGCGAGGAGAGAATTACACACAGTTCTGGGCTTCCTCTGTTGTGGCAGCTCCCACACCTGATGAAGCAAGCTGGGTTTTTTTTTTTAAAAGTCAGATATGGCTTGGCTCTTACTGACCTTGGCAACTAGAGCGTTAGAAAACAGAAGGAAAGCCGTAACAAAATGTGCAGTTCCCTTGCCTTTACATGTTGTGTGACAGGGTCAGGATGTGTGTGTGTTTTTTTTGTCTGCAAAGGACAATGCATCTGTTCTATATTAGCAAGAAAAGATCATGTGTTCCTAATGTGCTGGAGCAGGGCAAGTAACTTTCTTATTATCTATCCTTGTTATGAATGCATATAATTCTTTAAAAGGCTTCTGGCTCCTATAGAAAAATCTTGTATACAACATCTAAAAGGGAGCCTCTTTTGGAGAAACTAATATGATGCCCTGTGAAACAAGAAGCTGATGAGTAAAAAGCAATTAAAATAATTATTGTACTAAGACCCAATTCCCCCCTTATTTTTAAGGATTGGCAAAGGGGTGCTTGAGTAATATAGGTTAATACTGTCCTAGATGTGTTATTATAACTGTAATTTCAGACACTGTACAAATTTGTACATGTATGTTTAGACACATGAAAAAATAATATGCTCACAAAGACATAAAACACCTAGGTATAAAATATAAAGCAGTGTAGTAGTTACTAAAATTACATGCTGTCTTATTGCTACAGTGATTTTTGCTCTTTTTGTTTTACTGTACCACATGTTGTTCTAAGCATATAATTTGCATAAATTATTCAAGTTTAAGAAAAAAATCCACACATCTTCACTTTAAGCTACTTATATAGTTAATATAAAACAAAGTTTTAAAGTATCTCTTTATTAAAAGAGAAATAAAATGTCATTTGAAACTGAAATTCAGTGGCCAAATCCAGAGGCAAGGTATATCTTGTCATTATGGGAATCTTACGCTCATTATAGAAATATTGTAGAGTGGAAAAGTATCTGACCCAGCATAATGGCCATGAGGCCAGTGCAATGCCTGTATATTTGCTTTTTTTGTTCTGTTTTTTTTTTGTCTTTTTTACACACAAAAAAAAGACTATGAATGACAAAGACTAACATTTATAATTTGTAGCAAAATTTGGTTTATGTAGAAACAAGCCATGTTTTGCATTTGGATAGAGATTTAAATGAGTTAAAGCTAAAAATTAAAAAGCATGTTGCGGCAACATCTGGTCAATGGTTGTAGACCTCACTTTTAAAGTGGTTAAGTTTGCACGATTTGTACTTTTTTTTTTTTAATATACTAAACAGTATTTTTCCTCCTTCTCTTATAAACCAGAAAAAAACCCTAAACTACAGATAAATTTTCCCTACCTTGAGCGAATGCTGCTGATAGGGTTGACAAAGCTGTACAGCGCAATCAAACATACTTACATCTTAGCTCATTGCACAGGTACAGCCATAATCAAGGCACAAAGATCTTCTACAAGTTATTTTTTTCAATAAAGTTGTACAAAATAATACATTTTACAGTCTGTACAAGAATAATAATCCAGCAGTAAAATAAAAATTGGGAAGAGGTTTAGGGGGTGGGAAGAGGAATTAGGAAGATGGGAATAACAGACAAATAAGGGAAGATTGTGAGGACTACAGTCCAGATAATATCTCTTTTTTTCTTTTTTTTTCTTTTTTGTATAGCAGACAGGATCATCAGTGGACAAACTGAAAACAGTGTGTGGTTAACTCTTTCTGCAATCACAGGCCTTACTGCAGTTCGTTTTGCAACATCCCTGGTCACTTTAAGACCACCAAGTTTTCAACAACACCTTTCTGAAGGTAGCAGTTGGTTTTGTACTCTCTAAATTTGTTGTATAATTGTCAGTATTTCCACTCAAAGTCACATTCAGAGGCAGAGAACCAAACTCAAGCGCCTGTCCTTTCAACTTGGTCTGTGACTTGGCACCGTCTTTAGTCTGATGCAGTAGATGGATACAAAGTTGAAATCATTGGATATATGATTATGCCCACAACAGTCCTAATTACCTAATGGTGTTGCCTCGCCCCCCCCCCCCCCCGGTTGGCTTTTTTAAGCTTTAAATTTAATTCCAAATCCTTTCAGGTGCTCCACTTTCAGGGCATTATTAATTTCTGTTTGTTAATGACAATGTTAACAGCAACCCTCCCCAGATCACAGGAATGGCCGTTTATGTTTCATGGGCCATCCCAAAATTGTCCCAAGGGGGTGAAAACAAGCAAGCTTAGAAGTGCTGCTATTTGTCCAGCAAGGAGAAAAGGTTGAGGGATGCAGATCAGAGGGAGATTGCAATAGTTCTCTTCCACCCTATGTGGGCCAGTTTTTTTTCTTTTTAATAAGGAATAAGGAGTCCAAAGCAGAGACAAAGTGCTCTCCATCACAATAACTCGTACTGGCGAAGGTGCATCCGTTGAATAATGTCCCGACAGTCATTGAAAACCCTCCGGATGTTTTCTGTATCCACTGCACATGTGAAGTGGGGATAGCAATAGTGCCTTCCATCTCCACTTGCTGTGCTGATTCTCTGTAGGAACAACAGACATACAGCATGTATCAAACATTTGTCGGGTTGTGAAAGAGAATCATAAGGTCTACACCTCTGTCCCCTAGACCCATTCTTCACCGTGTTTGACTTTTCTTTCCCCAATGCCAAATAAGTTTCAAAACTAAACTGATATGGAACAATTCAGGAAAACATAGCTACAATTACAGAACTCAAATTGAATTATTCATTACATAATACGAAGCTATGGTCATTTATACTGTTAGAGGAATACCACTATATAAAAAGCTGCGCAGTCCCAAGGTGAAGTCAAAAGAAGTGAATGGTAAGCCACCTCTGAGTATTCTCTACTTGAAAAATCCTCAAAAGTTTGCCATAAGTCAGAAGTGACTGCCCAACACACCTTCCTCTTCTAGATAAAATGCATGCCTTTCTAATTTTGGTGTGGGGGTCAGCAACCAGGAAAACACAGTATAATATACAAGCCAATTCTCTTAAAACTAGTTGTTCAAGGTCTTAGTTTCATTAAAGCAAAAACATATTGCGTATATACCACCCCATAGTGCTAAAAGCACTATGTTGCTTGCAGTTTAATTATGCAGGCCACTCAAAAGCACCCCTGCCCCTAGAAAAACGTACACTCAATTTACCAACCTTGGAAGGATGGAAGGCTGAGTGAACTTTGAGCCGGCTAAACAGGACAGAGCCTGGGACATAAGCGGTTTTGGCTGCAGTACTGTATTTTCAACACAGTACCATAAGGCTCATTAAGGGAAATGGAATTAAAGGAGTGAAAGATGTAAGCATTGCAAGTCAAGACTTTTTGCATTTATCACACAGTGCAGGAGGTTGGTGCTAATATTTCTTCCAATGGTACAGAGACTGTTTAAAAACCATGACACCACAAGTTGGTGATCACTGTTGCTTATGTAGTCAGGTTGGCTCATTTGCTTTTTTCCTCTCTTTTTGGCATTGAAAACAAAAAAACATCTGGTAAATGCTGAAATGAGTTGACTATAAAAAGCAGAAACACACAAGCAGAGTTGGAATAAGACCTTTTAAAAAAGACTGAAGAAACTATACTTACAAGAAATTCGTCTCTAATAAAATACTTGGCCCTTGTAACTCTAGGATCCTCACCAGGCTCTGGTGTTGCTACTCAATTAAAAAAGAAGAAAAAGATGATTATTTTCAAAACAGGAATCCATGTAAATACATTGCCTTGGTTCCAAAGATGTCATTCCATGAACAATCACAACACCTAGCAGATGACTTTATAAGAATATAGAGCCACAATTGTATCACAGGTAACATAACAATATGAGACACTTTGTGAACAGAAAAGATGCAGCATTAAAACCTATTAACTTTAGTGGGCCATAATGATTCAGCACAGAAGGGAAGGAGTACTCGGACCTGGAAGTTCCTCTTCTTTAGCAATCTTAGAAGACAGCCTAGAAGACAGCCCTACAAATGAAGTTTTCTAATATCTAAAGGAAACTTTCAGATCGAAGCCTTACGAGCATTTACACATCACAATCTCCCAATGTTCTGGATTGTAATTCCCATCATTTCTGACATGTCAGGCCCAAAAAAATCTGTACAGTCTTGGACTGTCCACTCTTGAAAAATACACACCTTAAGAATTTGCAATGCTATTATTATTAGTAACATGATTTTATCTTGAGAAAAGCAAGATTTGGAACTGCAAGTGGTTTAGACAAGTTTTGATGCAAAGGGGGGCGGCGGCATCAAAGAAATAAAACAACAAACCATAATCATTAAAGGAAAGAAATTCTCCAGAATCGTACAGTTAACAAAAATCCAAGTTGCAGATTTCTTCAGCATAGAAGGCTCTTGGGGGAAGAGAAATGATTCCTAAAGCGGTGCTCTGTTTCCCCTATTCTCGCTCCTATGTCAGAGGTGCGAAACCTTCAGCTGGCCAGATGTTTTTGACTACAACCCTCCCAGTCCTTTATCACTGGCAATATAGGTTTGGAAGTCTGGGAGTTGCAGCCCAAAATCATCTGCAAGGCTGAAGGCTCCCTACCCCTGCCCTAGGTGTTGTTGTTTTTTGAATGGAGGAGTCATAGAGAATCATGGAATCATAGAGTTGGAAGAGACCTCAAGGGCCATCCAGTCCAACCCCCTGCCATGCAGGAATCCCCATCACAGTATTTCCGACAGATGGCCATCCAGCCTCTGCTTAAAAACCGCCAAAGAAGGAGACTCCACCACCCTCCGTGGCAACATATTCCACTGCCGAACAGCTCTAACTGTCATGAAGTTCTTCCTGATGTTCAAATGGAATCTCTTTTCCTGTAGTTTGAAACCATTTCCCCGAGTCCTAGTCTCTGAAGCCATGGAAAACAAACCTGTTCCCTCTTCAATATGACATCCTTTCAAATATTTAAACATAGCTATCATATCCCCCCTCAGCCTTCTTTTTGACAAGCATCTTACCATCTTCTGGTGTGGTGTAGCGAGCAAATTCTGGAAAGTAGTCTTCAATTTTAGATTTCCCTGCCAAAACCTTCTCTGCTAGCAAATCCTGTTTGTTCAAGAAAAGAATTACTGAAATGGTCCGTAGCCACCTGAAGAAAACAGAAAACCAATGCACTGTTAAAACTGTGACAGCAAAGCAAAAAACAAACATGCTAGAGGGAGCAAGACAGATCACACTTTCAAGCCCCCAATGTGCTGGAGTAGCCACTCTCAGCATGGATGGGATTGTGAAAAGTGTGCCCCGGACGCTGCAATAATGTTGAGATACGGAAAGGAGCCAACAGTGAAGCTTAGAAAGAGGAACCTACACAGCTTCCCTCAATTTTTAGCCTAACAGTTTTAGGGGGAAAATGGCATTTTATAAACAGAAAAATATGGTATCTCTTTCTTAAATCAATATTACTAAACTTTGGCTTCTACATTAATCAGTGTTTTGGTATGTTACATAATCCTGTACTGCAGTGGTGTCCAAACTTTGGCCCTCCAGGTGTTTTGGACCACAACTCCCAGAATTCCAAGCCTAGATTGCCAGTGACAAAGGAATGTGGGAGTTGTGGTCCAAAACATCTGGAGGGCCATAGTTTGGACACTACTGCTGTAACTGGGAGTTGAGTCATGGCTACTGGACTTCTTTTTTGAGAGATAGAAACGTTTCGCTGTTCATCCAAACAGCTTCATCGGTCTGAATACAGCTAGTGCAAGAGACCTTCTTATAGTCAGCTTGACCTCTTGTCCCCTGGTCTGATTGGCTCATAAGATGAACAAAGCCTGAATAGGCTCGTTAGGGAGACATTAGTGTCCATGGCCTTAAGGTAAACAATGGCCTAAGGTGCTGAAACCCATCAAGAATGGGTCGTTAGCTGTGACCTGGTGGTGAAGGCTCCTTGATTTGCCTGGGTACTTTGGAAAGTACAGCCTGATAAGTAGCAGATAGACTATGCCGGAGCCCACCACCAGCATACCCACCACTGATGCGCTAATAATGGTAAAGAGAAGATTAAGACAAGACAGCACCCTCACCTCCAGAAGCCGCCTCAACCCAGACCAGATAGGCCTGCTCCTGGACCTGTGTCTGAACACCACATATTTCATGTACAGAGGGGACTTCTACAGACAGAAGCATGGCTGTGCCATGGGTTCCCCAGTGTCACCAATTGTAGCAAACCTATACATGGAAGAAGTGGAGAAGAAGGCACTCAACACCTTCCCAGGGACAACACCATCCCACTGGTTCAGGTATGTAGATGATACCTGGGTTAAAATAAAGACGCAGGAAGTACAGGCCTTTACAGACCACATCAACACAGTGGATCCTAATATTAAGTTCACTAGGGAAGACACCCAAGACAACAGGCTGGCTTTCCTGGATTGTGCAGTCATCATCAGACCTGACCGTGGCCTAGGAGTAGAAGTTTACAGGAAACCCACCCACACAGATCAATACTTACTGTTTGACTCCCACCATCCATTACAACACAAACTAGGAGTCATCAGGACCCTAAGCCACAGAGCAGAGAGCATCCCCACCTCCTAAGAAGCCAAGAAGAAGGAAGACAGGCACCTGAAGACAGCACTTAAGGCCTGTGGATATCCAAGGTGGGCCTTCAACAAAGCAGTGGGCCATCCCAGAAGAACAAGGGATCAGTCTGAGACCCAGACCCGACGGAAGAACCTGGTCATTCCCTACATGGCTGGAGTGTTGGAGAAGCTTAAAAGGATTTTTGGCAAACACCACATCCCTGTTTATTTCAAACCCATGAACACACTAAGGCAGAGACTTGTCCACCCAAAGGATCCGATACCAAACCATAAAAGGAGCAATATAGTATATGCAGTCCAATGCAGTGAAGAGTGTTCAGACCTCTACATTGGAGAAACTAAACAGCCATTAAACAGAAGAATGGCCCAACATAGGAGAGGTAACAGCTCAGGACCAGAATCAGCAGTACACCTCCATTTGAAGGAAAAAGGCCACTCTTTCAAAGATGAGGATGTACACATATTAGACAAAGAAGAGAGGTGGTTTGAGAGAGGAGTAAGGGAAGCCATTCATGTTAGCATTGAAAATCCCTCCCTCAACAGAGGTGGGGGGCTCCGGCATAGTCTATCTGCTACTTATCAGGCTGTACTTTCCAAAGTACCCAGACAAATCAAGGAGCCTTCACCACCAGGTCACAGCTAACGACCCATTCTTGATGGGTTTCAGCACCTTAGGCCATTGTTTACCTTAAGGCCATGGACACTAATGTCTCCCTAACGAGCCTATTCAGGCTTTGTTCATCTTATGAGCCAATCAGACCAGGGGACAAGAGGTCAAGCTGACTATAAGAAGGTCTCTTGCACTAGCTGTATTCAGACCGATGAAGCTGTTTGGATGAACAGCGAAACGTTTCTATCTCTCAAAAAAGAAGTCCAGTAGCCATGACTCAACTCCCAGTTAAACGAACCTGGATGACTGTGAATCTTCACAGACGTACGACTGCTGTACTGTATTTTGACAGTCACAAATCAAAATAACGTAGTATTATTGAGAACATGAGTTGAGTAGTCAAAATTGAAGGGACCGACCTGTTGTTCCAGATACTCTTGAAAAGGTTTAATGCTTCCTGAAGCCGGTTGGTCTGATTGTCCTCTCGTATAACCATGTTGTAGCTACTGCTGGCCACCACAAATATGATAGCAGTCACATCTAAAGAGAAACAAAAAGAAAGTAAGAACCAGAACCTTCTCTGTGGTCTTATTTTTGCTACCTTATGCATTCTAAGAAGAAATACAACAGGAAAAAATGAAAAAGAATGATGAAGAGGCAAACAGAAAATTTAAGCTCTGATGGAAATCAGAAAGCAAAATTAGGATACAAAGCAACAAGGTCAGAAGAACAAATGGGAACCGAGCTGAAGGGGGAAAAGTGCTACCAAGGATAGAAAAGGATAGGTAAATGCATTTTAAAGAACATGGGATGAAGGAGAGGGATAAAGGCAAGATACTTATTCTTAAGGTGATCATTCATTTTAATCCACTGTGCACATTTAATTAAAAATCTTTTTAACATTACACATCCTAGTCCTGTCAAATATTCTCCAAGTAGCATTTCTTGGAGACGTGAAAAAGAAACAGTGGAGAATGTGGATGAACAGATAATGAAGAAAAGGCTCTTCAGTTCTAAAGGTGTTCTGTTCCATTTCATATTGTGCCTTCTGCATAACACTGCCTCTTTCCTGGGAGAGACAGTCTCGTGGGTTCCAGCATTCTACAAGTCAATAGTTGAATTCCTCCATACCCAAATGATGCTTTTCAATCTCCTATGCATTTCATATCAAAGAGATGATATGAAACAAATTATGAACGGGGCAACCAGAAGAGGAAGGTGCAACAGGGAAAACTTAATGGAATTGCTGGAAGGGCAAAGTGAAAAATGGCACACCAGTCCCTTGAAAATGGGTACATGTAAAGAATTAATCACGGTAGCAACCTGAATTCTTCAGTGATGTCCAAAGCTTTGACGAACAGAAAGAGATTTACTGAGCAGGGGAAAACCCAGAATAGTAACAAAAAGGGGATTTCTTGTCCTTCATAATGTAGACTAGATGCTTAAGGTATATATAAAAACGGTATTATAATCCTGTCTCCTTGCCTAATTTTCATTGAACAAACTCAGGAAGAGTTCTAGAATCCTAAACACGTTGCTAGCATTTTGCAGAACCCCACTTAAAGTACCAGATCTCTTAATGGCAATTCTGATCTTTTTCTCTTTTTTAATACTCATATTAGTAGCACACAAATTACATTTTAACTATAATGCACATGTTCCTCAGTGCTAGTGGTTGCCTAGATAAGCAACTTATAATTTTCCTTGTTCAAATCTTTCATTAAACAGCCACAAACACACAATTGTGTAGACTAATCTTTTAGTACTAATGAGGCAACAATCAGCTATTTACTCTGTACATTCCACAGCACTGGAATCCCCATTTATCCTTTCTTTTAGATTTTTGCACATCCAACTGTTAGAAAGTTTTCAATGGTTAACCCAGATTTGCCTATGGAGGATTTATTATGAGCTCACGACAACCTAGGCCTCCCTAAGCGCAAAGGAAAGACAAGTAATCAATTTTACCAATGTACAAATATTTATGACACTGCTGCTTTAATGCATATTCAGTCTTACCATTAAAACACTGGATCCATTTTCTGCGTTCGTCTCTTTGTCCACCAACATCAAACATACTAGGAAGAAAAACAGAAGTGTGAGTGACCCATTAGTGTTTCCCTTAATTTTATTTATATGAATTGGACAGAGGGAAGTGGTGCTATTGGGGAAATTATGGGAAAAAATGTTTGGACCCCACCTCCCCTTCCACAACCAGGGACAAGGGTTAGGTCTTAGACTTGGAAGCAACGCAAGCAACTATTACAAGGCCTTGTCAAGCCCCCCCCCCCCCCAAATCAGCTTCACAAGTTGAAAACCTGATAAGAATGCAGGCGTATCATTTTGTTCTATCAGAAAAAAACACAAAAAGCAAAACACAAATCTGTAAACTTCAATTTGTAAACAGAAGGGACAAACTTGGTTGTGAATGTTGGGAGGGTAATTTCAGTCTACAACTTTAGGGCACACCAGTTTTCTTGAATATGATTATTTCTCATTTTTAAATAAGACATACGTACAGCCAAATTAGATCTTTGTTTAGGTTAATCTCAGTTTGCATGTATTTGCCTTCTAAAGCAATACTTACTGGAAGTTTACTTTGTCCACCTGAAACTTGGTTTCAAATATTCCAGATGTCAGAACTCTGCATCGAAGAAGGTCCTTTAATAAAAGAAAGAAAGCAGCTATTAGAGAAGTTCCTGTCTCACCACTAAACAGGTTTGTTTTAAAAAGCGAAACAAACGTACAAAGTTTAGAGAAGGATGGAATTGTGTGCTACCTTGGGAATAAGTAACCGCCCAGAGTAGCCGGGTAGCTAGATGGAGTGGTGTATATATATTATTATATTATTATTATATAGTATTATAGACAAACAAACAAACAAATAAATAGCACTACTGGTTAACACTTCAGTTGTGCATGTATGCATGGTGTATGAATATTTATTCATTTTAAATTGTTTATCTTGCTATCCTCCTACTACCAAAGGAAATGTAAAACAGCTTACAACAGGGACAAAAATCCATATATTGAACCACAATAATATACCAGTGTCATAAAAACCAAGAACAAAACCAAGCAAAAGTATACTGTTTCTTCATGAACACCTTCAGCTGCATAGCCTCACAAGAATTTGTTCTTGTTTCTCCTTTGCTTGTCTTCCATTTTAGTTTTTTAGGCTGCACACTGCTCTTTTTACTTTCCACAAATGGCTGGAAAAGAAGTGCGAAAGCTGCATGATTTAGGGGCACTTTCTCATCACTGGGGGCCACTGCAGGTTATTAAGCAAAGGAGGAAGCTCTCCTCACTAACCTCTGGTTTGCAAAAAGAGTTTGTTTGTTTTTTTTAAGTCAAAAGATGAATAGGACAATGGAACTTGCTAAAAAAGTGAACCACCACTCCTTTTGACTTCCAGGAAAGCAATTCAACTTTTTTTTTGGCCAATAGTGGCAATGTCACATTCTTTTGCACAAAACTAATTTCCTAAATACATTTCAAGTCTGAATTTGGAGTGGAAATTGCATTGGTTCCTCTCTGGGGTGACCGATGATGAAAAACAGACAGAGGGAGTGTGATGATGTTGGCCTTCTCTGCATTCTCCTTGCCTTTTGTCATCATTGACCATGGTATCCTTCTGGAAAGGCTGTGTGAGTTGGAATGTGAGGGCACTCTACTGCAGGGAATCTGCTCATACCTGGATGGCTGATTCAAGAAGGGAATACAGTGGTACCCCAACTTACGAATTTAATCTGTTCCGAATGCATGCTCTTAAGTCGAACTACTCTTAAGTAGGGGTACCTATCTAAAAACCTGAAAAATAAGCTAAAAAGAAAAAAGAAAAGAAAAAAATTTGAAGTGGAGCAGAACATATCTAAAATTTGTAAGGCAGCAGTTAAAACGCCAACAGTTTTCCGCTCTTGAGTCGAATTGCTCTTAAGTCGAGCTGCTCTTAAGTCGGGGTACCACTGTATTAGGATTGCTAAATCCTGTGGCAGCTGTGCTATGAACCTTCTCAGGACTCGTGTTTTAAATCACCTACAAAGAACAACTTGGTAAAGTTATCTGGGGATACCAGATCTGTTAATGCTGCCCATCATTACTTCTCCTTTAGGTGCAGACAAGGCAGCTGTTGCTCTGAACTGGACTTAGACAAGGTAATGAACTGCATGAGAGCCAATAAAACGAGTCTTGACCCAGATAAGACAGAGATACTAGAGGTGGGAAGTACAGTTAAATAGTGTTTGGTCTGGAGGCTTGGGAATGATCTTAGACCTGTCACCAGACACAGATGATCGTGGGAGTCTCGAGTATCTGTTTTACTAGTTAGTTCTTTCCAGGACAAAGACTGCACTGCAATTGCTATTCATATTTCGGTAACTTTCTATTAAGATTACAGCCATGTACTGTGCTTGCCTCTGAATGGTCTAAAAAAAAATTCAGCTGACTGACAGAAGGGCAGCTAAATCACCAACATATTATAAGGCAGTAAATCTGTTTTCAAGCCAATTCGGAGCGCCCATGTTCACTTTCTAGACCTAAACTGCTTGGAACCAGGTTACCCAAATATTCTCTAATACCCACTTATCCTCACCACCAATTCATCCGAGGAGGCCCTCTTCTGCAGGTCCTCACCAAGGAAATGAGGAGATGATTACAAGACAGAGGGGCTTTTATCACTGGACCTGTTTGTGGATTGACCTCCTTGAAAAGTTTTGTCCAGCTGTTGTGACCTTTGGGGCACTGGGTTTTTACTCTCGCAGGCATTTTAAAAATGGCTGTAGCATTTTAACACCTTCTTATCTTGCTGGTTGCTTTTGTCTATATTCTATGCTATGATACTTGATTATTTGGCACCTAGTTTTTCTGTCTCTTCAGTCATTATTTTCATTGCACTATTGGTTGCATTTGAAAATACAGTGGTACCTTGTATAAAGTAATTAATTCGTTCCAAATGAAATTATGTTAAGCAAATTTTCCTTTATATAAATTTCCCACAGGAATAGAGTCATCCCTATCGTGACCATTTTTATGTTGTACAGATTTGCCCCATAGACAATTCTGTTCGCAGGCATTTTAAAAATGGCTGTAGCATTTTAACACCTTCTTATCTTGCTGGTTGCTTTTGTCTATATTCTATGCTATGATACTTGATTATTTGGCACCTAGTTTTTCTGTCTCTTCAGTCATTATTTTCATTGCACTATTGGTTGCATTTGAAAATACAGTGGTACCTTGTATAAAGTAATTAATTCGTTCCAAATGAAATTATGTTAAGCAAATTTTCCTTTATATAAATTTCCCACAGGAATAGAGTCATCCCTATCGTGACCATTTTTATGTTGTACAGATTTGCCCCATAGACAATTCTGTTAAGCAAATTTCCCCTATCTCTGGAATTTTTTATGTTGTACAGCTTTCATGTTATACAAACCGTTTGTTATACAAGGGTCCACTATATTTTATTTTTTATTGGATTATGCACTGTCTTCACTTTAAAGGGATATGGCTAATAAGTTATTTTAAAATGCATTAAACAAATAAACAAAGTAAATAATACATGATCAAAGGAGTAACAGCAGTATAGAAACATAACATGGTCACAGACATAGTGAGGCTTGACACTTGCCAGAAGCTGCAGCGATAAAAGTGAAACCTGGAATAAGATAAACAATGTTCTCAGAACTACAAACGTATTTTTTTAAAAAGTTATTCTGCTCACCTGGTCAGATGGTGTATATTCGTTCTGCTTCACTATGTCAATCTTGTCTAGAAAACTGCAAGAGGAAAATATCTTCATTAATAAAGGTTGTTACTTACTTAATCATGCGGGGCATTGGTACTCAACAAGCCAGCTATCCCAGTAGGATTCGTATTGCTCCTTCACTAGAATCAGCTAGCAGAGATGAAATCTAGTTTCAGCCAGGAGTGTGCTTCTGTAAGTGCACTTATAAAATATACGTTTATTTTATTACAAACATAAATGATGTTTGGGCCTCGATGTCTTGGCCATTTGAACCTGAAACTCAAACATGTTTGCAACGCTGGGGGTGAAGGTTATGTTTGATAATGCAACCAGTGTACCCTTAAGGCACAACAAGGATCAGAGAACAGCCCTTCAGTGGCACCTCTGTCACAATGGACAGAATGCTATTACCAAATCCATCCTGGCAATTCTTGAAGTTCCTTAATTAGCCTTTTCAAAAGTGCTTTAACAGACCTCATAACAGACTCGCATTCAACCTGCTGTGGCTAACTGCAGCAAAACCATTAGGTTTCTGCAGAGCAAATGGGTACATAACCATGCATGCAACTGAAACATACCTCAGCATTTATTCAATTAGATGTGATAAATTATGCAAAGTTTATTTCAACACAAACAGGATTTTGGCCATTTTTGCATGAATTGAAACAAAAACTTTAAAATCAGATGAGATGGGAATAAATAAGATTTTTTACTGGTTGTCAATTCACATTAAAAAAAAACAGACGGAGATAGCATCTGAGTGGAACACGATTTAACAAAACTGGGTAACTAACACAGAACATCAAGACTGCTTTAACTGATAACCATTTCATTATTCTGCTACAAAAGTACTAAATTAGTATGTCACAGACTGCTGAAGGAGTTATCCAGTTCGCTATTCTCCTTTTTCAGTTTTTGTCTGGGTTATTTTCTTTCCGTTTGTGTTTGTAGTTTTTTAATGGCTTGAGCATAATCATTCATTCATCCAACCAATCAAGATAAAATATATTTCTTCAGATTTGCCTCAAAGGTGCTCTTTAACTGTTCTCTATGAGAGAAAAGTGGACAATGAATGGTAACAAATTCTAACCCCAATACATGTATAGGAAAAGTTTCTGTGTAGTTCCTATAGCAGATCTATATACAGGTACTAGAAAAAAATCAGTACAGAACAATCCCACCAAAATTATCTGGTATCAGCATGACTGATAATAAAGAACAAATTGGACCTCCAATAAAATGCTACAAGAGGAAGGCTGCTTTTTCGGCTTTCTAGCCCTTCAGTCTTGCTCTTTGCTCTGCCCAGTCTCATTATCTCTATGACTCTGCAAATATTGGGGGGTTGTGGAGGCTAGCCCAAATGTTGCAATAGGAGCAGGACAAGAAGTAGTGCAGACCATCAGTGCAAGGAAAAACAGGTTAAGCAAAGGACATGTAAAAAGCACACGCAGCCTCAAATGTCTCTACACCAATGCACAGAGCATGGGGAACAAACAAGAGGAGCTGGAACTCCTAATACAGCAAAATAAATATGACATAATTGGCATCACTGAAACATGCTGGGATGATACATATGATCGGAATGTAGTCATTGGAGGGTATAACCTGTTTCAAAGGAACAGGCTGAGTAAGAAAGGAGGAGGTGTAGCTTTATATATTAAGGACATTTATACTGCTGAGGAAATACAAGATAAACAGCAGAGGAACCACATTGAGAGTATTTGGGTGAAAATCAGGTGTGAAAAAACTAGGAGGGATGTCACTGTGGGGATACATTATAGACCCCCAAGCCAGCCGGAAGAGTGGGATGATGCCTTCTGTGAGCAGATAGCCACACAGTCAAAAGGGAGAGATGTAGTACTAATGGGAGATTTTAACTATCCTGATATATGCTGGCAGTCAAACTCAGTTAAGAATGCAAGGTCTAACAAATTCCTTACTGCTCTTGCAGACAATTTCATGGTCCAGAAGGTAGAGGAGGCAACAAGACGCAAAACCATTTTAGATATGGTCTTAACCAATAAGGAGGACCTTGTAAATGGGGTCGAAGTGGTGGGATCATTAGATAAAAGTGACCATGCCCTCTTGGAATTTGTTATACAGTTGGAAGGTGAAGCTAAGCAGTCAGACAAGAATCCTGGACTTTAGGAAAGCCAATTTTTGTAAACTTAGGGAATTATTGGCTGTGATTCCATGGACCGACACACTGAAAGAGATGGGAGTCCAAGATGGATGGGAGTTCCTTAAAAGCGAGATATTAAAGGCACAATTTAAAACTGTTCCAACAAGAAGAAAAAATGGGAGAGGTCTAAAGAAACTGCAATGGTTTACTAAAGAACTTTTAACTCAGCTAACTATAAAGAAAAACAAGTACAAGGAATGGAAAAATGGGAAATGCACCAAAGAGGAATATAAGCAAACAGCTAATATATGCAGGGGAGTGGTAAAAAAGCTAAAGCTCAAAACGAACTTAGACTTGCCAGAGAGATTAAAGATAGTAAAAAGGGTTTCTTTAGTTATGTCCGCAGCAAAAGGAAAAATAAAGAAATAATAGGCTCTCTGCGTGGCGATAATAACCAGTTACTAACAGGAGACAAGGAAAAGGCAGAACTACCCAACACCTTCTTTGCCTCCGTTTTCTCCAAAAAGGAAGAAAGAGATCAGTTGGGACAAAGAGTAGATGAGGTAGGATGGAAATTGCAACATAGAATAGGTAGAGACCTGGTACAGGAACACCTGGAAACATTAAATGAATTTAAGTCTCCCGGGCCAGATGAATTACACCCAAGGATATTAAAAGAGCACTGGCAGAAGTAATTTCAGAACCATTGGCAATAATCTTTGAGAAGTCCTGGACAACAGGGGAAGTCCCCATCGACTGGAGGAGGGCTAATGTTGTCCCCATCTTCAAAAAGGGGAAAAAAGAGGACCCAAATAATTACTGCCCAGTCAGCCTGACTTCAATTCCTGGAAAGATCCTAGAGCAGATTATTAAAAAGTCAGTCTGCAATTATTTAACAAACAATGCTGTCATTACAAGAAGTCAACACAGGTTTCTTAAAAACAAGTCATGCCAGACTAATTTGATCTCTTTCTTTGATAGAATTACAGGCCTGGTGGATGAGGGGAATGCTGTAGATATTGCTTATCTGGACTTTAGTAAGGCCTTTGATAAGGTTCCCCATGATATTCTTGCTAAGAAGTTAGTAGAAAGTGGGATAGATAGTGCTACTGTTAGGTGGATTTGTAACTGGTTGACTGATCGCACCCAAAGGGTGACCATAAATGGCCTCTCTTCAGCTTGAAGAGACGTGACCAGTGGAGTGCCCCAGGGATGTGTTCTGGGTCCAGTGCTGTTCAATATCTTTATTAATGACTTGGAGGAAGGAATAGAAAGTATGCTAATTAAATTTGCAGATGATACCAAATTGGGAGAGGTTGCTAATTCCCTAGAGCAGTGTTGGCGAACCAATGGCACGGGTGCCAAAGGTGGCACTCGGAGCCCTTTCTGTGGGCACCCGACATCACCTCTTCACAGCCACCTGTATTCAGGTTAAAGGGGTGTACTGGTACTTTGCGAGAAAATTAGTGGGTTTTGAATTGCAGTTTGGGCACTCGGTCTCTAAAAGGTTTGCCATCACTGCCCTAGAGGATAGGATGAAAATTCAAAAAGACCTTGACAGTGCTGGGCCAAAACTAACGGAATGGATTTCAACAGAGGGAAATGTAGGGTGCTACATCTAGGTAAAAAGAATGAATTGCACAGATATAGGATGGGGGATACATGGCTGGAGATTAGTACCTGTGAAAGGGATTTGGGAGTCTTGGTGGACCACAAATTGAACATGAGTCAGCAGTGTGATGCGGCAGCCAGGAAAGCCAATGCGATTCTTGGTTGCATCAACAGAACCATAGTGTCTAGATTAAGGGAAGTGATAGTACCACTCTATTCTGCTCTGGTCAGACCCCACCTGGAATACTGTGTCCAGTTCTGTGCGCCTCAATTTAAAAAGGATGTTGACAACCTCGAGTGGCTGCAGAGGAGGGTGACCAGGATGGTTGAGGGTCTGGAGGAAATGTCTTATGAGGAACGGCTTAAGGAACTGGAAATGTTTAGCCTTTCAAAAAGAAGGCTGAGGGGGGATATGATAGCTATGTTTAAATATTTGAAAGGATGTCATATTGAAGACGGAACAAGTTTGTTTTCCATGGCTTCAGAGACTAGGACTCGCGGCAATGGTTTCAAACTACAGGAAAAGAGATTCCATTTGAACATTAGGAAGAACTTCATGATGGTTACAGCTGTTCGGCAGTGGAATATGCTGCCACAAAGGGTGGTGGAGTCTCCTTCCTTGGAGGTTTTTAAGCAGAGGCTGGATGGCCATCTGTCGGAAATATTGTGATAGGGTTCCTGCATGGCAGGGGGTTGGACTAGATGGCCCTTGAGGTGTCTTCCAACTCTGTGATTCTATGATCAGGGATTCCACCTCAATGGCATATAGCTATTTAAGCTATTTTCTCAAGGGATCTTAGCAGAAATTCATAGAAGCATGAGTTATGCTTCTGAAACTATGGTAGTTCATCAAACATACATGTATGTATGTATTTGATTTATATACTGCAAGGCTACTCTGGGCAGTAGATTTACCATGCAAGATCCTTTAACAACAGTGCTTTCAGTGGGTCAAATGTGTCAGGCTGGTATACCTTGTACCAATCATACTTAATTGCATGCTCCTACACCTACCTATACTGAAATGGAAATTAAAACATAAATCATTTCCCCCCCCCCCCGACAATTTCAGTCCCCCCCATAATGGATTTTTTCCAAGCTTCAAAATTTTTGGAAATTTTACATCTCTAGTCCAGGGAGAAGCATGCATGACCCCCTAGATCGCTTGTCGGTGCCCACCCTGGTGTATAGGCTGGTTCTTTTACAAAATCTGTCAGGAGCACTGCTTTTGAATAATTGTTTTCAGAATTCACGATTCTGAGATTTCAGTTTTATGCAGCAGATAGCCACGCTAGTCTTGAGTTATATGTTAGGCAGAGTCCACCTGCTTCCAACATACAGAAACTCAATGTATTAATTACTTCCAAATATCAATAGCTCTGCTCAAATATTGCATATTAAGGGCTGTGGCTCCCTTTACTGATTAAATGTTAGTTTCAAGACAGTCATCATTTGCTGTTAGTGTTGAAAACGCCAGTAGAAAAAGGTTATTCTCAGATAATTTTAATTTATCTCTAAAATGTATGCACTATTTTATATATCTACAACCCACATTTTGCATATTGTGCTATATGAAAATTATATTGTAATTCTATGCATTTTTACTGGGAAATTGAGAAGCACCAGTGTGCATGATAAGAGTTACTCTGTAGGAAGCGTGTGATCTTATAAGTGAATGCTATAAATGCCTGTTCATAAATAAGCTTCAGGGAACTCACTGAGGCTCACTCTCCAGTAAAGTGAACATATGACAGAAGCTGCTATGTATTCCAGATTTTACATAAGATACCTGGAACATCTACATGATTATCCTTCAAACTTACAAGCTGCTCAAAACTAGCAATAGCAATTGTTTGCCATTAAACAAACACGCTAATAGTACAAACTAATCAAGTTTTATAATGTGTTGAACTGGAAAGTACAACTGGTAAACATCTTAAACTACACTAAATGCATGATAATTTCAGTGCCCCCCCCCACCCATTCGCGGTTCACATACTGCGGTCCCACTACTGTATATTGCAGGACCGTAGTATATGAAAAAAGGCCCCCTTGGGTAAGGAAATCATTTCTGAGGCCTCTGAGGTCCTTTCTAGGCCTGTCAGAGGCCTCAGAAATTATTTTCGGTGATTTGTAAGTCACTTCCAGTTTACCGGAAGTGACTTCCGGTTCGCAGGGAGGCCCCTTTGGGGCCTCCAGAAGGCCTTGGAAAACCCTCACAGGCCCACTTGGGGCAGCACCAGGCTGGGGGTAGGTACAAGGGCCCCCAGCTAGGCCTCCCAGGCCCGGCTCGACCTGCATCCGCATATCATGGATTTTCAATTATTGCGGGTTGGGTTGGGTCCCTAACAGCTGCGGATAGGCAGGGGATCACTGTATTATAAACATCACACCATAGTGGCTGAATCATGTAGTGAGGGTGACTGGTTGAGGAGGAGAAGGGCAGCAGAAGTAACACAAAATAAAGAATGCAGTTGCTATTGGGTTCATGGATATTCAGATTTCATTTTGTGAGCAGGCACACTACTTGTTTCAGATATGCTCATGCAGTTAAAGGACAAATAAGATGTTTCCCTGACTGGGTGGTGGGGAACGACCTTGCTGTTTATGGAGAATATTTTTACTCCAGTAATTGCCTTGCATAACACCGCCAGCACACACGAAGCAGTACCAGAATGCTCTACTGGAAATTGACTTCAATCGCTCCATATACACAAGGTAAAACAAGTCTGAACGCAGTCAACATTCCATCTACTTCCCCTCAAGTCTCAATATTCAACATCTAAATATATTTTTATAAGTACATTTGGCCAAAGGCCTGTCACTGTACAGCCAGTGTCAAATCAACAGCCATTCCAAAAGCAGTAGTACTGTATTTGTTCACTGCAAGGTGTGCATGATATAAGTATTATAACAGACTTAAAAACAACAATACTGTAAATACATCTGCAATGTCTCATTTCTGTGTGGGGGTGGGTAACCACACTCTGAAGCAAGACAGAGCACAAAAGGCAAGCTCTTCAAAGAGGGAAACACTATATGCCACACAGAATGCTCAAGCAGTTCTCAAATGGCATGAAGTGGTGAAACCATCAGCATGCCTATCTCTCTAGAAGAACTGCAAAAGCAACCCTGATGCAATATCAAGCCGTACAGTTACCTACTAAGCTATCTTGTCCAAACCCTGACAACATTTACTGAAGTGCTTGGCTGACTTTTGTGCAGGCCAAGAGTTAGACTCCCAGAATAAGGGAAGCGTCTCTGTGGCTGTACACTGTCATGAGCCCTACAATGAGGGCTGGACCCCCCCTGAACCTGTCAGGGATGAGGAACAGTCCGGTTCTGCGGACCCTGGACTTCTGGGGGTCCAGGAGACTGAACTCTCAAATGAAGGACAGTCTGTGCCAGAATTAGTGGTAGAGGATGACATTTTTCCCAGCCTGAGAAAACATAGGAGAATGAAGGCAATGACTGCAGGTAGAAGCGTCCAGACAAAGTGTGTGGTTGCAAGAGAAGACTATTCAAGAAGATAATGTATGTACTTCAGGAGCAGGGGATCTTCTTGAGTGCAAATTCTTTCTCCCACAAAGACTAACAAGCAAAATTCATTTCTACCAAGCTGATTAAACGCCTGCCCTTGAGCCATGCACAGGGCTCCAGCAGTCTAGCTATACTGTACAAGGCTAAGCCTGGGACTGTGAATTTGTTGGACATACCATACGGTAATGGCTGAAACCAAGTAGCAAGTCACAGAAGCCCCCCTGAACCAACAGTACTTGTTTAAGAATTGCTTCACCAAATTCCTGGATTGGGCCTGCTCTAGCTGTGACGTACTACTAACTAGGAGCCTTTTCACACGACCCCTAAGATCCGCTGACCACTTAAATTTGGATCAGAAACCTTGGGGGTTTGTCGCTGTTCCTGTGTTCCCACCCCCTCCGCACTCCTAGCTGCTGCCTGCGTGAGGGGAGGGAGAAAAAAAGGAAGAAAAGAATGCCGGCTCACCTCCGTTCTGCCCTCTCGCTCTGCTCTTGGCAGCATTCCAGTCTCTTAGTATCTCTTAAAGGGGTGGGGGGCAAAACAACAACAAACAGAAGCGAGGAGAGCCCGGCACTCACTATGTTACATCCGCATCAGGAATTTTTCACCCCCGGAGAGCAGGAACTTGAAAAGTGCGCTGGGACGCGCTTAGGTGGGCGTGGTCGCACTTAATTTTTTGTAAACTCTGGAGCTGGTGGGGAAACAATTTTAAGCTCCGGATCTGGGAGCCATTTGCCGCGGATTTTAGGGGTCGTGTGAAAAGGCCCTAGGTTAGCATGATTAGCCTGACTATGCCTGAATTTGTATGACTAGCCTGACTATGCCTCTTGATTTTTTTTTCATGCTGCTTGCTCTTGCTATTAGACGGGCTTAAATTTAAATTGCCATTTGGATATTTATTTATTTATTTATTTATTTATTTATTTATTTATTTATTTATTTATTTATTTTCGCACTTATATACCGCACCTATTCCCAAAGATGGGACTCAGGGCGGTATGCCATATTGGCATTGGGTCTCCTGCATGTGATTTATTTGACTCTCTGCTTGTTTGATCTCTGCTGGCCTCTTAACCCTGATTCTAGACTTCCCTGGGTGCGGACAGTTTACTGCTGCACATGTTCAAGCCTGCCTATACCTTCCTCTTGAAGTAGACATATTTCCTGGTGGTGGGGAATGGAGAAAAGTCAATGTATTATGTAACTCTGATCTGGGATTCTGTCTTTCAAAAGGGCTGGAGGAAAATGATAACTATTACTAGTGCATATATAAAGCAAAGCAAAGTGTTCTGCTTATATATTGCCCCATACCACTTCAAATAGTCTCTGGGTGGTTTACAGTTTTTAATTACAGTGAGTAGGCTACACATTGCCCCCCCCCAGCAAGCTGGGTACATTTTACCGACCCCGGAAGGATAAAAGGCTGAGTGAACCATGAGCTGGCTAACTGGGATTGAACCCCAGGTCGTGAGCACAGTTTTACCTGCAGTACAGGCATTTAACCACTGTGCCACAAGGCTCCTATGATGTCATAGCTGCTGATAACTAGAGTAGAATTTTGACTTGTATTCTAGTTATCACTATAATTTTGAATCCAGTGTATAGTTTAAGAAATAAATCAGCAAATCAGCATTTCATATACTATTTTCCTTCTCAAATGAACTCAAAAAAGAAAAAAAAAGAAAAAAGAAAAGAGAAAAAAGAGAAAGTGCTTAGACTAGAGCAGTGTTGGCGAACCTTTGGCACTGCAGATGTTTTGGACCACAACTCCCACAGTCCTTTGTCATTGGCAATACAGGCTTGGAATTCTGGGAGTTGTGGTCCAAAACATCAGGCGTGCCGAAGGTTTGCCACCACTGGACTAGAGCAGTGTTTTTCAACCGGTGTTCCGCAGCACAGTACTGTGCCACAAGATGTTGGCTGGTGTGCCGCGGCGCCGGCGAGCCGGAGGAAGGCAGGGCGTCCAGAAAGAAGCCGGCTGCCGCACACACACACACACACAATGACTTTTTTTTTTGCTCATCTGCGTCTATTCCCCCCCATCGGCGTCTTGGCCCGAAGAGAGCGGCACAGAGGCGGATCCACACGTGCTTACGCCCCGCACCCCAGGCACACGCGCACACGCATGCACAGGGCTGCCGAAGAAGAGGGATCCGATCGCCGCTGCCGCTGCCTCCCAGACCACTGCTGCTGCCGCCGCCGCTCCCCCTGCCGGAGCCCTTATCAGGGCTCCGATCGGAGAGCCCAGCTGGTAGGCAGCCTGTCAAAGAGAGACTGGCCAGAGCGCGGCAAGGCCGCAAGCCTCGCCGCTGCTGCTGCCGGTCACGGGCAGTCCGTCACCTCTGCGGCCGCCGCTCGCCTCGCTGGGCAAGGCCCCGATCCTCGGCTGCGCGGACGGAGCTGGGAGCCTTCCCCCGGTAAGGCAAAGGAGCCTCAAAAGGGGTGGGGGTGGGGCACCAGCTGGAGCGGACAAACCGCACGTCCGGAGCAGCTAAAAATCTCTCCGCTGACCACCCAGAGACTACTTGAAGTGGTATGGGGCGGTATATAAGCAGAACACACACACACACACACACATGCACCCCCTTGGCGCGGGTGAAGTGAAGGGGACCCAGGCGGTGGGAAACGACGGATTGGGGGTGGGGGGGGGGGGAAGAAGATGCTTGGACAGCCGGATGTGCCATGAATGGTTGGAGGAGGGGCGGGCGACTGGGGTGGGGGTGGGGTGGGGAAAGGCGCGCCAGCATTCCAAACAACGGAATGAATGAATGAATGATGGGAAGCCCACGGAGGAGGAGGAGAAGGAGGATGAAGGGCGGGAAGGCGCGCCAGCAGGAGGAACAACCCCCCCCCGGCGGAGGAAGCGAATTACTGTTTATATATAGTCAATATAGGCACAGAGTTAATTTTTTTAACATTTTCTAATGGTGGTGTGCCTCGTGATTTTTTCATGAAACAAGTGTGCCTTGGCCCAAAAAAGGTTGAAAAACACTGGACTAGAGGATAACAAAAACATTTTAAAGCATTTTGGAGTATAAAATGAAAGACTACCCCCCTCCAGTTCTTCATGTATCAATTATTGCATTAAAAGAGTTACATCAAGTACATGACCCAACCATTCCCCATCTTTCTGTAGTAACTTTTGGCATAAGCAGCATTTTCTCTAGTTTTGGAAACTATAATTTGCAGTAACAGTCTGAGCATCTGGATTAAATAGGAAGGAAAATATCAATTAATTACTTAATTTTATGTACTTATTTAAATTTTACCCCACTTATCTAGTGGTCAGGCAACTATTCTTGGCAGCTTATATTATAATATAAACAGATTAAAGCAACAATAACCTAATAAGCATCAAACACCCTCCTCCAATCTCAAAATATAAAATTATGAATACAGAAGATACACTCAATAAAATGAAAACTCCATCCTTTCTGTAGGCAAAAAAAAAATGAATTCCAGAAATCTTCTGAATACTTTCAACAGTGACAATAATATGTTGATAAACACATTAAAATTCCTGATCTCTGTGTAACAAAAATATTCCTAACAAACATGGTCAGTAAGAGGAAGTAAATTTGATAATATTCAAAACCAATTATCTGCACGCTGGAAGGAGCCCTGTACTATAGATCAGAGATGGGGAACCTTTAGCCTTCTCAATGTTTTTGACTACAACTGCGTCAGTATTTTATCATTGGCAGTATAGGTTCAGAATTCTGGGAGTTGGAGTTTAAAACATCTGGAGGGCCGAAGGTTCCCCACCCCTGCTACAGATCATGAAGTCCAGCCCCCTCTCAAGGATGCATAGGGAGAACTGAACTGAACTCTCAAACACTGGCTGCACAGTCAGAGACCTAACCCACTGAGTTATAATGTTGATATGCACAATAAAACTCTTTGTATTTACATTTTTGTATGTTCTCTAGCACTGTGCTGTGCCTGAAGTTCATATTTCTAATTACCTGAGTTTATTTCCAGACTGCTTTTTTAAAATGCATTTTAGAGGATGATTCTTAAACAACAGCCACCTGAGTTTCCAATACCCCCTTTAAAAGCACTAATTAATCAGCCTAGATATATCCCTGCTTAACATTGGACCAAATCTGCTATTTCATTGAAAAGGGTGGTGCAAAGTCTGTAAAAGAAAGGGATTTTATATTTCCCCTCAAACGTCTGTTTTTATGCCCCAACTTTAACATGACAGCTTGATATATACGTGTCTTAAATATCTGCAAGACCAAAGATGTTATTTCTCAGCCAAAAAAGAAACGGAATTTTTAAACAATACAGGCTGTTTGTCTCAAATGAGAAAGATATACTATACCAACTATAATACACTTAAAATGTAAATTGTACATTATGTTAAGGCATGCAAATTAAATTAACACACCACACATTCAAATAGTAGCATTGTGCTTTCCTTCTGGACAAATTTCAGATTGTTAGAACAAAGCAAAATAGATGCAAGTAGGTAAGAGCTAAACTAAGCTTTCTCTTTCTGATACTGTTTTAAATGTACAATATACATTATTATGTTTTCAGCAATCCAGCCATGCGAGTGAGAAATATATACTGTATTATAATCTTCACTTTGCTACAGGATGGTAGGGATACTTAAGACCCTACAATGTATGTCTTAAATGAGATATGTCTGTAAAGATTCTCAGTCATCCAGGTGAGTTTATCTGGAAGTTGAGTCATGGCAACTGGACGTCTTGAGAAAAGAATTCCAATTGCATGACTCAACTTCCAGATCTTAGATGAGATGCTCACAGGGGACATTTCAGCTCATGGTTCAAGGCACTATGCAATACCAACACATGCAAAAATATTGTTCACTTGAAGCCTGCTGAATTCACAAATGCAAAGAGATCTTACATGCTTATTTTCAGATTTATTATGAGAACTACAAAAATATTCTAGTGCTGTTTCACCACTATAAAAAACCTGACATGCTTACAGAAATAAAACAGTGTCCATCAGGTGAGACAATTACAGATTCTATATATGTTGTTTACATTTTGTTATTGACCAAGTACAGCAAATGTTAGTAGCTGAAGAGGAAAAGGAACTTGAAAGCAACATTTTTAAAAATCACAAACCTCTTATACTAAAATAGCGTTATGTATTCAAAGTTACGCACGCAAATTATATTCTGGGGTTTGTGGGAGAGACATAAAGTGTAGGCCTAATATAAAAATAGCTTTCAGAGAGGAATCAGCTTTAATTACAAAATCATCAGAGAGCATTCCATCCACTTGGAGGCAGAGGGGCACCACTGGTCAAAAATCTGAAGCAAATGATGAGAAGAAAGTATAGCATGACTTTATATATTTGGAATCATTTTATGTTAATCATTCTGCAGTTCCTTATATGGTCTGTGAGTGCATAAAACACATACAGTACAGTACTTAAACACACACACACACAAAGACGGCCACTACATATGAATCAGAGGAGTATTGCATCTGACAATATTACTGTACTACACTCCACTGGAAAAGAGTGGAGAGAAGGAAAAGACGCCTTCCCTATGGAACAGCCCTATTATGACTTCTTCCTTTCTTCCTCAAATATGCAGTTAAAAATTCAAATGTACTACCTACAGTGGGAGAAGCAAGCACTGTGTTTTTATTATACCAAGAAAACAGCAACAACCACACACATCTTTCACAAACAGCTGTGGGACACTAAAGAACACAGACAGAGGCAAAAAAGAGAAGAGGCAAATCTATTTAAAGCAACAGCAAATGTCTTTCTTTTCTTTTTTTTTCTCTTTCTGCCTGTTTAAAGTTAGTCTGGCTTAGAGGATGCACTAACTTTCCCGATCAGTTTTACATTACAGCACAAGTCCAGAAATAGCTCCCAGCCGCCTTGGCCTCTAGCACGGTTGTCATGACAATGGAACCACAGCTCTATAAATAGATCATCAGCACCAAGTCTTGTGAGACACATCTGGAATGGGGCCAGCCTAGCCCCAGCTTGACAAATAAAAATAGGCACAGGCAGTTGGGAGACGCTGGAAATGTACAATACACTGCTCAACATGTACACAAAGACAATTGGGAGTGGGCAGGGGGAAAAACTCTGATTACTTTTTAATGCGGGATTGGTTTTATGGTAGCATTATAAAAACATGAAGGCTACATTATTTAAATAAAAGCTCTAGTTATGTGTTTAAACAGACTCCCCCCCCTCCTCTCCTACAGTTCGTGGCAAGCCGTATCATTTTGGGATTCTTAACAGTATAATTTCTTGCCTGTGAGGGCGGCTTTGTCTACATGCACGCACGCACGCACACAGAGAAAACAAAACAGGTTGCTTTTCTAGTCCCCTTAATATTTTGGATTGGGTAGAGTAAGTTTTATTTTTGCATGATGCTAACTCCATTATTTTAAAAGACAAGGAGGAACGCAGATAAATTAAAACGACTTGCAGGGACTCACAACATTCCAAGGGCTGTTATTTTCCAAGTTACATTCTACTTTGCATTTTTAAAAACATGAATCTGTAAAATATTTTTTCTGTTCTAACGCCTACAAAGAACAAGCGCTCTGTCTTATTTCAAATGGCCATGAACAGACACAAGTTTCTGTTCCATATGCATAAAATGGGAACTGTGGAGACTCAGGTAGAGAAAAGATAGGACCCACAGGAGTGCCGCCTGCTCATAGAAGAGAGGACTGGGGTGAATGGTGGGAAGAACAGAAAAGAAGGGAAGAAAGACGAACCAGGCACATGAAGGAGGAATAAGAGAGAGAAGGAGCAAGGAAAAAATTTGAGGAAACGCTCCGTATTAGTGGACAGGAAAAGGCGGGAAAAAGTGACATGGTGGTGACGGAGGAGGGGTTTGGAAATATAAGGGGATGGGTGCGCATTCTACCCTTAGGTTAGGACTGGGCACGGATGTCAAACGTAGACACCTCAAAATGAGAGAAGATGATGATGCCTCATGTGGAGGCTGAGAGCTTCAAAAGGATGGCTCATAAGGTCGGCTGTTCATACTGGGGTGAGCGGGAGGCAAGAGAATATTGTAATAAGTTAAAGGAGATAAGAAAGGATATCGAGTTAGACAAGTGGGTCGCTAAGAAGGTTGAGGAGGAGAGAAAGGAGAAGAAATACTCCTTGGGAAGGGTGTTTGTAGCAGCCCTAAAACCGAGATACCCCAGAAAGGGGGTACAGAAAGAATGTGGGACCCAAACCTCGTGGGAGGATGGGGTGACTTTGGTGGTAGAGGAAATGGAGCCTCTCAGAATGGCCTGAGGTCTGGCCTCAGTGAAAGGACTTTATGGGAGAAAGATATTCCTGAGTTTGAAATGGAATTCAACCCCTTGTTGTGTACCCCTTCTTATGAGGTGAAGAATAATCCCTTTGTTACCCCTATTGGTGATGTTCATGTTGAAACAATTAAAGTTGACACCTACATATTTCTGGAAGAACAAATTAAAAAACAAACCGTTTCAATAGTGTAAATATGTCTTTACTGAATCATGAGCGGGAGGATGTCTGGTGAACAGAAGAACCCTCACAGGAAAGTTGATTTAAATTATGAAGACTTTAGATAGATCCATTTGCTCATGGAAAACAAACTGCACGGTGCAGGCAAGTAACATTAGATTACAGATAGCAAGTACTCAACACGACGACAGTGTCACTTTTCTTGACAAAGATTGTTCTCAAATAGGCATTCCTTCCCAATATGGTTACTTTTATAGCAGTCCGCAGAGGTACAGTATTAATTAAAAAAGCAACAGAAGTATATAATATTTGAAAACATGTCCTTATCAAGACTGAAATCTCATTACCCAGTCATGCCAATTACGTAACCTGTAGATGCAAACCACTATAAAAAAGACATTTATTTTTGTAAGCATTACTTGTTGCATGCTGAGTTGCTCAAGTCAGTAGGCAACATATAATATCTACAAATATTTCTTAACTTGTGTAACTACTCAACAAGATTTCAGCCAATGTGTGAGAAGAATTAAATGTACAAGAAATTAAAGAAGTGGTTTGGATATCATAAGCCATGGTTTTATTATGGCAGAAGGGAGCCACAGCAAAACTTGGGGATTACAGGCTGTCCTTTCCTCTTCTGGCAAGTTCACAAGTATGATGCTCGGAAGTGTTTACTTTTGTTTTTGTTAACATCAGCGTGTTGCTTCACAGTTTATGTAACTACAATTTATTTTCAACAGAGCAAATTCAAACCATGGATTACAGAGCTGGCTTGTTTCAAACAGATTATGAATAATGGTGGAGACCAAATGTTAAATTGTGGTTAATTAAAAATGGGGGTGGGGCGGGGAGCTTCTGATGTCCCTCAAATGCAGAAGGCACATGAGTTGAATACTTTTTGAAATGTACAAGAAGTACTTTGCACAACAGACCTACTTCTTGGTTTGTCCTGATGACTTAACAGGTCCAATGTTTTCCATATGCCAAAAAAAATATGTTTGTATGAACACAGTTTTGTAGAATACTATAGTTTCTCACACTTGCTTTCCGCATTTGAACAAATCCTGGACTGAAATACTAATGAGATATGAACAACGCCCTCAAATCTATTTCAAAAATTAGATAGGCCTATATTCCATTTCCCAAATATATGCAAAACAAAATAAAACAAACAAAAAGTACAACTAGACAGTGAAGTTGTCTCCAGCCAGATCAGGCTACACTGGGTCACTTGAAAGCTGTGGTTTGAGATTTAGAACAATCCTTGCACTGTAGTTCTGCGACAGGATGTCACATTGCACCTTGAAGGGACCCCATTTAGCCCTATCAATGGATTATAAAGAAAAGGAGCAATGGAAGGCTGGATTTTTTTAAAAAGTGATATACTGTATAGCTGTACTCTTCTGTTACCTCTGTTACCTGGATCCTGCCCCGCTCTCGTCCCCTTCATCAGTAAGTGACATATTAATTCACGGATGCATTGAACCAATGCAGAACTACCAGTGTTGCATTGGTTCAATACTGACAATTGCATTATGCCAAAAACTGAAATAAGACAGAGCAATCCCAGCTGCATTTAAAAAAAAAGCAATATCAGAATCAATATCCCCTAACAGGACCCAAAAAGGTACAGGCGGGCACTGTTAAGAGTCAGGCTGGTTTGTGATTGGCTGTATGTCATCTGGATTCTGGAAAATGGAGCAAACTAGATCTTTTCAAAGCCAGCTCAACATGCAAGATAAAGCACCCTCTGGTTTCGCCCAAAGGTTCATTCACAATAGCAATGGGGTTGTCTATTTTTGGAACATGATATCAGCCAATTACTGAGTTACATTAGTTCACATAACAGAATATTAAGAAACACTGAGGCCTGTCTTCATCAGTGGTGGGGAATGGGACTGAGCGTATTTAAGTACAAGTTTGAAAATACTTGGGTCCCCCAAGGTTCTGTACTGGGACCCCTGCTTTTCAACCCCTTCATAAATGATCTAGAAATAGGAGTAAATAGCAAGATAGCCAAATTTGCTGACGACACTAAATTAATACAGAGTAGTAAAAACTGAGAGACAGTGTGAGGAGCTCCAGAGGGATCTCTTGACACTTGGGGATTGGGCAAACCACTGGCAAATGAGTTTCAACATTAGTAACTGCAGAGTGATGCACGTTGGGGTAAAAACCCCCAATTACATTTATAAACTGAAGGGGTCTGAACTCTCTGCAACAAACTAGTGTCCTGGTGGACAGCTCAATGAAGGTGTCAACCCAGTGCGCCACAGCAGTGAAAAAAGCAAACTCAATGCTAGGGATCATTAGAAAGGGTATAGAAAATAAGTCAGCAAGTGTCATTTTGCCTCTTTATAAATCTATGGTGAGGCTCCATCTGGAGTATTGTGCACAGTTCTGGTCACCACACCTCCAGAAGGATATTATGGAAATGGAAAAAGTGCAGAGGAGGGCAACCAGAATGATTAGGGGACTGGAACACCTTCCTTGCCATTTGAGGCAGCAAAGGCTGGGCCTCTTCACTCTTGAACGACGACGGCATCTAAGGGTTGACCTGGTTGAAGTTTATAAAATCATACACACTGTGGACAAAGTAGATAAGGAAAAACTGTTTTACCTATCGCACAACACTAGAACTAGGGGGCACTCCATTAAACTTTTTTGGGTGCTAGATCTCAAACAAATAAGAGGAAGAACTTTTTCACTGGTTCATAGATCACTGGTCTATGGAATCCCCTGGTGACAGCGGTCAGCCTTGACAGCTTTAAGAAAGGATTAGACAAATTCATGGCGAACAAGGGTATCAATGGTTATCATTATGGATGCCTAAGGACAACCTCTGGGTTGGAGAGATAGGCAGGATCTCTCTCAACGCCATTTTCAGGGAATCTTAAAAAGTTGAAGACATCTGCTTGGGAATACCCTGAAGCAAATGGTGAGCCTCTGTGTGAGACAGAATGCTGGATTGGGTGGGCTGTGACCTGTTCGAGAAAAGCTGTTCTTATGTAATTTATACTAGTAGGAATCTGGTTCTATATACCATTTGCTGTCTAAGTAATTTGGTTTTAATAACAGAGCAAATAGATTCTACCGGAACAGTTCAGCCATAGTTATCATTTCAATTTAACAGCCACAAAATTAGGAATTTTCTTTTTCAGCTCCTGCAAAGGAAGGACAAGGCACCACACAAATCATGAAAGTGAAGCAGCTTTTATGCAAATAGAGTTGGAACTGCAGCTGGAATGAAATTAATACAACTGCAATAAGCATTTAGGCAACATAAAAGCTATTTGAAACACTGTACAGTATTATTTATTATTATTATTATTTTGCATTTGTATACCGCGACCAATTTTCCCCAAAGGGAACTCTGGGTAGTTTACATAAAGCACCATGAGAACAAACAACAAATAATAATAAAGATAAAAAATAATAATGCAAGACAAACAGACAAACAAATACATGCAAACTGCACCGTCAGTCCACAGGATTTCCTTTAGGCCCCTACATGGATACAATATTTTAATATCTAGACATTGAACAGTATGTTTCTTGCATATGTAAATCTACATGCAATATTTTACCCCCTTCAACCACATACAATTTTGTCTGCTTGCAGTCCTAACAATGTACATTTCAGTACGTAGCAGCTTGCATATAAATACCCTGGAAAATTTTACACTGTAACAAACTGGTTACATGTTCATTCAGAATTTCCATCCGTTTGTGCTGAACAGAGTCTAACATGCCCTAGTGCCAAGGATTGAAGGATCTAGAATGAATGCCAAGCTTTTTAGAGAAAAAGAACTATCGAATCAGAACAAGCTTTTTGGTTAATGATCTTTAAAAAAACTGTCTTGAAAAACAACAACCCTTCCTCTGGCTTTACATGCACAAATGCAGGAGTGGGGATGGAGAATGCTTGTATTTTCCCTTATGACTATATACTACAAGATCCTCAGGTATTCATTATGGTCCAAGCTAAATGAAATGGCTGGTGCCAGCTGCCTCAGCAATGGCTGTGGAAAAATTTATGCATGAGACGAAGTCTGCTGCCCTGGACTTTTAGATCACTCGCTCTTGCTCTCCTTTGAGTCAGACAGCGGCGAGCATTCCTCAGTTGCACATTTCTGCACTCTTACTTCCAAAAGATCACTTCTGGAAAGTTACGTACAACAAAGCAAATTGTTCTACGCCTATACCAGTGATGGCAACCCTTTGACACTCCAGATGTTTTGGACCAGTGCTCCCCAACCTTTTTACCACCGGGGACCGGTAAATGTGTGATAATTTTTCCCTGGCCCACTTGCGGGGGGGGGGGGGGTCGCGGCGGCGGCGATGGCGGGGGGGCCGATGGCGGGGGGTTCGCGGTGGCGGCGGCGCGATTGCGGGGGGGGGGGGCGATGGGGGGTTCGCGGCGGCGGCGGCGCGATTGCGGGGGCGGCGATGGCGGGGGGTTCGCGGCGGCGGCGGCGCGACTGCGGGGGGCGATGGCGGGGGGTTCGTGGCGGCGGCGGCGCGATGGCGGGGGGTTCGCGGCGGCGGCGGCGCGATGGCGGGGGGGCGATGGCGGGGGGTTTGCGGCGGCGGTGATGGCGGGGCGGGGGCGATGGCGGGGGGTTCGCGGCGGCGGCGGCGCGATTGCGGGGGGGGCGATGGCGGGGGGTTCGCGGCGGCGGCGATGGCGGGGCGGGGGTGATGGTGGGGGGTTCGCGGCGGCGGCGATGGCGGGGGGGGGCGATGGCGGGGGGTTCACGGCGGCGGCGATGGCGGGGCGGGGGTCGCGGCGGCGGCGGCGATTGTGGCGGCGGCGGCGGGGCAGGGTGGGCGCGATGGCGGGGGGGTCACGGCGGCGGCGGCGGCGGCGCGATTGCTGGGGGGGTCGCAGTGGCGGCAGCGATGGCGGAGCGGGGGCGGTTGCAGGGGGGTTGCGGCGGCGGCGGCGGCAAAAAGACCCGGGCCGGCCTGAGACGCCCCCCTCCCCCCCTCAAAAGAGGCACACACACGCACGGTGCCGGCCGGCCAATGCCCGGCCCGGCCTGAGACGCCCCCCCTCCCCTCCCCTCCCCTCCCCTCCCCTCCCCTCCCCTCCCCTCAAAACAGGCGCAGCCTGCCTGCCTCGCCGCCGCCAGCCAAGAGCCCGAGGGGTTCGGGAGTCGCCGGGAGAAAGCGGCCCTTCCGAGCAGGGCCCCTTTCTCTCTCTCGCTCGCTCGGCCCCGGAGACGTGCTCTCCTGGGGCTGCTTTTGGGCGCGCTGGGCAGCTTCACCAAGGAGGAGGCAAGCACCAGCCTTGGGATAAAAGCAGCGCGCGCGCCTCGGCTACCTCCCGCCCGTCCTCCCAGCGCATTCGCTCAGCTTAAGCAGGTGAAGAAGGGGCGGCGGCATGTGTGTGCCTCTCTCTCTCTCTCTCTCTCTCTCTCTCTCATTTCCGGGAGCCGGGCCGCCGCCACAGGGGAATGATTGGAAGTTCCTCGGGCGGCGGCCCGGCGTAGATTGCTCCACGGACCGGCACCGGTCCGCGGCCCGGGGGTTGAGGACCACTGTTTTGGACCACAACTCCCAAAATTCCGAGCCTAGATTGCCCGTGACAAAGGACTGTGGGAGTTGTGTTCCAAAACACCTGGAGTGCCAAGAGTTCACCACCGCAGTCCTATACTAAAACAGAAAGGTGATTCCAACAGACAATCAATCAGTCAATCAGAGGGTGGAGAAATGAGGTAAACTGTGCACACTTGACTACTGTACCACTAATATTTGTATGCTGGGACAGCTTCCACATACACACACAGCACAAACCTAAGGCAAAAATGTTACCTTTTAAAAAATCCCAAAAAGAAACCAGCTTTCACTCTGTGTGGTTCTTCTTTTGGCTAGGTGCCACAAAGCAAGGGTCATGCAGAGGAGACACAAACATTCCAAACAATATGGCCAGATGTGAGGATCACAGACTTTTCTTAAAGCAAGGTTCAAATTGAAGGCTGAGACTCAAGACCAAGTTGTAGATTTCAAGTATCACTGCCGGTGATATGGATCAGAACATCTTTCGCAAGGTGTGACCACAGTAACACAAAATATGAGAAATGCTATAGGATGGAGACGGCAGAAAAGCAAATATGTATCAGCTTGGACTTCTCCTCCCAATCTGTAGTTTTTTTCATCAACCTCTGTGGCTTCTATTTTATTTCAGAGGGGTAGAATTTCCATCAGTTCAGAAAGTATGACTGCAAGAACTGATGCAGAACAGTGTGATTATGTGCAGCCTTTGCACTCCACTGATGCACCTTCAAGTTTTTGAGGTAATGCTTCATCGTGTATCATCACTGAAATCAAACACAATTTTCAGAAAAAATACATGGCACGGAAGCTGTTTAAAAATCCCACTGTAGCCAGCCAAACTATCAATCTGAGTCCAGGTGCCAAACAACAGAGTCTATAGAATTACTATATACAATATATTTAATATTTTAAATACTGTATATGTATATACGTATGAATGAATTTATATTTTCTTATGTTTTCTGTAAGGATACATTTACATGTATTTGTAACATGTCAACTTTGAAACAAGAGGAAGAAGGAAGTGGCATCAATAACCCTAAAAATATCAGTCTAGGAGGTTGAAGCAAGATAGGTCACAGGAGGTAAAAGGACAATCCTCCTCCCTCTGCCTACTCTTACCCATGCAAAAACACATCTTTTCCTCAATGTATGCTTTGTTGCATCAAATAAAGTCCACCCCAATAAAACTGAAGCCTGGCATATATGTATAATAAGTCACAAAAATCCCAGGCTCCTTTTATCAATACCCATAAATAAAAATTTCAAAAATAAAATAAATTAAGCTATTTTGCATCTGTTTTAACTATTCCCGTACTTGGTTTACAAAAAGAACTTGGAGGGAAGGTGGAATCAAGACTATAATTTCTAATAACATCACACAAACTAAATTAAATGTATAAATGTCCTAACTTAAAAAGTAAAACAACTGCAGTCTATGGTATTAACTCCCTAAAACTGCCTCCACACTCCCAGCACACAATGCCAATTACTACCCCCAGCCCCTTTAGAGCTCGGCCGGTATACTGTATATACTTGAGTATATATATAAAAAAAACTACCCTCGACTTATACTCGAGTAAATAAGTTTCCCCAGTTTTTTTTTGGGGGGGGGGTAAAATTAGGCTCTCGGCTTATACTTAGGGTGACTTCTCTTTGATTTGTAATCAAGGATAAAGGTGAAAAGCAAGCAACTCAGTACAACAAACAACAAAAGGGGAAATGTAAATTGTTTATGAACTTGTCATGGTGATTCAGCAATTTACAGTGCTCAAAACAAATAATTGCTTAGAATCCATCACCAGATCTATTCACGCAGATCAGCTGCTAGATCAACAAAGACACTGATCTTTATCCATGGCCAGAAGAGCAGCATCAAAGGGTATAAAAGAGAAGTAGAAATGTAATCTCAGAGCCTCTGCCTATAAATCTGGAAATTCTTGGAGAGTGGGTGAGATCCCTGAAGACTGGAGGTGAGCAAATATAATTTCCATCAGGAAAAAATTGAAGATCTAAATCAGTGGTTCTCATCCTGTGGGTCACCAGATGTTCCTGAACTGCAATTCCCAGAAATCCCTTCCAGCACAACAAGTGGTGGAGGCTTCTGTGAGTTGCAGTCCAGGAACATCTGGGGGCCCACAGGTTGAGAACGACTGATCTAAATTGATACTAACTGGTCAACAGTGGAATTTTTCTCCCTTTCTTTACTATACAGGTGTACCTTGATTGATGAAGTTAATCCATTCTCCGGGACATTTCATCTTCCAGAAAATTAATAAACCGGAAATGCACGGCAATGCATCCTGGGTAATTTTTTCACAATGACTTCGGTAAACTGAGGTATTACGGCGGGCTGGGGAGAGGGATCGTAAATGGAGGTGTTTACAGTTCCGGATTTACTTTTGTGAACCGAAAATTACACAAATGGAGGAGTTCATCAACTGTTCACCTGTACAGCTATCCACTATGAACAGCTTGATGCACAGATTCAAAAAAAGGCACGTATTCCAGGTTGTGCATCAGACAGAACAGAAAATGAGCAGCCTTACATATTAAAAAATTTATTCAAATTATGGCATGCTAACACTTGGAGTACTGTGTATAGTTCTGGACAAAGTGCTTCTAACAGCAATCAAAACCAAAGCCAAAACCAAAGTGCTTCAAACAACAATCAAAACAAAACCAAATCAACCAAAACAAAACAGAACGCAGAACAAAAAAAGGGCAGAAAAAGGCAACCACAATAATGCAGGTACTGGAGCAACTTTCCCAATGAAGAAGTTACAATACTTGAGGCTTTTCAGATCAGAAGAATAGCAAAAAAAGGACACAATAGAGCTTGGAATTTCAGAATATTGGTTTATGCTTTATTTATGGACTGCAGCAAAGCCTGTGACAACATTGATTGTGAAAAGCTACAGACTGGCCTAAAAAACTGCCACCTTAGGTTTTTTAGGGAGAAATATGGGGCAGAAATATTTTAAATAAACTTAATTCAAAAATATGGTTGTGCCTCAACATTTGATTGTCCTGATGTGTAACTGATACTCTGGACAAGGAACTTGGAACTTGGACCAGCTGGTAGTGGGGTGGGCTATTTTTGTAAATAAATAAATAAATAAATAAATAAATAAATAAATAAATAAATAAAACAAGATTATAAACAATATTTTATTCTATCTTTCTCCTTAAAAAGACCCAAGATGATTTACGACAATTAAAGGAAAATATCTAAGAGCTTAAAACAATGAGTGGTTTTTCAAATAGGCTACGGTGTCAGACAAGAGCATATTTTATCTTTCATTCTGTCCAATCTATATGCAGAAAATATACGGAAAGGTGGACTAGATTCAGATAAAGAGTAAAAATTGATGGAAATAAATAATTTAAAATATGTAGGACACCATATTATTGACAGAAAGGAGCAATGATTTGACATGATTTATAATAAAGGTGAAAGAAAGTGCAAAAAAACCCCCACTGATGAACATTAGGGGGAAATACATTTAATTATAGGTAAACTATGTGACATTAATGTGGAAAAAAACAAATTATTAAAGAATTTGCATACCTCATTTCAATTATCACAGCAAATGGAGATTGCAATTAAGATATCAGAAGAAGCTTGAGACTTGAGAGGGCAGCTATGAAGGAACTAGAGAAGACCATCATGTGTAAAGATGCATCAATGGAGACCCAGGTCAAGATTATCCACACTCTTGTATTCCTCCTGACCACTATGTACAGATGTGAAAGCTGGATAGTTTAGAGAGCCAACGGGTAAAAAATTGATTCACCTGAAGTATGGTGATGGAGGAGAATTTCAGATACCCTGGATTGCTAGAAAGATGAATAGGTTGTAGAGCAAATCAAGCCTGAACGCTCTTGAGAGACAGAATAGGTGAAACTAGAACTTCATACTCTGGACACATCAAGACAACAGAAAACTCATGGGAAAAGATTGTATCGCTAGGAGAAGTTGAAGACAGCAGGAAAAGAAGGCAAACTATTCAGTTGATTGATTCCATTAAGAAATAAAGAGTATGAAAGAGCCGAACAGGGCTATTAATGAAAGGATTATTAATTTTGGACTTCATTCATTCAAAGAATCACTGAAAGATAGAGGTGACTTCATGGCAAATAACAATAAATGTAGTCTCCTCCTCCCATTTACCAGAACTCATTTACCTGGCATTCAATGAAGCTGAATAGAGGAAGAGTCAGGGAGCTCAACTGAATTAAAATACTAGCTATAGTATTTGTTATTGGAAGATGCAGAAACGAACAACTTGGGTTACAGAGATGAGGGTTAGACAAATTCTGAGTAGACAGGCATGTGATTCTTCTAATGTTCTTCTACGGCATGATATATGTATTGACAAAAGTACCCACAACAAATAATTGTGTGCCACCTGACATACGGAGACCACTTCAGGGGTTCTAGGTAGAAGTAGTGTCCCATTCCCTTTGTCTGAGGACATCCTGGACCTATGAAGCATACTAGCTAGAACAATCCAACAGAGCAATCTGGAATTCATCAGAATCTATCTATGTTAAGATAGAACCATCCTACTAAATCCTACCCATCCCCCAATCTGCAAGAAGTTTAATTGTGGACTGAAATTTTAATATTACAATCCTGTATCTCGACAGATGATTGAACCATGACAAGGGAATGAATGTACAACTAGTCTATCTGCTTCTTCCTTATTGAATGCAAGGAGATCTCTGGACAGTAGCTTTAGATTTTAAATCAGATACTGCATTAACAGTAGGATTAAACATTTCATATTAAATTTTGATTTACATATGTCAGAAATAATGCCTTGCAAACTTCCAAACTTCACTCTTTAAGACAAGAGTATGGAACCCAAACTACTGATACAGTTACCATATTTTTCATCTTTAAGACACTGCCTTATATTAGATGTCCCCCACTTTTAAGACCCCCAAATTAATAAACCCTTCTTTGAGCTTTCCTCCACCCCATGGTGTTTCCTTTACTATCTGTGTTCTGAAGACTCCTCTCTTGTACTTTGTTTTTGTAAGGACCAGAGCTTTCTTTTTTTAGGGAAATGCTTGGGGGTGAAGCAACACATTAATAAGTTCATTTTCACACAAAAAGAAGGGTCCGATCCTACAAGAACAAAGCAAAGAGGAGGGCAATCAAGTGCTCCTGGAAAGAAAAGAAAACAGCAGGGGGTGGGAAATAGCAGGGGGTGGGGTGGAGGAGAAATGAAACAGGAGAATCCAAATGGACCTGGCTGTTTCATTTCTCCTCCTGCCACACCCTGTGGTTTTCTTTTCTTTTCTTTCCAGGAGTGCTTCATTGCCCTCCTCTCTGCTTTGTTCTAGTAGGATCAGACCCTTCTTTTTGCGTGAAAATGAACATCTTAATGGGTTGGCTCCACCCCCAAGCATTTTCCTGCAGAAACGAAAGCTCCAGTGCTTACAAAAACAAAGCAGAGAGGAGTCTTCAGAACACAGGAAGGAAGCGGAAATATCAGTTTGGCTTCTTCCCTACCCCACTGCAACCCCCAGAAAGGCTAACTACCATGTGTACGATGCCCCTTAATTTTTCGTGCCCTGATTTTAGGGGAAAATAGTGTCGTATACATGGAAAAATATGGTACTTAAATACTTTGCAACAAATGTTACCATCATAAATTGAAGAAGCATTAAATCTGATTCTGTTTTTTTCTGTGGTTCCAAGAGAATTTGTTTTCCATAGTTTTGTTCTTTAATTATGCTGCATATTCTAATGACCAATGTCTTAAAAAAGACAAAGTAACAGAAACACGTGAAAAACCATCAAAATGGTAAAAACGTGAAATGGAAAGAAGGCACTAGCTATTACAATAACATACATTGATTAGATATGCTAATCTATTTTTAGCCCTTTTCCTCTGCAAAAACGGAAGTCTGACGAAAAATTCATTTTGTGAGAAATGTAATAGTTTGCACACTGAATTGCTAAATATAGTAACTGTCAAGTCATCTTCAAAAAGCGGAAACAGCTGATGCAATTCAGACTCTGCTGCATACAAGGCCTGTGGTAGACACCATACTGGGTAAATCAATCAGTCAGTGGTAATTTTCATAGCACTGGTTGCAAGCCACTTCTATCCTCTAAAAGAAATTTGTTATACTTGGATCCAGCTTGTGGCCATCGTGACCAACTCTGCTGTCATTTTCTAGAATGATTTATGTTGCAAAGGATGTTATTTTTAAAAGAGCAAGGAGGAGGAAAAATGGGGGGGGGGGAAAGGGAGGTACATAACCTATGTATGGTTTCCTACTTTATGTGCGAATATATAGTCCACAAATCTAATTCATTATTTCCAGTTCCTAACTTTATGCAAGCAGTTCTGTGGATCAACTATACCCACATATCCGGACCCTGAGTCATGGCATCTGGACTTCTTTTCCTGTGAGATCAAAACGTTTTGCTACTGATCCAAGCAGCTTCATCAGTCTGAGGAAAGTTAGTGAGGAGGCCTTAGAGTTTTGATCTCACAAGAAAAGAACTCCAGTTGTCATGACTCAACTTCCAGATAACCTCACCTGGATGACTAAGAATCTTCACAGATATACCCACATATGCATTCCATTCCCAAAATGGCAAGTGGGCAACAAGGAACTGCCTGACTACTATGCAATTGGTTTTGTGTCCCTGACATGACCAACTGCATGTCATCAGCAGTAGTCCTCCATGGACAGCACTTTCACCTTGCACTATTGGGAATGCATTTTGCCATACATCTTTGTGGTTTTCACATGAATTCTAATCCAAGAACATTTATACCATAATGGATTATTATTTAAGGATTTTATTTTCTGTTAAGAAGAGACATGTTATCTATGCAGTCATAGATTCAGTTTTGAGAACTGCAAAACCAAGTTTCTGTGATTTATCTTTTTTCATGATAAAAAAACAAAATAAAACAAAAAAGACCCCAAATAATCTGAAAGAAGCCTGAGACGCCACAACACTAATGAATGAATGACATTTGTTTACATTTAAAAAATATTAAGCGAGGATACAGTCTCCTACCACACAATTAAAAACTAATATTTATTTCATGGCTGAAAAAAAACTTTGGACTATTAATATAAGTTAAGCAGAAAACTACTTTTAGACTGATTTTTCCTCAAAATCATTTTATCAAAAAAGATTCAATCAAAAATTTAAAACATTATGTAAATTAAAAATATAATTTTAATAAAATCCAGCTTTGATTTTTTTATAAACGTCTTTGACTTTTTTACCCCCCCCCCCAATAATAGATTGTAATCCACAAATGCTCATCTTGAAATAAATTTTAAGGCAAAGCAAAAAGCAAAGTGTTCTGCTTGTATACTGCCCCATAACACTTCAAGTAGTCTCTGGGCGGTTCACAGTTTAAATTATAGTATGCAGGCTACACAATGCCCCCCACCAGCAAGCTGGGTACTCGTTTTAATGACCTCGGAAGGATGGAAGGCTGAGTCAACCTTGAGCCTGCTACCTGGGATTGAAACCCAGGTTGTGAGGACAGTTTTAGCTGCAGTACAGGCATTTAACCACTGCGCCACAAGGCTCCTTGAAATAAAACTGTTAGGTCGTGGTGTTATCCCCTACCACGGCTCACTAAAGGGTAATGCTCTTTAGCACAGGCCCCCAGTCGTCTCACGGACCACTGACCTGCACCCTTTTATTCACGGCTTTTGCTGCCACCATTCAGGGTATCCCGGTACAAAATAGCTTTACAGTACATAGCTTTACAGGCAGCATAATACTCATTTTCTTTTATTTTTGCTCTTCTTGTTTAAGCTTATTATAAACATACTTTAAGAAAAGTAGCACACATAATAAGCTAACCTTGATGTTGAAGTTGATACCAAACTTACTCGCCATGTGCTCTTTTGTCTTTTTGTTTTAGTATCAATAACATGTTTAATATAATCATGATGTACGTCAACAAAACTACGAATTAGACCATCCCATTAAACAGAATAAAGGACCTATTCCATGATTAACTGGCAAAGGAACACAAGCAATCGTTCTGCAGGACTGGCCTACACTTTGTGTCTTAAACTCCTTTGTGCAATCAGCAGGCACACTTGAAATCCTGAGAATTGAATAAACAATTTTTAAATGGAGGTGTGATTTCCCAAAGCAGTATTCCAATTGGCCCTTAGCATCCAATAATTAATAGTGACAAGTACATATTTCAGAAAAAGAAATGAGCTGCTTGCCTGTAACCGTGGTTCTTCAAGTGGCTGTCATGAATTCACACAATTAGGTGTGAATGCCTGTGCTGAAGGCCATCTGGAATGTTCCAGAACTACACAACCAAAACTAAAAGCCTTTTCTCCCTCTTCTTATGCTTTGCCCATGCTTCAAGCTGCTTGTGGCTTTCCCTCAGTCTCCCTTGCTCCACTGGCAAATTGTAAGAGAGGCATGACAGATAGAGGGGAAGAAGATGGGTTGTGTGAATTCACAGATAACCACGCAAAGACAGACAGTTAAAGGTAAGCAACTTCTTTGTGGTTTCTGTGAATCACACAGTTGGGTGAGTTACCAGCTCAAAGACTGGGCAAGAGTTGACTCACTAAAAAATAAGTTACCACAACGCTGCTTCAATGAAGCAAGCATCACCTTTTGCTTGAATATTAAACCTGTACCGTTTTATAAAAGTAGAAGGCTGAGACTATGCATCCACTTTTCACATACAGTCACCCCCGCCATTTCGCGGTTCAGGTACTGCGGTCCCACTATATTGCGGGATCGCAGTACCTGGGGGGCGGCAGGGAGCGATCTGATCCCTCCCCGCCGCCCCCCAGGCCCCTTCCGGGAGGCTTTGGAGCCACATGGGGGGGCGGGGCGAGGCGGGGCGGGGAGCGATCGGATCGCTCCCCGCCGCCCCTGTGATCACCCCCACCCCCACCCGCCCCCCTTCCGCATATTGCGGATTTTCATGTATTGCGGGTCGGGTGGGTCCCTAACCCCCGCGATAGGCGGGGGGGGGGGTACTGTATCTTAAATTTCAGTTCCTCTAAAAATAATGCCCTAGTAGTCTCAGCTGTTGTTAAGTTACCCTTAACCAATCCAGGTAAAGGAACCTTAGCCAGATCATAAGCTAATTTAATTGAAGCAACGAACCAATTTGATAAATAGCGTCAAAACAGCTTGACTGTTCTTATGACCATGATAACAGACAAAAAGGCTATCTGATTTCTGATTTTTTTCCACTTTAGATAAGAAAGAAGGCAAGAGCACTTCTAAAATCCAAAGAATGTGATGTTCTTTCCAGTAATGACTGAGGAGAAAGAAAACATGTTGGAAGGACTATCAGTTGTGCAGAAAGGAAATAATTTTAGGTGAAACGTCCATATCTGTGTATAGGAAAACTCCATCCGGATGGAATGTAGAATTTGAAAGTCATATCTAAGGCCACAGATTACCTTCCTTTCTACCTGTTATAGCAAATCAAAGCACTATCTCAAGCAAAAAGTCTGATATCTGCCCTTGATAATCGAGTTGTTGTTTTTTTTAAATTTGAGAACTACAAAAAAGGATAATAGTGTAACAGAAAGAGAATTAGGGACGTGTTACACAAATCTTTTAAAATCTTCTTAAGAGTAGAGTTCTAAAACAGTCTATTTATTGGCTTGGCGACTGGATGGTTGATAAGCCACTATAGCTGTAAGAGAAACTTTCTGTGAATATGATGAACCAGGTTCCCACAGAAGAAGTACAGACAGATATAGCCCTTACAGATTCTAACCTGTTACTTTTAAATGTGGTATGTGAATGGCCTTTTAACCTGGGCTGAAAAGCTTCATATGTAAATTAGTTTAGGAAAATATCGGGAAGTTGAGTCATGGCTACTGGACTTCTTTTTTCTTGAGAGATAGAAATGTTTCACTGCTCATGCAAATAGCTTCATCAGTCTGTTTGGATGAGCAGCAAAACGTTTCTATCTCTCAAGAAAAAAGAAGTCCAGTAGCCATGACTCAACTTCCAGATAAACTCACCTGGATGACTGAGAATCTTCATAGACATGTTTAAGAAATTGTTTTCCCCATCATTAACATTGTAAATATTTTCAATTCTGTGAGATCCTGGAGGAGCTGTAGGTTCAAGCCATGACTGCATCACTTGATTGGTTAAAGTGTGCAAAACAGACAGCTGTACTGGACCATTAGAATTATTATGGACCCTACAAAAACTGGATCTGTTGCTGGTTTGGGAGGTGTGTAAAATTAAAGCTGAAGAGATTTTGCCATTTTTTGAATATCTGAGTATTGTTGAAAGTGGAAACAAGTATCTCACCTTGGACAGGTGAGGTGACTAGTACAGAAGTAAACTGGGGCCAAGCACAAGAATGATGGGTTGAATAAGGAGAGTTTCATTCTATTGGACTGAGATTGATGGTGTTGGTGTTGAGCACATTAAGAAGACTGATGTGATCTCTTCTTTGTATCTGGGAAACAATTTCAATCCTCATAGAATCCCAAATTGGTTTTGTAATCAGATCTACTCAGTATTGGAGATTGCCAGTCCATACCAGTATAGCTCCATGGAAACATAAAGTATATGGGAGATGGGAAAGGACAGACTCTTCTATATCTCAAGTCCACAGAAGGAGACATCTGAAAAACAGGCCTAGTTGGCTGATATTAAAACTAAGAGCGCAACCTCAACCTACACTGTACAATAAGCAGGATTCAGAATGAGATCTGCTGTTCTGATGATATTGAGACGTTGTTGGTTTGGAGACAATAAACACTGTATGGCGGTATGCTTTGAAGTTCTCCCTCTGATACTGAGCAATGACACAGTTCTTTGTGTTTTGTGAAACTATAGACAGTGGCTCTCAGGCAATTGGGTCTTACATGTTTGGCAGTGGTAATCCTTGTTGGTAGAGTCAGATTTGAAGAATGAGACTTACACATTTTCTTATGTCTCCTGGAAGTTTAACAGTCAGAGAACACCGAATCTCTATGATTAACTTGGTATATCACTCTATGTGGGGAATCTTTGCTTCTTGAAAAGTGTAGAATAGGCCATAGGTTTTGTAGAAATGATGTGGTGGGATGTAAAAAAAAGGAAGGGAAAAGGGGAAAAATAACTATAGTACTCTATTTTAAAAAATTTCAGGCAAAAATCAAATAAAAACAAAACAAAACAAAAGACACAAAACATGTGGCACCTTAAGAACATAAGAACCATGCTGGATCAGGCCAAAGGCCCATCTAGTCCAGTTTCCTGTATCTCACAGTGGCCTCACCAAATGTGTCTAGGAGCGCACGAGACTAGATATATGTCTCCTGAATACCACTCCCCTGCTTCTGGCTCTTGAAGTACCCTGGTTTTAGGCCTGGAGATTACACATCTCCATCATAGTTTGTAACCTGTGATGATCTTTTCCTCCAGGAATCTGTCCAATCCCCTTTGAAGGCATCCAGGCCAGATGTCATCACCACATCCTGTGGCAGAGAGTTCCACAGAATAACAACACGATGAGTAAAAAAAAAATTCTTTTGACTGTTCTCACTCTCCCAACCCTCAGTTTGACTGGATGTCTCCTAGTTCTGGTATTTTGTGAGAGGGAGACGAGTGTCCCTCTATCCACTTTACTAATGCCCTGCATAATTTTGTACGCCTCAATCATATCCCCCCTAAGGTGCCTTATTTCCTCATAAGGGAGGTCTCCCAGCCCAGAAATCGTTTTAGTTGCTCTCCTCTGCACCTTTTCCAGTTCTACTATGTCTTTTTTTGAGATGTGGTGACCAGAATTGTACACAATACTCCAGGTACGGCCTTACTATCGTTTTGTACAATGGCATTATAATGTTGGCAGTTTTATTTTCAATCCCCTTTTTGATAATCCCTAGCATGGAATTGGCCTTCTTCACCGCTGCCACACACTGGGCAGAAACCTTCATTGAGCTATCCACCAGCGCACCAAGATCTCTTTCCTGATCCTCAGAGCCCATGAGTTGATAGATAAAGTTTGGAATTTTTGCCCCAATATGTATTACTTTACATTTTGCTGCATTGAAATGCATGTGCCATTTTGCAGTCCATTCCCCCAGTTTGGAGAGATCCTTCTGGACCTCTTCACAATCTTCTCTGGTTTTTACCACCTGGAATAGTTTCGTGTCATCTGTAAACTTGGCCGCCTCACTGCTTATCCCTGTCTCCATGTCATTTATGAACAGATTGAAAAGCACCGATCCCAGGACATCAGAAAGGGTGATCTGATCTGGTTTCTGTCTCTTGAGGAATTTACCTCCGACCCATAATACCACACTTAATATATAAACAGATCCTGGCCTCAGAGCCATAAAATGATACTTTACATATCTACAGACCCTGGCCTAATCCTCCTTCCCACCATCTCTACTAATCAACTCTCCCTCCTCTTCTTCCCTCTCCTCCTCTCCCCCACCTCCTCTATCCACTGCCCAACTCTATATACTGCAGCCAATGAATATCTGGTATGAAATGTACATCCCATCACATATTATTTTAGGATAATGATTTTAAAGAAGGTTTTTATTACTGTTTGATGATTTACTGATATTTTATTTATAACTATTTTAAATTGTTTTAATTCTTTGATTGTAAGCCGCCCAGAGACCTTTGGGTAGTGGGCGGCATATAAGTTGAATAAATAAATAAATAAATAAATAAATAAATAAATAAATAAATAAATAAATAAATATTATATTGCACACCTCCTTCTGCTGCTACACGTATGAAGAAGTGGACGTACCCACGAAATGTTACATTAAAACATGAAAGTTAGTCTTTAAGGTGCCACATGTTTTGTGTCTTTTGTTTTGTTTTTCTTTGATTTTTGCCTGAAATTCTTGAAAAGACTAACACGGCTACTCTTTCTGAAACTTCTGTTTTTAAAAAAGTCTTTTTAAAAGAGAAAACATTACAAAAAAAAGGACCAATACAAAGGGGGGACGACGAGGTAAGTAAATATAAAAACAGTTCTCTAGAACACTCTCTTTGAATGCCACTTCATGCAGCTGATAGAAAGAGAGCTCCAAGTGGGTTGGAGCATATGCACATGAAAAGGGGAGGGGGGAAGGGTTTAGTTTCAACTGTACATTTCTGGAATATTGGCAGAAACAGAATTGTATGATTTACAGAAACCGCAAAGAACCATTCAGTGGTTCCTTGGAATTGATTGTTGTGCTGTATTCCAGAGACATGATCCTAACACAATGCTGTGCGACTTGTCATTCTCTGCCCCTTGCATGCAGCTTACTCTTCACGCCTCATATGAAGTCTTGACTGAACGGAAATTCCTGAGATTCTCATCTGAATGTCAAGATGTAACAGTTACGTGCAACTGAAAAGATTTCCTAGTCCTATTCTATGCATTTTTGTAATCTATTCTTCCCTTTACAAAATGTGATCTCATGATATCACCCCCATTCAGACATTTTCAAATGATTGTTCTTGATGACAGATATGCAACCCGCACAAGGCTATAAATGTGAAGTTTCTGTACACGGAATGTAGGTTATACAGCAATAGTAGAAGATGAAGGGCATCTCGTGCCAGCTAGTCAAGACAGGACTCTTGAACATATTTAGTTGTAAGAATCATAATGCCATGCAAAGTACTGTAGTTATAAATTTTCATAACTGAAACTAAGCTAAACTTCCACCCTTCACAGTCAAGACTGTATGGAAAGACAAGGTACAGTTAAAGTTATGTAACAACTTAAAACTAACCATGCTGAAAGTCATAATTGGTTTTAACAGGTAAGCTGATGGTCCACTAAAGTCATAAACATTCATGGTGTGTTTCTGTACTGTATATTCATATGCAGAAATCTTACAAGAGTTAAAAGAAAAATTCAAATTGCTGGGCAAGGGCCATACTACTTGTTTTCCTGAACAGCCAACCAGCAGGTCTGACCTGTTCCAATCCTTGACAGTGTGCCACAAACTTCAACAAATAAACTTATATTGATATTGTGAGGTTTTGGCACCAGGGAATAAGGAACAAAAGTGAGTGTGTCCTTTTTGTGTCCACTCTTGAAAACTGTTCTGCTCCTACACACATTGAAAAGTACCACAAGGCTCTTGTAAGTCCATCATTTATATTAATATACACAAAATATTAATTTAAAAAATCATAAGAACATAAGAACATAAGAAGAGCCATGCTGGATCAGGCCAAAGGCCCATCTAGTCCAGCTTCCTGTATCTCACAGCGGCCCCACCAGATGTGTTTGGGAGTGCATGAGACTAGATATCTGTCTCCTGATACCACTCTCCTGCATCTGGCCCTTGAAGTACCCTGGTTTAAACCCTGGAGGTTACACATCTCCATCATGGTTTGTAACCTGTGATGGACTTTTCCTCCAGGAATCTGTCCAATCCCCTTTTGAAGGCATCCAGGTCAGATGCCATCACCACATTGTGTGGCAGGGAGTTCCATAGACTTACAACGCGCTGGGTGAAAAAAATATTTTCTTTTGTCAGTTCTTACTCTCCCAGCCCTCAATTTGAGTGTATGTCCCCTAGTTCTGGTATTTTGGGAGAGGGAGAAGAGCTTCCCTCTATCCACTTTACTCATGCCCTGCATTATTTCGTATGTCTCAATCATATCCCCCCTCAATCGCCTTTTTTCCAGACTAAAGAGGCCCAAATGTTTTAGCCTTTCTTCATAAGGGAGGTGCCCCAGGCCAGTAATCATTTTAGTCGCTCTCTTCTGCACCTTTTCCAGTTCCACTATGTCTTTCTTGAGCATATTCATTTCCAGTTCCACTATGTCTTTCTTGAGCATATTCCATTTCTGGAATTCAACATTTGAAACTGTCTCCATTTCTACAGTACATGGGTATCCATTTTAAACTATTTAACTTCTAATGGTTGAAATCCAGTAGTTAGTCATACTCCAAGCATCTTAACTAGAATCTGGAAGTTGAGTCATGGCCAGTTCATGTACATCTTTAAAAATCAAAAGCATATTCAAGTCAAAATCCAGATACAGTGGTAGCTTGTATAAAGGAATTGATTTGTTCCAAATGAAATTACGTTAGGCAAATTTTCCTTTATACAAATTCTCCATAGGAATGCATTGAAAATAGAGTAATCCCTAATCACAACCATTTTATGTTGTATGGATTTGCCCCATAGGCAATTCTGTTAAGTAAATTTCCCCTATCTCCTGAAATTTTTTATGTTGTACAGATTTTATATTATACAAACCATTTGTTATACGAGGGTCCACTGTATTTGGATTTCGACTTGGTAGAATTTCATATTCCATCAACTGCCTGAAAGTGGCTGTAATTTTACAGATTGACACAAGCCCATCAAAACAGATCTGATTAATTTCATACACTGCAGCACTTTCAAGATTCACATGTACAAAGCTAATCTGTTTTTGGTCTTTCATTAAAGGTGATTTGAGGTCTGAATATCTTACCTGTCTATTGCTGGTAAATTTTCTATTCCCCACAAGGGGGATGATGTTTAGCGGCCACATATTCTTGAGATTTTATTCCTGTAAATTCACCCTTAAGTATTTCAAACTCTCAATGACTAGAATAACTTAAATCAATTGCTCTATACATCCAACAAGCATAAATATGTAAAGCTCTATAAAATTGATTTGTTAGACTAATGCAGACATGTTTCTGGAATTCAACATTTGAAACTGTCTCCATTTCTACAGTACATGGGTATCCATTTTAAACTATTTAACTTCTAATGGTTGAAATCCAGTAGTTAGTCATACTCCAAGCATCTTAACTAGAATCTGGAAGTTGAGTCATGGCCAGTTCATGACATCTTTAAAAATATATATTTCTAGGATTTTACTTTTAATATTTTAATATTTTCAGACCATGGGTAAAGGAATCAATGGATAGTGATCCTGTGGATACAGGGATCCTAGTACAGTGGTACTTTGTATAAAGGAATTAATTCATTCCAAATGAAATTATGTTAAGCAATTTTCCTTTGTACAAATTTCCCATAGGAATGCATTGAAAATGGATTAATCCCTAATCACGACTGTGTTTCTGTTGTATGGATTTGCCCCATATGCGATTCTGTTAAGCGATTTCCCCCTATCTCCGGAATTTTTTTCCTTAAAGCGGATTTTCTGTTAAACAAACCACTTGTTATATGATGGTCCACTTCTATATATTTCCAGGGTGCAATGTCTGCATCTGGTAATTACAATAAGCAAAATTGCTGTGAATACAGGAGTGGCACCACTGTTTAATAGTTTAATATTTTTCTTTCAGAATTATCTTTACACTGCTTACTTATTGACTCAAAAATAATACAAAGTTTGCTTTGATAACAGAAGAGGAAGAAGCAAAAAACATACCAAAAGTTGAGCAATACATTTGCTCATACTACACTAACACAAAAGTCTCTAAAGAGAAAAACACACTCTCTAGTAAAACTCATAATTAAATTATATGGTACTGAAGGAAGGCGGCAATCCTTCCTCCATTCTCTATTTTTATATACCTGTATAACCAAATCTAATTATGCATTCTAGAGAATTCAAGAACTTTCACATTTCTGTGGCATTTTAGATGCTCTTAAAAATGGTGGATTTTATTTTCCTTAATACATAGTTCCACATCAAATCACTTGTGATTTCTGAAAAATCCTCAGAATCAATGAGCAAAAATTATGTTATTTGAGAGTATTTGCAATAACCTCTCTAAAAAAACTGAATGAAGAAGGTAACAGATGAAGCTGTGTGCCATGGGAGAGTACCCCTCTCACCTGGATTTTTTGTAACCAGCTGAAAGACACTCAAAATAAAAAGGGAAACCCCCAATTTGACCCTAGATATTTCATCCGCTGAAGGTGATTCTTCAAGCTTGGCACATATGCAGTAGCTGAAGGACAGTTGTGCAGGCCCTTGTGATCTCGAGGATTGATTACTGCAATGCACTCTACGTGGGGTTGCCCTTGACCCTTGTCCGGAGACTCCAACGGGTACAGAATGCGGCGGCCAGACTGGTGGTGGGTGTTCGCAGTACTGGCCCGCCTGCATTGGTTGCCCGTGGCTCTCCAGATAAGGTTCAAGGTCCTGGTTTTGGTTTTCAAAACCCTCCATGGCTTGGGCCCTAAATACCTGTCGGAGCATATGTCCCAGACGTCGACTGAGGCCAGGCCAACTCAAATGTCACAGGCGCGCTCACTCAGGGTGCCCACTCCCAGGGAGGCGCGGAGGACGGCTACGCGCAACTGTGCTGTCTCTGTTGTGGGCCCCTCGTTATGGAATCACCTCCCTAGTGAGCTGCGCCTTGCACAGTCCCTGCCCACCTTCAGAAAAGCTTTGAAAACCTTGCTTTTCAGGGAGGCATATGACGACCTTTAATTTGATTTTTTTTTCTTTACTGTCTTCCGCCCTTTGACCCATCAATGCTGTACAAATACCAAGTTCTATGAACCTGGTATGATTACAGTGGTACCTCAGTTTACGAGTACCGTGGATTGCAAGTACTTTGCAAAATGAGCAAAAATTTTAATAAGTTTTTGGCTTAAGAACATAAGAAAGAGCCATGCTGGATCAGGCCAAAGGCTCATCTAGTCCAGCTCCCTGTATCTCGCAGTGGCCCCACCAAATGTGCCTGGGAGTGCATGAGACTAGATATCTGTATCCTAATACCACTTCCCTGCATCTGGCCTTTCAAGTACCCTGGTTTTAAACCTGGAGATCACCCATCTCCATCATGGTTTGTAACCTGTGATGGACTTTCCCCCCAGGAATCTGTCCAATCCCCTCCAGGCCAGATGCCATCACCACATCCTGTGGCACAATCTTTTCTAGTTTTTAACCTCACAGAAAAGTTTCATGTAATCTGCAAACTTGGCCAACTCACTGCTTATCCCTGTCTCCAGGACAGTTATGAACAGATTGAAAAGCACCGGTCCCAGGACAGATCCCTGTGGCATACCGCTTTTCACCTTTCTCCATTGTGAAAACTGCCCACCAACATCTACTCTTTGTTTGCTGGATCTCAACCAGTTCTCAATCCATAAGAGGACCTGTCTTCTTTTTCTCTGATTGTGCAACTTTCTCAGCAGCCTTTGGTGAGGGACTGTGTCAAAAGCCTTCTGAAAATCAAGATAGATAATATCCACCGGTTCACCCAAATCCACATGCCTGTTGACCTTTTCGAGGAATTATAAAAGGTTTGTCAGGCAAGACTTACCCTTACAGAAGCCATGCTGACTTTCTCTCAGCAAGGTTTGTTCTTCTGTGTGTTTTAAGATTTTTTCTTGGAGGAGGCTTTCCACCACCTTCCCTGGGACAAATGTCAGGCTAACCGGCTTGTAGTTTCCTGGGTCCCCACTCCTTCCTTTTTAAAAAATTGATGTGACATCTGCTATCCTCCAGTCCTCCGGCACTGTGACCATTTTAAGAGACAAGTTGCATATTACCGTTAAGAGATCTGCAATTTCATTTCTTAGTTTCTTAATAACCCTTGGGTGAATGCCATCTGGGCCCGGTGACTCGTGGATCTTCAATTTATCAATTAAATCTAAAACATCCTCTCTTTTAACCTGGATTTGATTTAATTCTTTGGTCAAGGGGGCCGTTCGGGCAGCGGAATCTGTCCAAGGTCTTCTGTTGTGAAGACAGATGTAAAGAACTCATTTAATTTCTCTGCAATTTCCATGTCCTTGTTTACCTCCCCTTTTCCTCCCATACCATCCAGAGGGCCAACTGGTTCTCTGGCAGGTTTTCTACTTCTAACATATTTAAAGAACCTTTTATTATTTCCCCTTATATTGCTAGCCATACATTCCTCAAAGTCTTTCTCTGCCTCTCTTATCATCTTCTTAACATTCTTTTTGCCAGGGTTTGTGTTCATTTTGATTTTCCTCATTTGGGGAGGGTTTCCATTTATGGAAAGACCTCTCCTTGAGCTTTAGAACCTAACTCCACTCATTAACCATGCCGGCACCCTCTTGGACTTAGATGAGCTCTTCTTTCTTTGTGGTATGCACTTGTGCTGGGCCTCTACTACTGTTGTTTTAAACATGTTCCATGCACTCTGAAGAAATTGGATTCTTTTTACCTTCCCTTTCAATTTCTTTCTAAGTAGTTTCCTCATTTGAGGGAAGTCTGCCCTTTGGAAATCAAGGGTTTTTGTGTCTGATTTGTTTGACACTCTTCCCCTGACATGCATGGCAAAGGAGATTGCAGCATGGTCACTGTTTCCCAGAAGCTCAGTGACATTCACATATGTGACCAGGTCCTTTCTTTCTGACTAGTTTCCTCATCCGAGGGAAGTCTGCCCTTTGGAAAGGGCAGGTTTGAGAGCAAGGCTCACCTCATTGTGGGCCCTGTGCTACCTGGAATGGGCCTCTGGGCTGCGTAGTGGGCCTGTGTGGGGCTTCTGGAGCTTACTCTAGGCCTGTTACCACCCAGAATGGACCTCCGGGCCACATGGTAGGCCCTCACTGGGCTTCCCAAGCCTTGGTGCAGACCAAAAGTGGGCTCCAGGCCTCTCTGCAGGCCCGGTGATGCCCAGAATGGGCCTCCAAGTTGTCTGGCAGGCCTTTGCTGGGCGTGGTGCTGACCAGAAGTGACTTCTGAGCCAAACAGTGGGCCTCCAGAGGTCACCACAGGCCTGGTGTTACCCATCCGCAGCATGCCATAGGACCAGTGCTGCCCATCTGTGGCCTCAGCAGTGTGCCCTGGGCGGCACTGGGCCCAGACCCACTGGGCCCAGACCATAGGTTGTTGCAGATCCCAGCCAAAGCAAATTTCCCCATAGGAAATAATGGAAATTGGGACCCCAAAATGAATCAGGTAAGTTTCCATTATTTCCTATGGGAAAATGCTCATAAACCATGGTACCACTGTACGGAAAATTATAGAATTCTGAGTGTACCTTAAAAGAACAGGCTCGAGAAACCATGAAATGACTTTCATGGTTGTTACTCTGAAATAATGTTTTTTGGATTAGCTTGACTACTTAAAGAACCAGTTGTTTGTTGCAGAACCACTATGCAAAAAAGAAAAATCTAAGATGTTGTTCCAGAGTCCTAGCCAATTGTCTACCCTGGCTGCTAGAAACATGTATGAAGTATGTATTTCAAATTCAGCTTATACTACACTTTGGTTGTACACTGTAGGAAAAACCCTGGTAGTGATGGGCAACTTTTCTTTCAGGGAATCGAAGGTGGCACACAATGTTGAAAAGTAATACTAAAAATACAATAAACTACAGATTAAAAGCAATTATAACAGAATAGCATTTAAAACATCATGAAGTAATTAAGAATATTTAAAAATTAAAAAACAAACTTAGAAAAGCAAGAAAAAAACACAACCTCCTCAGGGACTCAGTCATATTTGTCAAAAGCCTGCCTGAAGAAGTGGGTCTTCAATTGTTGGTGGAAGGAGGGGACTGCTAGCCTAACCTCCCGAGGGGGAGCTTTCCACAACCTGAACAAAGCCACAAAAAAGGACCCCTCTTCCGTTCCCACTAAATGTGCCTGTAATAGCAAAGGGGCTTCTCTGAAGATCTTAAGGGCCAGGAAGGCTGTAATGGAGATATGAGATAGCCTGTATCCGAACTGTAAAAAGCTTTAGAGATAACCAACACTTTGAATTGGACCCATAACAAGAGGAGTAGCTGGAATAGTCGTTGTAGCAGGGACATTATATGGTTCTTATAACTGCCCCCAACCAGCCAGATGAATTGTGGATTAGCTGAAATGTACAAACTACTATATTTTTCATCTATAAGACACTGCCATCTATTAGACGCCAAATTAATAAAATTAATAAATCTTCTGGTTTCCTTTCCTTTCTCCATTCTGAAGACTCCTCTCCGTTTTTCTTTTCTACATGGATCAGAGCCTTCTTTTCAATGGGGAAAGCCTCAGGGTTTGAGCAGCCCATTAAGAAATGCATTTCCACACTGAAAAGAAGGCTCCAATCCCTGCAAGAGAAAAGCGGAGAGGAGGGCAATTAAGTGCTCTGGGAGAGGAAGTGAAACAGCGAGGTCAATTTGGATTCTCCTGCACCTGATGCCCTGCTGTTTTCTTTTCTTTCCAGAGCGCTTGATTGCCCTCCTCTTGGCTTCGCTCTTGCAAGGACTGGAACCTTCTTTTCAGCATGGAAAGGCACTTCTTAATGGGCTGCTCAGCCCCCAAGCCTTTCCCTGCTGAAAAGGGCTCCAATCCTTGCAAAAGCAAGGCAGAGAGGAGTACTCAGGACACGGAGAATAAACAAGGGCTGTTGGAAAGAAAGGAAAACAGCAAGGTCAGTTTGGGTTCGCCTCCAGCCCTCCTCCAGGAAAAAGATTACTTCTGTGTATATGACACCCCTTAATTTTTACTGCCATGATTTTAGAAAAAATAACATTGTATACACAGAAAAATGCGGTATTCTCAAAGAAAGTCCAAAGTACAGTGTGTTACAGTAAACTAAGGCATGTAGCCAAATCAGACATTTCAAGGAATAGGCATAGGTGCTACATCAGTTTTAACTAAGTAAATGCACATCTAGGGTCAGGGATGATTCCAGAGTACACTCAAACTGCAGACTTGAGTTTTCAAGGGAATGTAATCCCCATTTGACACAACTTTTTCTGATTGACAAAGAGCACCTTGAGTTGCCTGGGTTGACTTTCATTTTGTTTTCCATTATCTACTGGGTGTGCATTTGCACCAGTTTAGAACCAAGACAGCTTCTTTGGGGTTTGATGGAAAACAGACATTTGCCTCTTATCTGCATATTGTTGATACCAAACTTGGGACAACAATGTTAATAGCATGTGGGACAAAACAAAGCCCTGAGGGACACCACAGGCCAGTGGCCAGGTTGTTGAATACAAGTTCCCTAGCACCACCTTCTGAATTGTCTCCTGAAAAAACAAACAAAACAAAACAAAACAAAACAGGAGCCACTGTAAAACAATGCCTTCAAGTCCTATCCCAGAGAAATAATCAAGAAAGATAACATGGTTGATGGCATCAAAAGGCCCAGCAAAACCAAAGAGAGTTGATTTCTGATGCACTGTAGACTGCCCCCCCCCCCAAGTTTCTGATGTCTCTGTCACAGAGCCAGGCCTAAAGCCAGAATGAAATGGGACTAGATCATCCAATTCATCCAGGAAAGCTAAGAAACCAGAAAAAGCTTCAGCATGTTTCCCAGAAATTGTATATTTGGAACTGATAGCTGTCCAGTAATATGGGATTCAAGGAGAGTTTTTTCAATAATGATCTCATTACTGCATCCTATAAACATGTTGGGAATACTACTGTGCTGCAGGGAGGCATTAACCACTCCTACTGAGCCAGTCCCCTCTGACTGCTTTTATAAGACAGGGAGGACAAAGGTCCAGCTGACAAGGATCCAGTCTAAATGCTCAGGCACAGGTCATCCAACAAAGTGACCAAAGGTATCTCTGTCCCATAGCCAGACCTGATGCCAGATTCAAATTAGTCTAGAGATAATCTGCGTTATCTATCTTCTCCAACAAATCCATGGTAAACTTCAAAATAATTCAAAGAACCTCATTTTTAGAGGATAGTCTGAAACAGCAAAATATTATAGAGTCTGTATGGCATCTTAAAGGTTAACTAGTCTTATCTGGCAAAAGCTATCATGCATCTGATGGTTGCAGCCCATAGAAATGCTAAATTAAATCTGTTATTCTTCAGGGTGCTACAAAACTCTATTGTTTTTGCAATAACTTGAGCTTGACCAGGAATGAGACTGAAAGTTGAGGAAACACACATGCAAGAATAATTATTTGCAAAGAACCGAAAGAACCGCTACAAAATAGAGGAGAGGGAGATTCTCTGCTAGCTAGCATGGAGGTGGCTATACTTAATATACTTGGAGCAGTTATCAACTCACATCTCTATGCATGTAAAGAAAAACTGAAATATTTAAACAAAAGACTCAAAGGACCAAAGTATGACCCTGCAATACAGTACCTCATTTGCGACTGCTGCACTCTCCACTCTCCCCAACATTTATTCCTCTTATGGCACCTGCTGCAACATTAAAGGAAATTCTGCAAATTACTGATTTATATGCTTTCCCTAAAGCTGTCCAGTCCCCCCTTCCAGGCTATTAGTAATTCTCCTGGTCACAAAGCACTAGTTAATAGAGCCTACTGTATTACGTTCATACTATTAACCATGGTTCCCTTTGATATGCTGTACAAGGGGGAAAAACACAGAGAGACAAAAGTGCAGGAAGCAGCATGAGAATAAGCTCTCACAAGCTAATTCCAGCCCTTCCTGAAGTTGGACGGGTGTGAAACAGCTTGCAAACGGCTTCCCCTGATCTATTTCCTTTTCCACTCGAGCAAATGGCCAGGAAACATTGACTGCGTGTTCCACATACAGCATCTTCAACTTAAATTTAAAAAAGAGCCTATGAGCAGAGTCACACGGAAAATGACGGGCACAGCTTTTTCGGTGTCATTTAGAAACATTTGTGAAATAGAAGATCATGAATTTAATCAGTCATGAAAATCAGCATAACTACCAGTAAGTAGCTTATTAAAACTGCAGTGATACAGGTCTTCCTTCTTGCTTTTATTCACTATAAAATGAGAGTGTATTAACTCTTTCAAAACAAACACCCCCCCAAAACCAGTTTTAGAACAAAAGAGTCCCATTATTATATCCTTTGATCATATTATAAACATTTGAAGGTGAGGTGTCACAATCTGAGAAAGCAAAAATATGTGTATTGACGTATTGTTACCACATTGCAGTAATACCTTGGTTTAAGAGCATAATTGTAAACTACCGAGAGTATCCTTCAGTCTAGATGGCTGCACTATATAACTCTAATAAATAAATAAAATAAATAATAAATAACTTGTTCTGGAAACATGCTTGTAAACCAAAGTACTTGTATATCAAAGTAAATTTCCCCATAAAAAATAATGGAAACTCAGATGATTCGTTCTGGGGTCATAGACCACATACTATACACACAATAAGCCAAAATCACAAAAGAAGTTTGCTATAAGTCCGTATCCACCCCATGGTTTATGTACCTGATGTGGAACCTGCTCTTCTTGGGACTAACAACTGGCTTTTACTCTGTGTTTTCATGACATTTGTATGATCTACACAAGGATTTCTCCTGTTTCTATGAATTTTTCCTTAAAATATGCAGTTTTTCAAATTGTTTTCCCTTACATATCAACTGTGAATTTCCTGAATATACACATGGCATGTGTCTGTTATTGACCAATATGAGCACCTGGGTAACTTGCATGATGTCTTAGAAAGTGTCAATCATTTCAAAATCTGAACTAAGGACAATTCTGCCGCATCCCTAGATTAAAGTCAAGAGATTTAAATTTAGTAATTGCATAAAAGAATGCTTAAAAGTCAAAAGATGCTGTGGCTTTTCTAAGTCTCAAGGCTGTATATTTCCTAAAACCTGAAGTAAAAGTAAAAGTTCTGTAAGTCCAGTTAGGGCAAATGAAATTGTCTCCTCCCTCTCCCTCCCAAGCTGCACACTTCTGCATAAGTAAGCAGGAAGCACAGGAAAGCTGAAGGGAGGCAGCTTCAGCACAACTTCCAAACTGAAGTAGAGTTCTTTTACCCCATACTGTAACAGACAAGAGAGAGCTGTAAAGCATTCTCTATTGCATAGCAGGCCCATAATTAAATCAAAACCTGAAGCTACACTCTTGGACTTTCCACTTCTGGATTTAAAAAATGTTTTAAAACAGCACAAAACAAAAATGACAACACAAATCGGTTTTCCTAAATTGCAGCTCCCTGACAAAAACTGCTTCATTGGCAAAAACCAGTGACATCAGATTGCTACCACAACGTTTTCAGAGTGTTTAAACGAACTTGGTACAGAGGTTTAAAATGCAATACTGTACTGTCAGATCACACAATGGGAAAACTGATACCTATTTCAACAATTCCGATGATTATGAAGAGCTTAGAATTCTTCATATTTACATTTGGGGAGGGGAGCGTAAAACAGAAGGACCACATAGAAATTAATTCCTTTTCTGATATTCTTTTTACATAAGATGCTTTGGATTTCCTGGTTAATCAAAATGTTTCTGCTGATACTTACTCAGATTACTAGCAAAATCTGTGTACATAATACTGATTATTTAGCTGTGGGGTTAACACAATTATCTGAATCATGAACTTTAACAAAATAAGTGTGAATAAAAACATAACATGGGTGTTCCAAAGAACTATGTTGGAATTCTGAATTAAGTCCCACACAGATTCTATGGCAAAGCTACAAACATTCTCTCAGTAGCTTCTCATGGCAATGCAGACATCAAAGGACTAAACACTTCTTTGCAGATCTCATTCTGCCTCAAAGTGTGAATGTATTACTTTAGTTACTTTTTGAATTTAATCTATTTGTCCTAAATCAGTACAATACAGTTAAGAGGCATCCTCTTCAGCAAAGACTACAATCAACCCAAAATACCAAAACAAATAAAAGACATTATGTATGACTCAACACCAAAGAATAAAAGTTGGCATAAACTGCACCACCTTTGGGAGGTATTCTAGAAATGAGATATGAGAAGGAGCACACTGCTTATTCAGGTGACACTGTCACAAGATATCATGGATAAAGATCCTTTAACTTACTATTAAGATGTATTCACTTAAAAAAAAACAGAAAAAGAGGAAGAACTGTACTGAAGCAAGTTATTGGGAGGGACATCTCTGGCTTCTAAATGTGGTACTTTTAACTAATGTTGACTGAATCAATGAAGTCCCCATATTTCTACAAAGAAATTGCAGAGGAGAAGGAAATAAAATTAAAAGTAATCCTAACCGACCCTCTTGATTTCTTATGTATAGAGAGGTTCAAGAAACTAATTTACTTTTACAGCCTCTATGGCAGTGTTTTTCAACCTTTTTTGGGCAAAGGCACACTTGTTTCATGAAAAAAATCACGAGGCACACCACCATTAGAAAATGTTAAAAAAATTAACTCTGTGCCTATATTGACTATATATAAAGTAATTCTCTTGAATAGGAATCAAATAAACACAAAGTATTTTATAATTACTTTATTATGAAATAGTAAGTAAACAGAAATATGAAAAATTATAAAATACTTTATTCAGTGCGCAACCTGGGCCTGTTTGGCTGAACACAAAGCTGATATTCTTCAGCTTTTCCAATGGCACACCAGGCAACATCTCGCGGCACACTAGTGTGCCGCGGAACAGTGGTTGAAAAACACTGCTCTATGGAACAGGGGTTATAACAGGTCATAGGTTAGGGCCCAGCTCTGACACCTTGGCACACTTGAAAACTCCAAAGGAGAGCCAACACAACTCCTCTGCCAACAGGATGGAATGCAATGAAACGATAGAACACTTGCCACTACATATTTACTGGTAGTTTAACTGCTGCAAACTGATTGGGTCTCAATCATATCAAAGCCGTAAAACGGGGAACCCTCAAAAACTGGATAAAGACACCTACACATGCTTATTTTTGATCCTTACCAGAGCTCAATAGATATAACTAAAAAGGTAAAGCATTCTTAAAAGAAACTCAACCATTAAACTAAACATTCAAAGCCGCCCAGCCTCCAGGCATATTCTCCTGCCACTAAGAAGCAGCACTAGTGTGTGATTGTTGTATTCTACATATCCCCATTCCATTCCATGGGCATTACATCCCGAACAAGTCTCCAACTGCTAGGTAATGCAAAAGAACATTTTCATCTGAGAAATAAAAATGTGTCTCTAAAGTCAGATTTCCACCCAAATCAAGCATCACTCATGCGATTCTGGCCTGCCATAGAGCCCTGTTAAATTCCCTCTTCTTAACACTTATACCCAGATACCAAGTCCAAAAAACTGATAGAAATGTGATCTTTTAAGCTCTGCTAACTTTCTTTTTCTACCGTTCTGGCCAAATAAACAAATAAATAGCAAAAATGCTTAATATGGAAATTAACCAAGAAAGAGCAGTTGCTAGCAGTACTGTGCAAGAGAATGGGCAAATTTAGCTCCCCTGGGCTAAAACGGGCCAAATAATTTCCCGTACGCTCCCCTTCCCCCCTGCAAAATCAAAAGTAACCCAAAATTCATTTCTTTTTTGAGGTGTACAGATGGAATAAAGCTGTTTTAACACGAACAGAAAGGTTTGCTTAAGAGAAGAATCACTGCTCCTGAAGGCTCTTAGAAATCTCAGTACTCCTTCTCCCTTCCTAACAGCAATCCAAGGACTGGTGGGTATATGGGGGTTGCATAAAGACATGTGTGTTGCTCTAAGCTATACAATAAAAGTTTGTCACTGCTGTCCCCTGCACCTAAAAACACACATAGAGAAATTGTGGGGAAAAGTGAGCTCCTTCATTTCTGCTGAGGTATTGAGATAAATTTAAAAAAAATATATAAAAAAATAAGAAACCTTCCCTCTTCTGCTGTTAACAGTTGAAAGCTCTGGAGATACCTTGTCTGTGATCGTCTCTAAAACAGTAATTATCAAGTTGCTAAATGAAATCATACACATATATATGAGAAATAAAGGAGGCCGCCCTAATCAAAGACATACTGTGTATCCCCAGGTGGTGATGTTCAAGAATCTCACACTGCCTAATACGAGAAGCTTTTAATTTGAGAAGCCAGTGACTGTACTGCCAAAAACATTATAGTCTCCTACTAGTGTTGCTTAGCTGAAATCAACCAATCAGTGTATCCATCTATGTATCTATTTTTATATATAAATATTTAGAGAACTTCTGGATAGCTCAGTGGATTAGATATCTGGCTATGGAGCCAGAGATTGTGAGTTTGATTCCTTACTGTGCCTCCTTGACAGAGGCAGAACTTAATGATTCTTCTAGCTCTGCAAGATCACAACAATGTTACCCCACCCTATATCATAAGCCCTCGGGGCAGGGTAAAACAAGAACTATGCAAAACAATTTCAAACATTTAGAACAATTTTTAAATTAAAAAATTAAAACACACACACACTGCAAAGAACCGCACAACATGCCTTTGACAAGAACCATAAATCACAATAGCTCTGGTGAAGAACCCTAACAGCCGGAGCTCACTCCGTTGTGTGGCATCTGGGATTCGAACTGCTGAGCTGCTGACTTTGCAGCCGACACTTTCAGTCCTCTAGCCTGCTGAGCCACCACGGCCCTTTTATTGAGAATCATCTGTTGTTGTGTCGTTACAGTCATGACTGACTCTTTGTGATAATCATAAAGGAGTACAAAAGGAAGAAACAAAAAGAACCAAATACTGTAGGATAATTTCTCCTAGTTGTTAGTATAATGAAGTAACAGGACTACTCATAAAATAATGTGAGTCAAGCTAGTTGTTTACTGCACATACATGCAAAATATCACTAACAAAAATACAGTAAAAATGAAGCACACTACAAGTATCACAGAGCCAACATTTAATTTAAATGAAATTTCTGATGAATTTAAAGTCCATACAAAGAACAGGCATTCAACCGAATATTTGACAACCACCTATCATATCAGATCTGCCTTGATTTGGATTCCTGCCCTGAACAAGGCGTTGGACTCAAGCCTTCCAGCTCAACCATTCAATGATTCTAAGATTTGCATTACTAAACTCAACTGACAATGCACCAGGAGAACTGTGGCTTGAAACCACAGATATTATCAGGGAGGGATGCAAAATAGTATCTGCATGTCTGTTTGTACAGTGAACTATGCAACTGTCCATGCAACTATATCTGCAGAAGTGCTTCCTCATAAACGTCTGCCTTTGTGTCAATTATGTAATCGGCTTGCACAAGTTTGTTTTTGAGGTATAGCTATGCAACAGGATTTCAGCCATTATCTGGTAAGAATGATACATCATGTTAAAGAACACACAAGTAAAGCTGTTCTCAAAGCATTAGGGGGAAAAAAGAAATCTCCAAGCACAACTAGGATATTGATAGAAATATAATAATCCCCTGCCTATTGCGGGGGTTAGGGACCCGACCCGTGATAATTGAAAATTCGCGATATGCAGATGCAGCGTCAGGTCGGGACTGGGGGCCTTTCTGGGGCCTCTTGTACTTACCCCAGGGCCTGGCGCTGCCCCGAATGGGCTCCCGACGTCCTTCCCAGGGTCATTGGAGGCTCCAAAAGTGCTTCTCGCCAAATCAGAAGTGACCTCTGGATTGCTAGAATGCACTTTTGGGGCCTCCGAGGGCCTTTCTAGGCATGTTGGAGGACTCAGAAATGCCTAGAAAGGCCCTCGGAGGACCCAAAAGTTCTTTCTAGTGAGGCCACCTCCGGTTTTCGCTAAGTCACTTCTGGTTTGTCGAGAAGCACTTTTGCGGCCTCTGACAGTCCCAGGAAGGCCACTGGAGGCCTGTTCGAGACAGTGCCACACCCGGGGTAAGTACAGGAGGCCTGATACAGGCCTCTCTGGCTTAACCCAGGGGGGTTCCCCCCCCATACTGCGGTCCTGCAATATACCAGTACCGCAGTATATGAACCACAAAAGGGCGGGGGGTTACTGTACTTCAAACTCAAGAGATCGAATCCTAAGGAGAATCTCCAACATGTTTGGAGAGGTTTCTTGAGGAAGTATAGTAGAATGGAAGGAAAAGAAGGAAGGGATGGGGATATCTATGAGGTTCCTTCTCTGTTGGTGCTCTTGTTGTAAATAAGAAACAATTACAAAATATTGGAACAGCATAGGACACTGTATTTTCGAAGGCTTTCATGGCCTGGATCTGATAGCTGTTGTGAGTTTTTCGGGCTATTTGGCCATGTTCTGGAAGCTTTTCTTCCTGTACAGGACATTGCTTACACAAAACACATAATTGTATAAATGATGGCTTCTTTATATTTTTATTCTAGAAAGTTAAAAATACATTTTGAATTGAAGTACATTCTAATTGATCTTGTTTTCTCCAGCAAATGGTTCCATACTGATAGAAAAGCAACTCACAACAGTCCTTCCCCTACTCCGTACTACTTATTTGAAAAAAGATTTCCTGCTCCAGGTGCAAATCACTGTATATAAATCATTTATTTGACATTCTCTCAGTTTTTTCTTCCAGGAAACGCGAACAATTAATTACCAAAGACTTAATGTGATGCCTGCCAGTTAACCTCTGAACAGACTGAGAAGTATTTTACTGTACATAATTTTAAAAGATGAGGCCAGCAACTGCATCACGATATACAGGCTTTAATACAATTCTTCACTTTTTTTGCACACATATACCCAATATACCAATTCTATGCATAGTTTTCACACACACAAAACTGTTGGCATTTTACAGGGATAATACAGCATACCAAATTCCCAACATGCAAGGTGACAAAGCAAAAAAGAAAAATGTCAGAACAAGATCAAACTGCTTTTCACACTTCACTTTGCTGAAGGTTTCTGAGCCAGGGTTTAAGCCTTTTAGAAAACCATTTCCACCATTTCAGAATAAGGTAATGTCTCTTCTTTGAATGCATGAGACAGGCATTGTCCCCCACATTTATCTTCCCTCCACAAAGAAAGCAAGAAGCAACTATAAGAGAAACTATACTTACTACTGCGCACAATCGATCAACTGATACTCATTCGATCTCTCATAGCAGGCTTTCACACCTTCATCTTGCCAAAGCGTTTTTGTATGTTCATAGAATTCCTGAATGCAAAAGACAGAAGAGAGGAGATAGGTCAACAGGGGCAATAAGAAACAAAAGTGAAAATGAAACAAAAGGGAACATAAAGAGTGGCAAACAAATAACCTGCACAACACTGACTCTTTGAATATTCCTAGAATTTCTTAGATTCCATTCAAGTTTCCTCTAACCAGTATCTTGATTCATTAATTACATTCAATAGATACTACTTGATACATACTATAAATGGGTTTAAATACATCTAAAATTACCAGTAACAATACCATGACTGCTTAAAGCAGGTGGTGTAGTGAGTGTAAATGTGGAACTACAGTAATACCTTGGCTTAAAAGTAACATGGTTTAAGAGCATTTTGCAAGACAAGTAAACATTTCTTCTAAATTCTGCATTGATCAACAAACAATGTCTTGATATACAAGCCCTGGAGCAGATCACATGATCACAAGTGAGCCAATGGTGATACTCTCCTGTGGGTGACTGTCCAGAATGTTCCGCCTCAGGCAACCTCCAGAACCCGTGCCACAGGATGTGGTGATGGCATCTGGCCTGGAGGCCTTCAAAAGGGGATTGGACAGATTCCTTGAGGAAAAGTCCATCACAGGTGACAAACCAGGATGGAGATGTGTAGTCTCCAGGCTTTAAACCAGGGTACTTCAAGGGCCAGATGCAGGGGAGTGGTATTAGGAGACAGATATCTAGTCTCGTGCGCTCCCAGACACATCTGGTTGGGGCCATTGTGAGATACAGGAAGCTGGACAAGATGGGCCTTAGGCCTGATCCAGCAGAGCTCTTCTTATGGTCTTATGTTAACAGTGGTCTCCCTTGCAGCAGACAGGAATCTTTTCAAGGGGGACTGCAGATTAGGGGTTTGTTTATATTTCTTTATATTTTTCTTTAATTTCTTTTCAACATCCTTTTTTGTTTTTCAAACCATTTCTAGTCATGGGGCAGTTAGTCAAAGGCGTAGAGAGCTCTAACTTGCACTTTATTATTGGCACATTAAAAATCCAGAGTAAAACCCAGTTGTTAAATCTCATGCAGAGCAGATTCCGCAGCCAGGAATCTAAACCATGGTGTGGATGTGGACATCTAGGCAACTTATTTTGTGAGTTCTGGCATTTTGTGTGTTCAGTGTATGGTCTATAGGACCCCAGAACGAATAATCTGAATTTCCATTATTTATTATGGGGAATTTTGCTTTGATATAAGAGTGTTTTGGTTTACAAGCATATTTCTGGGACAAATTATACTAGTAAACCAAGGTAAGACGAAATTAATCCGTTCCATGGGTCCTTTCGTCTTACAAAAAATCATTTTGCAAAACATGGTTTCCCATAGGAATGCATTCAAAATCAATTAATCCATTTTGGAGGGAATGGATTAATAGGTTTTCAAAGCATTCCCACTGGAAGGCTGACCCAACCCCCCTTAATCAACAGACGACAGAAGACTGTTTCTCCTGCAGCCGACAAACAGCTGATTTTGATAGTTCCAAGCTGTCTGTTGCAGCTATGTGGAAGAGCTTTCGGCTGTCGGTTATTGTAGAGGTTTATCCCCAACCAAGTTTCCCTCGCAAACAGCCCGGGCAATGGTAGCAAGCTGAACCTCAGAAGCGTCTGCCTGAGAAGCGTACCTCTTGCCTTGGCAGATACTTCCAAGGCTTGGCTCGCCTCCAGCACCAGAGCTGTTTGCAAGGGAAGCGGCAGCAGTGGCAGCAGGAAACAAAGTGCCGCCACCTCCTCTTTGCCAGGGTTTAGCTGTGCAAAGAGGAGGTAGCGGTGCTTTGATCCTGCCTTTCCTGATGGTGTAGCACTCAAGGCTCTGTGCTACAGGATCAGGAAAGGCAGGGAGGCGTTTGACTGAGTGGGCAAAATTCAAACATTTCCCTGCCTTTTCTGATCATGTAGCATGGAGTTGCGGGTGCTACACCATCAGGAAAGGCAGGATTAAAGGGTGTAGCACCTGCAGATCGGTGGTACATGAGGAAAAAACACTTCTAATTGAAACAGGAAGCTGCAATAGCCCCCTGCAGGCGAGAGATTAGCAGCTTTGCTTCCGAAGGCACCCCCTTTGCAGCTTAATAACTCAGTCCCCTGAGCCCCAAACTTCTCCACATTTCAGGGGTTTATAGCAAAGAGCTTGAGGAAGTGCCCCTGCCATTTCCTCTAGGATGAATCATTTCATTCCTAGAAGAAAAAATGGCATTTCATTTTGTTTCATGCCTACTGTTTCGTTATGTAATGAAGTAATTCATTATGTAATGAAACAACAAAATAGCATTTTGTTTCTCGTTTTGTGCCCCCATCTCTAGTTACCACAGCTGCACAGCATAAGGTTGCATAACAGGATACTGGCTGCAGAATGACTACTGAAGACCAAGGAAGTTGCTACACCAATATAATTACAATTTCCTGGCCATACTTTTTCCTTTATAATATTTTTGCATTTATTTATTCACTGCCCAATGATTTATGTCATTTTCTCTTTAATCATTTGCAAGTCCAACATAACTACTCATTTGATGGCATTTACTGTTAAAATATTTCAGTAGCAATCTCATCAGCTGGTGTACTTTATGACTGTGAGTGACAGATAAAAATTTTGTGGGAAAGGTCTAAATCCAACTGTTCCAAGTAGAGTACTGTAGATCCAAAGAAGGTTTGAAAACTTGATAAACTGACACTTATATAAGTTCCACTGATTCAATGGGTCTATCCTAAATGAGACTAACAAATATCACCTGCATTCCTATTTCTCCCGTAGGTACTCATTGCAGTGTACCGGATGGAGTGATGGACTAGGACTGGTCATGAAAACTCACTGGGGAAGTAGAACTTGTAAAAATAATAAAAAATAATTGTGTGCTCTCAAGTCAAGTCTATATGGTAACAGTTTTGGGGGATTGTTGGTGAGCATATTAAGAAGTGGTTTACCATTTTCTACTTCTGGGTCACCCTGGGATTGTGCAGCTTGTCCATGGCCAAACAGACTAGCTCCTCTAGGATGTACAGTAGTGGAACTGAACTCCCAATTCGAGATGTGTATGAACTGCCAGTTTATCCTTTGGACAAACAGATGTTCTATGCTTCCCTGCTCCATCTCCTCTGGCCCAATTCCTCTAGGCACTTCCAACCTCTGGTTTGTAAGCTAAATACCTAACCCAATTATTCTACCTTTGTGTATAAAAAAGTGGAACTGAACTCCCAATTTGAGATGTGTACAAACTGCCAGTTTAGCAGTCCGTGTTGGTTCATCCTTTGGACAAACAGATGTTCCCCTGCTCCATCTCCTCTGGCAGTCCCCCACTGAGGCAGTAAGTACCCTGGCTTTCCTGCCCCAACTCCTCTAGGCACTTCCAACCTCTGGCTTGAAAGCTAAATACCTAACCCAGTTATTCTACCTTTGTGTATAAAAAAGTAGTTTGCTGCTTCAGAAAGCTTATGCTATTTTAAACTCTGAAATATTATTACAAGTTACTTTTTTAAAAAGTTACATGGGTTTTGTCAGAGTTTCTACAAGTTACAGCATTGTTTTAAGAACTGTAGTCAAAAAGGTATCTCTTCTGAGCCCCAAAAGATATGACTCACGCTACAGCCATCTCTAATTCCTACCCTGCCAATTTCCCAATGTGTGGCAGTGAAGTAGCTATAGCTGCAGTTACTCTTCCCACTGCACTGTGATCGGAAGCCAAACCTAACACACTTGAATTTATTTCTAATAATGGGGCATGTTCTCAAATGACATTTTCCCTCGGGACATTTTTACACAGAAATAACAAAGCAAAACAAATGGGGAAATAAACTAGATAAGACATACGGAGACTGCCCAACACAACCTGTTGGGGACTAACTCATATAACTGGCTGAACATGAGCGATAAATCTGAAGATCACAGCTACAGCGTTTGTTCAATACATGTACTAATTTGCCTTTGTCACCTAATTTGAACTTTACCCCAGCAACAGTTATCCTATCTTTTTAATATGCTTATTAACTTTCCACGTGGGATGGAAAAAGAATCTAAGTCCACACTCTTTGAACTTTTTGACTGGGATTTCAAAAGAAGGACATACAATCAGTACTTACAGTTAGTGGATTATAGATTAATGTCTGAGATATGAATTGTATGAATTATACTTTTCAGTAGGCATTTTTCCACTCAGGATAAATTCCACTCCCAAAGAAGTTTAAATTCAGAGTTTGGATGCTGCATATCCAGTACAACAGTGTAACTTTATATTAATTAGTGACAAATTTAATGTACATTTAATTAGTCTGGGTCAGGGTTAGCCATACACAGATCTCTAGGGGTTCAAATGTAATCCAGCACCTCTGTCTTCCTGGCATCCCCAACCAACTAGAAAAATATTTAAAATATTTTTGCTGAGGAAGTCCCCTTGTTTTAGGAGGGACTTTTGCCATGCTTTGAGGGTTCGGTAGAACACCTGGACACACACATTACAATTTTAAAATTCTTTAAATATAAACCTGGTTATTACAGAGCACAAGGAATGTTTTCCCATTAATAGCCAGCAGTCTGGTAAAAATAAAATGTTTAAAAAGGCATGTGGGTGCAGCTCTCCAAGGTCTAGAGATGGGCTCGGTATACTGTTTTCATTTGCTTTGTTAGCTTAGAACTAAACCAAGTCGTGTTTAAATACCAATGAACGGCAACAACACTGAGACCTCAGTAAAAAGAATAATGCATACATAAAGACACAGTTTGAGAAAAATTACAATTTAGCTGGAGATACGATAACGTTTAAGTAACATGTGAAAGCTATGACCAGTTGTCCATGTCTGCTTAATCAAGTTACTCAAATTATATCTATAAATGGCCAACTTCAAGGCCCCCTACTCTTCCTTCTCTTGGCTATCTTTGAAGTGGGTCTGGACCAAGATAATACTTTTGAACAGGGAACTGCCCTTGATCATTCTTTAAGCAGATGATGATCCTCTCAAGTATCAAACAGCTAACTATTGCAGCAGACATTCCGCTCTCCCAAAGCAACAACAGCGTAGCACAGCAGTGGGATTTTCTGAAAGATGCCATCTAAATCTCCCCCTCTTACAGCTTTAAGTTTAGGCTTGCTACTGTTTGGCTGAGCAAGCTGTATGACACTAGGCCAGTAACATCAGACTAAAATCCTATGGCCTCATCTAAAACTGTGTAGCAGCCTCTCCCGTCCATTCCATCCCAAATCACAAACAGAATGTGCCTAAGTGTCATGGCAGAAAAAAAAAGAAGAGTTGAGGAATATGGTTTCTAATGGAGCAGTACCAACCTTATAATTCTACTAACTGCTTTGCTGCCAAAAAGATACCAGCACAAAGATGCCTAGGAAAAAATTCTGAAGCTATTCACAGTTAATATCGGTATTCAATGAATATTCAAACTAAATCAACACAGACAAAAACACTAGTGAAAATGAAGTACCTGAAAGCAGTTTATAAAAATAAACATTCAGATGGTCCTAACAGTAAATGCACCAAAAATGAAGAATAAATAAATAAACAGAACTTATACAATACCAATGCACTACTTTTTAAGTATGTTTGGAGTAAAGAACTACTTCTCAATTGCCATGTTTGTCTTTAAAAACCTTTAAAGTAACAGGATTGTTCAAAGGTACTGAGCCTATTTTCCTCAATATGATGGAAAGGTCCAATGTTTCATGGATGCAAGTAGCTGTCAAGCCCATCCCTCTCAAAATGCCACCGTTCCCTCAGAGGTGCTGGAGTTTCTCAGATAAAATACACAAGGAATAAGGAAGTTATGGCAATTTCCTTGTTCCTTCTTTCCGTCAAAAAATAGCAGACAAGAGAACAGAAGTATAAGGTAAAAGTAGACTGGTGGTAATTATGGAGAAGGCTGAAATGGGGCTCTTCCATTGGTTATAGCAATTCTCCGACTGAGAAGCTCTCCTCATTAGCTAGAAGAACATCTATGGTTTAGGTGTACCTATGTAAATTGAAGGCTACCAAGTTATACTGTCTCTTGTCAAGATTAACTATTATGTGTCATACTCTGCAAACCTACTGAGAGCCATTGATATTCAGTGTATCTCTTGTATCCTTCTGGTCTTCAGTAAACAATGGGGCATAGTTGGGGAGCATTCTTTACCAGAAAAATGACTTGACTGAATACTCACTAATGGTCCAACCTAAGAAAACCTGCAACTCATGTGAATAGAAATACTTAAATATAACCAGCAGAGGGTGCAAAATGCAAAAAACACCTACCAAATAAAGCAGGCACAATGGGAATAGCACAATACTCAATGCATCCAAAGCCACTCACATCAGGCCAGTTGTGTCCATAACTTCATGGCGTGCGTGTCTTTGCCCACCCCACTCCTCCATGAGTATTTAACATTTTTCACTCTCAGTTTCACCTCGTTGCCATTCAAATGATGTACCTATCAAAGAGCTAGGTATGCTTTCTAAGGCTTGTAATAATTTGGGAAGCTGTGAGGCTGCAGATTATACAATGTTAAATCAGCATGTACACAGGGGATGGTATTTGACTTATGACCTAAACCATGGGCAGGGTAAGGGATGAACTGCCTTGAGTTGTTTTTATACAAGCAGGCAGTATATAAATGCCAAATAAAGCAAAGCAAAGCAAAGAGTATACATCTATGCTTAGCAGTTTATGTTGTTCTTCATACATGAAGGACCAATAAATAAATATTTTTAAAAAGCCCAGTTACAGAGTTTACCAAGTCAATCCTGTCATAGTCTGTATTAGGCAGGTTACTTTGAAAGAGTACCAGCTGGACTATCCCTTACACATCAAGAGTCCTGTTTCACAACATCAGTTCGTCTACTAGCACAGTTCAGTACCATACATAATGCAACAGCAATGCAGGTTGTTCTTGCAGCAATGCACTAGAACCTTTTAATAGAGAGACCTAAAAACTGTGTTTTGGCTACCCACAAAATGCTGCTTTACCAATTATGTAAGACTATTGGGCCATGGGCCCCATCTGCTGAACTCAGTATGTAGATTTTGAAAAACAGAATTGAACATCAAATGATATGAATGAGCAATTTAATGTATTGCCAATTTTGGCACCCTACAAGATAGCTCCTCGAGTTAGAAATTAAAGTCTGTACTTGGCCCTTTCTTTTAAGAGATATGTTTTAATAAAATGGACAAAGTCTACTGACTTCCTGAAATCTTAAAGGAAAATAAACTCCATCTTTAGGATAAATGACATAGAGGTTCACATGATGAGGATATGTTTAAAAAAATCCAAACATCCAAATTTGACAATTCTTTTGATATAAATACTATTCTAATCAAATTGCTCTTCCTTAAGAGAAAGAGGCAGTGACTATGGAAGAAAGAATTTCTAAAAGCATAGGAAATGCACATCAAATCTAAATCGGTGTAGGATATCTATGAAACTCCAAGGATTTACAAAAACAGTGTGTATTGCTAATATTTTCTGTGTCAGGATGAGATATGCCTGGGCTGATGTACATAATTGTGTTTTTAAGTCCCTGAATCACCTGACTAGTCTTTATCAACACAATCACGTTATGCATTTCACCTCAACACAATTAGCAAAGCGTATTTCTTATGGTTAGTGCCCGACTGAAGTAACCTGTACCCCTAAGTAGCGAGAACACAAAAGGGCTAATAGGAACATCGTGTGGATGAATTGTATCATGTCCTCACAGTCTGGCTAATATTTCCTCAGCATCAGCATGAAGGAAGCTATTTATATAAACTCCCTCCTAGGGGACAGAGAACCTCAACTGACATTCAACAGCCTAGGGCATGCAATCAAATCAGCACATGTGTTATTGTCTAGAAGTAAGGATGAGTCCAAACCTTCCTGTTACCTCTTCATGAATTCAATATCCCTGGGAATGGCTGAACAGAGCTTACAAGACAGTAGGATATGGGACAATGTCTATAGGAAATTGAGTCATAAGGCTGTACTTTCATATCTCTGAAATGTTTATTTCCTCTATTTTGGCTGAATCACATACATGGGACATTTATTACCCATTTCTCTTCTTCTGCTGAATTCAAGGTGGCATATTTGGGATAGCTGAACACTTCCTCACTCAGACACCGACAGACCAGGACCACCTTAGCTTCAAAAAGCACTGCCTGTCTCAGACCAATTACATAAGAACATAAGAACAGCCTTGCTGGAACAGGCCACAGCCCATCCAGTCCAGCATTCTGTCTCACACTAGTGCACAGCTTTGTTCCTTTTTAATACTTCTGAAATATAATAATAACCATGTGCTGTCAAATCAATTCTAACTGATGGGAATCCTTTTCAGGGTTTTCCAGGTGGAGAATTCTCAGATGTGGTTTACTGGGAGATGCCCTGAGACTGTGTTCGTTGCCAAACAGAATGGCTTTGCTCACAGGAGACACAGTGGGAAATTGACCTCCCAACCTCTGGCACTGCCAGAGGTTCAATTCTTTTTATAACATAGCAAGTTCCCTAAATAAAAGCTTTTAAAAAACTGAATTCTGTGATCTAGATAATGTCACAGCAGCAAAACTGCCCCTGAACAATTTGGCAAACATCAAGGTGCAGCCCAGGAAATATACCTATGTTAAATGTAACATGACACCTAAAATTCAACTTTTGGCAAATTTGCAGCCCAAAGAGAAAGTGTCACAGTATGGATCAGATACAAACATCTTATACTTTCCGTCTTCCTTTGGAGTAACACAAAAAAGCTGCTTTTCTAAAACCACTATAAGGTCTTATTGTAACATGTAAGATTTGTTTTAAAACCATAAATAAACTTCCAAGTTTTTCTAAAGCCATATTGTACCCCCTCTCCCCTAAGAATGATATACAAGCCTCTTTAAAAAAACCACAACTCTGATTGTGACTATAGAAAGAAAGGTTGACACACACTGACTGCTTTATTTCTCAGAATTGCAGGCAAAAATCAAAGAAAAACAAAACTAAACAAAAGACACAAAACATGTGGCGCCTTAAAGACTAACTTTCATATTTTAATGTAACATTTCATGGACACGTCCACTTCTTCAGACATATAGCAGCAGAAAGAAGGGGACAATCAGGTAAAAAGCGGGAAGGTAAAACAGTGTTTCCTTGCAATCATGCCAGCCACGTGGCCATGGACTTGCACAACACTGGCTCTTTGGCTTGAATACGGAGATGAGCATTGTCCCTAGAGTCGGATAGGACTAGCACGCATGTGCAGGGGGAACCTTTACCTTTAATCAATAATTGGAGAACACATGTGATTATTTATCACTGTTCAAGGCAGCCAGCCACCTGGAGAATTTTTTCTGCTCTTCTAACTCACAACAGAAAGAAAACAAGATGTTCTGTACAGGAAGGAAGTTATCAATTTATGTACCACCAGTGAAATCAGGTGCTCTCTCACTTTCTGCAACTTGAATACAAGGTAAGATTGTGAAAAGCCAATATATTAAGGAGGGAGATGAGCAAAACAATTTATGATAAATTTATCATTTGTACAGTAACTGAATTAACTACACATCTCTGAGATATGCAGTGTTTTCTTTTTTTAATGAAAATTGGAAAGTGTGATATATGGAGAAGAGAAATAGATATGGTATTTGAAAAAAATCTCAATTAGTAACATTAAGGAGGAAAGAACTAATAATCATAGCATCATACTTGGCATGAAGCCATGTTAATATGTGTAACCTTGCATAATGGAAGGTAATAGACATGGGCACGACTTGGCGAAATTCTCGTTTCCGTTACGTAACGGAAACGGTAACGACAATTACTCCGCCAGAACTCGAACTCGAACCGACTAAAGAAAAATTGGGTCTGATTTGTCGTTGTCGTTCCTGGCATCGCAGTGATCGCGCGATGCCAAGCGGCACAGGGAAAAAGTTTTTAAAATAATAAAAAAATCCGATTCCCGGCCAAAAATGAGGCGAAAATATGCCTGCCTGAGGGCACCTACCAGAGGGGTGGTTTCTGGGGGGGGGGTGTCCCCGGCCTCCCCCCTCTCCTCTCCTGGGCTGTGCAAAGTGCGCATCCTTGTCGAGTCGCAACTCGCCAAGCGGCGCGGCAGAGAAAAAAAGTAAAAAAAAAAACCGATTCCCGGCCAAAAAAGCAGGCGAAAATATGCCTGCCTCAGTGAGGGCACCTACCAGAGGGGTGGTTTCTGGGGGGGGGGGTGTCCCCGGCCTCCCCCCCTCCTCTCCTGGGCTGTGCAAAGTGCGCATCCTTGTCGAGTCGCCAACTCGCCAAGCAGCGTGGCAGAGAAAAAAAGTTAAAAAAAACCTGATTCACGGCCAAAAAAGCAGGCAAAAATATGCCTGCCTCAGTGAGGGCACCTATCAGAGGGGTGGTTTCTGGGGGGGGGGGTCCCCGGCCTCCCCCCCTCCTCTCCTGGGCTGCGCATCCTCGTCGTCTCGCCAACTCGCCATGCCATGCGGTGCGGGTGGGGGATCCAAAATGGGGCGACCACAATATTTATTTTGAAATCGCGTGGTCCAAAAACACACCAAAGCACCACAGAAACATGCAAAAATACCTATTTTAAAACTGCCTGAATTTTTACAGTTAGCAGCAGTGGGTTTTTCTTGCAACCAAACGTCTCCATTGATTTTATTTTATTTTCTTTTTTTTTTACCTGCGCAATGATGGGCTGGCCATGGGAGTGGACCATGCAAATTTTTGGAGCCATTCCACCAATTGCATGGGCACTTGGCCAGGTTTTGACTGAGACTTCTGGGATGTGCCAGTCGGGCATAAAAAGCCACTAACCCTAGCCCAAACCCTAACCCATATGCCAGTACAGTGTCCTTCTTAGTGGGTCAGAGAGGCACCCAGAGGTGCACCCCAGTAACTCACCCTAACCTTACCAGTAACCCTAAGCCTAGCCCTTGCGCTAACCCCTAACCCCAAGCCAGATCTGTGTACTCGCATTGCACTACAGCAAGTACACTTCCCTTCTTAGTGAGTCACAGCGGGCACCCGTAGGGGTCCTCTCTCAGTTCGTTCCCCAGCCCAAGTGTACTGCAGGCAGTGAGTCACAGAGGCACCCGAAAGAGAGGTGCCTCTGCCTGCTGCAACTGCAACTTAATGGTATGCATATCCAATTGGCTATGCATGCCATTTTGTAGCGGGCCAGAGGAGGCACCCACCCCAGAGAGGTGCCTCCAGGAGCCCGCTTTCCCTTCATGGCGGGCCAGAGGAGACACCCACCCCAGAGAGGTGCCTCCAGGAGCCCGCCCCCCAAAACCAATACTAACGACAGACGAAAAACCGACAAACGAAATGACAAATTTTTTGAAAATTTCACGAAAAACGGAAACGAGCTGAAACGGGCCGGCTCCGACACACGACAACTCGAAACATAATTTTTCCTGGTCGTGCCCATCTCTAGAAGGTAACAAACAGACTTGCTTCTTTTGCAAAAGTGGCCACAGTCAGAGCGAAATAACTTTTTTTCAGATTTTCACAAAGTTGGATACTTTTCACTAGTAACACTGAGGCACTATGCAGTTAGGCATATTTTACAAACAGCTAATTACCGGATTTAGGAGTTCAGTTCCCCACTACAGGCATTCCAAAACAACAGCCAATCTGTGTAGTCTTAGCTAAGCTTCACAGTCTCAGGATGCCTCCAGGTGAAAATGGTAAACCACTGCTAGGTAGTATTGTCTACCTAGAATCCCCCAAAGGGTTGCCATAAGTCAGAAATGACTTGAGAGCACACAATTATTATCAATTACCTAATTGTTTGACATGAACATGGAGGAATGGGACAAATGTGTTATTTCCTGTTCTGCAGAAACTTCAAAGTTTCTGAACCAGTTTCAGTTTTGTCCAGTTTTTTTTTCCATTTTGTTTGTGAGCTTTCTCCTTAAGAATCCAAACGAAAGTCCATACAGGTATGTTTCAAGGTATCCTTATATAAGCACCTATGGATTTAGTGTGCTATATACAATGACCATCAAGAAAACCATTAGAATAGCTACACAATACACTGCAAACCAAACATCCAGGTCAGACTCGTCACTTGAAGCTTGCTGTTTATTCTTTGCAAACTAAGAAGTCCATGCAATTTTTTTTAAAAAATAACAGAAATGGACACACACATATATTATTAAAAGGCGCATACAAGAGTTACACAACACTGGAGTTAAGAGAGTAAATTTTGTTAGAACAAAGTTCAGTTCCCCATGAGACTATTTGTTTCATAATAGGAGTTTTAAATAGGTCATTGCCTAGTAAACCTTATGATTAAAGGTCAGATGAAGTCAAGCCGTACACTGAAATAAAATGACATGTATATTGATATATATATATATTTCTCTATCCCATCACCTTTATGGTATTTTAAAATAAAAATAACCCCTGGAACGGGGCTGCAGAGTCCCTTACAACCGTACTTTATAAATGGTGGCCACACTATGTTTACCCTCTGGTGAGCTCCGCGGCTCTTCGACATTCCACTTATAAATGGAGAGAACATGCCTGCTGAAATCACAGCAGCAGCAGCACAGCAAAGCCATGAAAAGAAGTCTTTATTCATTCTATAATAAGCTGATAAATAAGTACAAGGTCATCATCATTTCAAACCTGAAACAAAGCCCTTCTCCCAAAAAGAATTCCGTTTTTTTTTACCCCCGTTTGATGACATTGGTACAGTATTACAACTCTCTGATATGAGGTTCGTAGTGAATCTTACACACATAGTAACAGAAAGCTCCACCTTTTAACAGGTTCTCTGCCTTGTTACAGTGGGAAAATGAAAGTGAGATAAGCAGCACCCTTCTGCTAGTGGACAGGACATTTCCTCCTTCTTCCGGGACTCTTCTGAACGCTGGGTGTAGGGATAACATTACCAGGTGAATATACCAGCCCACCCTGTCACAGGTCTGCTCAGTATGGAAGAGAAGCAAGAGTTCTGATTCATATAGAAAGGCACGGGGAACAAAGACTTTTGTGCTTCTTCTTACATTATCTTTCAGCTGTTCCTTCTTAACTTCCAAAGCCATTATTTAAGAGTATCCATCAAGTGCAGTATGGTACACAAACCACATGAAAACAGAAAACTCACAGAACCCATGTAACTCCCCTCCCCTTTCATGTTGGCTACATTCCGTGTCCAGCATTTCATTATGTTACATGGTTACTGGGAACATGACCGTGTGGATGGCCCTGGCCTTCATCTCCAGAGGCATACTTTTATACTTCAGGATTGTTTCCACTCCTTTTAGAGCTGCTCTTTCAACTACGAGGAAATCAAGAAACAGCCCCCGCCCTCACATACCAAGGAGAAGGACTCTCCACACCAGCAGAGCAGGACTGCAAGCACTAGATAATATTCCCCTTTCTTTAATCTGACCCCAATTGGCTATACCTGGTGGTTTTACTAAATTATACCCCAATTGCCAAATGGAGGACAGGGTTTTTTTTTTGTTTTTTGCATCAACCTCACTCCTCACTGGCCAAACAGACACATATATGTTTTCAATAAGAGCCAAATGGAAAGAAGGTGTGAGTGGGTGTGCACGAACCACACACCTTTGTTTGAAGGACTGGGATATGAAACCTAAACCTCTGCTTCAGATACAACTTTACAACAGTCCCACTGCTCCGTTCCTCATCAGAGGGACGTGCCTGGCAAAAATCACTTTCCAAAAAATTCAAATCTAAAATTCACTCCTGACACACATAAATACACACACACAAAATCTCTGGAGCCTCTCTGTTCCGAATTCAGCTTGCACATAAGGCATTTCTCCCTCCATGCATGATAAACATCTTTCTTCCGACACCAGGTGCATCACTTTACTTGCATGAGAAAGCAATGCAGAAGTTTTACAGTCCTTGGTGTTTCTCGGAGACTAGAATAACGAACAATTCCAGTCTATGCACCACAGACCTGTTCTCTACATTTTTAGGATTTGTTACACTAATGAAATAAACCAGGTGAATTCAATTTCATGTCACGCTGTATTCATGTGGGGTTTTTTTGGGGGGGGGGTGTCAGTGTGTGCACCCTTTTGGGAAAACTTTCAATCTGTTTTTAAACTGTGTTGTATATCGGTTGGGGATGGGTTGGGTACATGGGCTTTTGGAATTCTTGAAATCTGGCAAAGCACTAGACCAGAATGACAAGGGGAATCCTTGCAGCCTGATGCGCACGCATGGCTACTGACACACTCGTACACAGAAGGGTGGAGAAGCAATTTAGTAAGAGCTGAAACTGACCAGATACATTAACTAGGCATGCAAAGATGGGAAACAGGTTCAAGAAAGGGCATGTCAGCAGGGTTGAGACACTCAGACTAAAGGGGCATGGCTTGCAAAGGAGGGAGACAGAGACAAACATGAATTCACACAGACCCAGGGTAGAGAAGAGGGGGAGCGCAGAAGGCACACAAGTGATCTACGTGAAAGAAAGGATAGTGTGTGCTATTTACATACTTGCCCATAAGTGGTTAAATAACTTTCTGGGCAGTTTACTACTTAATTAAGCAGGTTATACATTACATTTGTGTCCCAGCAACTTGGGTACTCAATTTACTGACCATGGAAGGATGGAAGGTTGAGGGCATCTTATGATGGTTACCTGGGATTCAACTGGTGGGTGAGCAGAGTTTTGGCTGTAGATAATGGGTGCAAAGCTTCCTTAAAAATTCTAAATACGGTATTTGGACATCAACTAAGACTGTGGTTTTGTAACTTGTGCACATATTCCTCCTTTTAAAGAGATCACGATTTATGTGAAATGATCCATTCTGCATACCAATCACTGGCGGAATGCCTATTACCTTATGGAATATTTTACAACAAATGTGTTCATGTGAACTAATTCCCAGCAGAGTAGACTTCTACCTCATTTGTTATTGCTACTTTGTAACGATTCTGTAAAAGTCAACATAATCTATGACCATGACGTAGTTTGTTCATTTGGCAAGAAAAAGCTATTTTGCAAATATACTTATTTGGGTTTCTGGTTTTACTTTTCTTTTTAAATCAAAGGCTTGCTAACTAGCAATGTAACAATCCAAATTTTGTACTCATCAAATAATGGGTGTTTTATTTTTTTATTTTTTTAAAAAAAACTAATGTAACATTTAGATGCGTTTTAAAAAAACAATGTTCAAATGTTCTGTATTTAGCATTAACAAAAATTTGTTAGAATGTGTTTGGGAAAGAGGCACTAGGAAAGCTTACTGTACTTCATTCTGTTTGAAAATCCTGTCATAAGATTTTTTGAATGTCTAGAATCCAGCTGAATATTTTTACGCACGAGTTAAGTAAAATAGCATACCTCAGAGTACTGAATAGTCACTGGCTTTCAAATTAAATTGCTATGTGCCTGCGGAGTCACAAATTTGGAATGCTGCTAGGCATGCCTTCAGGGACTTGTTAACCAGTGACTATTTGCCTCTCCAGGTTACACCATTGCACTTACAGAGGTGTAAAAGTTCAATTGTATTCTAGCTGATATGTAACAGTTACTGTATATTTCATGCACAAATGTCCTTTCAAGCAGCTGTGCTTGCACATGGTTTTTCTTATTAATGGTGGATAGCTCACTGTAAATATAGGGTTTTACAGGTTACTGTACTTTTCTCTATAATAAATATTAGAAGAAAGATTATGGGGAGTCAAGTTTATAAATGCTTATTCTATCTTACGTTGCTCCACCACCAAGTTCTTATATTGCTACTCTAAATCTGGATGCCCAATTTTAATCATTCCCACCATCGCTATCATCTTAGAACTGTAGAGTTGGAAGGGACCCTATGGATCAACCAAGCCCAGCCCTTATCAAGGAGACACAGTGGGGTATTGAACTCCCAACTCTGATTTCACTGCCGGAGACCAGAGTTCAATTGAATGTCTATTAATTCATAGCCTATTACCTGACAGTTCATTAACTGGCAGTTTTCCCGACAGCCTATTACTACTCAACTGTATTGTTGGTTTGCTTGCATGCTTCCGTGCCAAAGTATTAATGTTAACATATAAGGCCCTTAATGATGTCAGACCTTGTTACTTGTCAAGAGCTCCTCTCCCTGAGACTTTTTAGCCACGCCACTCAAGTGATGGTGCTGTGGGTTGCTCCCATGAAAGGGTCTGGAAATCTTTAATTAGGAACCAGGCCTTCTCAGCGGTGGCCATTACCATTAAGAAATGCATTGCCAGCAGAGGCGTGCCAGGATCGTTCTCTCCTAGCATTGAGAAAGCCAATCAAAACCCATCTCTTCAAAGAAGCTTTTCTGTAGACCCTCCCTATATGACGGTCTACTACAGGCATGTCCAAATTTCGGCCCTCCTGATATTTTGGACCACAACTCCCAGAATTCTAAGCTTAGATTGCCAATGGCAAAGGACTGTGGGAGTTGCGGTCCAAAACATCTGGAGGGCCAAAGTTTGGACATGCCTGGTCTACTATGTTGCTTATTTTTTATTTTGTTTTTTGTTGCTGTCACCATGGGGGAGGGGATTATGTTATTTTCTTTCTATTATATTTGTCTGGTTGCATACTGTGCACTTTTATACATTCATCCGTGTAAGCCGCACCGAGTAGTGGCATGCTACTACTATTAAGTTTCGAGAGATTCAGCTACAACAAACAGCATTAACAGAAAAACTGAAACTGAAATGGAAGAAAGAAAAAGGGCTCAACTTTTCTTTATAATTTTTTTTCAAGTTCTCAAGATTTCCTCCAAACCCACCTACTCATGCCTGTTTCTGGAGAGCTATTCTAAGCATGCATTGTTCAAATAACTGTTTATATATAAAGAGGACAAAGGGCACACGCAATTTGGAAGTTAGGAATTGAAGAAAAAAAAACAACATAGAGAAACAAGACAGAGAAAGGCCATCTCTTAGGCCCTCTGCCTCTCTGAGCATTCTACTCTAGTTGGTTCAACCAGCAAAGAAAGAAAGAAATTCAACAACTTCAATCATGGCTATCTATTTCATCATGATTACAAATATCTAAAACAAAATAATTATTTTAATTCACTGAGCTATTGCATTTTCTCCTAACAGCAATCCTGCCGTTGTTTACTTGATTCGTACTACTATAGACTGATCACACTGTTTGGAAATCCTCTGACTCATTTTTTTTATGGTAGAAAATTACTCAAAAGCTCTGAACTTGCGTTATGCATTATCTTCAGTCTGCAGATGGCCAGTATCCACACAGCTGATGGCTAATTAAATGTGTACTTTTAAACTATTTAATTCCAAATGTTTCTCTCCAAAAGCAGTCCAAATATTTAACCTAGACATAAGATGCCTCACCTTATCTTTAAATAAATTCCATGGAGCTGATTCCCCTGAGGTGATGCATACAAAAGCTTCTGTGATCTCAACCAAAATGACATGGTAAACACAATAAGTGAAACATGTGTGACACTTACTGAAAGTCTATTCATACTGTAAGCCAAAGCATAACTTTCCATCTGTCCCTTAGTAGCAACAACGCATCCCTACTGAAATTCTTGGGAGAGGCTTGGTAGGTGTGTGCATGAATGCATCACAACCCCATCCAGCATCAGTACTTTGTTTATAGGGAGGAGCAGAGAGAAAGTTACACTTTAGCATTACTCTATGAACAGGATTTCAGACACTGAAACTTTTTCTAGTGTCACAGAAAGCTAGAAAACGGGTTAGTACACATAAAGCTACACAACAGGAAGATCTAGCTCAATATTATTCATTCCAACCAGCAACAGATCTCTAGGGTTTCAGGAAGTAAACATTTAGTCGTCCTAGGGTTGCTGACGGTCCTCAGAACTCCATGTAAAAGCAAAAGCAAAGCAAAGTGTTCTGCTTAAATACCACCCCATACCACTTCAAGCAGTCTCTGGGCGGTTTACAGTTTAATTACAGTATGCAGGCTACACATTGGCCCCCTTCCCCAACAAGCTAGGCACTCATTTTACCAACCTCGGAAGGATGGAAGTCTGAGTCAACCAAGAGCCTGCTACCTGGGATTGAACCCCAGGTTGTGAGTGCAGTAATAGTTTGATCCATTCCCATATCAAACTTATCCAGCCTTTATAAAAAGTGGAGGGGGGAGGTCATTGTAGAGAAAGTACCAAAACCAGATATTGCTCCAATACAAACCAGTGAACAATCAGATTAAGAACCTCAATCCTATAAAACAGAACCTTTTTGTAAAATACAATAAAATTCAAAAACAAGATTACTGGAACACTTGCAACTAGAAATGAGTCTTCTAGGAACTGTAGTTAGAAACAGAGATGGGCACAGTTTGTTGCATGGTCCCTCACCCCAACCTCTGGCGGGCTGCCGCACTCACAATTCAGCACGCCCTGCCTGGATCCTTGGTTAGTCAGTCAGTCAGTCAGTCAGTCAAGTAGTGTTTCCTGGGAGTTATAATTCTTTGGGAGACATCCTGTATCAAATTTGATGGGCAACAAGACAATGGTTCCCAGAATCCTCCATGTCCAGTCACAGGAATTAAAGGCCAGAGAACTGGATGCAGGTAAATAACACAAAAATGCTTCTTGGAGATGAGGAGCTACAGATGTGCTATTTGGTTCTGGTAACCTAAAACTCTATTCTGGGGAATTCTTGGAGGACTTTGGAGACTGCAACTCAAAAACAAGAATGCACCTCTATTTACCATTAATGCAGAGGCACCACAGAATAGTTTATTTATTTATTGTATTTATTTTGAATATTTTTACCCCACCTTTATCCATTAATACAGGGCCAGCAAGGGGGACAGTTTTATTAATAGGCTGCGGATCAATAGCAGCATCCAGGTCAGCCTGGATATGAACAATTTTGGCTGTAAAGTGTTGTGCAGATTCTTTGCAGTGAGTTTCAGAGTGATCTGTATTATCCACCTGTTGGTTAGCATGTAACATACTCTTGACTATTCGGAAAGCTTGGCTGGGCGATTCTGTGCCGAAGCAATTGTGGTAAAGAAAAAGGCTTTCTTTGCTACTTCCACTGTCTTGGAGTAATCCTTCCAACGGCCTTTTACTGTTTCTTTATCTGCTTCAGTTTGGGTTTTCTGCCAATGCCTTTCAGCTTTATGGGCTACCCATTTTAATTTTACCAGTTCCCCAGTAAAAAAGCAGCCCATTTGGCTGTACTTCAAGGAAGAAGATGTTTAGGAGCAAAAAGTTTAGATGCTAAAAGACTGGGCCATTTTGAATACAATAGAGAATAGAGTTTTTATTGTCATTATGCATATGCAAGATATGCACAACGAAATTAGAGTGCTGTTCCACAACCCACTCTAAACAAGGAACCATACAAAACACATAAAACACCATACAAGATATTAAAAACTCTTAAAATCGCTTACAAAATTTAAAACACTACATGTTTTAAATCTCGTATGAAACCATGCACGTACTAAACCAGGGGTCCTCAAAGTTTTCAACCAGCGGGCCGGTCCACCACCACCCAGACACCACTGGGGGCCGGATCACAGTCCAAAAGCAGCTGCAGAGGTTGGCTTGCTCACAAAACAGGGGGTAGGTGGGGGGTTGCAATTGGTCCCAGGGGCCGGATTCAGGACCTTGGGGGGACGCATTCGGACCCGGGGCCTTAGGTTGAGGACCCCTGTACTAAACAGTAAACCAGAGGGTTTCCAGTTCTTTCTTGGAGGTAACTCCCAGCTCGAGAGAAATCAAACAATTTAAAAGAAACTAGAAGATGACAGAAAGACAATGCAAACCCTGTGATGACAATCAAACCGTTATATGTCTGAATGGGGCTGCAGATTTGTCGCTCTGGAAATCTCAACTGAAGTTTAACTTCTCATATGCAGTCACAAGGAGGACACCGGTGAACAAGTATCTCATGCATGATTATAATTATGCAGACTGTAACAAAACAAAAAACACAGACTGCAAAAAGTGAAGGAATTGTCTGTAGTTCTTTTAGTTGCAAAATATGGAAGATCTAATCAAACAGAGCTGACAGAGCTCTTATAATTCTGCAAGGGGATTTAAAGCTCAAAAGCCAACTAAAAAAGGAGGGCTTTCACCTGCCAGCCAAATGGTTTTAAGAAGGGAGCCAACCTAACTTCATGAAGCAAGAAAATCAAGGAGCTGGGAATGGCCACCAAAATTGCTTTCTCTTGGCTTCTCACAAAGGCATGTGCCACTGTAGAACAAAGTCAAGACATTTCCAGGAATGGGTGCAGCTGGTGCACAAGCTGTAACTGGGCCAATGCACTCCTGGCTGTTTCAGAAACCTAGGAATCCAGGCTCAGGGATGACTATAGCACTACACCCAAGCTGTAAACCTGACCTTTCAAGAGAATGTAACAGGGTGATTTGATTTATATCAAATCAAATTAAATCATGGTTTAAATTTAAAAGATCAATTTTAATACCAATTATGAATAAATTGATCATTAAAAATACATTGATTATATGGATGAATTCCTATTTCCTGCTTTCTGTTATGGCTCAACAGGGGAACCTTTCCCTGCCAGAATTAAGCTTAAATGTGTTCAACCCATGTAGTTCACTGCAGATATCAGCCAGTGCTTTACAACCTAGCTTCCTTTGAGTGGTTTCATGTAGATGTCAAACAGCAAGAAGAGCAAAGCAGTACCCTGAGGGTCACCACAGGCATCAAAAAGGAATCTCCCACCATCACGAAACAGAGGGAAGAAGTAACAAGATGCACAAGAAAGTATCTGAAGACATTTAGCATTTAAATTAAATAAGAAAACTTAAGTGAAGGGATAAACACAGTGTAGCCATATTTGTGGGTCATGCCAAATTACTCAGGATGCTGAAAATTCAGTCACCCTGGAAAGGGTTCCAAAATGCTTTTTTGAAACAAAGGGAACCAGAAATAAAATAGGAAATGCTGTATGTTCAACTTGCCCAATGGAAAAACAGCAACAATCCTAATTTTGCGCGCGCGCGCGCGCGCGCGCGCACACACACACACGGCATTGGAAGGGATATATGGAAGGGATTTTTAAAAATCATGCAGACTGGTTAAATCATGAAAATATTACCCCACTTCTGCCAATGGTATCTCTCATATTTTACTGTCAGTGGCTGGCTGAGAAAATGCATTCTTTATTAAAATAAATATAAAATTATGATATGCTCTTTGGAAATTATTTTAAAATCAACTTGTGTGTGTGTGTGTGTGTGTGTGTGTGTGTGTGTGTGTGTGTGTCTGTGTGTGTTGTGTTGTGTTGCGTTGTTACAGTCGTGACCAACCCTTCGTGACCTCATGCCCATGGAGTTTTCTTGGCAGGAATACTGGAGTGGCTTGCCAGTCCCTACTTCAGACGCCTACAGCACCTGGTATTCCCTGGTGGTCTCCCATCCAAGTACTAACCAGGGCTGAACCTGCTTAGCTTCCAAAATCAGGCAAGATCAGATGTGCTTGGGACATCTAGGCTGCTGCAAAATCAACTTTAGCGCTGTAATAAAAAAGATATTTTCTACTAACTTTATACCAAGACAAACATTTGTTAGAGCTAAGACCCTGACAAAATTTTACCTACTGCAGTCTGCAACCCTAGGAATCCAGTTATCATCTTTGTTTAAAATATTCGGCTCATTTGCCAAACAGGAAAAGCACAGTGAGTGACAGGCTTGAGAACTATAAGCTGATACACTGTAATAGTTATGATCATGAACTGAAAACCAGAAACTCACTCAAAACTGAGGTTAGCTATGAACTTGTGACACCATTAACCTTACAGCTATCAGTTTCAGTATCCCACCTTAAATCAATCAAAATAATCCCGATTTCTGGGTGAGAACAGCAGGGAAGCTTGCCAGTAAAATGACACATTATTTTGAAAATGTTTAATATGCTTTTGTATCATACCGTTATTTCTATAATACCATCAGTAGGCTCAATCCATTAATTAAAGCCATCCAGATTAATGCCAACACATCATTCTTCACGGCAAAAGCAACACAATAAAATTAACAGAATACAATATAAAAACAGACAATTAACACCAACAACCATACACGGCCCTCAAACTCAGTGCAATCAAACCAATAAAGTGAGGAGCAAAGGCAGCAAATTGAATGGGGGAAAATGGAAGATGACACAATTGGGGTAAGTCTAGTGGTGGCAATTATCACCATCACCATCACCATCACCATTACTGAATGGCAAAGCTGCAAGAGACCCTACGGTTCATTAAGTTCAGCTCCTCTCAAGAAGGCACAATGGGAAATTGAACTCCTCAAATTGAACTTTGTAGCCAAAAATCTAAGCCACTGAGTTATGATAAGACTGTACTCTCTGTCTGATGCATTGTATATACCAGGGGTTCCTAACCCCTGGGGCGTGGACTGGTACTGGGCTGTGTCCTGTTAAGGAAACATGCTGCAAAGCTTCACATTAATAAGGGTGTGAAGGACCTTCCCCATTCCCTGCATAGCCCACTCAGTGGCGAGCAAGGTTCCCTTTAAGGCGTGTGCTGGAGTGGGAGCATACACTTCTCCCCCTTCCGCATGGGGCTTTCCCTTTCATGCACATCCATCCACTTTTGTTTTGGTCACCATGGAACCAGGGCAAGAGGGGGGAGTTACACATGTGAAGACAAGAAGAAGCTCCATGAGAAAAAAAAATTAAATAATCCCAAAACCACCATGGCTGGATCTGTGGAAACATTATCTTCACAAAACCTGTCCCTGATGCCAAAGGGATTTCAGACCATTAGTATATATCAAGCCTGCACAACAGGTAGACCGTGGGCTACTGGTAGCCTGTGAAGGGTTCTAAAGTAGCCCGCTGGTCATCAATTTAAAAAGTGAGGGGATAAGTTCTCCACCCTCCCTCCCCCATCCCAAGGACCACCACTGCCCCAGCAAAATTCTGGGTCTGCCAGCCCACTGTCTCAGCCAAGCGGGTTCAAGGGTCATGGCGCATTGAAATCTGTTCTTTCCAGAATGGATTAATTGATTTTCAATGCATTTCTATAGGAAACCACTGCTCTACTTACACTTTTTAAAAACTTATGAGCATGTGCTCGGAACGGATAAAATTCGTAAGTAGAGGTTTTAGTGTAGTAGCCCTCAGGCACTTTGGTCCGGAAAAAGTAGACCTCGGCCTGTTCAAAGTTGAACAGCCCTGGTATATATAATAAGATTCCAGCCAACACCTATTTAACTAAGCAACTGACTGATGTGGTTTGATAATCAATATTCCTTCTTTTAAAACTGCAAGGCAGATATTATCCCAACCATGGTCCACTTCAGAAATTCTGAGTGTCGTCCTTAGCAGTTTAGCAAGTGGCAGCATGTGTAAGCTAAAGTCGAAGCACTTAGGGCCTAACTTGTATTGCTTGCGCCCCACACCTTCAGCTCAACAAGACAAACCATGTGGATGATTCAACTCAAAAGATAAGGCTATACATCCAGTTCTGCAGGTGCTGTCATTTTTTATTTAGCAGCTAAATGAGAGGCTTTTTTTAGAAACAGGAAGTGTGTTCAGTGAGCCAGTCACCCAACCCATCAGAGCATAAAAAAGCAACTGTTACATCGTCTCTTTAGATTTCTAACAGGCCCTTATTTCATTCCTCTGTTCAAAACCAAAACAGCCAATATTCTTACATATTAACCAGTATGTGTGTTATAAACAACGCAGGCTTAAGCTAATCTACTTTTAAAAGAGAAGGACAAGCATACTAGAATCAATATTCAAAACCAATTTTTGTAAAATTTTGTTCAACCACTGAGAGCTGTATCTCAGTAAGAGTATACCACCAGTGCACTAGTTTTTAAAAAAATACACCATCAAAACAAAACTGAAAATAAAAATGAGCCATCTTTACATACTATTATTACAAATGTCGGTCCATGTTAAGCAATCTTAAATCCTATACATTTTTGTAACACAGTCAAGCAATTGTTGAGGCTATTTCCATCAAGATAACTGGGAACTAAACACTTGTTGACAAATTTATCAAAACATTAAAAAGTTAAAATTATTTTATTAGAGAATATATACATTGTATTTCATCACTTCATAGTATAAATCTAAAAACAGCAGAAACAGCTGCCAGTGTTAGAATCAATTTAAGGGATTATGATTTAGTTGGGTATTCAAGGACCATGAGGTGTTTAAGGAGTGATTTACAATTGCCACTCTCCAGAGAGCTTCCACGGCCAAGAGGAATTTAAACCCAGGTCTCCTGAGCCCAAATTGGCACCGTCCACAGTCAGTATACACCATGCTAGCTCAAACCAGGAGTCTTGGCTCTAAAATATCTAGGAAAGCAAGAAGGTTGTTGCCTGAGGGCAAAAGGGTAATGAAGTGCCATACAACCCTGTCTGAAGAGATCTTCAAAACAGGGGACCCACAGCCTCTGAAAATTCTTTGCCTGGTCATCATCACACATATCTGTGACCAGCACAGTGGTGGAAGGAGGCAGCAAAACATCACTTTAAACATTTTCACCTCAATCTCAAGTCAAGAGACTACCAGTCTACAAAGCAGTTCAATATAAAACTAGAGGGCAGAAGAGTCCATGCCTTTATGATTAGGATTTAAGTATGGAACTGGAAAGGCTGACATGACATCTGCATATCCTTATAGGAAGCCTTAAAATACACTAAGCTTTCTGGGGGCTTTGAATCATATAGCTATATTTTGTACTAGGCACAGTTTCCAGCTCATACACAAGGATAGCCTTACATTAAATGATTTGGATGGTCAAATGACTTCTCTGGTTATTATATTACAACAGGACAGATAATCTGTCATTTTTTGGGGGGAAAGGCAGAATAATAGAGAATACAAAAATACAATAAGTAACTGTGGCCAAGCTAGAAGACATGGCAACTCCAAATGGTCATAAGTGCTTCAGGCTAAATAATGACAAAGCTGAACCAAGAAACACACAAAACGACTCAGAAATACAAACCCAAGGGTTTGAATGTGGGATGTGTCAGGTGTAAGCTTCTTAAAAGGATACATCATCCACTATAAGAAAAATGTTAGTCGCTCTATACCAGTCACTAAGGCAATAAAATGTGCAAAAAGAAAAAGTAGCAGGGTGGAAAAAAATACTACAGAATCCTACAAAATAATACAGAATCCTAGAATACGTACTATATTTGGAGGAAAATTTGGTCTTCACTTCACAATGCAGAAGGAGCAATACCTCCTGTCTAGTAGCACTACAGGACAAACTCTGGTAACACCTCTCTTGCTACCAAAGAGTGCGTGAGTGAGTGAGTGAGTGAGTGAGTGAGTGAATGAGTGCTCGCTCACGTGCTAGATTTTACTCGGCCTGATGATAGCTCTGATAATCTCCTCTTCATCATGGAACAACTCAGAAAGGGTACCTATATCCAATTGTTCTGAAGAATGCTTAAGATATAAGCTACCATTCTGTTAAATATGATCCTGCACAAAAATTAAAAGTACCCATGAAAATCCACAACATTCCCGAAATCCTAAAAAAAATTCCAGGTGACAAGTCTCTTCCTTAGTATATGAAGCCTAAAATAAGAAAATGAGAAATGTAAGGACGATCTTATCCTTGTTCTCACATGAACAGACAAGTAAAACACAATTTGGGAGTTTAGTATTAAATTTCACTTTCTTTTTGCAAAAACTGAAGAAATTAGAACAGATTAATTGGAACAAAACTGAACATAAAATTAGAGAATGGGAAGATAGAACTGAGTACAAATACTTTTCAGGTGGAGACAATGGGTCTAAAGCTGGCCCAGCCCACAAAAGCAGCAGAATATGCTCTGTCAGGGCCATGTTTAATGCAAGATTGACATATATATTTTAAAGACAATCTCTGAAATTTAGAACCTCATCAAAACAAAACATTAATACAGCAACCAAAGGACAGGTAGGATTTTTTTATAGATACTGTTTTGCACTAGTAATTTTGCTTTTTTGAACACATGGTATATTTTCAAAAAATTGTATGCCTCACATTTATTAAGCAGCAGCATCCTTTCTAAAAACGTTTCTTTAAATAATAGGGCTTATAATACAAGACCCATAATACAATTACAATCTTGCCAAAAAAAATGAAATATAAAGCCAGATCCTTATTCAAAACTATTTATACAACAAATCAAAATGCAGTCACCAGTGCCTGACACAGCATGCCTCCAATGCATAGCACTTGTCAGTCTGTTCCCGTTTTGGGGAGTTATTTCACTGACAAGTCACTCCGGTGTTCACATTGCATTAAAACTGAAGTAGAATATAGTAATGTTTTCTGTCTCGTCTCCAGTCTTCCCAAACCCTATTTATACAGTTTTTTATGAGGAAGGAATGGCTTATAACGAGTACTCTCAAAATATGGATAGCCTTCCCATCATTCATCATGTCCAGCATGCCTCCTAGGCCCATGTCTATTACACCAGGATCATCTCCTTCCCTCTCATCTGCTTGGTGCAGACTTCCATGTCAACCCGCATAAATGCCCAGCAGGCTGTAAAGCTTTGAAAAAGGGTAGCCTCTCACACCTCGCCTTCACGGTAATAACAATATACAATGGTACCTTGTATAAAGGAATTAATTGGTTCCAAATGAAATTCTGTTAAGCAAATTTTCCTCTATACAAATTTTCCATAGGAATGCATTGAAAACGGAGTAACCCCTAATCGTGACCATTTTTATGTTATACGGATTTGCCCCATAGGTGATTCTGTTAAGCAAATTCCCCTTATCTCCGGAATTTTTTATGTTGTACAGATTTTATGTTATACAAACCGTTTGTTATATGAGGGTCCACTGTAAAGATTTAATGTAAATCTGGACATGAACACTTGAACTCATTCATGTCCAAATTTACCAGAAATCCTGATGTGAAAACTATTTCAAGAAGCAATTGAATGACAATTGAGATGAGAAAAAATAATATAGCCAATGGCAGAAACTAGAGATGGGCATCACACGAATTGTCCCATTTTGTCAAAATTTGTACATGCGGCAGCACTTCTGCGTACCTGCTGCCCCACTAACTTGCTGGTGTGTGCTGGCTGAGTCCTCATCCTCAGTCAGCTGGCTAGTCAAAGCAGAAGCAGGGACTTCCCTTTCCCACCTCCTCCAGTACCCAACAACTCAGATAACAAGGTGGGACCCAAGTAAGAAGACCCAGCCACTCTGTGTCAGCAAGTGAATGGGGCAACCAGCTGGGGGTTAGGGATAGAGGATGTGTGGCACCTGTGGTGTCTCAAATACGAATTTCGACAAAGTGGGGCAACTCAAGTGGTGCCCATCTCTAGTAGAAACGGTAAAAACACATATAACAATTTCAGATCCCTTACTTTTAATTACAATAATAAGAGTAAAAGTAGTTAATTTTTTGTTAGTTATGTTTACGTACGGTCAAAGACCAAAGTAAAATAAATAAATACAAAATACAAGTAGCAAATAAAGCGAAAAAAGTAAAAGTAAACAGCAGGCCCCTCTAAGTTACAATTAAAAGAACGTACTAGCAGTGTAATGTGACAGGAAAGATTATGAACCTTAGTTTCTAGGGTAGCAGTGACTAACCTTAACATTAGCACTATCTCTTGTCACATGATGAACATATTTTTAAAATAAAAGTTATTTCCAAAGCTTTTAATATAAATGTGTGTGTGTGTGTGTGTGTGTGTGTGTTAAAAATTTAATGGATTAAGCTGCATTTGAAATGCTTGAGCCCATTATTGCACTCATGATTACTGTCAGTTCAAGCAGCCTCGATTAACAACAAAGTGAAGGTGCATGTGCTACTATCCTCTCCCTCACTTTTAGTACGAATGCTTCGCTTGAATGGTCAAAAGGCAAGGGGAAGTCGTGGCTATGCTGTTCATTTAGGTTAAGTGTGCAACTTCTCCAGCATCAATTTTCTTCTCTTTTCCATTTATGTAAAAGTGGAGACACATTCATACAGGAAACATATATTGCCTGACATGGAAGTGTTTAAAGCTTTGAATCTGCAGCTTTAGGTATGCACAGATTTGATTGGAAATTGCTACTCAACACACCTCTCTGGGAATAAATGTTCCTCATCCATTTAAGAAGCAACTGATGTAACTCAGTAGGAAACCATGTTTTGAGTAATGAAACATTTTGAGATAGAATGCTCTCACCTCTGGTACTTCCACAATGATAGACTTTGAAATGAAGTTCTAGGATCATCTCTGTCCCAACCTCAAGCTTCTCTCTCTCCACACAAGGTCTGCCCAGTCTATTTATCTACTTATTGAACAAAATTAAGCCCTATGTGAGCACACACTGACCACTATCCTACTAGTAGTCCCAAACAGAGAAACCCCAGCGATTTAGTGAGACTTACTTAAGTGCTGATTTGTCACTTGGCAATTGATTCTACAGGTCTATCCTAGTTGGAAGTACCAACAGGACAATGATCATAACAAGCATGGTTTTTTTCACAATTAACTAGTGTGGAGAAGATTGTAATAAATTATAAAAAGATATATTTAATTCAACATGAAAATTTAAATGGAGCTTCCTGTTAGCTTTCTTTAAACCTTACTCCTAATTAAAAGAAAATCACAACCTTCTATAATATTTTATACACATTCTGATGGTACTTCAGAACTACCTTTCTAGAAATATCTGGGGGATACGATAGCTATTTTTAGACCTCACATAGACTATAAGTGAAGATATGCGTGTGCATCATTATTATCACTGATTAATATTTCGGGGTGGGTGGGTGGAATCTATCTGACTTCCAGTGTTTTAGTTTTTTTTGTAGGAAGGTCAGTGAGTTTATTTTGCTGGGGAATACATTCTACTTTTCCTGAAACATTTTCTCATTTGAGTAAGTGAACAAAATCTTCAAATTGTTTTGCCCTTCCACCACCAGTAACACTGCAAAAAGTTATACAATGGAAAGTTTGGACATCTCCTTTGCACTATTAATAATTCATCAGCTTTTCAGGGGTTTTTTTTTTGACACCTTGTACTTAAGGATGGACCAAAGTGCCTGATATTGGTCCACTATTTCATGGCACTGCAAACTTGGGGGTGGACAGAAAAGCCATTCCGAGAGTATCTGCAGACTCTTTCTTCCAAAGCAGGGGTTGGGAATCTTTGGCCATCCAGATATTTTGGACCACAACTTCCACAATCATTAGCAATATAGGATCAGAATTATGTTAGATGCAGTCCAACATTTGAAGGGCTTCAGTAATGACTGTACCCACAGCTTGGCATGTGCACAATCAACAATCTGAAAAGAGTCTACAGTAGAGAAGACAAATTATTGGCCAAGAGCATCTGTTTTTTAATTCACAGTTGCAAAGGGTTGGTGAATCAGCCCTGTGCAGCATCATATACTGTATTCTGGAACTTAGTGCAAGCTTCTCCTAGACTAGATTCAAGCAGTCTACACTTGAAGGTACAGTAAGTAAAACAGAGCTTTACATGGTTGTTTTATAAGATGTAGGAAAAAATTGCAGCATTGTATGGCAACTGAGATACCTGCTTGTGTTTGGCCCTTTAAATAATGGCTCCAAAATTTTGTTATACTGATTTCTGGATATCCGAACCCATATTTATGAACTGGTCTGCAAAGGAGCATACATCTTTAGTTGGTGGAATAGGCATGAGTATCTGCACCATATGGAATTGGTAAGGAAATCTCTGTTGGCTCCAAGGAGGAAGATGAATCAGTACCTAATGGTTGGAGTGAGAGGGTCCTCTTCCGATCTGTGTACCGAGCTGTAAAGAGGATATTGTTCCTGCATAGCCACTGAAAGTATGGATGGGATGGGTGCTGAGGCAATTATGGCCATGACTGGCAATGTGTTAAACTGTATTGATGTATGTTCCTTAGTCAAAATTACAAACTTGGAATATAGTCAATAGTTTGGCAGTATCTGAGGAAGAAGGCTGAACTGACAATGCTGCAGAAGTCAGTTTCGCCAAGGTTGGTACTGTACCAGAGAGTTCAATTGGTTCCATAGCAAGCTGGGCAGTGGTATGTCTGTTTGGATGCAAAATTGAGGCAGTTACAGTGTCTGCTGAACAGACGGTGGTAGCAGTGTGGCATGTGACAAGCAGTACTGAGGGTATCAAGACCTAGAGAATTTGTACCTGTCTCCTGGAACAACTCACTAGGTAATACAAATCCCTTTGGATGCATGGAGAGAGTGAGTGTTCATATCTGTCTGGAGAAGCCCAGCTCCATCTACAAGACGGGGATTGGTTCCATTGCCATAATAATAGGGAGGACAATAAGGGCCTCGGTACGCATGCTTGCTGTGAGCATTAGAATAAAGGCAAATATTCTAAAATGGTTAATTGTGAGAACTGTTGAGACGGCTTTTCAATCTTCTCAAGAGGTGATGGCCATGGTTCACCCTCAGAAATCAAGGCCTAAAGTAGGTTAGTTGTTCAACAGCAGATTTATTTATTTATTTATTTATTTATTTATTTATTTATTTATTTATTTATTTATTTATTTATTTTATTGGACCTAGCCCAGTGATCTGCCTCCAGATCTAATTGAAGGTATCAAAATAATTTGGGGATCCAAAACTGATGAGGCAGAACAGGAGATACAGAAAGCTTTTGTCTCTTGACCTGTTTTCTTTCATTTTTTCGTAGGTTCTCCAGCTGGAAAGTCAGTAGATCTTTCAGACTGATGCTTCAAACTGATATTTACCTGTGGTACCAATGGCCTTACCAGCTTAGAGCCACAGTGTGATGTAGGTGAAGCCAGCATATTACAGTTTACTCCAAAGCACAGGAAGAGCTTTGACTGCCCATCTGATAACTGTATTGATATTTTAAACAATACAATTGGGTACACTTTTAAATACTATTTAAATGAAGAGATAACTAGAAAAGAAAGAAAGAAGCTAAGGAGGAAGAGAAATTGCCTTGGGGTTTTGGTACAAATGATGAGTGAAGGTGAAAAAGGAAGCATGAACGGAATAGTCAAACTTCAAGGATTAGTGGAGGAGGTAAGTGGACAGATTCTGAAACATGTGCTGTCTGATCAGCAACCAAAAAGGAACTAAAGGATTACACTGAGCACTGTGGGCTCCTGCCAAAACTCTGCTAATCAGCTTTGCAAGTTTGTGGAACATACTGAGCAGGCGCAGAAGCTCCCACATTTTTGAATCCACAAAGATCACAAATAAAATGCCAGATTCAAGATAGAGTTCATCTCCTTTATTTCCCCCACCTGCTGCTCTTACCTAGTACTTCACTTCAAACTTTCGGAGAGGGTAGCTGTGTTAGTATTTTCAAGAATTCCAGGCACAAATCAAAGAAAAACAAAACAAAAGATACAAAACATGTGGCACCTTAAAGATTAACTTTCATATTTTAATGTAACGTTACGTAGATGTGTCCACCTCTTCAGACATAGAGCAGCAGAATGAGGTGTGCAATACAATATGTAATGGAATATATGTTTCATACTAAATATTCATTGGCTGTTGCATGTAGGTGTATTTGCACAGGCTTGCATGCAAATATGCCTACATACAACAGCCAATGAATATTTGGTATGAAACATACGGTGTATTCCATTACATATTATTTGCACACTTCATTCTGCTGCTTTATATGTCTGAAGAAGTGGACATGCCCATGATACGTAACATTAAAATTTGAAAGTCAGTAGTTGTTGTGAGTTTTTCGGGTTGTTTGGCCATGCTCCGAAACTTGATGACATCATCAATAAAAACACGGATAGTTGCTGCATCTTCAGAGGGCAAGGAGCTCAGGGGATGTGTTCCCTGAGCTCCTTGCCCTCTGAAGAAGCCAGCCACAGAGTCTGGCGAAAAGTCAGGAAGAAAAACTTCCAGAACATGGCCAAACAGCCCAAAAAACTCACGACAACTATTAGATCCCAGCCGTGAAAGCCATCGAGAACGTTAGTCTTTAAGGTTTTGTGTCTTTTGTATCTTTTCTTTTCTTTTTCTTTGAATTTTGCCTGGAACACTTCAAACTTTATGAGCCTTTAGAGCAGGGGTCCTCAACCTAAGGCCCCGGGGCCGGATGCGGCCCCCCAAGGTCCTGAAACCGGCCCCTGTGACCAATTGCAACCCCCCCACCTACCCCCTGTTTTGTGAGCAAGCCAGCCTCCGCAGCTGCTTTTGGACTGTGATCCGGCCCCCAGTGGTGTCTGGGTGGTGGTGGACCGGCCCGCTGTTTGAAAACTTTGAGGACCCCTGCTTTAGAGGAAGCAACATGGTATGTATTAAGTGATTAAATGTAGTGTATATTACAAATGAGGAACTGTAGAATGCAACAGCTTCTTTAGAAAGTGCCTATTGTACTATATACTTATTTTATAAAGAACTCCTTAATATTTCATACTTCTTGTTTCAGAATTAAACATTGGACACTGGCAGTACCACAGCCATTCCAAAGACACAGAGATTCACAGGAAAAAATTCCGAGAGATTACTTTTCAAATCTGCAGTAAATCTGAATTATAGTTCTCTGCCACAAATGTTTACAGGGGTTTTCTGCATTCAGATGTACTCCATATAACAGGCCTGGCCAACAAGTAGACCGCGGGCTACCGGTAGCCCGCAAAGGGTTCAAAAGTAGCCTGCTGGCCATCAATAAAAAAAGTGAGGGGATAAGTTCTCCACCCCTCCCTCCCCCATCCCAGGGGCCACCACTGCCCCAGCAAAGTTCTCAGTTTGCCAGCCCACTGTCTCAGCTGAGTGGGGCAGTTCAAGGGCCATGGCACAGTCTCCTGCTCGAGCCAGGTGCAAGGGAGCCATGTGCATGGTCATGTGGGTTGCCCCTTGGAAGTGGTGATCTGTGCAAGCATGCATGAGCCCCCCTTGCACCCACCCACACCAGTTGAAGTGGGTGCAAGAGAAGTGTGTGCATGGTCTGCCTTCCCATAGGAATGCATTGAGATATGTGCCCTACAGAACAGATTAATTGATTTTCAATGCATTCCTATGAGAAACCGCTGCTCTACTTACAATTTTTTTAACGTATGAGCATGTGCTAGGAACGGATAAAATTCGTAAGTAGAGGTTTTAGTGTAGTAGCCCTCAGGCACTTTGCGCCCGAAAAGTAGACCTTGGCCTGTTCAAAGTTGGACAGCCCTGCCACATAACATTTTAAAATTGCTAAATGGTATTCAATACCATAAAATATGCCATTATTTTCTTACTGTGTTATGTGATCTGAGATTAAGTTGAGATTCTGAATACTGATACACCTATGGTGCTGTTTATGATATATACCGTATATACTCGAGTATAAGTCAACCCGAGTATAAGTCGGGGCCCCTAATTTAAACCCAAAAAACTGGGAAAATTTATTGACTCAAGTATAAGCCTAGGGTGGGAAATGCAGCAGGGCCTGGCTACTCCTTTGTGAGCTGTGTGTGTGTGTGATGTTTAAAATGACTTTTAGCCACTGAGGCAAGTGCTTGAGTTGGTGGCTAAAAGTCATTTTAAACATTGTTTTAAAATGACTTTTTAATAAGTCATTTTAAACATGGGGGGGTCAGGAGAAGTGGCGCACAATGTTTAAAATGACTTTTAGCCACCGACCCAAACTTGCCTCAGTGGCTAAAAGTACTGACCCGAATATAAGCCAAGGATCCCTTTTTTCAGCCCAAAATTAGGGCTGAAAAACTAGGCTTATAGTCGAGTATATACAGTAACTGTTAAAACATATGATCCACAGCCATAACTGGAAGTCCAATACACTATTTTGATTCCCAAGAACAAAGCAGCACTGCTAAGGAAAGTATATCATTGTTGGACAAATCATATTGTTACATTAAAAGGAGTAGAGGGCTTGTGTTCTTCATAGCATTTCATGTAGAGAAATCTGATCAACAGCATTCTACAATATTGAGCCCTCTTCTAAAATATGTTTGAATAATACATACTTCAAACTGTTTGCTAATTAATTTCTCATAAACAACCCTTCCCACAATGCTTACTCATGGTATACAAGCTACAAAATACAGGAAGCAATGATTACAAAAAAAGAGGATGTTACTCTCATCTATTAAGCAGTTACACTCTTTTTTGGGAGGGGGCACAGCTAATATAAAATCCAAAGTGTTTGACTTCAGGAAGTTTAGTAATCCATTACCAAATGTACTCACTTCACTTTATCAAACAACACCATGTTCTTAACAGAAGGTCATGCAAAACACAAACTGTGCTGTGCACAAATTTGGTCAGTTCACAATTTCATGCCCTGCTATGTGGTATAAATCCCTACTCAATTAAATGAATGAATGAAGTATCACAGCACATATGTACAATTTAAATATGTTTTTCTTCTTCTTCTTTATTCCAAACAGTAAATTACTTTGAGATTTAAAAGATTCTGAATTCAAAATTGATGAGCTTAAGAAACATATCCTTTAGGTTCAAAACTGTTTCTTTCTTTAAAATGTCAGCCCTCATGACCAAGCTCATGCAAAGGTACAAATCTACACTGGAAACCGTTACGTGTTTGTGGTGTCAGTGTTGGGAAAAGGTGTCATCACTGCTTCCTTGGCTAGGAGCATTACACTGCAGCATCCAGGGCTGTGGAGTCGGTAGATAAATGTTCCGACTCTGACTCCGACTGCTAAGTTTTTTTGTACTTCCAACTCCGACTCCGACTCCCCGACTCTGACTCCTCTGTATTAATATGCGAATGTATTTTATACATTCCTTGGGGGAAAGAGCCGACCCCTGTGGGACCCCACAAGGAAGCACCAAGGGATGCAAGACAGCTCCCCCCCCCAAGCTGCACACGCTGGGGCCGGTCTTCCAGGAAGGACCGGATCCAGCTGAATGCTGTGCCCCAGATCCCCACCCCGGAAAGCCAGTCCAGCAGGATACCGTGGTCGACGGTATCACAGGCCGCTGACAAATCCAGGAGGACCAACAGGGTAGAGCAACCTCTATCAGCCCCCTGGAGGAGGTCATCTTGCAGTGCAACCAAGACTGTCTCAGTCCCCCGATATGGCTTGAAGCCGGACTGGAATGGGTCAAGGGCTTGTTCTGCCATCTGGACGGTGGCCACCCTCTTGATGACCTTGCCCAGGAAGGGGACGTTAGCAATCTGACGGTAGTTGGCCAATTCGCCCAAAACCTGGGCAGATTTCTTTAGGGTGGGCACCACCGTCTCCTTCAGGCGAGAGGGAAAGAACCCCTCCCTGAAGGAGGCAGTGGAAATAATGGAAGCCCACTCAGTCATACTCCCTCCCACAGATTTAAAAAGCCGTGCAGGGCAAGGGTTGAAGGGGGAGGTTGCCAGCCTGCAATAAGCCAGGGCCCTGGAGGCCTCAATACTATTCTTACAGTAGAGAAGTCATTAATTATAATTTTTTGTGAATTGGGACATTTAAACTTGCTTTTTAAAAATTCCAATCTAAATTTAGTAGGAGTCGGAGTCGGTGCATTGTTTGCCGACTCCGACTCCGACTCCAGGTACCCAAAATTTCCTCCGACTCCAACTCCTTGACTCCGACTCCACAGCCCTGGCAGGATCCTTTTCTATTCTGTGATTCTGTTGCACTAGGGAGTGAGTATACTGGGAAGTGCATAATGGTGATGGGGAAAACCTCGTTCCCCATGCAAACACATATGCTCCAATGTGTTTTTACATTTTCCTGTGCAGTTATTCAAGTATCTGCCCCAGTTTTACTCTGGTTTATCTCCTTTTGATGGAGAAAAGGTGTTATAAACATTCTTGGACATACCCTGTTGCTCTCCTCTTCAGATTTACACCTTCAGTAGAGATGGGCAGCAAAGCACAGTTCTTGCTGCCCAGGACACAGTATATGCACTGTCTGCACACATACATACTTCTAAACTGGGCTACATTTATCCACCAGTGACATTCCCCATTCTGACAAAGAGCTATGTGTGATATAAGAGAGCCTCAAGGAGAACATTACCCTCACATACAATATCAAGGGCAGCTTCACTTGCTCCTCAACCAATGTGATTTGTGCCATCTTTTGCCAGCAATGCCCGTCTGCATGGTACATAGGATAAACAGGACATTACCCCGTTACTGCTGTGGAAAATTTTTTCCTTCATATCCTTTCACCTTTATGTTCTTTGCACTTTCTTTATTCATGTCAGACCACTGCATAAATAAATATTATGGATATACATGAAATATAAATAATGTATAAACCCATTTGAAATATTATACTGATAAGGCTACTTTTAATCAGAAGTGGGCTACTTCAATAGTGTTGCCTCGGCCCTTTACCCGATCTTGTTTAGTACACGTGACGGGGCATAAATTGCATTTCCATGAAAGCTGCACTGATTGAAGTTCTCCACCGCACAGAAAAATTATTCTGCAGAGTGACAAGTATTACGTTACATCCCCTGTGCAATGGTGAGCAGCAAACTAATCCTTCCTATCCAGAAGCATTGCACTGTAAAGTTGCTGAAACAGTTGTCTGTTTTACAAGACCAGGTATTATAGTCCTTTCGGTGACAAAATGGTTGCATATATAGTAACATCTATTTCTAAACCACCTAATATACTATTCTGCTTTTATAAGCCAACTACAGTGGAAAACCAAAATACTTTCCATTTGATTCTTTCAACAGCCATACCAACATCTGGATCTATTACTCTCTGCATAGAGAAACCGAGAATATCTTATCTAATTCCCACACTTCTATACCCTAACCTAAAGAAACTAAAGCTGAAGCACCAACAAGCAGGGTCATCAAAATGCTTTCACATTGAAGGATGCAAGCATGCACCTAATTCAGCAATAAACACAAACACTTCCACAGGAACTAGATCGAACGACATTGTACAAATGGGTGATGAGTTGCATCTTCACAGCAATACTTGTTACATGCACTCCCAGACACATCCTAAATTTTAACATACAACCAAGGCATAATCAGCTCTAGTGTGCAGCTTGTATTTCCACCAAGTTAATATTCTTTTTAAAAAAATTCACGACACAACTGCATTCAGTCACATAAATCTATATAACATAAGGGTAATAAATCCTCTATTTCTCTCTGAGGAATACTCATTTAATTAATATGCCCAGGGAGTTAAGAGCACAGGGATACACTGAGGGATAGAGTTAATTTATATGTAATACACAAATTCATTTGTTGCAGTACCACAGGAATACATTCAATACTTAAATGAGCTCTAGTGAGACTGCTGTTATATCCTCCAAGGAGACTTGCAGAGTGCAGCCTTATACAATGAATCAGAAGAAATGGCACACACCGCTCAGAACCACCATTGCTAAAATACTACTAAAATACTACTAAAATAACATTTATTGCCTCGAGATTCCTGCCATTTGTCCCAAATGCAATCACAGTGATGCTGCCAAAAATCAGATCAAGAATCCAGTTTTGCCTCACCGTCACACAGAACAGACACTAGGAGAACTGAACCTAACAGCTTCCCCACTGCCCAACATCAACCTGGAGTATTCCAGAAGTATAAAATAAAATACCCCAGCCATGAGATATTTAATTTGAACAGAATTCTTACCAGCACCTTTTTTTTTTAAAGATGGAGTCTGGGTTCACTGTCAATGATGGAAGAATTCATAACACAGTAGCAAGACAGAATACACCAGGGATATGGAGGATTTTTCACGTTTCCTGATAAGGATACTCACGATGGGTGTGATACTCCATTACAGTTGGCATTTCTGGGATACTGCCAACCTGCATGTGTGCCCATGTACACAGAAGACTTACATTAATTCTAACCTGGAAATTGATAGTGCCAAGTGGATTTATTCATTAACTGCTAACTATTGAAAGATTAACTATGACTTCCTGTGAAGCTCTTGCCTAGTTGGAAGTCTTTGCCTCTAGTTTTTTTCCAGCTCTGCAGTAACAGAAGAGCCATCAGATGCTTTCTGTCAGTAAACCAGATGGTGACAACCTGTGGAGCTTTGTCCATTAAGCCACCAAGTAGACCATCACTGAACTTTCTGCATCTGAGAAGTATTAACAGATTGATACATGCTGAATCTAGCTGTTTCTAGATGCAAAATAAATAAATAAATAAATAAATAAATAAAAAGATCTATATTAAATGGCAAAACCATATATCTTGCAATGAGATTGCAATGGAAGCTCTTCAGAAAGTCCTCCTTGTTGATCACAGGCATCAACATAATATCATTTCCCAATTACAACCCTCTTAAAATGTTTTTCACTGTGGACACTTAAGTCAGGTTTTGGCAAGAAGTCAGATAGCTCTAGAATCAGTATACTGGTACAACTTGTTATATGGTTGTCACAGATATCATGTATATGAAGAGTGATACAAATTTAATTTCAAGTCTGAAGTCAAAGACTCCTTGGCATATGCTGCAAAGTTGTATGCTGAAGAATATCTCAGAAGGAAAACAACCTATTCTTATGCCTATTGTGATTTATTGTTATTTTATTGATCTTATGAATGAAAGCTAGATTGACGGGCACAACTAATACTCTGACTGACTGCATAAACACTCCTCTTCAGTTCTGGAAGCTAAGTCACAGTACACAGGTAGCTTGCACCAACAGTAGCATGCACATACCCACAATCTTAACTGCTGCCTCATCTGTCACCTCTTTCATCAACCATTAGCCTCCACAAAAGACAGGAGCAAATATCCCACAGGAGTATCCACCAACACAGGAGACCATGAAGAACTTGCAGACAAAAGAAACTCTTATGTTCTGCTAGCAAGAAAATCAATAAAATCCTGAAATTCACACGAATCTTTAATTTTTACATTTCTAGTTTCTGGTGCTAATGCAGAACACACAGGGTATGCACCTTAATGCTTTTATGCCACATATGGTGCTACCTTTAGAATATTAAAATATCACTTAAAGCAGGGGTGCCCAAACTTTTTGTAAGGAGGGCCAGATTTGGTGGCTGAGAATGTGTCAGGGGCCGGTTGCTCCCCGACCCTGCCACCCCACTGCAAGCCCCACCCACTGATCCCTTGCAACCCCACCAGCAGGAAGGAAGGCGGGGACCAAGGGATGGAGGGAGGAAGGAAGGAAGGTGGGGACCAAGGGAGGGAGGAAAGAAGGAAGGTGGGACCCAAAGGAAGCACAGGGAGCCGTGGCCACATGTCGCCCCTTGGAAGAGGTTATCTGTGCAACCTTTCACCCCCCCCCGCAAGCTCCCCAGTGGTGTCAAGTGTTGGTGGAAGATTCTTTTTTAAAAAAAAACATGGGGCGAAGGAGGGGGAGGGAGGGGCGGGCCAGCCAGCCGTGGGCCACTCAGAATGGCCTGACGGGCCGGATTTGGGCCCCGGACAAGAATTTAGGCAGGCCTGACTTAAAGACCACCAGGCAATACTATCTGTTTTTAACTGGAAGTTGTGTCATGGCAACTAGACTTCTTTTCTTAAGAGATTGAAATGTTTTACAAAGCAAACAGCTTCGTCATTTGGAGGAAAGCTAGTTGCAAGTCCTCCATTTTATAGTTCACTTTAACCTCATGTCACCCTGGTCTGAAATAGGCTCAGAAGATGGACAATGGCCTGAATAGGCACATTAGATGAACATTATCAGGCAGTGATTTCAACCATCCCCAGACAAATAAAAAAATGCTTCACACCTCCACCAGGAAGGCCAGGGCTAACGACTCATACTTTATCATATGTGTCAAGTTTTCCTCAGCAGCGCCAGGGATGGGAGGAGAGAGGTCTAAAGAGCGCGCGCGCGCGCGCACACACACACACACACACACACAAACTGAAGCCCTGGATACTTTCACCAGCTGGCAAGGGGAGGAGGAGGAGGAGGGGGAGGAAGTGGGGGGAGAAAGAGGGAGGGGGAAGGACCAGGGAGGCGTGGGACCCCAGCGCTGCAGCCTTGGTCCGTCACCAGGGAGCACCAGCAGTACCAGCTTTGTTTCTCAGGCGTCCCTTCCTCCCCGACCTGGAGCCCTGCGGCGGCCATCGCACGCATGCACGCACGTGCGTGTGCACACACACACAAGTGCCCCAACAGAAGCCCCTATGCTTCCACCAGCTGACAAGCGGGACGCAGGGGGAGAGGAGGAGGAGGAAGAAGTGGGGGGGGGAGAGAAAGAGGGAAGGGGAGGGACCAGGAAGGTATAGGATCCCAGCGCTGCAGCCTTGGCCCACTGCTGGGGAGCACCAGCAGCACCAGCTTCGGTTCTCGAGCATCCCTTCGTCAATTAGTGCAGTCTGTTTGCATGTGAATGGGCCCCTTTCTCCCCGCGGCAACCATCACCCACGCATGTACACAAGTACTCGTCCACCCACATGCACATCAGCACGCAAACTCCTGCCCGCCCACCCAAGCTCACTCTCAGAGGGGATTCGGGGGGGATTCGGGATATTTCTGGGAAAATAAATGTGTGTCCCTGAGAGGGGGTGGACTTGATGATCCGTAGGGTCCCTTCCAGTTCTACAGTTCAAAGGTTATTAAAATACAGTGATGGCTTGAATTACAAAATTAATCCATTCCAACTGAGTTTTTGTAATTCAAAGTTTTCATAATTCATAACGCGGTTTTCCATAGGAAGGCACTGGAAACCAATTAATGCATTCTAGAGGTCCAAAAAAGGCAAAATAAGGGAACAGATTAATTGGCTTTCAATGCATTCCTATGGGAAACCTGCCCTAACATAGCAAAGCATGGGAAGACCTCCCCCCCCCTTTGCTGGGATGGCAGGAAACCCCCTCAATCAATTGGCAGCCAAGGCTGTGCTGCTGTCAAAATCACCTGGCAGTCGGCAAGCAGCTGATTCTAAGAGCTCTGCAGCTCTGCTGGTTGATTGAGGGGTTTCACCCTCAACCCATCAAAGGGGGGGGAGCTCTTCCCTTCTTTGCTGGGTTGGGGCAGGCACCCAGATGTCTCCTTTGCCACCAGCATCCCCCCTCCCCAGCGCTTGTTCCCTACTGTGGTGGCAAGTGCTGGGAGGGTTTCTGCCTGCTTCCCCAAGACCTGGTTTTAGCAGTTTCTCCACACTTGCAAGACAAAACCAGGACCTCAGGGAGCAGGCAGTCTTTCCCCCAGCAGCTTTGCCTCCTTGTCCTCTCCTCCTTTTCAGGCCCCCCAAAAGTAGAAAGGAGGGTAGCAGGCAGGGGAAGCTTCTGTGGGAAAAGACACCCAGAGCATCCGAAAGCAGAGGGCGTCTTCTGCTTTTGGGGCGCTCAGAGTGCTTTCCCCCCAGAAACATATCCTCCCTGCCATACTTTTTCAGACACCCAAAAGTTGAAAGAAGGAGGATGGCAGGGAGGCGAAGCCATTGGGCTTCGCCAATAGCAACCCGCTTTTGCTCCCCACCAAACTGGTTGCCCTTCATCCACTGTGGGTAGTGATGAGTGAAGAACAGCCGGTTTTCGTGGGGAGCAAAAGAGGGTGGTTGGTTGCAAAGCCTTAAAGTGCAGGAGAGGCTTCGCAACCAGTCACCCAACTATGACCAGTAAAGCAAAGTGTTCTGCTTATATACTGCCCTATAGCACATCAAGCACTCTCTGGGCAGTTAACAATTTAATTATGCAGGCTACACATTGCCCCCCCCCCCCGCAAGCTGGGTACTCATTTTAGTGAACCTGGAACAATGGAAGGTTGAGTCGACCATGATCCATCCACCTGAGGTTGAACCCTAGCTTGTAAGCACAGTTTTTAGCTGCAGTACAGGCATTTAACCACTGCGCCTGGCTGTAGCGTGGGAGTGTGTGTGGCTGCCCTGACACAGCAAGGGGCTGAGTGGGCGAGGGGTGAACCTGCTCAGCCCCCTGTTGTGTTGGGGACAGCCAGGATCTAGGACAGCCAGTTGGTTGAAGCGAGACCAATCCTGGCTGTCCCTGAAGCAGCAGGGGGCTGAGTGGGCAAAGGATGACTTGACCCCTTGCCCGCTCAGCCCCCTGCTGCATTGGGGAAGTCAGGATCTGGGTTTCCCTGACCCAAGTGGGGTGAGAAGGCGAGTGGTAACTTCACAGCTTGTCCGCTTAGCCCCCTGCTGGGTCAGGGCAACCAAGAACCAGCAGCCTTGACCCAGCAAGGTTTTTCGAAAGACCCATGCCTGTGCACCACACAAGGAGGGGGGCTGTGGGTGTGGGTCATCCAAAAAACCTTGTGGTAGAGGCTGCTGGTTCCCAGATGCCCCAACCCAGCAGAGGGATTAGCGGGCAATGGGTACTCACTAACTCCCCTCCTGGGTCGGGGCAGACGACAAAATCCCTTTCCCAAAGACGGGAAAGGGTTTGCTGTCTATGGGGGAAGCGGTGCTTTTTCCTTCAGTGCACCTCCAAAAGCAGGTGGGGGCAGGGATCCGTGCCTTTGGATCCCCGCCACTTGCCTGCTTTCTGGGCATGCTGGAGGAAAAAGCACTGTGAAATACAAAAAACTTGAATTAGGAAGGAAAAAGCACAGAGGCTGCAGAGCTGTCAAAATCACCTGGCTACATGCCTACAGCCAGGTGATTTTGACAGCTCAGCAGTGGGGGAATTTCCCTTCGTAATCCAAGTTTTTCGTAATTCAAGGCATCGCTGTACTAAATTAAAAATATTACTAAAAATTGATCATACTCAAATTTATCATCTTCTATTTTGCAAGAAGTCTGAAGGTATAGCTTTATAACATGCAGTTACAGACAGATACAGTGGACCCTTGTATAACAAACAGTTTGCATAACATGAAATCTGTAGAATATAAAAAATTCCAGAGATAGGGGAAATTGGCTTAACATAATCGCCTATGGGACGAATCCGTACAACATAAAAATGGGATTACTTCATTTTCAATGCATTCCTCTGGGAAATTTGTATAAAGGAAAATTTGCTTAACATAATTTCATTTGGAACGAATTAATTCCTTTATACAAGGAACCGCTGCATACAGTATAGACAAGGGCACACACTCAGCTTTGTGAGAGAGTGACGTAAATCCGGGATGGGATATGCACTTAGTCGTGCCTGGAATAGCAGACCCCACTGAAAGAACTGGAACAAGTTAATTACTCTATTCTACTCCACTCTGGACTAACCATGACTAAGTGTAGATACTATCCCACTACATTGCAGGCTGACTGCAAAACAACAAGATGGGAAGAGAAGAAAAATATATTGCAGGTGGATCTGTGTTCAAATCCCAACTGATTAATGGGGTCCCTGTGTGGCTTGGAACAAAGAAGACCCTATCTCCGATTCTGATAAAGGAGACCGAATTACCTGTTGTCAATACTAGGAGCATTTCTCAAACCATCTCTCTTGAAATATTCTATATATCAAAATATTATAGAGCCACTGCTACTAATAGTAACAATCAGCCACCATTTTGTATCACAGACAACAAATATTAAGGGCTCAAAGAGAGGTTAACGAGCGTCATTTAACAGCACAACAGGCTAGCCTCAAATGCAACTCAACTGGAGAGGAAGTAATGGCTGTAGATGTCTTATACAAAGTACATGGAACAAAAAAAAAAGTTCATGTTCCAATCCCCAATTAATACTTTGCTTTCAATATTGTATTTTTGAAAACCTAACAGTACACCCTTTACCAAAAAAATTCACTGAGATGCATAATATGCTGGCAAAATTCAGCACTGATTAAAAGACGGAAAATTCAACCCCAATACAAAAGTAGGCTATTATGAGTAAGAACATATACTTACTGGTGGGAAGTCAAAATCTATCTGGCTTGATAAGTTTAATATGTAATCAATTCGAAACTGATTCTCTGGATTGGCTAGTTCAACTGGAGGTGCCAGATTTCCCATTGCTGTCACTATTGTCTATAGAGAAGGAAGAGGAGAAAAATATTAGTAGGAGATAAGTTAAATTATTAGCTCAAAGAAAACATGATACAAGCTTGTAGACTTACTTCTATAGCTTCTTTAATATTGTTTTTAATGTCCTGGATTTTCATTTTTTTCTCCCTGTAACCAAGAAAATAACAAATTATGTTTCGAGATTATGAACAAATGCTTTTGAAAGGCAAAATGAAGGTCAGATACATTCTTATAAAGATAAATAATATTCAATGGAACATTTACCTAGTTACTACTATGCAGACACTGCTACTTTACCTAACTTGAGGAGCTGAGGCAAAAACCATTTTTATTTTATTTATCTTTAAGACAATAAACCCACAACAGTTGGACAAAATCATATAATCTTAGATTCAAGAATTCACTTGCACTTCACTGGGTGACAGAATGCAAAGAGGCAAAAGCATCCAGGTACCACTTCCTTCCACATGTTTTTCCTAGTTGCCTAATTGACAGAATTACACTTCAAATATTTAATTATCTTTGAGTTCTTTCATTCATCGGTCTTTCTTTGGAACAAAATGTATAAGAGAACCCTTCTTTTCCAAGTGCTTTCCTTTAAGCATCACAAACAGAATGTAAAGATGATAGCAATATATGGATTAAAATATCTTGGTGCAGAATAGGTTAGACGTTTCATCTCTGTTCATTTTTATCAGAATGCATATAGTTTTGCAGAAACTGAACAGCAATATGCCTTTGCTAGTACTAGTCACTACTGATAGTGCTTCTTTAAGTACTATGGACTTGGAGTGTGCGAAGCTTTTGCCCTGAAAAACAATTGTGTCAGGTTGGTTTTGGAGAACTTCAAGAAACTGTTATGTTTTAGTTAAAGAACTATATATAGCTTAACTGATTTCTGGTTCAAGTTATGCAATCCGTGTTGCAGAATGTTTCAATACACACCTTCACTATAAAGAACAGCGTGCACCAAGGAAGGAGAACAAAATGTGTCAAAATGGCAACATAATGTGTGAGAATAGTGAGAGAATGACAACAAAATGTGCCATGGGTCCTTTTGGGTAGGAAAAGAAGTATAGAAATATTTTCAGTAAAATAAATAAATAAATAATTTTTTTAAATACAAGATGCTCAAACCCAAGAACTACATCCTCAAAACATGACCAAGAGTTCAAGAAAGCCCATGCTGATTTTAAATATATGATCATACACCCTTAGCTACTCCCTCCCCCCGGGCCTGTTAGTAGACATTTTTGTGCACAAGTGTATTTAGCAAGCAATGTCTCAATTTTATTTATGTTTTGATGTATCATACATTATTTACTTATTGTTTAAAAAGTGTAAGTCATTCTGTATATATAGTCACACACATACCCTATTTTTGTGCATGTGAGGGATGTGCATGCACATACACACACACACACGTTTGTCTTCTGATTTCAAGAATAACTTTCTCATGAAGACCTTTTAGAGGTACTCTAATTTGCTGATATTGTACTGATTTACATAAATTGGTTTACTATCAGGTAGACATAACTGTCTTTATATCAATAACTCAAGGCCCTATTTTCATGGCCGTATGGTGTGTTCAATAAACAGTCTTACTACAGTAATGAACATATTTGTGTATTATTGTTCTTCTTTTTGGTATTTTGCTGTAAATAAATTTACTACTACATATGCGAATTTGTATTTTGTAATATTTACTAGGTATGCATTCTCCGTGACAATTGTGCTCTAGATTTCCTACAGAGGTATGTTAAGAGTTTGACTAATATCTGACTCTCAAGTGCAATTTAGACACAGTTCAAGGATTTACAAAATGTAGTAAATGCATACTTTACAGAAGTAGTAAGCATTAAAATAATTTCATTCTGCTGACTTTGGCTTTGTACTACACTGCACTAGTTCACATTTCTAATGCTAACTGCAGTTATTTTAGAAACTTGTACAGTAACTGTTCTTCAAAAAAATCAGAAGATTCTAAAACATTTTATCCTAATTATTTTTCTAAGTCAATAAGTAAATATCTTACAAGGTTTTTTATACACGAACAGCAATCTCTTACTGTTCTACTGTAAATGAAATAATTTGATGCTGTACAGAAACACAGTTTCTGCTGTTTGCTTACCACAGAATAACACTTATAAATTCAGGAAAAGCCTCTCTTTCTATCTGAAGGCAAGGTGACCTTGTGTAGAGCAGCTGGACCTCATCACAATTAGGAATCTGTCTCCCCAAACCCATATGTTTTCCTGGTTATTAAAAATACTGAATTGGGTTTTTTTGCGAATAGTTTATTTATTTTATTTTATTGATTTATATTCTGCACTGTCTGGCACCAGTGCCACTCTGTGCGGTTTTCAAAAATTTCAACATAAGTAACACCATATTCGATATTATAAAAATACAAATAATTTTTAAAATTTGAATAGATAAACATGTACAGTTTCATCAACAAATAAAAAAGTCAAGAGGTCAACTGAAGCATGCAAGGAGGGCAAAAGAGGAAACTGGAAATGGAACATGTGATATGCAGCATATAACCTATTACAGAAGAGATTAAAGATGGGCACAAAATGAAAAATGAAACACTGTTTTGTCATTTTGTTACATAATTACTTTGTTACATAATGAAACAGTAGGATGTGTTTTGTCATGAAATAACTGGGTTAATAATAGGGGTTAGTAACCCCTAAATTGGTGACGCGTGCTGTACACACTCTTTCAATTAACTACTGGGACCCTCTTTGGAGCTTAGTAAGTCAGCTCCCTGACCCCCAAACCTCTCCAAATTTGGGGGGCTTACAGGGAAGAGCTTGAGGAAGCTCCCCAGTGGTTTTGGTGCCTCTAGGACCCAGGGGAGCATAGTGCTTCATTTCATTCATTAAAATTTGTTACAAATGAAACAAAATGAAACTACTAAAGAAATGAAATGAAACACTTTATTTCCATTTTGTGCCCATCTCTACTGGAGATGTAGTGAGGTAGAGTGGGGAAGAACAAGACTAATCCTAACTTCTACCCCAGTTTGTGGGCATATCTGTACAGATCCGCTTTATTGCCTTTCAGCATGAGTTAAAAGGGCAAGATACACAACACAGGAATTACAGCTGTCTATTTATTTCTGTCCTTTTCTCAAGGTTTTGTAGCAAACAAAGAAGTACAATTAATATTGCACAAATTCATCCTCATAACCCTTTGGGGTGGGGGGATATCAAGCATAATAAAGGCCCAATCACCATTATACAAAGGCCTAATTATGATATAACTATGAACACCCCTCCCAATATTGTATATTTCCATGTGTTCCTTGTGACATACCCATAACTGCAATGTCTGGGAAGTAACACTTTTAAATAATTACCGTATTTATTGGCGTATAACACGCACTCCCCCCCTGAAAATAGGGGGCAAATGATGTATGCGTGTTATACCCCAATATGCAGTCTGGGACCTAGGGAGGGAGGGAGGCAGGCAGGCAGAGCCAACCCCCCCCCAATTCCCGGTGTGGGGCGAGAGGGCAGTCCAAGCGGCGGAGGCGGCGCTGGTGCTGGAGGTGGCGCAGGTGAGGGGGGGGAGCGCTGAGGGAGGCAGGCAGGCAGGAAGGGCGGCGGTGGCGGCGCCTTCCCTTCCATAACCACCTCAGTCGGGGAGAGCGGAGGCGACTCCCGCTTCCCCCCCCTCAGCGACCGCTCGAGAACGGGGGGAAGGCAGGCCTCTCTCACAGGGAGAGGCTGCCGCCGCCGTGCCAGACCCAGAAGCGAGGACACCCTTTTTCCTTTCTCCCCCCCGCCCTTCCCGGTCGGGGTGGGGGGGGTCTCTCTCCCTCCCTCTCTCTCCCCCTCCCTCCCTCTTGAGCCCCGCGCGCCTTCCCGGCCCAGGCTGTGCTTCTACTACCTGAGGAGGAGGGGGTGGGGGGGGGAGGCTCCCCGGCGGCTCCTTTCCCGATCCTGTGACGGGGCCCAAAACTCCGGCGGCGGGGCGGGTCTTAGAAGGAGGCGCGTCCACGCTTCCCTTTCCTCCCCCACCTCCGCTCCCTGCAAAACGCAGCGGGCACGCTTCCCGACGGCACCCCCCTCCGCGCGCCCCGCAATCTATTTGCGAACAGGGTGAAAACTTTCCCGGCAGCCAGGGTGGGAGCCTCTTGGGCGTCGGCCCAGGGTGCGGGCAGGCAGGCAGGCAGGCAGGCATGGGACCGGAGGCACGGGAGGCACTGCGGCCAGTCGCTTGCCACCTGTCGCCTAGCTGTACTTTTAGAGGCCCCTTCCTTCCATTTTTTTTTTCCGTGGGAGAGGCACCTGCCACGGGGTTGCCTTCAAAGGCACAAAGGATTCCGCGAGGAGGACTCGGCGGTGAGGTGTTAAAATACAAGTTTTAAAAAATCGGATGCATCGCAGGTAGATGCAGGTTGGGTTCGGTTGGGTGGGGAGGGGAAGGGAGGGGTGGGGTGGGGTGGAGAGTCGGGGGGGAAATATACAATATTTGTGCAGTATCCTCAGGAAACCTCCCGGTTAAACAATCAAAGGAAATGCAGTCTGTCCGGTGAAAAGAATGAGACATTAATAAAAAAAAGTTCTGAGCTACCCTTATTTTGCTTCAAAGTTCTTTATTTGAAATTTAATTTTTTTTCCTGAAATTTCCCTCTTAAAATGAGGGTGCGTGTTATACGCCTGTGCGTGTTATACGCCGATAAATACGGTAAATGAAGTTTTTCAGTGTAAACGAAGAACCAATATAACTTCCTCAAATCTAATTACTTCCATTATACTTACCAAATATTGGCATTTCATCTATACTCAGCAGAAATCCACAGTTCTCCTCTAGCTAGTAACAAAACCTTACCTTTAGTAACACTATCAGCTAGGGGTAATGACTGATTTATTTTTACCTCACAACTGAATGGATCGAATCAAGACAGAGTCCTATCTTGTACTGAAGGGAGATATGGTAGCACTTTTCAAATACTGTACTATTCCCGTATCCACTGATTCACCATCCATGGATTCAGTTATCCGTGGTTGGCAGTCAGCAGGCAGTGGAGGTGGTGGGGTGCTGGGGACGAAAGCTGCCTTGGATAACAAATGTTTCATAATGCCTTGCAAAACAGTGTACCCAGGATGTATTGCAACCCCTGGAGTTTGTGGAGGGGTGGGAGGAGTTAGAGTGGGTTTTTTCATGTTTTTTGAGCCACTCTGGACATGTTTTGCTGAGGTACACTTGGAAAGGTAGGACACTAGCTTTGATTGATCTTTGCACCGCTTTTCTTTGCTTTTTTGCAGGAAAACGCTGGGGTAGTCATGCTACTTTCTTCTGTCCATGTTTACATTCTTTTCCATTGCTCTGCAAGCAAGAACAGGCTGGATTTCTCTTGCTCCTTATGTTTGTCTGTTTGCAATTTTCCCCATTGCACCTTGGCTAGGAATAGGCTGGGGTAGTCTTGCTAGTTTCTCTTGTCCATGTTTGCATTGCACTGCAGGGGAAGTGTTCTGGAGGGGGTACTCCAGAACTGCAGGCCTTCAAAGTGCACTTCATAAAGAGGTCTGGAATTCCCCCCCCACCAGCTTTTTTGACTTTTCTCAGACATCTGGAACAGATTAATCGGTTTCCCATTCATTTCAATGAGGAACCACGTTTTGGATAACAATTTTTTTGGATAACAAATTGCCTCTGAGAACAAATTAAATTTGTTATCAGAGACATCACTATACAGTACTTGAAATGCAGTCATACAGAGAAAGGGGGCAGGACATGTAATAATCAGCTCAGTTTTCAGAAAGTCAGGTTTTGGCTGAATATTAGGGAAAATGTCTTAACTGTTAGAGAAGTATGACAACGGAACCAATTACCTCAGAAGGTGGTGAGTGCTCTAGTGTTGGAGGTATTAATCTTCCAGAGCCTATTAAGGGGACGGTGCGAGTGGGGAGTGACTTTAATAAATAGTTGCATTTTTTCAAGATGGTTGCCCAGATACAAGTACAAACACCCCACTAAACACTAGGTTAGAATTAAATTCTGATAAAATATTTTATTGTGTTTTCTTAAACCAATTAAAATGTATTTTTATGGTTGAACAGGAAGACAGCCATATATTATGCTCCTTACAGCAGAAAACTATGTTTTTCAAACTCTTTGCAAAGAGTTATTCAATTCCTAGCTATCCTCTACTCACTGACATTTCTAGTGTCTGAAAGTGTGCAGTTCAAGAACGAATCTGAACCAGAATGGCTGTTGCAGAAGAACAGCAGCTAGGGTTGGTACCCTATAATTGAGGCTGCAATTTAAAAATAGCTGGATCCTACTTTCAAAACTTTTTAAAAATCATATTCTTCATTTACTCACTTTCCAAGAAGCCCTGTTATTTATATTAGTATTCTTTACAATTATAGCTAACTCTTCTCTACAAAGAAGGAGCAAGGAGTCAAGGACCATGTCTATGTTCTGTTAGTTTATAACTGAAATTATACTTCAAGTATTTTATGTTTACTTCAACAATATAAGAATCTTTTGGAAGAAACAGAGGAACGTCTTTTACTGGCCAATGTGAATTTAGAGACTTTTTAAATGTGCCTGGTTAATCTAGCACTCCAAATGTATGTTTTAACAAATACCATAGAGTATGGAAATGTTTTAAAAGCAGGTCCAGTGCTTCAGCCACGAAATTTTAATCTACTAGGGATGTTGACTTGATTTAAGACAAGTTTAATATACCATGGACATTCTGGTAATGGATGCCCAACAACTGCTTTACTTCTCTATGTCAGTGTTTGTTTCTACTATCAGCCCCCTAGCAATGCTGCATCTCCTTACTTGAGTAGCCCTAACAGATTCCCTGGAACAGGTAAAACCAGCTTGGAAAACATGGAAAGTTCTAGCAATTATTGAAAGAGCCAGAAATGAACCGGCTCCAATTATGATCTTTGTCTATATTTTAATGACCAATCCCAGAGAAAACAGTTACCATCTGTAAGGAATTTCACTCTTCTGTTCTAAACATTTATCAAACTAAAGATAAGTTCATCTTTTTTCCTACATTGCCAGCAAAAAGAATGTATTCAGTATAAAACCCAATAAATCCTATTATTAAGCTCATATTCTGCATAAGCTAAAAATCCTGTTGCTAGCTAATGCTCAATAAGGCTGAATCAGCCACGGTGATTTTGTTGAAATCAAACATTTATAATTTTTCTCTTCAAGGTCTGAAGGTCCTATGCAATGACTTTCATCACTGGGAAGCCATTGGGGACTATGGGATGGAAGGGCAACTTCCAAAAGTTGCTGCTACTGCAGAAGCAATTGAAAATGTTTAATTTACAAAAATCACCGCAGCTGATGATATGGGCAGCCTCATGCGGAATACATTCCACATCAGGGTTTCAACCAACATTGGAAAACAAACTGATTTTAAAAAATAATGCACACTTCACTGTACTAAACTTTGATAACCTCTCTCAGGCTCCTTAGAAGTACACTACTAATACAAAATCTCTTATAAGTGTCAATAATTAACCAGCTAAGATCCACAAATTCTGGCTACTGACACATCTGGTTTTGGAATACGCAGAAGCTTCTTGTGCTGGCACAACTGCTTTTGTACTGGTTGATCTCAAACCTGCAAGTACAACTGGATCTGCAATACAAGTTAAGTTCTGAACAAGATTAGTCAGAAAGGAGAGGGGGAGAAAAGAATAGAAACAGCAGGGGGAGGAGTTATATCATATCCAAGCCCCTTTCAGTCAAGACATGCAGCCACTATGCCAGCATGAAGTTAGGCTGGATCCGGGTAGGTGTAAGTAATTTCCAGCATCCCTAAACTGGGGATTTAGCACAACTTCATGTGCCAAATAATTAGCCCAGCCAGCCTTCCGCCATCTTTGATAGAAGATACAATTGCATTCTTAGATGCGTTGATTACGTGATCCAACTGAAGCTACTAATGTAAGCTATTCCACTTTGATTCGTGCAGACGTTTGAGGTTACTACAAAAAAAATCTACCTAATTTTCTAATTAAGATATGATGGTTCTAGTGTGACATATTCTATACACGCTAGAGGCATTCTTCTGGCAAGATTGTACCTCTTGGGAAATGTTCAAGGTAACTATCTGATTTAACTGTATATTTATTACTAACAGTCTACTATCAAAACAGAGAAGGGAAAACCCAGAAGAGTAAAAACATTTCACTTCTGGCCAGCCATTTTAATCACTGTGACAAGTTATTAATATAAAATAAAATAATTACCAAGCCCACTGGATTGCTCCATGCTTGAGTATCTTACTGCATTTTTCAAAGATAAATCTAGGTTCTTAAAATATATTTAACTCATTAGAAACTTGTGTAATCCACCTTGCAAACTTATTTAAGATATAATGAAAAGCTGTAGGCCTGGAGCTACAGTTCCTGTTAACCTCATTCCAAAAACATGCTTAAGCTTTAGTCTTTGTGAAGTGATACCCATTATGGTGCAACACATACAATAATGGACTAGAACTCAGAAGCCCTGGGTCTGAATTCCTGCGTGGCCCTGAAAACTCATGGCAGGGAATACAATGGCAAAACCATTCCTTAAATATCGCACTGACCTTGAAAACTCTATCAGGGCCACTTTAAGTGCATTCCAACATTACAGCACATAATACATTTATAAAGCAATTTTGAGGGACAGGCTACAGAGAAAATGTCTTTAGTTTTGTCCAACTCAAAACTTTATCCTATTTATTCATAGTCCATCTATCTTCTTCTAGCAAATACAGCCTAATTCCTCCTAAAACGTGCATCCAAAAAAAGCCATTTTGATACTACCAAAAAGTGTAAGTACCAAGTGAGTATGACAGAAGGAAATTCCAAATCCAGTTCCCAGTTGCCATACATTTTGTCTCTACTGACCAAAGTATCCAAAGAAGAGCCTTCAGTGAAGACATCAGCAAGTAGAGTCATACAGGAGAATGTAGCCCTTCAGATAAGCACAGATCATATAAGGCTTTATAGTTCAATACCAGCATATTGAAAAGATCTTAGAAATGAACTGAGATCAGATACAGAGCCTTTAAGCACCAGAAGTAATATGGTAAACCCTGGTTAACAACTTGGATCACTGGATTCTGAATCAACTATAGCAGCCTTCACCAACCTCTTGCCCTTCAGATGTGTTAAGACTGCAAATCTTATCATTCTCAGCAAATTTCAATGTTGAATGAGAATAAGGGGCACGAGGTTTAGGTTACAAGGAAGGCACTAAACTGGGAAAAGATTCCAAATGTTGGTTGTTGAGGGTTTTCAGGGCTGTTTGGCCGTGTTCTGGAGGATTTTCCTCCTAATGTTTCACTAGCATATCTGTGGCCAGCATTTTCAGAGGGCAGGAGTGCGGGTAGCTGGTAGCCTTATATATCACCTGGACATTCAAAAGCACATGCAGGGTTAAGTTCGTGTGTGTGTGTGTGTATGTGTGTGTGTGTGTGTGTGTGTGTTGTGTTGTTACAGTCGTGACCGACTCTTAGTGACTCCATGCCCATGGAGTTTTCTTGGCAGGAATACTGGAGTGGTTTGCCAGTTCCTAATCCAGGCGCCTACAACACCTAGTATTCCCTGGTGGTCTCCCATCCAAGTACTAACCAGGGCCGACCCTGCTTAGCTTCCGACATCAGGCGAGATCAGATGTGCTTAGGGCATCTAGGCAGCTACCACCAGACTCTTAACTGTACCCCGTGAGGGACAAAATCAGAAACAACTGACAGATCTTTGAGACCAGATGAGCGACCCAGTTCCAACACTTCCATCTAGTTTGGACTGAGTTCTGCTAGCCCTCATTCCATTCCGTTGCTGACTACAGGCACCTTTTCAGAATACAAATTAGACCATCTGAATTAGGTGAAACAAAGAAATAAAGTTGTTTATCATCATGTTATTAACGGTACCTCATCAAAAATCCCTGAATTACAAGAAACTGCTGATGACATTTAAATGAATGACGAAGCATCAAAGGCATATAAGCAAGCACATTCATGGAGAATTTCTCATGATTTAAGATCTATTAGAAATACACAGAGCCACCATCCTCCCAAACTATGAAATGCACAAACCACATAACCCATCCCTACCCCTTCCAGAAAAATGGTGCCCTCAATTATATGAAACATGTAAAACAACTTCACAACATGTTTCAATTAAAAAGAAACATGACCATTATTTAACAGTCATGTGACTTCTTTTTCTCTTTGATGGAAAAAAAATGCAAGCAGCAGACATGGGTCTGAAAATAATGGATTTCCCACGTTCAGCTTTTCATGCCAATGCAACCTGAGCCTTAGGGATAAGGCCAACTATTGTTTAGGTAAGAAAGTAGATAAACAAAATGTCAAGAGCTGTTACAGAGGAATTCCTCCTTTCTTTCAGGAATAGTGGAGGGATCTAGGTTTCTGAGGACCCTTCCAAATATTTTTTTTCCTTTCTCATATAAATGAACAGAGCAGAAAGATAGCAGTTTATTAGCCTGTTAAGGAAGGGTTTAGAGAACCTTCGGCCTTTGAATGTTTTAGCCTACAACTCCCATAAAATAGGCCATACCCTCATGTCTTCTTACATCTTCTGCTATAAGAAGATGTGGCAAAGTGGAACCATTTCAGAGGTGGGCAAGAAGGGCGATTAAAAGACTGGAAACCAAGCCCTATGGGAAAATACTGAACGAAATTGACATGTTTAGCCTTGAGGAAAAAAGACAGGAAAGATTCAGCAAAAGTTTCAGTGAAAGTTTAGCCTCATCCAAAACAAACTGGACATCTTCTCCAAGTGTCCAGATTTCTAGATAATCTCACCTGATCATGTCATTACAATGTTGCAAAGTATGAGTGACAAGAATATTGCAGTACTCTATATCCCCAAGGTATCCACTATTTTATGGTCATGCTGCTCCTTATTTCAAGGCCAACACTACCATAAAATAGTGAATACTGAACATATCACAGCCAGGTGGTCCTGAAATATATGATGGTGAGCAGACTAGGAAAAAAAGGGATTGTAACTCCTATCGCTCTCTCGCACATCCTCTGTTAGGGAGGCAACACGTTTTAATCTCAGCTGGAAATCAGAAAGAATTTATCCAAGTCAGCAGTTATAGTATCATGACAGAGAAAAATGTGCAAGTAGAATATTTATTATTTCATTTATTAAATTTATATACTGCCCATCTGGCTGTAAGGCCACTCTGGGTGGTTTACAACAATAACATACAATAAAATACAGATAGAAACACAATCAATAGTATAATAAAAATAAACAATTGGTAGAAGAGACGATGGCAGAAAATGTGTGAGATTAAGGTGCAACTCTAGGAAATATGTCTTGGACTCTGGGAAAGCCTGCTCGAATAACCAGGTTTTAAACATCTGTTTAAATATTGCCAGAGAGCGGGCCAGGTCTATTAGGAGGGTAGAGAGCTCCAGCAGCAAGGGGCTACTGCCAAGGCAGCCTAGTTCTTGGTTTTCTCCTTCTGGGCCTCCCTTGGGGTGACAGCCTTCAATTGCCCTGCCTGGGAAGAAGGGCTAACGCAGGTAGTTCTCATTGGAAGATGGCCAGATGGGTACTGAGGTCCTAAACCATTTATGGCTTAGGACAGTGTTGGCAAACCTATGGCACGGGTGCCAAAGGTGGCACTCAGAGCCTTTCCTGTGGGCACCCGACATCGACCCTTCACAGCCACCTGGATTCAGGTAAAATTGCTGTATTGGCAGTTTGTGAATAATTAGTGGGTATTGAATCACAGTCTGGGCACTTGGACACTAAAAGGTTCGCCATCACTGGCTTAGGACCTGTATTGATTTGAAGTCAATGCAGAAGCAGACAGGCAACCAGTATATGGTGGCCAGAGTGGCGGAAATATGTTGGTGTCTTAATACCCCAGTTAATAATCTAGCTGCTGTGTTCTGGACCACTTGAAGATTCTGATCTATGTCATAGGCAGACCCAAATAAAGACCTCTCTCTCTCTCTCTCTCTCTCTCTCTCTCTCTCTCTCTCTCTCTCTCTCTCTCTCTCTCTCTCTCTCTCTCTCTCTCTCTCTCTCTCTCTCTCTGTGTGTGTGTGTGTGTGTGTGTGTGTGTGTGTGTGTGTGTGTGTGTTGTGTTGTGTTGTTACAGTTGTGATCGACTCTTAGTGACTCCATCTCCAACAAGTTTTCTTAGCAGGAATACTGGAATGGTTTGCCAGTTCCTACTCCAGACACCTATAGCACCTGGTGGTCTCCCATCCAAGTACTAACCAGGGCCGACCCTGCTTAGCTTCCATAATCAGGCGAGATCGGATGTGAAAGACCACTGCAGTAGTATAATCTCAAAATTACTGGTGCATGGACCAGTAGGGGGTATAGCTAGGCAATCTGCCATAGATAGAAGTGGGGCCAAGCAGACTGCAGATGCTATCTGGAATCCCATGGGCAGTGCTGGGTCAAAAAGAAATCCTGCCCCATAAGGAATAAAGATCAAAAGGGCAATATATATATAAAATATATAAAAGTTGCCTAAATAACAGGCTATGGGAAGGAAGCATGAACAAGCCAGATAGATAGGAAAAAACAAGACATTAACTATTTTAATGTAGCATTTGGTTGATCTTTTTGTAGTATTTGCAAATTTAGTAGCTTGTGTTTTAGTAAAATAACTTGGGTTATTTTTAAGGAGAAAGGCAGGGTACAATAAAAATATGCTGAACATATTAACTTTTCCTGTCAGTTTTCTTTACTGTCTAGCTTTCACACCCATAAAAGATGACCAGAAATAAACTGTGTGATAATCTTGGTCTCCAGTGACACATCCTGCTGTTACTGAGAGATGTATGCAAATCTAATGCAGCATTAAGATCATCTTTGAAGGTGCTGCTTTTTAGAAACGTAGGTTAGGTTTCATAGGGCATTTTCAATGGTGGGCCCACATTTATAAAACTCTCCCTTACGACTTACGATCAGCTCTCTTGCTATTTTTTCTAGGCTGACACCAAAATCATTTTTATTTCTGTCTGATTTTAAAGGAGATGTCAGATTACCTTTGCATTTAATCCCTAGTGGCCCAGTTTTTAGATCTTAGTTGGTTGAAACAGAATAATACTGGATGGAAACGTCTTATCTTGTCTTTTCTGCTCATCCTTATTGTAATATTACTCTTTATGTATTATCATCATTACAGTAGGACCCCGGTATCTGCTGGGGATTGGTTCCAGGCCTACCCATGGATAATGAAATCTGTGGATAAGAAAGAACTCCAAAACCTCCCCAAAAACTGTTTCGTGACAGTAGCTGGTTAGAAAGAAATTGAAGGGGAAGGTTGGAAGAATCCAATCTCTTCAGAGTGCATGGAACCTGTTTAAAACAACGGTATCAGAGGCCCAGCACAAGTGCATACCACAAAGAAAGAAGAGCTCATTTAAGTCCAAGAGGACACCGGCATGGTTAATGAGTGGAGTTAGAGAGGCTCTAAAGTGCAAGGAGAGGTCTTTCTGTAAATGGAAATCCTCCCCAAATGAGGAAAATAAGAAGGAACACAAACTCTGGCAAAAGGAATGTAAGAAGATGATAAGAGAGGCAAAGAAAGATTTTGAGGAACGCATGGCTAGCAATATAAAGGGTAATAATAAAAGCTTCTTTAAATATGTTAGAAGTAGAAAACCTGCCAGAGAACCAGTTGGCCCTCTGGATGGTGAGGGAGGAAAAGGGGAGATTAAGGAGGACTTGGAAATTGCAAAGAAATTAAATGAGTTCTTTGCATCTGTCTTCACGACAGAAGACCTTGAGCAGATTCTGCTGCCTGAATCCAGGTTAAATCCAGGTTAAAAGAGATGATGTCAAATCCAGGTTAAAAGAAGACCTTGAGCAGATTCCAGAAGACCTTGAGCAGATTCCGCTGCCTGAATCCAGGTTAAATCCAGGTTAAAAGAGATGATGTTTTAGGACTAATTGATAAATTGAAGATTAACAAGTCACCGGGCCCAGATGGCATCCACCCAAGGGTTATTAGGGAACTGAGAAATGAAATTGCAGATCTCTTAACAGTAATATGCAACTTGTCTCTTAAAACAGCCACAGTGCCGGGGGACTGGAGGATAGCAGATGTCACACCAATTTTTTTAAAAAGGAAGGGGGGGACCCGGGAAACTACAGGCCAGTTAGCCTTACATCTGTCCCAGGGAAGATGGTGTAAAGCCTCATCCAAGAGAAAATCTTAAAATACATAGAAGAACAAACCTTGCTGAGAGAAAATCAGCATGGCTTCTGCAACGGTAAGTCTTGTCTGACAAATCTTTTAGATTTTTTTGAAAAGGTCAACAGGCATGTAGATTTGGGTGAACCGGTGGATATAGTCTATCTGGATTTTCAAAAGGCTTTTGACAAAGTCCCTCACCAAAGGCTGCTGAGAAAATTGCACAGTCAGGGGATAAGAGGGCAGGTCGTCCTATGGATTGAGAGCTGGTTGAGATCCCGGAAACAAACAGTAGGTGTCAATGGGAAATTTTCACAATGGAGAGAGGTGAAAAGCGGTGTGCCCCAGGGATCTGTTCTGGGACCGGTGCTTTTCAATCTGTTCATAAATGACCTGGAGACAGGGATAAACAGTGAGGTGGCCAAGTTTGCCGATGACACAAAACTTTTCCGTGTGGTAAAAACCAGAGAAGATTGTGAAGAGCTCCAGAAGGATCTCTCCAAACTGGGGGAATGGGCTGAGAAATGGCAAATGCGTTTTAATGTAACCAAATGTAAAGTAATGCATATTGGGGCAAAAAATCCAAACTTCATCTATCAACTCATGGGCTCTGAGTTATCCGTGACGGATCAGGAAAGAGATCTTGGTGTGTTGGTGGACAGCTCCATGAAGGTGTCTCCCCAATGTGTGGCAGCAGTGAAGAAGGCCAATTCCATGCTAGGGATTATCAAAAAGGGGATTGAAAATAAAACAGCCACCATTATAATGCCATTATACAAAACAATAGTAAGGCCGCACCTGGAGTATTGTGTACAATTCAGGTCACCGCATCACAAGAAAGACATAGTGGAACTGGAAAAGGTGCAGAAGAGAGCGACTAAAATGATTACTGGGCTGGGGCACCTCCCTTATGAGGAAAGGCTAAAACATTTGGGGCTCTTTAGTCTGGAAAAAAGGCGCCAGAGGGGGGATATGATTGAGACGTACAAAATAATGCAGGGCATGAGTAAAGTGGATAGAGGGAAGCTCTTCTCCCTCTCACAAAATACCAGAACTAGGAGACATCCACTCAAATTGAGGGCTGGGAGAGTAAGAACAGACAAAAGAAAATATTTTTTCACCCAGCGTGTTGTTAGTCTATGGAACTCCCTGCCACAGGATGTGGTGATGGCATCTGGCCTGGATGCCTTCAAAAGGGGATTGGACAGATTCCTGGAGGAAAAGTCCATCACAGGTTACAAACCATGATGGAGATGTGTAATCTCCAGTCTTAAAACCGGGGTACTTCAAGGGCCAGGTGCAGGGGAGTGGTATCAGGAGACAGATATCTAGTCTCATGAGCTCCCAAACGCATCTGGTGGGAGCACTGTGAGATACAGGAAGCTGGACTAGATGGGCCTTTGGCCTGATTCAGCATGGTTCTTCTTATGTTCTTATGTTCTTATGTAGCTTGCTTTCTGGCTGCAGTTTTGAGAAAGTAGCTTGCTTTGCAGCTGCTTGAATTATTTATTTAATTTTTTCTGCAAACCGTGGATAACTGAATCAGTGGATAATGAATCAGTGTATATGGGGGTCCTACTGTATTTTTGTATGCATTAAACTGAGCACTTGATGTAATGTATGCCACCAGGTTGCAGGTAGAAAATGCCACATTTCAACAAGAAGGTAATGAATTTCCAATAGCCATACTGACTACAGATGATTGTTATAATTCAGTAGATATGGAGAGCACCAGTTTGAGGAAGCTGATCTATGGTTTTGCTAGCAACAATTTTCTACTGTCATTGTACTATTACTTTTGAGACTTGGGTGTCTGGAAGGACGTACCAGGGATAGATAATTATTTGCAGAATTTTTACAGATAAGGACAAGCAGAACAGCCTATTTAATAACACTCTAAACAAAACAGCAAATTAAAGGCAGTTAACTTATCAAGTTAGATATATCTCCTGCTAGTTTGCTTTTTAAACTCACCACAAACTTACAAACTCTAACAACACCTTTTGCAAACAGATTGCTTCTCATCACAGAAGTTGTTTTGCATCTTGTCAGACCATTGATCCATCAATGTTTTCTTCAATGAGCTGTGGTACCTCTCCATTACTTCAAACTGGAGTTATTTTCTAATTGGATCTTCAAGAACCAGGAATTGAATACTGTACTGTGTTTTATATGTAACATATGGGATTTGCACGAAAGCCAGGAGTCATCCCCATGAACCTCCCACTACTTCTTGCGTTTCTTTGTATTTTAAGCTCATATTTTATTAATGCATACTTTCTCCCCTGCCTCAATCTGTACATTAATCTGTCAAATCACTTCTATGCCCCAACAAAGAGGTCTCAAGAAGATGAAAATTTACATCATTAATGTCTCTTAGCCTACAAAGTGTTATCAGGCTCTCTGTTCCCACCCTCTAGACTAATTTACCTCACTTATCTTTTTTAAAAGAAAGGCACGCCTTAAACCTTTAAAATACAGCTACACAAATCACCATACATCAAATGACAGTAAATGTACCAAAAACATAGAATAACAAAACCAACCAAAGGAAGTGCTCAACCATTTCTTTCCTCAATGACAAGTTTGTAAGCTGTAATTCCAAGTTGCAAATATGTAGTTAAAGCAATGGAGGTATTTATAGCCAATTCCATAAGCCATTTATTAAAAACAGATGCTACAAACACTAATATTGTTATTTATATAGCACATCTATACACACCGCATGTTACAGAAGTAACATAAACAAAAGACTGGTCCTTGTTCTGAAGAACGTAGAAGCTAAATTTAGACAGAGGAAGCTGGGAAACAAGTAAGTTGTTGTTGTTGTTGTTGTTGTTGTGTTGTTACAAATATGACAGACTCTAGCAACAAATATGGAGCAATAACATGACCAAACACACCAACACATATTTGGATTTTATTTCTGTTGGGCATAATGAATAAGGAATCAAATCAAAAGTTTCACATAAGATTTGGGATTTAACCTAGGCTTCTAACACTGTACTGTGGTCTGGGACTATAATCTGCTATACAATTAATTATGATGAAATCCATTGGATTTATATGTCAGTAGCTATGAAAAGAGTTGCAATCTTAAAAATGTAGATTTCTGAACACGTATTTCTCATTTTATAATCTTCACTATATTAATTTATAATATTTAAGTTTTCATAGATTTTGGGGAGATCAGTTTGAATTTTATGTCCCTTCCCATTAACAGAGATGGGAAACTACATCTTCCACACGGTAAGTACCCTGAAGCAAGCATTAATAGCTGATATGTTATTTTCCTCTTTATTCTAGACTCGGGCTGACGTAGCATCTTTATTGGGTCTTCTGTACTACCCAGTCCTGATGTCTCTGCAAAGATGGCCCTTTCGACTGGAGGGGGGCTAATGTTGTCCCCATCTTCAAAAAGGGGAAAAAAGTGGACCCAAATAATTACCGCCCAGTCAGCTTGACTTCAGTTCCTGGAAAGATCCTAGAGCAGATTATTAAACAGTCAGTCTGCAATTATTTAACAAACAAGGCTGTCATTACAAGAAGTCAACACGGGTTTCTTAAGAACAAGTCATGCCAGACTAATTTGATCTCTTTCTTTGATAGAATTACAGGCCTGGTGGATGAGGGGAATGCTGTGGATATTGCTTATCTGGACTTCAGTAAGGCCTTCAATAAGGTTCCCCATGGTATACTTGCAAAGAAGTTAATAGAAAGTGGGATAGATAGTGCTACTGTTAGGTGGATTTGTAATTGGTTGACTGATCGCACCCAAAGGCCTCTCTTCAGCTTGGAGCGACGTGACAAGTGGGGTGCCCCAGGGTTCTGTTCTGGGTCCAGTGCTGTTCAATATCTTTATTAATGACTTGGAGGAAGGAATAGAGAGTATGCTAATTAAATTTGCAGATAATACCAAATTGGGAGGGGTTGCTAATTCCCTAAAGGATAGGATGAAAATCCAAAAAGAACTTGACAGATTCGAGTGCTGGGCCAAAGCTAACGGAATGGATTTCAACAGAGGGAAATGTAGGGTGCGACATCTAGGTAAAAAAAATGGATTGCACAGATATAGGATGGGGGATACTTGGCTGGAGAATAGTACCTGTGAAAGGGATATGGGAGTCTTGATGGACCACAAATTGAACATGAGTCAGCAGTGTGATGCAGCGGCCAGGAAAGCCAATGCGATTCTTGTTTGCATCAACAGAACCATAGTGTCTAGATCAAGGGAAGTGATAGTACCACTCTATTCTGCTCTGGTCAGACCCCACCTGGAGTACTGTGTCCAGTTCTGTGCGCCTCAATTTACAAAGGATGTTGATAACCTTGAGTGGGTGCAGAGGAGGGTGACTAGGATGGTTGAGGGTCTGGAGGAAATGTCTTATGAGGGACAGCTTAGGGAACTGGGAATGTTTAGCCTTTCAAAAAGAAGGCTGAGGGGGGATCTGATAGCTATGTTTGAATATTTGAAAGGATGTCATATTGAAGAGGGAACAGGTTTGTTTTCCATGGCTTCAGAGACTTGGACTCGGGGCAATGGTTTCAAACTACAGGAAAAGAGATTCCATTTGAACATTAGGAAGAACTTTGTGACAGAGCTGTTCGGCAGTGGAATATGCTGCCACAAAGGGTGGTGGAGTCTCCTTCTTTGGAGGTTTTTAAGCAGAGGCTGGATGGCCATCTGTTGTACATATTGTGATGGGGTTCCTGCATGGCAGGGGGTTGGACTAGATGGCCTTGAAGTCTCTTCCAACTCTATGATTCTATGATTTCATTTCCACTTTCAATTACAGCATCCACATCCACTGGGGATTCATTCCAAACCCTATCCCCTGGATAGTGAAAATCGCTGATAATTAAAAAAAAAACCTATGTACATAGCATGGTAGGTATTGGGTTTTGGTTTACAAAACCCTCCATGGCTTGGGACCTGACTATCTCGTGGAGCGGATTTCCCAGAAGTCAGCTTCATCTTGACCGACCAGAGCTTCGCTTGCCTTTTTCGCTTCAGGTGGCCACTACTAGGGAGGCCCGAAGGGTTTCTACTTGTAATCGGGCCTTCTCGGTGGCTGCACTGGCACTTTGGAATAAACATGCCTACAGATATCAGGCTGGTGGAGTTCCTGCCGGCCTTCAAGAGAGCTTTAAGACCTGGCTCTTTAGGGAAAGCTTTGCTGATAGCTGAGTTTACGATTATGTGTTGTTAGTTTGGTTGTATTGCTTGTCCCAGCCCCTTTCTTGCTGGATACTACGCTTGCTTGTATTAATGTTGTTGTTACTGTTTTTATATTTTTATATTTGTTTTGTTTTGTTTGGGAATCGTGTTCTTTTTTTGGGCAAGTTTTTTTGCAATCTGTTCTACACCGCCCAGAGTTCCTAAGGGAAAGTCGGGTGGTTAACAAGTATAAAAATAAATAAATAATAAGCAGACAACCAACACTAAAATCAAGCAGACTGTATAAGCAGAAATGTAGGCAAGCTGTATTCTTTCAGCTAGAACCTGACCAAGAAGAGGTAGTGACATTGACCACCAATTGCTCATATCTGAGCACCGCTAATAAGGAGTACTCAGTGGGATGTAGTTATCTGGGTTTGAAACCCTCCTTGGCCATAGAAATTTGCAGGAGAGACAAGTAAAACTGGTCAAATGCAATTTTTAAATGTCTCACATGACAATTAGGATTGCTATGTCAGCTCTGACATAATGCTGGGTAACTTTATATGGATTATCATACATGATTGCATTGACAGATTTCATAAGAACACCAGTGGATTATATGGATTATCATACATGATTGCATTGACTGATTTCATAAGAACACCATGTTACTTTCCACCCCTCATCATGGATTTTTCTTTTCTTTTGCGTGCTCTTTGGAGCTCTACTGTTACCTTTTAATGTTCTAAGATTCCTCTTCTAATTCCCTCTTCTTAACTTGAATATGTCTTAAATATTCTGGATTGCATATTGTCTCTCATTATTGTAAGCCACCTTGGATCCTTTTCTAAGGAGAAAGGTGGGTACAAATATTCAAAATAAATAAAAATAAATAAATAAAAGGATAAAGAAACACCAACAACCTCAGAAACATTGTTTTAACATGCATTACCAGAACTGACCACTAAGGGTATGAGAGAGCCCCTGCTATGTCTTCTTCACTAACAAGCATTCCCTCTAGTGGCCAGTTCTGGTAATCCATGTGAAAACAGGCTTGCTGGATTTTTTTCTTTTAATATTTTTTAATATTTTCAGATCATATGTAAGTGAAACCATGGATAGTGGTGCCATAGATATGGGGGTCCTACTGTAAAAACTATCCTTAATAGTCACATATGACAGATGTACATCTTGTTTATGATTCAGGGCACCTGGACCCTCCGAGGCAGATCTGTCCGCCAGGCCTCTCTAACTAGAATGCTAGCTCCAAGCCCTAATCTATCTTTGCATATCACCTGAGCATTCTAGCAATTTCTCTATGCACTGACGAAAGCTATGACCCCTTTCTCTGTACATTGAGAAGAAATGCAGTGAAAAATATACAAAAGAGTAAGAGTGGAGGGGAAGAATGAAAAAACTTCATTTTAATCATGTCCAGTTCTGGTTCTGCCCACACCTGCTTTCAGCACACTGGCCCAATGTGTCTACACTGAAACAAACACAGCATGGACTGAGAATGTTTATCCAATACTGGCTTGGGTAAACAAGTTGGCTTCATAAGCAAAGATTCAATTTGGCTTGGTTTTTTTTTTTTTTGCATCGCAATGAAGACTAACCAGACAGAATTCATGTTCAGACACAATAGACGCTTTTACACGACGCCAAAAATCCGAGGCAAAGGTCTCCCAGATCTGGAGCTTAAAAATGTTTTCCCACCAGCTCCGGACTTAAAAAAAAATTAAGTACGACCATGCCCACCTAAGCGCGTCCCAGCACACCTTTCAAGTACCTGGTCTCTGGAGGTGAAAATTTTCTGATGCGGATGTAAAGCAGTGAGTGCCGGGCTCTCCTTGCCTTGTGTTTGTTTTTTTGTCCCTGCCGCCCCTTTAAGAGAGACAGGAATCATGACGGCTTCCACGGGCAGAGCGGAGGTGAGCCTGCATTCTTTTCTCCCTTTTTTTTCTCCCCCCCTCACACAGACAGGAGCAAGGGAATGCGGAGGGGGGGGTGAACACAGGAAGAGCGACGAGCCCCCAAGATCCCTGGTCCGAATTTAAGTGGCCAGCGGATTTTAGGGGTCATGTAAAAGCGCCCAATGACACACTGATGCTATTTCAAAAAGTCAAGTGAAACCTTTTCATTTCCTCCCCATGGCTATCTCAAGGTATAGCTAATCTTTCAACAAGCAAAAAGGGAAATCAAACAGTAGGTGAAGTTTCATTATATTTTCAGCAAAATTTGACCACTATGGCCCAATAAAGCTGTTCAAAGTCTCAATCTTGACACCACTATAAACTTTAACAATGAAAGCTTACAACAAAGTTCGACAGCCAGATGTCATGATGAAAAAAGACAGAAATTCTTAATAGTGTTTTCCAGAAATCTAGGGGTTGGGGCAGGGGATCAACTACTGCAGAAGGATAGGGGACAAAACCAAGGAGTCTCAATCATTTTCAGTCCTTTCAAGTACTACATTAAGAGCTTGGTTATTTTAAAATACAGATGTTTGGTCAAAGGAGTAAATCTCAGCAGGTCTGTCTGAAACATTAATAATACTGACAGATGGACACATAGTTTAAGCCAGCAAGAACAGTCTTTTGGCTTTCAATCATCATGAAGCACCTGATCTGATTCCATCATTAGATGGAAGAGTAAAAGATAAACTCAATTGGAACCTTCTCATAAAAGCAACTCAGTTAGTGAAAGCCTGGATATGTTTGTAAAATATGTTTGGGAGGATACTGATTTTTATTTCTTAGAAATGGGTTATAGGAGGATGTTTCTAACAAGGAAATAAGCCAGTTAGCATTTAGAAAAGAAACACTGTACATAAATTAACTCTCTACTCTTATGAACAATATAATTATTTGAAAAGCTGCATAATTCCAGTCAACCTCAACTTGGACAAAAGTAACATACAATCAACACAATGGCCAATGTTTTTTGGAAGGAGTAAAGCTGCAGAAAAAAGGTGAAAGCTATAAGTGCATCAGCTTCATTATTGCTCCCCAAGGCCTCATGGGCACTTCTTATTCCTATGTCTTTTCCTTTCTTTTGCTAATTCTTAATGAACAGCAGCAATAACATTTGTTTAAGTCAAGTTTTAAGAACTCAGAGTACGCATTAGCTCTATTTACCTGTCTTGTCTGTTCTTTTTCAAAAAAAGCAGAAACATGAACAAGGAAGATGCTATTAACTATATTTTCCTATTATGTTCGAATGAAGCAATTATGATTATTGGGTTTCAAACAAGAAAGGATACAAAAGCAATGGTTTATCATTGGATTATAGATCCTGGCTTGAGAGAGACCAGACATAACAGGAAATAAAATTTATCTAGGGATGTGGGAGAAATCTGTTCTGTTTTTATTTTAATGCAAGAGTACATCATTTACACTTTTCAAACCCATAAGCAAAATAAAATGCACTATTTAAGCATTTTCTTATCACCCTCACCACCAAGTCTCCCAATAAGATTTAAAACTGATAAAAATATTAAAGATTAAAAGTATTGCTTTATCTCTTTTTAATAATGAAAGAGCTCCACAACGGGAACTACAGAAGTCATGTATGATGTACCCACCACACTACAGGCCTTCTGATAGGTATCTCAAACTCCAGGGGAGCTGTTTCTCCAATATCTTGGATCCTACCCATTTAGGACTTTATATATCAAACTGGTTTCTTGAAGTGAATACAAAAGCAATGCAGAAGGCAGAGCAGTTCTATACAATACCAATATGGTACAGTTTCAGTTAGATAAGAGTATGTGGTTTGGAAGCAGAGGCTGGGAGTTCTTTTCAGCACTGTGCATCCCAGAGGAGCCAGCCTACATGGGCTGGGACAAGCTGCACAGTCCCAGGTTAAACCCCAATCATTCTCCATTTTAGCATCCTAATGAGGAAAGAGAACTGTTTATACAGTTGTTTCTCTTAAACAAGTGGGAGTTAGAAACCCTTGCACTGCAAAGTACTCTGCCACTGGATCTGAATTCACCTTCTGCACCCACCCACCCCCAATGTGGAGAGCAAGAGAAAAAAACCTGCTTAACCCAAGTATCTTCCTTTTAGTGGTTGCCATGTTTGTTCCCCTTTTCCAGTGGGCATTACTTCCTGTTCCTATTGTCTACTCTAAACATCTAAACATCCATCTACATCCTAATGACTGATATCCTGTCATATTAAACGTCTGAAATCAATACATGACTATGTGCTAACAGACAATTAATGTATTTTCAAGTTACATGTGCAAACTTAGTCCATGAATTACAACATCATGTCTGCAGATTTGGTTTACTGGTTTACTATCACAATGAAATTTTGCTAGCAATTGATAGCTTAACATCCCCATCCCCGTCAATTCACTTGTGGTGACCCTTTTCAAAGTTTTCCCCCAATACAGAAGACTCAGAAGTAATTTCCCGTTCCCTTCCTTTGGGGGCGCCCTGAGATTATGAAGCTTGCCCAAGGCCACACAGGCTGCCTCAACTCACAGAAAGCAAAGTTGGGAATCAAATCCCAGCCTCTGGCTCTGAAGCCATATACCTAAACCACTAACTGAGCTATCCAACCGGTTATGTAGATTTTCATCAATCACTAAATAATAATACTGTATTCGTGTGTCATCAAGTCAAATCTGACATACAGGGGACCCTTTTCAGGTTTTTCTAGGTAAACAATACTCAGAAGTGGCTTACCATTCCCTTCTGCTGGAGGCATCCTGGGATCGCACAGCTTGCTCAAGACTATACAGGCTTGAAATGTGATTTTAAATAGAATATAGCTTGATAGTCTCTGTTTTTACCATTGTGAAGCCGTTCACATTTTTCTACTGTTGTATGTTGATTTGAGAAACTATATTTCAACCACACAAGAGAGAAATGCGAAATGCTTGCCATAACCTTATCTATGTTATACTTTTTACTGACTAATTTATTAAGACTGGGTCTAAACTGCAGGACTAACGGACCCAACAACTGCAAGTACTTCAGACTTTTCTGTTTATTTCTTCTTCCCTTTATTTTCGTACTCCCCACCTGATGATAGCCCTTCTGAACCTGAAAGGCAGTCTAGTTTTGTACCATTTTAGGTGGTCCAAATAAAGATAAAGATACTACCCTCTTTGCTGATTTTTCGCTGCAAATATTCATGGAGAGAACTTTTACCTTTTTCTGGTGGCTCTCTGAGAATAAAACAGTGTTGTCATTAACCACTCACTGCTTCTACCAGGTGTTAAAGATAGCATACTTAGAAACATCCACACCTCGGAATTTCAGTAATTGTGGGAGTATTAAGCTATGTGAGGGGAGACAAGAAGAACTGGAATATACAGCACAAGCCTTCAGACATCAGCAAGTGGCATGACTGTGTACAAGATGAAGCACTGAAGCATACAAATCCTTTTGGTGAGACTGGGGTACAATCTAAAGTTTGCAGGTATTTACAGGTTGTGGAAAACATGTGCCGCTGCTCAGCCCACTGATTAATTTAACAACTGCTTCTCTATACAACTTGTGCAAGATGTAACTGGTTGTGAAATGCCTTTTTCCCCTTGAAAAGGCAGCTGCAAAAAAAAAAAAAAATCCAGAACTCACTCTGAAAATTTGTCATTTTATTCAACAAGGTAAAGTATACAAGGTTTCAACATCATAGCCACATAAAGCAGAATAAAGATGAAACACAGAAAGACAGCTTGACTTTTCCAAGATTATCTAAACCACAAAAGATCCAAAAGACAGCATTGTAGAATGTAGAGAGCTATCCTCCAGGGATCAATTAAAGCTGCCCCAAGGCATGTCAGAAACTGGGCAGAGCCTCTCAAAACGGGAGAGCAATTTTCCCTGCATGAACAACTCAGACTTTAGTTTGGTAAGCCAAAGCAAATCAGATCTTCAGGATCTATCCCTTCCCTGCAAATTGTACCTTACCTTACAGTACTTTTGAAATCCTAACTACAAATATAACTTAAATAGCAAAATGTTTGCCTTGTTTATGTGAACTACAACCAAACATATGGATGTAAAAACATACAGTGCATAAATTCCCTATCTTAATGTATACAGAAACCTACAGAATTGAAAATCCTTAAGGCCCAGTGATATTTAAACAAATCTACTATGAAACAAACAGGACTGACACATTTTTGATGCTTGGATATTTAGGTTCCCATTACATGCTGACGGAGAAGACAGCACTAATTTAGGCTCTTAAAACTTTTGGCACAGGGTTTTCTGCTTCAATGCCTAACTTTATTATTCTTATTTTATTTACCAGGAAGTTTGCAGTATAATGCGTCAGACTGCGGTGCACACCCACAAACAATAAGAACGACAGTTTTATCCCGGTACTAATCCACAGTAGAATATGCTAGTGTTATATGGTATAAATAAGCACATGCCAAACAAGTGGATGTAGCTCTCAATGAATCATTCAGGATTATTACTGGCTGCCTGAAACCTACCCCCAATGAAAAAAAATTGGCTGGTATTGTCCTCCAGAAGTACATCAAGCTAGCAAATAATTAATGAAATAAGATCAGCACCAAAGCCATCCATTTCATGTACACCAAACCCCCCTACACAACAGCTAAAATTGAAAAAAAGTTTTTGTACACATCTCAAACACCAAATATTCAACCAGAAGAGGCTACGCTAGGCTAAACTTACGGATAGCAAAAAAAAAAAAATCACACTTTGCCAAAGGAATGAATACCGTACAGTAACTCCCAGTAGGACAAAACTCTGACTGAACAATCTGGAAATGATTTAATAGACTTCAAAGAAAAGTAGGATTATCAAAAAATAATTAAGTAAAATGGCACTACTTGGATACAGTGACTGTGGATAAATGCAATCAAACCTCAACCCTTTTTAATCTTAATTTTGAGGAAATTTTGTATCGATTTCATAGTTTGCCATCTTGCATTTTGTAATGTTCGTTGGACTTGGGTGTGCATGTTAGGATGGGTTTTTTATTTTTTTATGTTTATATTTTTCCATACTGTGTAGATTCTTGTTACTTTCTCGAAAGCTCTCCAGAATAGTGGCTTGTCCACTAGATGGGTGGGGCATCATCTTAAAATAAATGACTGCAACATTTATGCCCTTGCAAATTTATGTCCTACCATGTGTAAAAAAAGGTCAAGTCAATGACCACAATAATACTGTTGAAGTAGCCTGCTTCTGGTTAAAAAAAAACTGTCTAATATTTTAATTTGTTTTAAATTTATACCTATATTTTATACACACCCCAAATTTTAAATTGGGCAAAACAATTTTTTTATTTTACTTGTTTCCTTATTAAAGCAAAGCGAAGCAAAGTGTTCTGCTTATATACCGCCCCATACCACAAGTAGTCTCTGGGCGGTTTACAGTTTTTAATTACAGTATGCAGGCTACACATTGCAACCCACCCAGCAAGCTGGGTACTCATTTTACTGACCTCGGAAAGATGGAAGGCTCAGTCAACCATGAGCCTGCTACCTAGGATTGAACCCCAGGTCGTGAGCACAGTTTTACCTGCAGTGCAGGCATTTAACCACTGCACCACGAGGCTCATACTTACTTACTTACTGGCTGGTCACCCATTAGAACAGGCCTGCCCAAAGTCCGGGCGGGGGGGGGGCAAATCTGGCCCTTCAGGCCATTCTGAGTGGCCCGTGGCTGGCTCCCACCCCTCCCCGCTCCTTCTTCCTCCAATACTGTTAGCACCAGGAAGCTTGAGGGGCTGGGCGGGCCGGCGGGCGAGCAGAAGCTTGTGGGGCTGGGTGGGCGGGCAAGAGGTGGGCCGCCACCACCAGCACTGCTGGGAAGCTTATGGGGCTGGGTGCACGCACGGGGGCGGGTCGCTGCCACCGGCATCACCGGGAATCTTGTGAAGCTAGGCGCCTTCCTTCCTTCCTGCGGGTGGGGTTACAAGGGGTCAGTGGGTGGGGCTTATGGGTCAGTGGGTGGGGCTTGCAGTGGGGTGGCAGGGTCAGGGAGCAACCGGCCCCTGACACATTCTCAGCCACCAAATCTGGCCCTCCTTACGAAAAGTTTGGGCACCCCTGCATTAGAATTATAACAGCATAAACTGCAAACAGCTGCTAGTGAACCACGTTCTGTAACAGTCACAACTAGTTGGTGCAATGAGTGGCAACTTTTTACCTAGCTCACCTGCCACCAGACTTATTGCAATGAAATTAGCCAGTAAAATTTGAGTCACTGCCAATTCAGTTTTCTATCATTGTTTTACTTGGTACCAAAAGCTGAAGGACATGGTTTTGAATATGCTAAAGTTTCCTTAAACCGCACTCCAGTTGAAGAGACTGAATGTGTATGAAATTGTTAAGGAGCCTTGGTTTCCCCTGAATAAGTGAAAGGATTTCAGATTCAAAGGCCTCAGATATCTCATAGGCTTACATGATTATCATAACTTAACACCAAACATTACCACCTCTGTAACACAATAGGGATTTGAAGAGGGTCACACAAATGCATGTTCTCAGAAACTAGTCCCTTTAGTTTAGGGCTTCATTATTCTGCTCCTCTTAAATTTTGCCAAAGAGAAAATACGTTCTCATTGCATATATATATATATATATATATATTTCAGTAAGCATTTTGGTGCTAAGAAAAATTATGCATTTACATAGCCCCAGTGCTTTAGAAAATCAAATACTGTACAGTATATTATATTTCCTCACTCAGATATGCATATTGGCTCTTGGTTAAAGCCACCAATGACCATTACAATAGATTCATGATCCATTCACCAGCTCTTCATTCAATGTTTAACGCTCTATAATAAAACCCAATTCTTTGCTAAAACCCCAGTTTAGATCCTGGTTCTGCCTCTGCCTCTACCTTCTCACTGAGTCCAAACCACAATATACACGAACGAAGAAAAGTGCAAATATCAGCTGACAAAAAGGAGAACAGGAAATGGGGGTCTGGAAAATGAAAGTTTCATATTGCATTGAACTCAGGGCCAACACACCTTAGCTTATTACTTTTTGAAAAATGATAGATATTTATTTAGAGCAGGGACAGATTTTATTTATTTATTTATTTATTTATTTATTTATTTATTTATTTATTTATTTATTTATTTATTTATTTATTTACTTACTTACTTACTTACTTACAAAAAATTAGCTGCCCCGCTACCAAGACGCCTCTGCCTTATAGCTACTTTTATCTACCGAGCAGTTTTCCCTTTTAAAAAACATATTATTGGAATCCTAGTTTACTTTGGATAACTAAACATGAAAATGAAATTGAAGATATGGGGAAAATAAGAAATTTAAATGGTACACACATTTAATTCAGCTAATCTATATTCCTCATTGTTCCAGATTACAAGCATCTTTTCCCTTTCAGAAGTCCAAATGTCAAATAATATGACGTATGACTTGCTAATGCACTCCCTTCTGATCTACTAAGGATTTCAATGCTATCTTTTTTTTCCCTCAAGTGTAATTGTTTCATGAGGACAGAGAACGGATGGATGGGTAATTTGGTGTATGTTTCAGCCTATGGGTGTGGCTCAAGTTCTATCCACTACTACTATATAATCCCTGACATAATACTTAGGAGACATAGGAGTGAGCACTAAAATCAGTAATAAACTTGGTGACATTAAAAAATTGTCTCTTAAAAGTCAAAACAGAAGGGCAAGGAAAGATCCCACAGGACGGCGTTCCACAGATGTGCAGTCAGCACTGAAGAAGCCAAATCCCTATAAACATCACACTGTTATCGCTACTTAGAAAAGATCAAATAAGCAAATTGGCAAGAGGTCTGCATTTCCTTATAAAGTTACTTCTTGTGTATAAAACCAGCACCAATCTATTTATTTATTTATTTATTTTTATTTTAAAAAATTAGCCACCCCACTACCAGGTGGTCTCTGGGAAGCATACAACAATTTATCAAAACTGTGTTGCTCTCTAGCATGGACAGGATACAAAGAGAAGGGAGGAGAGGGTGAGACAAAGAACAGAGTGCACACGTGGACAGAATAGGTTTGTTTCTCAGTAGCTTGGAAGAACACACAAAGGAATCGGGTTTATACGACACAATAACATGAGAGGTTTGACTTGGCTACAGTGACACATACCTTAGTTACATCCCTCTTGGATTACTGTAACATGCTCTATGTGGGGCTGCCTTTGAAGACGGTTCAGAAACTTCAGCAGGTTCAAAAGGCTACTACTGACTGGGGCCAATTATATTAAAGACATAAAGCCCTCGCTACAACTGTGCTGGCAGTTTCCAGGTCTAATACAAAATGATTTTTAAAAACCTTTAAAGCCCTATATGGCATGTGTCCAGGCCACCTGAACAACAGTATCATCCCTTATGAGCCTTCTCCGCACTTAAGATTGTGAGAGGCAGCCCTCCTCTCATTACGGCCAGCACAGGCACAACTGATGAGGACGTAAGGCAGGCCTTCTCTGTGCTGTCTCAGGAATCCTCTCCCTAGGGAGATTAGGTTGCCCCCCTCCCATTTTATTGTTTCCCTGATAGCTGAAGACCCACCTTTTCAGGCAAGGCTTCAAAAATCATGACTGAGCCCAAGAATGCCACTTTTACAGTTAAGATAGTTTTTAAACATTTATATGTTTTTAATCCTTCAATGTCTTTTAAAAGTCATTCAGACACACACAGGGGCAATACATGGGCCCAGTTACTTTGACCTTATGAGCAAAAACTAGACTATGGGTGATACCTTCATAGGCTGCTAGATGAAAAATAAACTATGAGGGAACTACTGCCATTCTCTCCTAAAGACAAGAAGTAATGTTTGAGTTTTAGCAAAGCATTCAGGTAACAGCACAACTCTGCTCTGCAGTCTTGTCACTAGCAATAGGCATTTTGTATTTAAAAAGGGAAGGAGAGTATAATGTGTCTGTATGCAGAAGCACTAACTCCTTGCACTTCATTAGCAGCTTACAAACAAGGCCCATTATAAAGATGGTCATCTTCCTAACAATGCCAAGATATAAGGAACAAGGTCAAACTCAAATTCCACCTTTAATAATTAAAAATACAGCATTTTCTATATCATATTGATAGAATTCCAAAATGGTACTTCTATAACAAATATAAAAAATACCTGTATGTTTTGCACACAAAGACTCAAAGGCCGAAATTTTATTGCTTAAGAGTAGTGAATTGTGCTATGCCCCTGGTTAGTCAACTGGTCCATAAATTTCACTGATTCAAATGGATCGACTCTAACTGACTTACTTTAGCATTGCCAGTTGCAAGGACAGCAGGCCCAGTTTCAAACAAAGGAACTTAGAGAGAAGTTGACCCATCAAATCTCTATTAATTCAATTGGGTTTTAAGCACTATACTGCCATGTAAGCTAATCATATTGTTATTAATAATATGGTCTCTGGGTCTCTCTCACACACAGAGAGTGTCAAAATATGCAACAACCATACCACTACTTCAAACAACACATTTCAAATAGTTAAAGCATTTCACACATATCATCTCTGTAATCAAGTTACAACAGGTGGGGTAAAATCATTTTAAACAAACAATGTCAGTAGTATTCTCATAAGCGGCAGAGAGATTTTAACTAGGCCATTTCCTGGACCACATTCCCTATCACTAATTTCTACTACCGAAATGACATAGTTCCTTGTTTTCTGAATTACGCAAATAGAATACAAACAGTCATTTTAAAAAAAGGTTTTGGGTTGTATCCAATGCTGTCACTTTGCCTGCAAAAAGCAGCTTCTGAGAGCACAAGCAGGTTTTTAAATTTAGGGTACAATTCTTCCTGCAGTGCCACCAAACACCTTAAAAAGCCTAAAGACCTCGTTCAAAACATTATAAACCATTCTGGGGTGTATTCTGGATGGCAAGGAAGACTGTACAAAGAATGGGGAGGAAAAATGAAAAACCCCAACACCCCACCCTATCTCAAACTCCGTGGTGAACTGAAGTTTAACTCATTCAATACTTTTATATTAAAGAAACCCATCTGCATTAATATAGAATCATTAGACCCACCAAGCAACACATCACAAAATCTTGTACGTTACCATGAGCAGAAATAAAATCGTGAAGCCTTAGCAGTTTAATTTAATTCTACCAAAACTCGTGTTCTTTTATTGTATACAATAAATCTCTCTCAGTTTTTTTATCTACAACTACATCCATACAAAGTAATTGAAAGAGATTCAAAATCCATTTCAAAGCAATAATGTTGCAAATTGTCCAGGTAACCTTTCGTTCAACCTCAAAATTAAACTTGTTTTATGAGTGAGAATACTCAATTCTTCATAAAACTATAAAGACGTGAAACTGCAAGAGGCCATGTTTTCACTAAGCCAAACAAAGTATATTTTGTCTAAAAACAATTGCATATATTGAGACGTAAGACTCTGACTGAATGAATATTCAATTGCCTATGAAACAGAAACCCTAAAATTAGTGAGTGCTCAAAACTTCAATCAACATATATAAAACAGGTAAAGATTCTTTAAAACATCCAGCATAACACAAGAAATAAAGAAACAAAGAAAAATCAAAGCCATGTGATCCAAGTTACTACTTTCACCTGAGTACACAGTAGATGGAACCTTCTCACAAAACTCTATGGTTTTCCACAGTGGTTGTATCATCAGCCACGGACACTAATCTTTGAAGTTTCCTGTCTCCCTCTTGGATTCTGAAGCTCCATAAAGATCCCTTTCAACTTGGGAAGCCTTTGGAGGCCCTATGATTTGGAGAGATAGTGACAATTTTTGGCTATTCTTGTCTCACTGTCCCAATGCTCACAAGGGCTTTCCCAAGTCAAAATGTATCACTAGGGAGTCCTGGCATCAGAGTGCAAGGTAGGATACGTTAAATTCAAGTTTAATGGCCATGGTTGGTGATGTCCTCGCCTTCCATGACTGTGTAGCTCCCTTGATATGGGAGGATTTCTGCGATTATATTTTTCTTTTAGAATATTCCAAATGTATTATTTTGGCAGGTACTTTTGACAGCTACCAAACTGAGTCTGTTGTCAATTACTGTGCAATCACCACTGGTGACCTCTTCTCAAAAAAAGACAAGTAATGCTAGAAAGGGAGAAGAAAATGTTTGAGGTTGTAGAACAACTTTCAAACAAGAAAGAGCTAATGCATTTTAATTGAGAAAACAGGAAAACTATGGAAGAACATTACAGACCTTATGAAATTATCTACAGTGCTCTCTCAAGAGATTTATGGGCAGTACAGGCAGGAGAGACAACCTACACACTATGCAAAAACAACATAATATCCTCTAGCGTAACTGCTTTTGAAAGAGAAACTGCACGTTTATAGCCGAGTCTCTGAACTACAGTCTAGATATGATATTTGATATTGAACTCCATATTTTAAAGCAGAATTATATGGGGGGGGGCAGAAAGGGAGTATGGCAAATGATCTGAACACCAAACCTCTGGAATGATCAGAATACAATGTTTTTTCTAGTTGTGATGAAACTGGTATAGGTGCAATGGGTAGACTGGAAACTATCATACAACTGTCTTAACTGGGGCTTGTCAGGGACCTTATGGGATGTTTATATTCATTATCTGATCAGTAGACTATCTCATGCCATTTTAGAAGCTGCCCCCCCCCCCCGGTTTTCCTTCTATCTCAGCCTCAAGACCCTCTTGCCATGCAGAACATCAGACAGAAATCCCACTCTCAAGTAAACAGCTAAGCATACCTCTGAAACCTGGCCAGGCATTTTAAAAAATAAGAACATAAGAACATAAGAAGAGCCATGCTGGATCAGGCCAAAGGATCATCTAGTCCAGCTTCCTGTATCTCACAGCGGCCCCACCAGATGCGTTTTGGAGCGCATGAGACTAGATATCTGTCTCCTGATACCACTGCCCTGCATCTGGCCCTTGAAGTACCCTGGTTTCTCCATCATGGTTTGTAACCTGTGATGGACTTTTCCTCCAGGAAACAAACTTTGGAGCATTATCATGGAATTGAAAGTAGAATTCTCCAGTTATTATGCCTTACTTCTATTATTAAAAAGTTACTTAAGATTAGATAGCAACCACCTTTATGTATATCTTGTGAAACACTAACCCATGATATTAAGTAATTATTTTGTTGAATAAAATTAACTTTAAAAATAAAACTGTGTGTGTGTGTGTGTGTGTGTGTGTGTGTGTGTGTGTGTGTGTGTGTGTGTTTTAAATCACAGAATAGATTTTGGAAGATATATGACTCTAGATTACTTTTATGGAATTGTCATTTTTAAGCATTCCTTCCGTTATACATTAAATAATGAATTCATCTTCCCACTTTATAGCATCTGATCCATGAAGACAGTGAAAAGTCCCTTTAAATAATTTTATTTCAGCTATGCCATTTGATTTACAGTCACAAAAGTCCCTCCGTTGTATAGTATCAGAGTATAATGACATTCCTAAAGCAAACCTTGATGTTGCTTTAAAAACCGTAAGGGATTTTGCCTTGTGTCCTGCCTTTCTATGGAAGAAAATGTTGACAACAGCAAGAATTTATGTTCTACAGCAAAAACTAGTATGTCACCCATATTATAGGAAAATTGCAGCAAAAACATTGCACCTATAAAGTTTGACAGATGTAGTCTTGGTGAAGTCAGCTCACAGCAGTTCCATGCAATGTCCAATCCCAGTACTTCAAACTAAATACTGCAAATAGTCAATAAATCCTCCCTAAGTTGACACAATGTTTATTTCAAACTCATAAAACAAAAATTAAAAATAAATGGCACATACAACTGAATTGTTGTAATAAGAAAAGATGCACTTACTCTGCATTAAATCCATTCACATGCAAGATCCGCATTTGCTTGACAATTGTGCTTTTACCAGATTCACCAGCACCTAGAAAATAAAAATAAATCGGATTAAGGGGGGAAATGAATCCAACCACAAAGGAGTTGCTTTGATTAAAAAGGCAAGACTCATGAACCTGGGTTACTCACTGCACAACTGAAAACTGAATGGGGAGTGGGGTGAGGAATAATTACCACTGGAAAGTGCAACTGAAGCTAAAAATAAAAGTCCAGCTGAAGTCATTTGTCAGAGCTGAAGCCTGGAATATATCACCATCCATTTTACCTCAGTGGCTTCATCAAAACACACTGAACGAGGAAACTGAGGCAAAGACGATTTCATTCTCTTGGAGGGAAAAAAGGAGGGATTTTGAAACATTTACAACTTCCAAACACAAAGGAAGAGGTCACTGCAGTTCTAGAAGCTACGCAAACCACTTGTGAGTTGAGCCTCTAAAATGTTCAGGTCTTTAATCATATCCCAAGCATGCTTAATACAATGACACTGAGAACAGAAACACTGCCATTAGAAAGAGAGGGGGAAAACGTCTATCACTACCGTTTCAGTACTGCATAAAGATAACATGGAGTGCTCTGTTCTCCCATTTGCCTTCCGAAAGCAGCTTCCCATCCCCTCGACAGGCTTACACCTCCCATGCATAACCACCAAGCTGGCCAACAAGTCTGCATTTTGAGAATACCATTTTGTTAATCACATGAGAACATGCCCTTCATTCTGCTTCCTACAAGCAACTCTTTTCTCCTTCTCCCACTTCACACATCAGAAAGTCCCCTTTCCCCACATCCAGTTAGCATGCTGCACCCACTCAGTCTGCACAGTTGACGGCCTGAGCCACAAAATCTGACGGAGATATTCAAACACTCTAGTCATTCGTCTTCAGTATTTCTGTTCCAGAGCTCACCCCCGATATCTTCTGTAAGAATGCAGGCCCTGCCCTCCTGAGACAGCCATACAAATGCTGTAGCATCATTCAGATGCTCTTTTACCAACAATTGCTAAAAGCTTGGGGGGTGGGGGAGGATACATTACTAAGACTTAAACAGAATAAGGCTCACGAAGACACCATTTGTATTTTTCCGATGCCAGGCTTTCCCCAGCACACACTGACAGCACAAGCCACCATTTTGAGTCTGATATACAAAACTAAATTTTAGCAGCTCTCTATCAAAGAACTGCATATTATTGTGGGAGAGTTTTAATTTCACATTTCCTTTTCATTCTCCCATCTGCACAGTCATCAAACCTACTTTATTCCAATACAGTACTATTAATATCCTCCACTTTCTCTAAACCCAGTGTCAGACTATTCCATTACCAAGATGTGGAATCTGTACTCCTTACCTGTACCTCACTCTTGAAAAATACTGATAAAAACAGGGTCTGTAAAATTTCTCTGGATCAGATAAATAATTGATTAAAGTGCTTACCAATCTTTCTGCAATAATATGTAATGCAAGAAGAAAGAAATCAAAGGTATGCCCCTCAGCATTTTATACATAACAGATATTATCCTACTCCTAATGTGTTCACAACATTTTGTAATGTAGTATTAGCAATACTGCCTTTTTTGTTTCTCATTATTGAATTTTATAATATTTACACTGTGACAGATCTCTTGCCATAAAATTTGTGTCTTAAGTGTGACAGTTATCTGTGTGACTGTTTATAACTGCCACTTTTAACATTTAGGGTGGTCATATCTCATATACACAAGGAAGCCATGCAACCCCTGAAAATTGTTTTCTACAAAAAATACTTCAGAAATACTGTGCATTACAGTGTCTTTATATTCTGTTCTGGATTCTTAAGATGAAAATCTGATTTCAAACCTCTGGGTCATACATGGAACAATTTCAACAGCCTTACTTCCAAATGCCCACTCAAAGGTCACTGTCCTTGTGGTACTCTTCTACATGTGCACTGTGGAAACACTACATTCAAACATTTTCCTCCACAGTATAATAAAAGAGATATTGGCTGTTTCACTTTAACATTGAAAATGATGCGCTTCTCTGAATTTTATATCTCTTTTTCTACAAGGTAACACCATAAAAACTCCTAAATATATCCCACACAACACATTCTAAGACCAGAATGCTCATTTCACCATTCTGCCCACCATACAAAAGAATATACTTCCATTTCCTCTTTCAAAAATCCTCACTCATTCACAAGCAATATTATATTGGGACAAGTGCAAACCAGGGGTCCTCAACCTAAGGCCCCGGGGCCGGATGTGGCCCCCCAAGGTCCTGAATCTGGCCCCCGGACCAACTGCAGCCCCCCCCACCTACACACTGCTTTGCGAGCAAGCTAGCCTCCGCAGCTGCTTCTATTGCTGAGGCAGTTCAAAGCAGTGGGCTATGTTGCTTCTCCCACTCCCCCCAACTACCGCCCAGATTATCAGCATGCTGGCTAGTGGGGAATTCAAAGTGGGAGGGCTACGGCAAGGTCCCCCGCTCCCCACACCCACTGTGGTCCGGCCCCCAGTGGTGTCTGTGGCGTGGTGGACCAGCCCGCTGTTTGAAAACTTTGAGGACCCCTGGTGCAAACACATCACATAGATTTCCAACAGTGATGGCAATTAAAATGGCAGAGAAGAATGAGAATCCATCAGAGCACTAGAAGAAAACTTTTACTTCCACTGGCTTCAATAACCTCCATTTCTGCTGCTTCTTTTTTTAAAATTCTAAAATCTCCATAGATATACCATTCACCACTGCCCAGTTATTCAGATACACTCCATTCTTTCCCTATTCCACTCAACAGCACTACTGCAAAGCTCACATACTTCCTGATCTGAGGTGGGTCTTAAATACTGTACTCTAGCCCCAAGAGTCAATAGGTAACATGTTCTCTTCTCTCTCTCTCTCTCTCTCTCTCTCTCTCTCTCTCTCTCTCTCACACACACACACACACACACACACACACACACACGTCTATTCTATTCAAGTGTGTTCCCAGAAAGAGCCCATAAGCAGCACGAATCCTAACAAAGGTGCTAAACATTCTGTTGCCACCTCAAAATCTTTCCCCCAATAGAGACCCCAAGTTTACACTTCTTAGTTCTGATTATTATTATTATTATTATTATTATTATTATTATTATTATTATTATTATTATTATTATTATTATTATTATTATTATTATTATAACTCGACTTCCACTGACAGCAGCCATCTTTCATGCCCAATAGTACCAAAATAGTTGTATGAAAAGGAGGGTGCTCCACACAACCCCCCTTTCCATGCATCAGTTAACAATATCTGTAAGTTGGGAACAAAAAATAAAGATGGGGGGACATGAAGCAAATAAACAAGCATTACTGATTCCGCAGGCATTGAAAACGAGTATATTTTTTTTAAAAAAAATCTAGGCTAGGCCAAACTCTAGATTATAACCATGGAAGTCTACCAAGACATAAATAAATGGTAGGTGGGCCTACTGATTACAAAAATTAATACACTGAAGGTATCCTGTGTGGGGGGAGAACCAATGGGGGGGAGAGAAAAGTGCAAGCCCTGAAGTTTTCCAAGGAGTGTAAACACGCAAACCATATCTCAGATCACGTTTATGAAAGGCGTAAGGGGGGGGGAATTAAAAACAATAAGCAGCGGCAGCGGGGAGGGCAAAACCTTTCCGACCCCTAAAATCGGCTCCCCACGCATTTCCTCCTCATGACAACCAGAAAACCTCCCCCCCCAACACACACACACACACACACACACACAAGACGGATTTCCACCATGGCTGCAGCGCGGGGAGGGAGCAAGCCAGCGCCCGAGGCCTACCGCGTCCCAGCGCCCCCCCCCCCCCCCGCTGCCTCCCCACCACCACCTTTCACGGCCAGCGTCGGGAAAGCAGCCCCGCTTGCTTTCCTTCCCGTTCGCCTCCTGGTCCCGTGGGGAGCCCGGCCCTGTCAAGTCTAAAAGGGCCCCCTTCAGATCCCCCCACCCCAGTCCCTACACACACCGATATCACTATCGTTACCACCACAACCATCACGAATTTCGCTCCCCCCCCTCCCTAAATAAACACACAAACACAAGCTCGCTCGCTCGCTCGTTTTCCTTCTGGCCTGCCCGCTGCTGGTGCCTGCCTGGTGGGGCCCATTTCCTTCTGGGCTCCAGGAGGCAGGCGGGCAGGGCCCCACCTTCTCCTCTTGCCCAGTCACTGCTGGGCCCCGTTATTCCCCCCACCCACCCATCCCAATCCCTGTTTACCCAGGAGACAGGGCCTTTGACTCAGACCTTGCCCCCCAACCACCACCTACCCCCCCCACCGGCCAGCTGCACCCTGGGCATATGCAAGGGACCACCTGCCCTGGCCCCCGCCACCCCTTCCTACATCATCAACCTCCCCACCACTACCACCATCACACCTCGTATTCCCCCCCACCCTACCCCAAAAAACACCCCTCCGCCCGGGCGCCCTTACCCAGCAAAAGGAGCCGGTGCGTGGCCCTATAGACCTGCTTGTCCTTCTGCAGCTGCTTTTCGATTTTCTTGTTGGCCTCTCGCTGCGCCTTCTCTTCGTTGCGCTGATCCTCAGTCTTGCTGTTCCCTAAACAGCCCATCTTGGGGGGGGTGGTGGTGTCCGGAATGGAAGGGAGGGGAAGGGAAAGGGGAGAGGGGGGGAGGAGGCCGGGGTAGGTTAGGAGGGAATTGCAGCAGGAGGAGGAAAAGAAAGGGCTGGGTGGGGGTGATTGTAGGGGGGAGAAGTCAAGAAAAAAGGCGAGCAGGAAGCAGATCGAGGGCTTGGGGGAAGCAAAGCTGTATGTACGCCCGGGGTGGGGTGGGGGGGAAGCCGGTCTCCTTCCCCCCCTTTTTTATTTTACTCTGTTACTCACAGCTACCGCTGCCCAAAGACATGGAGATCCCGGAGCCTGACGACGGCTGGAAGGGAAAGCGGGGTGGGGTGGGGTGGGGTAGGGTTGGAGGGGGGGGGGAGAGCGATGACTTTGCTACTGCTCAAATCGGGCCTCCACCTCCTTCTCTCCCCCACACACCTCGACCAGATCCTCTCGCAATGCAGATCTTTTTTTAAAAAAGAGAGAGAGAAAAGAAAAAAAAAAAAGGGGGGGAAGCAGAACAGTTGGAGGGTAAGATTAAAAAAAGAGAGGAAATTTTGGCAGCCACCAAAAGTGGGGTGGGGGTGGGGAAAGATTCTCTGCAGGATCACGTCTTTAAAAAAAAGTGCTCCTTTTCTTCTTCCTCGTTCTCTCCCCGAAAGCCCTACCGCAAAAAAAAAAAAAAAAAAAAAAAAAGCAGCAGGAACCACCGAACGAGGGTGCTTCCCCCCCCTCTTCCCCCTTTCAAAAATATCTCCAGGTTCCCGAGCCACCTCCAGCGGTGGGGGAGGGCAAAGTAATATTAAGAGACGTTTCCTTCTCCCTTTCTATATATATATCCTCCTTCGGATCCAAGACAAGCGGCGGCGGCGGCAACAGCAGCAAAGCTCCACCGAGAGAGAGAGAGAGACACCTCCCCAAATCCTGGGCGCACAGAATCTAGAAATGTCTCTTGTCTTCCTCGCTTTTTTTCCGCCCCTTCTTCTTCTGCTTCCTTTCGCCTTGCTTCGGTCGCTCGCTGGCTCCCCCCCCCTTTGCAACACACACACACACACACTCGCGCGCACTCGCCGCCCTCGCCAAAAAAGGGTGAAGCGCCCGGAGCAGATTTTTTTTTTTTGGGGGGGGGAGGCTCAAAAGCCAAGCCGTTCGGGCGGTTTAAGCAAACAAATCGGCAGCCCCGCTTTCCTTTCCGCCTCGGGCCGATGATGATTATTATTATTATTATTATTATTATTTTCCTCCCCGGTTCCTCTCGGATCTTCTCCAGCGGCAGCGCGGCTGTCGTCGGTCCTTCATCCACTAATGGTGGTGGTTCTAATCCAAGGCCCTCTTTTTCTCTTCTTCTCCCCCCCCCCAAAAAAAAACCTCCTCTCGCCGCCTCCTCCTCCCTCCGCTTGCTTTCCCCTTCTCGCTCCGCTTCTTGCACGGTGGCGGCTGCTGCTGCTACTCTCGGGCGCTCGCTTTTCACAGGAGGTGCCCTTTTTTTTAAACCACCACCAGCCCCCCCTTTTCCCCCTCCTCCTCCCGCACGGCTTGAATCCTCTTTGGATTTCCCAGCAAAACGCGGGGAGCCAAGGGGTAAAAAAGGAGGAGGGAAGGGAAGAGAGAGAAGGGGGGGTGGCGAAGCAGAAAAGAGGGAAAGGCTATTTTGGTCTCCTCCTCCCCCCACGACGAAAATAAATAAAAAAAAATGCCTCCCCGGGAGAAGCGGCTTTGCTCTTCGCGCGCTCCAAGCCCCCCTTTCCCCCCCTCTTATTTTATTTGCCCCCCTCCTCCTCCTCCTCCTCTGGCTAGCATTTCTCCGGGGTTTGTTATGATTGTTTTAATATTAAAAATCCAAATAGGAAGAAGGGGAGCCCGAGAGAGGGAGGAAGGGAGAGCGAGCGAGCGAGATGGGGTGGGGCAAGGCGAGCTCACACGGAACCATGGGAACTCGACCATTCACATGATCCCCAAACGTCAGCCCGGGACTAAGGAGAGGCGCCCTCTTCAAACACCCGCAAAGGGAAAGGCCGACACGGGGACAAACGGCGGCGGCGGCGGCGGCGGCTGCACGCGCTGGATTGCCTCTTGCGCCTGTCCTTTCTTGACACGCCCCGGGGAGGGACGGAGGAGGGTGGCGTGGCGTGAAGCGTTTTCTGCTGGGGTTGGCTTTCTTTTTCCCCCTTTTTTATTTTATTTCTTTTCCCCAAGAAATAATTTAGCCCGAGTTTGTCTGGGGAAGTTGGGCGGGGCGCGTGTTGCTTTGAGAAGGAGGAGGAGGAGGAGGAGAAAAAAAAAGTTGCATTTTTATTTCCAGTCCAACGACTTTCCTTCCCCCGCTTTTTTTCCCCTTTTTCTTTTCGCCCGATTCGAGTCCCGAGCAGGAAGAGTCTTAATTTTAAGACTTAGGACAAGCGTAATTAAATTAAAAAACAAAACAAAAAACAAACAAACCGATCGGCTTGTATTTTGGGGCGCGGGACGAAAGGGCAGATCCTGCCACTCTTGGAACATGGTTCCAAATGCGCCTTCAGCAATTTGGGGAACGAATTTAAAAGAGGGAAGGTAAAAGGATTCATATAAGTATTAAAATAAATAAACAAATAAATAAAACAAATAAAACCGGCAGAGTCGAATTAAGCTCCGGGCCAGTGTAAGCAAAGAAACGGTAATAATTAAAGGGAAAATGAAGGCCCCCGTGGCAACACAAAAGGATCCCAGGTCCGCTTGAATGGAGAAAGTTAAAAAAAAACCAGCACCTGCAGTCTGAACTTGGCTGGAGGGTGTTAAAAAGAGAAAGGGGAGAGAGAGACACGTGTCAAGGCGGTGTAAGCAATTTCGACAGAGGGTGAAATGCCCGGGAGCTTTTGGGCAGGGAACGTGACAACTGTGAGGGGAAGAAGGTCCGCAGCGAGGGGCAACCCGAGGCTCTGTTTTTAATGATCTTGTGGCCGGGACATGAGGCATCCACACGGGGTATTCTGTGTTGACTACTCCAAAAATAGCTGTAATCCTTGCTTTGTTCTCACCATGCAAATTAGGATCCCCCTTTCATGCTTTAATAAGCCCTTGGACTAAATTCCCCTTTTAGCCTTCCTGTTTTCAGGTTGGTTAGGCAGTAACTAAACCTGAAAATGTTATTTTTAATTTCACCTCTTCATGCTGTCTGTGTGGGAACTTAACACATTTTAACTGATTTGGGCCCAGAACAGCAATAATGTTTAGAGCGCTTTCAAAGGTAGGTTAAAACATAAAAGGACTTTACATACTTTATTTTGTAAACCTTGTAAGGTGGACAGTGCTGTTTTTCTGATGGTAGAGAGATGAGGACTAAGGCCAGAAGCAGACTTTTTAGAGAATGTAGTTAGACACAAAATGTGCAGTTAGAAACCAAGAAATCCTGATACAGTACCTCACTAATTTGAGCCATCCCATTTCTGCTTAGTTAATCTCTATTTCCAAATGCACATTTTCTTTAGAACTGCACATTTTGTGCATTAGAGTTAGTCTGACTGGGAGAGGAATTTTTTTAACCCTATGTAAACATCTGAGTGTCCCCTCTGGATGATACAAATGGCCTCATTTTGGCAATTGTCCTTCAGGATTTAAACAGTGGGGATATTTTGAAATCTAGTAGTCCCACAAGGAAAGCCTGATTTAAATACTCAACCTCTCTGAAGCAATGTAATTTAGGTACTAATTAGGGACAGTCCCTAACATCTGTTTCAGGGCTAAGAGGGAGTGATTTTCCTGAAGCCAGAAAGCAGGTTGGCACAGAGACGAGGTGGTAAACTGGGGACTTTCTGACTTGCTGGTAGAGTCTTTCCTCTATTTAACTTTTTGGAACATGGTCAACTAGCCGTAACAGTTTCATGGAGATGCAACAACTTTTGAGGTCCCACTGAAACTGGGATGGGGTGTTCCTTTATCTCTAAGGAAATGTATTACTCCTGCTTTATGGTCACGGGCAGGTTTGTGGGATTAAAAAAAAAAACTTGAATCCTAAGATCCACCAAGTGGAGCTTGGACTAGAAGAGATGACCTACTGTCCCATTGAGCTTCTGCTGAGTTGCTAGTCTTGCCATCATGACCTGCTAGTATAGTAATCAAACTGCTTGCACAAGTGTCACCACTGTGCAAGTGGAAGGCTGAGTTTTTGTCATGGGGACTGTCTTTCTTGCACAATGGCAACGTAGATGACATCATCTCGTGTTACTGTGCTGATGGGATTTCACACTCCAGGTATGCTCCCTGTAGCTATACCCTATTTTGAACCTAGGATTTGGAGTCCTAGAAACGAACGGAGCTCCCAGTCCAACCACTCAAAGATTCATTCATGGTTACCCCAAACCTAATTCACATCAGCAGCATAAGTTAGGGGAGTATGGGAAATAATTTAGTTCTTGTTATTGCTAAATGAGTAGGAATCCGAAATCCTTGCAAATTCCATGTCCAGCAACTTTCCAGGAATTCCGTGGACTCCCTGTTTTTGACAAAAGGCTGTTTTACTTTAATCTCTTAATTTTCCTGTCCTCCTAATTACTTTGTAAATTTAGTTTCTTGGGAAGCAAGCAGCCCTATGCCATATTTTGTTAGGGTTCCTTGTTTCTCTTCCGTTTTTCCAAACGGTAACTTAGGCTAAACTGTTTTTTTTAACAATTAACTGTAAAAAAGAGAGTAGAAAAGAAATATTAGTACTAATTATAAAAATGCTTTGAGGTAGTCAGCCAGTAACCCGTTAAATATTTTCATCTAATTGAACTTCTTACTGCAGAATGGGTTCCAGCCATTTAATGGGGAACTGGTACCTCATCAGATCACCCTTGCACAGTGATGGCGAACCTTTTAGAGACTTGAGTGCCCAAACTGTGATTCAAAACTCACTGATTTTTCGCAGAGTGCCCATACAGCAAATTTAACCTGAACACAAGTGGTTGTGAAGGGGCAATGTCGGGTGCCCACAGAAAGGGCTCGGAGTGCCACCTTTGGCACCTGTGCCATAGGTTTGCCAACACTGCCCTAGCAGTTCTAATGTTGGATCACCATACAGTCAAATGTTGAGCAAGAGACAGGGCAAGATATTTAATAGGGACAATTACTGCCTGACTCTTTGATTTTCCACCTAAAGCACAGATATTCTTACTCTCAGTTCTGTGACCTCCAAATAGAATGCCCGAGTTTTGTTGTTTATCACTCCTATGGAATTTTATCTGTTTAATATTTGTGTGACACAGTGCTGTACAGGAGCAGGACCAGAGGGAGGAAATGATGGCACCATCAATAAAAATAGGGATAGTTGTTGCATCTTCAGAGGGCAAGGAGCTCAGGAGTCTGGCAAAATGTCAGGAAGAAAAAAAATTCCAGAACACCGACAAACAGCCCAAAAAGCTCACAACAACTATCAGATCCTTGTTGTGAAAACCTTCAAGAATACAAAAATAGGGAGGTTTATATACTTGTAAGTTATTTCAGAGAGCAGTAAATTCAAAGAAAGATATACATGCAGACCAGAATTCTGTCAGTTGTTTACAATGATGTAAGTCTGGGTGGCAAAATGCCACTAGTTAACAAGCTGCGGCTTCATGTGCCAGTCCTGTGACTCGAAGCACAGTGAGTACAAATGGCAACTCCTTAACCAGTAGTGGTTTGCTGTTTGCTGATTTACGGTATATCATCGCACCAGTGTAAAAAGCCAACAGGATTCCAGTCATTGTAAGCATTGCTTTTTTATTGTACTGTACTTGTTAATAATCTGATCCATACTGTTACTGCACTTTTGTAAGAGGTCGCAAAATCTACATGAAAACACACACATGGTCCGACTTCATAGAATATTTATACAAATATATAATGTACTGAGTTTAATACGACATTTTGTCACAGATCAACATAGAACAATAACACAGTCATAGTTGTTTCTCATTAGTTCCGTAAGATTCCTGTTGTCTTTCCTCAAGGAAATGTTTGTTGGTGAAAGGAACAGCATTCCACTTGCTTTCAAGCAGCACCTTTTCTTTCTTTCTTTCTTTCTTTCTTTCTTTCTTTCTTTCTTTCTTTCTTTCTTTCTTTCTTTCTTTCTTGTTTATTATATTAAAAGCAATATGAATCAAACCAAAAACACTTCTACATTATATTAATTCATCTCTCTTAAACAAATTGCTACACCCATGTGACCTTTACCCTTAGGGCTAGGTTCTCCTTTTGATATTCTGACATTCCATTCCACCCAATTTCTCTCTAGAAACACATTGATTCCTCTCCCAGTGTACACCCCTTCCATTTTTGAAATACATATTTCTCGAAATAAATTCCATTTTTTTTAAAAAAAACATTCTTTTTTGATAAGCCTCTTAGTTTCATTTTGCATGTCAGTTTATCATGAATTTCCACATCTCACATTTCTCTATAACATTCCTCAATATTAATTTGCTTATCACTTTTCTAGGTTTTTGCACATAATAACTTTGGCACTGTAACCATTATAATTAGATCTTTATCTTCAGTTTTCAGTTGACAATAATCAGTTATATTTAATACACCTATCAGTGGGGACATTTGTGCATCTAATCCAGTTATTTCCCTACCTTCTTTAAAGACTCGTGTTAATTTTTCCTCCTTCTGTCACAAGACCACCACATGCTGTTGCTAGGAAAATTCACCTCTTCACCCTTTGACTATAGTTTTTATACTTTGGAATATTAGATTTATGACAATACGCAGAAATTTCTCTGACTCCTTTTTGGCCTGTGCAGAATTGCTAGAGAACAAAAAGAAGCAGAGGTTGCAAGACATACAGAAGAGGACTCTTAGCAGCTTTTATTTAACAACATAGAGCCCCAAAATAATGTTAATGATACTGTAGACTAGTATAGGAGGTCACATACTTGCTTTCTTAAAATCTGCTACACCTGCATCCTATTGAATCAGCTCCCTAAGTGAGTTGCGCCTAGCCGCGTCCCTGCCCGCCTTTAGAAAAGCCTTGAAAACTCATCTGTTCAAGGAGGCATTTGGTGACCTTTCTATTTAATTTTTTTCCTTTTTTTCCCCTTTTTTTCTTTTTTGCTGTCGCCCACGCCATCCTTTGTGGAGGGTATTGTACCCCCCTATTCTTATGGGTAGTTTGCCTCTGATGCCATGTCTGTTTGCTGCTGTTTGTTTTTAAGTGTACACCGCCCTGAGTTCCGCTTCGGAAGATGGGGCGGTATATAAATGTAATAAATATAATAAATAAATATTTACTTTTTATCTGGGAATGTCCCATTAAATTCAATATTACTTGCTCCTAAGTATTCTTAGGATTGCACTGTACTGCTAGACTTTAGAACTACTGTATATAATAGTTTTAAGAGGTTTTCTTCAGAGCAATTTTAATATGTATAGGGTTTTCATACTGTATATTTTTATTTTTAACCTTTGCCTAATATTCACCTGTACCAGTATGTGAATATTTGAAGTCCATTTCATATCTCTGTTGGCAATATTGGAAAAGGTGAACAGAACATGTAATTGACAAGAGGGAAACTGACAGACCTTGATTTGAAATCCCCACTCAAATCCAGAAATCACTACGTGGTCCTGACAAAGCCTCTGTTAAACAGAGTGTCTAGATCTACAGTGCGAGGGCAGTAACGCTGGCCTCCTTTTGATGATTTTATTTCATTTATGGTTATTTTATGGAAAAAAATTCTAACCTGCCTTGTGGCCCAGCACAAGCCATCAAGCCAGCAAAGAATAATAAGAGCATTAAACAAGACAGAAACCTAAAACCATCCCCATAAGCACAGCTGACAGCAGCAATATAAAAAAAACAGCTGTTACAAAAACAACTTTGCTTTCTGTATCAGCTTGCCTAAAATGCCTTGTAACACAAGGTACTGCAGGAACAACTTAGGAGTACTGATGCTGTGCAAAGCTGATTCTCAGCAGCCTGAATATGTGGAGACCCATGTTTGCAAGTGTACTGTACTCCACTATTTTCTCCCATATTAGTGCAGTGCTTAAACAAAGTTGCTGTGGCAGCAGAAACTATCTGGCCTACATAAAATTGTTCCACACACAACTGCAACATTTTACACATTGTATCACCTCCCTATATTATATAGACTCATTATATACAGCCTATCACAACAGTAGATGGTTTGCTATACATTAATTTCAATAAAACCAAGACGTTCAAAGGTTTCCTTACCATAATGATCTAAATATTCGTTTGTCTACTGGGCAATTCATGTCATTGTAGAGAAGTCAGAGTTTTATTTTAATATTCTTTAAAATTAGTTCAGTTGCAATTTTCTGACTTTATATGCAGTTGGAGAACTAAACTTGAGCTGAAAGAAGTTGTATTGGGTGGTGGTGGTGGTAAACTATGGATTGGATCCAGAACCTGATTTTTATGAATTTGTTTTTATTCAGTTTTCCTGTATGCACCCCATCCATAATGGTCCCCCAACAGACAATGGAGCATTTTCAGTGGATTACGGGTAGTGAAAAACCATCCTGCTTACACATGTCTAACTCTGGATCTAATTCTACTCCTGAAGAGCAACCTAGATTGACCAAAGGCTATGATGTTGGTCTACATTTTTACTACTAGCTGCAGAACAACTTAAGAAGTCATACAAGACCCAAACTGACATTGTTGGGTACATATTCAGAAATCCGCAGTCTGTGATCACTACTCTTCCACATGCCCAAGAAATTCAGTAATTCCTATCCATGGTTTTATGTACAGTGGTACCTTGTATAAAGAATTATGTTAAGCAAATCATCCTTTGTACAAACTTCCCATAGGAATGCATTGAAAACGGATTAATCCCTAATCGTGACCATTTTTATGTTGTATGGATTCGCCCCATAGGCAATTCTCTTAAGCAAATTTCCCCTATCTCTGGAATTTTTTATGTTGTACAGATTTTATGTTACCAAACCGTTTGTTATACGAGGGTCCACTGTACTTGTCTGAACTATTTGTTACATTTCTATCAGCCCTGTGGCACAGTGGTTAAATGCCTGTACAGCAGATAAAACTGTGCTCACGACCTGGGGTTCAATCCCAGGTAGCTGGCTCATGGTTGACTCAGCCTTCCATCCTTCCGAGGTCGGTAAAATGAGTACCCAGCTTGCTGTGGGGGGTGATGTGTAGCCTGCATTACTGTAATTAAAAACTGTAAACTGCCCAGAGACTACTTGAAGTGGTATGGGGTGGTATATAAGCAGAACTCTTTTTAGTACCCATCAATTAAATGTGTATTAAAACCACATTCATTCAAAATATTTGTACCCTGCTTTTTTGTCCATCAGGAATCACCAAGATGGTTTATAACAGCACACAAGACAGAACAACAACAAAATGCATAATGAGTATTACTATCCCTGCTATTATATCTTTTAAAGGAAATGGTTAACAGGAAAGTGCAGTAATGATAAAAAAGAGCATTCAACTTCCAAACATGAGCTGAAAAGGCAGCAATTTCATCTAGCATCTGAAAGCAAGACGATTTATGAAGTAAGATGTGTTTGTTGTTTCTAATCCTCTAGGCACCTACAAACTGGATAGGAATGGAATACTTGGATGCACAAAACTCCCTCAGATTTAAATTCAGATGGTAATTGAAACAATATTTACTGAAATGAATATGATTTTTGGATGGGAAGGTGTGTTTTGGAGAAAAGGAAACTTGGCAAGGCAGGCATCAGAATATATATACTGACAACCGATTCATTGTTAGGAAACTAATCTCCCTTCTCTGGGAAGCACTGAATATTGTACCGAGTGCCAGGCTTGAATTAACATTGTGTTGAAATGGCCATTGATGGCCTTTGCACCTGTAACAGGTGCAGAATAAAAATTCAGAACATTCCTGTAAATGTCTATGCTCAGGTCTCCTGAAGTTGAATAAAATACACTGTAGTGTATTTCACGCGTGCACACATTACTTTCATCTTTTTAATAGACTCCTGACATGTCATAAAACCAAATTCCACACTATCACATGAAAGGGAAAGGGATTTTTAGTATACAGTAGTTGCTTCGAATGGGCAGTCACCCATGCTTGAACTAAGAGCCCCTGTCCTGAAATACTTTTCAAAATGGCAAGGTCAGTGATGGATTTCTGTGAATGCAAGAATAGAAGGCTTCACACACTTACAACCATTCAAGATGTTGGGGCTCCTAAGTAAACGTAAGATGGCACCACAAGACATCTGACCATTCTTTATTAATAAGTCATATTTCTGCTTTGGGAAGAACGTGCCTTTGCTCTGTTCCCAAACATGGGGACCACTCCCTCCCTCTGGGATTACTTATATATAAAGGTGCAAGTTCACTTTCCTGGCGTCATATGGAACACATGTTTCATAGATTCATAGAAGAAAGAAGTTGGAAGGGGCATATAAGACCATCAAGTCCAATCCACTGCTCGATGCAGGAATGTTAAGCCAAATGATATTTCCCAGGTGGTGGTCCAAATTTCTCTTGAATGCCTCCAGTGTTGGAGCACTCACCACCTCTTGAGGTAACTGGTTCCACTGCTGTACTGCTCTAACAAGCAGGAAGTTTTTCCTGATATTCATCTGAAATCTGACTTCCTGTAACTTGAACCCATTGTTGCACGTCCTGCGCTCTGGGATGATCAAGGGCGCTTTTACACGACCCCTAAAATCCGAGGCATAGGGCTCCCAGATGCAGAGCTTCAAATTGTATTCCCACCAGCTGCGCAATTTAAAAAAAATTAAGTACGACCACGCCCACCTAAGCACGTCCCAGCGCATTTTCCAAGTACCTGGTCTCCGGAGGTAAAAGATTTCTGATGCGGATTGTAAAGCAGTGAGTGCCGGGCTCTCCTGCCTTCTGTTTGGTTTTTTTGCCCCCACCCCACCCCTTTAAGAGACTGGAATGCTTCCGGGACTGCTCCCGACAGCAGAGCGGAGGTGAGCCTGCATTCTTTTCTCCCTCCCCTCATGCAGACAGGAGCAAGGGAGTGTGGAGGGGTGGGAACACAGCAAGAGGAGCAAACCCCCAAGATCTCTGGTCCGAATTTAAGTTGCCAGCAGATCTTAGGGGGTCATGTAAAAGCGACCCAAGAACAGATCCTGCCCCTCCTCTGTACAACAGCCCTTCCAATATTTGAAAAGTGCTATCAATATATCAATATTTGAAATAAGACCTCTCAGTTTTATTTTCTTCAGGCTAAACTTGCCCAGTTATTTCAGTCTTTAGTCATAGGGCTTGTCCTCAGTAAGATAGGGGAGATGTACTGAGATTCAAATTCTTGCTCCTTCAAATTCTTACTGGTTTTAAAAATCTTTAAACATTATACACCATACTTACAGTGATAACAGGTTTATCTACAAAACAGAGTCCTGTCCCCCACCACTTTCCTCAACCAACTGGATTGTTGCCTTCACTCGCATAATTAGTAGGAGGAAGCAGTTGCATTAGGACACCAGCTTTTTGACTTCCTTCAAACCCCCTTTCAAAAAGCAAACACTTCCTGTAGCACCTTTGGCCAAAGTTAAGCAACATCAGGCCCACATGCTGCGGAAGGTCCCGAGGGACTCCAGTGCAATCTTCCCAGATACCCTGGAGCTCTCAGCATCCTCCCCTAATTTTCTAAGGTGGTGGTGGGCAGAGGCAAAAACAGAAAGTTCGTATGTGCCCTCTAAGGAACATGAGAAATATTTTTGCCATGTTTCAAGCCCTCCAGCATCTCCTGGCCCCTCACATTTTGTTTTTGGCTTTGTTTTTGAAAAAAAGAAAAAAAGACCACCAGAGGGTGCTAGAGATGTTTTCAGTTAAACAAACAATTTTTTAAAAATAATAATAATGGGGGGACAGATACAACTCTCCAAGGTCTAGGGATGGTCTGTCTGCCAGTTCAGACCTCTAGAGGTGGCTCATCCCCCTTTTTTTTCATGCTTAGCTCCTTAGCTTCCCCCCCCTACTATACTCAAGCCTGAGTACATGTACCTGCACAGGGGTGATCTTCCTTGGTTAAACCGAGGTTGCCACTATATTTAATTTTAATATTAATAATGTGTACTTAAAATTCATTTATCTTCTGAGAATCAGAAAGGGAGAAGTCACAAATATTTCATAAACAAAACCATAAATGCTGCAGGCTGAAAGTCCTGCCCTGTTGACCAAGCAAGGGATGAAGACATCCCACCACGATGCAGCCATATTCTACAGATTTGTTACTGCCTGCCATTTGCAGGGGATAACGCTGCACATCTCCGTTCCCTTCTATACCTAAAGAAATGGTAGAGGCCTGAGCAAGAGAAAGCGTCTTTGAAGTTTTCAACCTACAGCTCCCATTGGCTCCACCTGGCATATTACACTGGTACAGAATGATGGGAGTTGAAATCAAAAAACTCCTGAGGGATCTAGATTCTTCACCACTGGCCAGAAGATGCACAAACCATCACGCTGTACTAGGGCTCGATTCCAGACTCAAAGATCTAGTCTCTAAAAAAGAAAGGGTAAAATCGTTTGAACAGCTGAACAGTGGCAGAAACAGTGGCAGCCCCCCATGACAGCATCCTGTACCACCCCCACTTAGAAAACTGACTGTGAATCCCTGCCTGTGGATTGAATACTAAGGCCCGCAAAGCAGAATTTCATAGCATGAGGAGTGCAAATAGCTCTCTGATTGCTCTTAGATGATGATGAAGCAGGGAAGAGGAAGCTATTCCTATCATTTTCAAAAATGGTAGATGTAAAAAGCCCCTTTTAAAAAAACGATAAACAAAACAGACGTGAATTTTGTATCCAGACTTTTAGAAACATTATTCTCTCCTCTTCAATTTAGAGACTCTTTTGTGAATTCTACATTTTACATCTTAAGCATCTTTCTGTGATGCATTGCAGCACTGTGGGGCTCTTCCTGAGAATTGTTAATGACAACAACAAATAGTCCTGAATATTTTCCCCAAGGTACTTACAGTTTTATACTATGTTATTCAAACAGATTCATCGTTGGATAACTAAGGGCCATTTCTGGCTTTTAAAATGTTTTTACTAGTTCAAACACATGGATAAGCACTGCTGCAAATTGTCTATCAGTAATTTGGTGGCTGCTTTTCAGGCTAAAAAAAATGCTGATCGATTTCTGCAAGAGAGGCTATCAACGGCTCAAGCCTACCAAGACATTATACTGTATTCTTTGCCCTGATATCCAAGGTCTTTGGCACTGGCTGCAAGTGCATAATGGGGAAAATGTATTCCACACGTACTAAAACTAGAGATGGGCACGAATCGGTTTGTCCCAATTCATAAAAGTGGCAGTAACCCCCGCCTCCTCAGCCAAACAGGTTGCTTGCTTTTCCACTTCGTCTTCCAATCACAAGCAAACAGCACAGACTTTTCTGCCCCACCCTTTTGTCTGAGTGGGAGATCAGCCAAGAGGATGGGACAGACAAGCCTGAGCTGTTGCCAGGACTGGAAGACCAGTTATGAGGAGATACAGGAAGCTAACACACTGGCCGCCATAAATGGCTGGCTGACCTAGAGGAGGCGGGGGGCGGGGCGGGAACCAGCAGTATCTGTGCCTTTGCAAAATGGGACGAACCAGTTCATGCCCATCTCTAATTGAAACTAGTGTACTGGAATATTACAGTGGGATTGCATTTACAGACTTAATAGGAAATGTCAGTTAATACAAAAACCAACTACTATTTTGCTAATTGGTTCTGCTAATTGGTTTGTCTCTCTCCAGTTGAACAGCTACTTCATTTGGAGGCTGGTTGCAATAGTTGAGTGCTTTAGGTGTCTGGCGATGGAGCCAGCGGATGGGAGTTCCAATTCTCCACTGTATTTCCTAGGGCAGGGATGGCGAACCTTTTAGAGACTGAGTACCCAAACTGCAATTCAAAACCCACTAATTTTTCACAAAGTGCCAGTATGGCCATTTAACCTGAATACAGGTGGCTTTGAAGGGGCAATGTCGGGTGCCCACCCTAAGGGCTCTGAGTGCCACCTTTGGCACCCGTGCCATAGGTTCGCCAACACTGTCCTAGGGAAACAGCCAACCTGTGTATTCTTGAGCTAGCTGCGCAGCCCCAGGTGCCCGCTCCCACACCTCCAGAAGAAGGGGATACACTGAATAGCAAATCACTTCTGAGTGATCTCTATTTAGAAAACCCTGGAAAGGGTTGCCATACTTGAGGGCACACAATTATCAATATTCATTTGGAGGCACAATCAAAATGCTGGTCGCTATCTATAAAGCTGTAAAGAGGATAGAATATGGTAACATATCTGAAGAAAGCAAAGCAAAAAAAGCAAAATGTTCTGCTTATATACCACCCACTTCAAGTAGTCTCTGGGCGGTTTACAGTTTAATTATGCAGGCTACACATTGCCCCCCCCCCAGCAAGCTGGGTACTCATTTTATCAACCTTGGAAGGATGAAAGGCTGAGTCCACCATGAGCCGGCTACCAGGGATTGAACCCCAGGTCGTGAGCACAGTTTTACCTGCAGCACAGGCATTTAACCGCTGCACCACGAGGCTCTTCTGTAAGTTAAATCTGTCCAAAAAGCTAGAATGCTATATTTTGAGTTGTTGTTTTTCCCCTCCCCCAACCCCTATTTTCTTTTCTTTGTTCTTCTTTTTGGTAAATTGTAGTTGGCTTTCCATTTGAACCGTTAAAGATCTGATTTGGTGATGATAATGAAATCTTGTTATCGAAGGGAATCCAACTAATTTGGCATGGTGCTTCTTCTTATGGAGTAAAATTGAGGCTAAAAGAAATGTATGTGTGCATATACCTATGTACACACTTGCAGGTGGATGCATGCAGAAGAAGCGTATTTTCCCCAGGCCCTCTTGCCCTTTAATGTACCCCTAGTCGAAAGCTGACAACCTCAAGGAGTTCACTGATGTGTGTAAATAAAACATGGCTGGTGAAAAAAAACTGTAATTTGGCAAATGAAATCTCCATTTAGAAAATGAGCTGGCAACTGAAATTGAAAAAAAAATGAGGATGATCCCTGCAATCAGGCCACAAAATGTATAGCTCCTCCTGATTATTCAAAGAAAGAACGAAACCACAGCTCTTGAAACATTTCTGTAGTTCCAAAGTCCAAATTGGTTGCAAACATACAAAGAATAAAACTGAAAACTGTTTAATGTGATTAAACAGTAAGAAAACTAATGTGGGCACCTCAGAATCTTCTAGAATTCTAGAACCTCAGGAAGCATATCACATTCTTTTCTGCTTTCAAAGATACTCCCCAAAACTTTATTGTTATTCTCTACCAAATATTCACCAGTATTTTAAAAATAAAGGAAGGAGTCCCCCCCCCGTGACTTTTGGGCCCATTTCCTTTCAAGTCACATGAGTAGAATATTATGAGAAGGGCAGCAATGGCAGAAAATAGCCAATATTTCTTCTGAACAGGAAATGTATTGAGACAAAGTTACACGAAAAAATATTGTGTCAGAAAGAATCAAAACAACACAGCAACCAGTCTAGGTCCCAAATGAAAAAAAAAAAAGCATTCTCAAAGTTATTTAAAATCCCGCCAAACACATGGCAACAAATAACTGAGCTCCAGAAAAGAAAAAGCTTCTGTTTAGATTTATCTTTGTAATGAGGACGACCTCAGCATGACCTCTAAGAAGCACTTGGGAAGCAGGAATTCTCAACTCTCCCAAGATCCTTCTGTCCTACACTCTAGATCAGGGGTGCGGAATCTTTGGCTTTCCAGATGTTTTGGACCACAACTCCCACAGTACTTTATCATTGGCAATACAGGCTTGGAATTCTGGGAGCTGCGGTCCAAAACATCTGGAGGGCTGCAGGTTCCATACCGCTGCTCTGGATGTTCCACACCCATTCTCTCCAACTCCTTACATCTGACAAAGTCAAGAGTCAGCCATGGCTTTTTTTTAAAAAAATTTCCAGGCAGAAATACTTGCTGTACTTTTCAAACAACTACTTCCATCATATTCTACAAACTTTATTGTCCTTCTTCTTTATCATTCCCCCCTTCCCCCCAGCAATCAATACTTTCAATTCTCCCTCATATAATATAATATCAAAGCATGGTGGAAAAGATTAGCCCATTTCTCATTCTCAGGTTTCCCTTTTAACCATTCTATATACTTTTCCCACTCCTTCAACATCTTATTTTCCCTTCCTGCATTCTTTGTATCCATTCATTTTGGAAAAAATGATATACAGTACGTACTCTTTCCATTTGTTATATATCCATTTCTCTTCATCCTTCCATCCACTTATTAAAACAATTATAGCTGCTGCCATAATACATAATCTTTTCAATTTCTCTCACTTGTCTTCTCTCTCCACCAATCCTAAAAATATATGATCTATTTTTAATTGGATCCCTTTTTTGTTATTTCTGTTAACCCATTTTCTACATTAGTCCAAATTTTCTTCACTTTCTCACACTTCCAGATCATATGTTCAAAATAACCCTTCTCTTTCTTACAGTGCCAACAATTAGGATTTTTTTAAACTATTCTACTTAATTTATATGGGGTATAGTACCATTTATGCAACATTTTCAACTGCATTTCTTTAATTTTTTCCAGTCTTACTTCTTTTACCCCTTTTAACATAGCTACTATCTTTTCTTTATCTAAATCCATCTCATCTTCACACAAAATTTTAATTAAATTTTCAGTCTTTTCTTATATTTTCAGTCTGATTCTCTAAACTAACCAAATATTTAAAAATAACTCCTGCTCCCATCTTTTTCTCTGCATATTTCTTGTACAATAATTCCTATCACTTGTCTTCTTCTGCCATTAAGTTTTGACATCTTTGGTTATATCCCCTTTTCAAACTCTCTACTACCAGCCAATTTAAATTCCCCTGGATCCCTTTTAAATTTTTCCTCCCCTTCCCTTGTTTGCATTAATTTTTCTCTATCAAATAATCCTAGTGAACCCACTGATTTATTTATTATATCTTCTGTGCTTTTCCATTTTGGAATGGGGTAATCTTTATTTGCCCAATTTAACTGGAAAGCTGTATAATATTTTTCTAATGAGGGCATGTTCCAACCTCCTCCTTCTTTTACTGCATTTTTTTTTGCTTCAACCTTGCCCTCTTTTTACCAAAAACCCAATTCTTCAATGAGGCATTCCATTTCTTTAATATCTTTTCTGGCAGCAATATCGGTAATACTTGGAATAAACAGAGTAACTTTGATATTATAAAATTTTTCAATGCTCTTATCTTTGACAATATCCCTATTTTTTATCTTTCCAACCTTTTATTATATTTTGAATCTTTCTCCATGCTGTATTATAATTTTCCACCCCTATTTTCTTCCAGTTTTTTGTTATAACCACCCCCAGATATATCATTTTATTTACTCCATTTCCCATACTCATTTTTGACATTAATTCCTCTTGGTCCTTCCTGGGAACATTTATAAACACAATTTCTGATTTTTGTAAATTTACTTGTAATCGTGAAATTTCCTCAAAATCCTTTCATATACTAGACAGTGGATCTGCTACTTTGTTGGGATTGGTTACTATTAAAAGCCATGGCTTAAACCTCTATCACCATATACACATCTTAGAAAGATACTGCTGCTGTTTTGTTTTCTACTGCTTTATTTTTATATTTAAATGTGCTTTTCTTTTAAGTGAACACTGCTAGGGAAGCCTCTGCTGAATGGAATCTCATGCATTTCCTGAGTGAATAAATAAAAAGGTATTTCCACCCCCCCTCCATCCTATTCACCTTCATGTACTAGAACATAATCCTCCAAGCATTTGATAACAGGAACACACACAAGCCTTGGAGACATTACTTTTTAAATTCATAATTCCCAGAACCCTCACAGAAGGCACAGCCAGGGGATTCTGGGAGCTGTGGTCTAAAAATACAACTTTCCCAGGCTGCTGGCAGCAAATGTTCTTTCTTTCTGGGATCAACATGTTGGCACTAACACATATGTCTCAAGTTCCAACAGGTAGAAGATGGGGAGGGGAGGGCAATCCCTGCGATCAGGCACAAAATGTCGAGTTCCTGATTACTGAAAGAAAGAAAGAAACCACATCTCATAAAAACATTTCTACAATTTCCCCTTGATCTCTCAGTACACACTGCCCCAATCTGCTTCCAAAGGGTAAGGGATCCTCTGGAACAACACAGGAGGTTCAACAGTAGCTAGGCAAGTACGTACTGCAGAATAAACTGAAGGTAGCAGTCAGCTCTGGTTGTTCACTCTTAGCATCTCCTCTTCAGAAACTTGCTGCTTACTGCTGCTGAGCCTGGGGGGCCTTATTTATCAGCTGGAGCTCGCTCTTCGATTGATTGTAAACTGCATAAATTTATCTGGAACATTTAAAAAGTCACCCCTTCTGCTACAGTGCCATACACCGTATTAATGCTTCTGTTTTCTATGTTGTGTTATTACAGTCGTGACCGACTCATTGAGACCCCACATCCATGAGTTTTCTTGGCAGGAATACTGGAGTGGTTTACCATTTCCTACTCCAGGCGCCTACAGCACCTGGTATTCCCTGGTGCTCTCCCATCCAAGTACTAACCAGGGCCGACCCTGCTTAGCTTCTGAGATCAGGCGAGATCGGATGTGTATTTGTTTTGCTATTCTGAATCTTATCACCAGTCAATGGAAAGGAATTGCCAATTACAAATGTGTTGCTGCCCTTTGATTACCAGTTGGTAGGGAGGAGACATTTTGGTTATCTAATCAAGCATCAAAATGTCTTGCACTATCTTTTATTGATGCTGTCAAAACAGGACAAAGCAAAGCATAACAAAACAAAACTCTTCCACCGTCCCCTCCCCCCCCCCCTTTTGAAGGCAGAATCAGATACTGCAAATAGTCCATCATTAGAAATACTTGTACCTTAACTGCTGAAAACACCTGGATCAAAAAAAGCTGGAGCTTTTTTTCACATCACATAACTTGCAAGCTAGCTTGCTTTGTTTTTTGGTTGCTCATCAGAGATTCAATATAAGATTATTTTGAAATCTAATTTCTCAACCCCCCCTCCACACACACAAAAAGGACTGCTGGTCTAAATCACATCTCTCCAACATTATTATGCCTTTAGATCCAATCATGCACTCTCTGCAACAAGCATTTCTGCTTTTAGAAGCAAGTCCTTCAAGCAGCCTATAGTTAATAGATCCTGAATTCAGGTTCAGTCAGTGGTCTGGATTCTGTCTCTTTTTGAAAAGGTCTTCTGATTCTCACAGGGATGAACAATAAAATGATATCCTGGAATCAATCATAATGACACCTTTCTGCTATTGCCTTTTCAGCTTTTTATATAACAATAGTTCCATATGACTTTTTAATCTCATTGGCCCAACGTCCGCTAATAAAGTTCAAAACCCAAACTTGTTAAATATACACATGCACACAAGAATTCCACTCTGCAAATTGGTGAGCATTAGCGAGAAGAAAACAATTCCACTAGTTTTATATCTGAAATGCCTTTTGTCAAAATATAATAGGCAGAAGGAGTAAGAATGATATATCCCAGATGAGGATCTGGCATTATGGCTAGCACTGGACTTCGCAAAATTCATGCTAAAATTTTATTACAGGAACAGTCCTCCCCACCACTCTTTAATGAGAGTGTTAATCTGAATGTACATATTTGCCAAATTTTAATGCACTTCTGTATGTACATATAGTGTATGTAATGTATTGCAATTCACACATAAAGGCTAATAATCAAAGATGCATCAAATAGATTGAAATTCCTATGCATGAGTAAATTGGAGGTCATTCAATGGAAATTTTAAAAAAACCCTCCTTGATAAGGGTAAATGTACTAATCCAAACTGATTAGGGGGGAAATTGTTTCATGTAATAATAACCAGCACAGTTTATAACTTGGGTCCAGACTATTTAATGAACCACATTTCCTCATATGAACTAGGCAGGTGATAAGGTCTTTTGGAGAGGCCATTTACTCCTTCTCACACATTGGGGACACATTTTGTGGGGTTGCAAGAGAGATCTCGATTAGCAGCTGGGACACACTCATAGTGCCTTCCAAGTGTACCAAGAATACTTCATTTACCTAACCCAGAAGGATGAAACCTTAAGTCAGTTACCTGAGCCCATCGGGATGGAACTCAGCTTGTGAGCAAAGCCTTAACTGTAGTACTGCAGTTTTAACCACTGCAACTGAGCAGAACTTATTGGGAAAAATAGCATTGCTAGGAAAGCAGGCAGTTGGAAGAGAAAACAACCTAGCATGAAATGCTTTGGTTAGCAAGATTTGAGCAGAGCTGTTAATGATAAGACATTTTGGAATTTATTAACTCATACAGACATCATATCTCAGAAGTGACCTGATGCACCATATTTAGAGTTTTTTTAAAAAAATACTAAACAATTGTATAGTGACAGGACAGGTAGAATGGTTGAGACTATGACAGGATATAGGCACCTAAAGGTCCACATCAAAAGAATCCCCAGGCACAAAGCAACATTAATTTTACTTCTTAAACAAATGAGCTTGGGAATATTTGTTCTCGCTTTATTTATTTATTTATTTATTTATTTATTTATTTATTTATTTATTTATTTATTATATTTTACAATATTTACAACCAGGCACATAATGCCATTGCAATCATTAATCCCTGTTTGGCCAGGAACAAATTAAACATTCAATTTGGTCCTGATTGACAGATTCAAAACTTCTGATTGTCCCACACCTGGAGCTATTTTCTCTTTTGAAAACTTGTGTGAGGAGCCTGGTCTTAGAAATCCTGAGAGAATATTTACTCAAATCCCTCAGGGCTAGGACAGACACAATAGCACTGTATTTTTGTAATGAAGAAATACTTTCGATAAGCTTTACAAAATTCTATGTTAATTCCCTGGGGATATGTGGCATAATGTCCCCCCTTTCCAGAGGACTGTAACACATTACAATAGTACCTCTACTTACGAGTTTAATCCTTTCTGAATGCATGCTCATAAGTCGAAAAACTCATAAGTACAGCAGGTCTCAGTGGAGAAACCAGACTAACAGTATCCACCCTGGAAGCGTCTGATCCAGAGTGGGCAGCTTCAAACAACATCTGATCCATAACGGGCGGCTGACATAATAGCCAGTAATGGCAGTGAAGAAGGCAAGAGGGAATCCACTTCACTTAAGACCCACCCCTGAAGCCTCTGCTCTAAAGTGGGTTGCTTCAAACAGTGTCTGATCCATAATGGGCGGATGACATAATGGCCAGTAATGGCAGTGAACTGGGCAAGAGGGAAACCACTCCACTTAAGCTAACTTCCCCAGGCAAATCTTTAGCATGACTGGAAAACCTAAAGCCATGCCCCCCAGTCCCCAGGAGCCCTTCAATGGGCAGGGAGTGCTAAGAATCTCCGGGCCAGCAATGAGAAGGATAGCTACCTGGAACGTTTGCAGCTTATTTCAAAGTGGAAAAAACCCACAACGCCATCAGGGAAATGGAAAGACTTAATATTGATATCCTTGGTATTAGTGAGATGTGTTGGCCTAATTCAGGAATGTGTTAGTGGGTGAAGTTCCTTTGACTACAGTTTTTTTAATTGCCAATATATTTCTCCAGTTGAAGGCTCAAAAGTGAAAAAAGGCTTGTTCTCTGGGGTACAGGAACATGGGGGCACAGAGGATGGGGATAGCAGAAACAGCCACAGAAGGGAGATCTTTTCACCTCCCCATCACCCAAAAATAATTTCATGACTCTGCCTGACCATAATCTCCACAGCATACCCTACTCTCCAGGGAGTAATTCCATACATGTGGCATAAATGTGGACCCTGAAGAATCTATTTTCATATCAGAGCAGTCCAAGTTTGTATAGGAAGATGTCTGCATGTGATTGTTTGGTTCTAAGAACAATGTATTTAGAAACAATTCTGAAATCATAAACATTTGAAAAACACACTGCTAATTGCCAGTCATAGAGGTGCCTGCTTAATCCTGTCTTACATGTAGCCTGTCACTGTTGACCCTCTATAGCAGTGGTGACAAACCTTCAGCACTCCAGATGTTTTGGACCACAACTCCCACAGTGCTTTGTCATTGGCAATACAGACTTGGAATTCTGGGAGTCGTGGTCCCAAACATCTGGAGTGCCGAAGGTTCGCCACCACTGCTCTATAGCCCCCTACTACTACTGTTCACCCTAAGGAGGAAATCAGATGGAGTGAAGGTTATGAAAGTTGACTTGAACCACTCCCAATACCCCAGTCTTCCAGGGAACCTACAGCCAAAAAGAATCACCAACGCTAGGCACTTAGAGCTAGTATACCAACCTTGCAAGGTAGCTGCAACGAGCCCCCCACAAATACTAAAAGAACCCATTACCTTATCAAAGCAGTAGTTCCACTACCTAAAAAAACTGTAGCCAAAAATCCAGACAGCTGCTTGAAAATAATTTTGTAGTTTATTAAAGAGAAAGAATGAATTAAGAAAGTTACTTAAAAAGACAAAAGGGAGAAAGATCCAAATGTTTTAAGAAAGTTTTTCAAAATGCAGGCAAAATTGCAGAGACAGACTTAAAGAATTCAAAGGCAACACACCAGAAAATAATAAAAGTTAATCTACCCTTACACTCATACCTTAGTGGAGAGATAGCATAGCTCTAGCATATGCACAGAGTACAGGATGGCAAACAGAACCCATTTCTTCCTTAAAGGCAATCTTAGCCTCTTCTCAGCATGAAAGAACAGTAGGTGAGTAAACCTCTTTCCCTTCAGAGATATGCTAGGCTTGCTGACTAGTTTTCCTATACAGTAATCCCTTTTATACAAGTAAATGGGCCATTACACAGCTGATGCCAATTTTAATCCCTTTTCATTTTCTAATACGGCATGAGGCATCTTCCTGACCTGCTCCCTTTCCCACAGCCAGAATCTACATACCTCTAACTATCAAAGAAGGAAGCAAATTGACCTTTTAAAGTCATGGGTTACTGTTACAGCATTAGAATCCTTTTCAGAATATGTCTCTAACAAAATATAGGCATGGAAGCAACAGTTTATCTCTTAGCCCTTTTTTAAATTGTGTCCTAGATATTTGACCTAGCCTACAGAAAGGTAGAGTTGGTATAATATAGAGTTGGTAAATATATATATATATATATATATATATATATTCATGTGTGTGTGTGTGTGTGTGTGTGTGTGTGTGTGTGTGTGTGTGTGTGTGTGTGTGTGTGTGTGGGCGGGGGGCGGGCGGGCGCTCGCACACACACACACACACACACACAGAAACAGAAAAAACAAGGAACGAGAATGTGTGGCAGAGGTGCTGTGATTTCTACTAACTTGAAAATCCCACAGTTCTTATTTATTTACTTTTTTAAAAAAGTCTAAAAATAGCTAGTGAAAATATATAAACTCCACAACGACTTTATGAAAAGAAGCACACAAACCATGTTCTTTGTGATTCTTTTGGCAAACAGCATGTGCACATGCACACACCGAGGATCTAGCATAATTGCATGCACATACAATGTTCCCGTCTACTAATTAGTTTGATCTAACATCAATTTTAATTTGCCTTTTATTTTTGTTTAATCTGTTGGTTTTGTCAGTCTAAAGCTTATTCTGAACTTTCAACCAACCCAATCCTAGTGCATTAATATAAAAGCACATTCGGCTACTGCTGAGCTGGCTGGACAGGTCTGCACTTTTTAATCCCTTCATAACTTACTGCGGTTGACAATGCTCACCTTGTGGTTTAGAAGGAACATCTGTTTTCATTACTTCAGTCCACACATATGCCTGTCTCCAAACAATGCCCTTCACTTCTCTGCATGTCGGAACCGATTCATGACACTAAAGGGAGTTTTATTGCAACCCTCAACATTCAAGTCTAAGTTTTTCCCATGGGTGAACAAGAGTTCTAGTATCAACTAAAACATTTAGGTTTAGTCCAATAGTTGATTCACTTTTTTGTGGTGTTGGTGTTGGTGAATGAACTATGTTTAAATATGTCCTATTGTGGATTAATCTTGCACACAATTCCTCTTGCACAAGTCATTTGTCAACACTAGGAATCAGCTGAAAGAACACAAAAGAAGTCATTAGATCTGGGAAGTCTATAGGAGAATAACCAACAGGGACATGCTTTTTGACACATGCTTCTCTTTTCATTTTGTGCGTTAGTCATTGGTCAACCAACTATGAATCACCATCCCAAAAAGTAAAATTTTGGAAGTATTTACTGAAAATACACGAGTGAATTATTTTTAACCAGCACTGCTTTCGCAAAAATGAAATTAGGAAAAATATTGGTTTATTAACACACTACTGTTCTTGCTCAGTGGCTGTCCTCTATATAGTTTATATTCTTTGCAATTTGATGTAACATGAAGAAATTGTAATAAAAATACACTAGCTATTTGCCCCTAGATTTTTTTTTTGTACAAAAAACCCCCCACACATCTGCTGTTGCCTATTAGGGGTGGAATTCCTTCCTGCTACTACAACAACAACAAAAATGTATGTCTATTTACTCTGCTCTCACAAATCCCATTTTATATGGCCAAATATTAGTATTATAGGAGTTGTCCTTGTGCAATGCATACCACTGATCCATTTAGCCCAATATACTCAATTGTTTCTAGCAGGAGGATTTCTCCAGGATTTCAGAACGGGTCCTGTCCTAGTCCTACCTAGCAACCTTCGAACCACAAATCCTGCTTCACTTCCAGTACCAGTTTGCTCAGTGTAGTATAGGGTACCATCAGTATCAACAAGGCTGCTTCTACAGTATAGACCTGCTGACACCAAAGGCTGTGGAAGTCCTGGAAATGTTCTTACAATGTCCACCTTGACTTTTCTTATTTTTATTACTCTCTATAAACCTCTGAGATGGGGTGGAATGTAAACAGATAGTGATATATTTCACTGTTAATCCCAGTTAAAGTACAGCATACCCATTGGATCAATGAGATTTATGTCAGTATTGATTAAGGAAATCCTATTTATTCAAGTACTCTGCTCCGGATGGGATTATGAATTAGATTAAGCCTCTACATTTTGGATAATGACAATGGAAAGGCTATTAGAAGTACAGTAATTCTGTGCTTGCAGAGATATGGAAAATTATGCAGATTTGGTTGCCCACCCTTTCTTGGGAGTGAAGAACAATTATGTGAGTTTTTTTAAAAAACCCATGAGAAATGATTAGTAAGATAAATGTCCAAATATCAAATAAAATCTTGAGAATTGGCTAACATCAAGACCAGTTCTATACCAGGAAATAAACACCAATGAACTGAATAGAAATTACTACAGTACCTATATTATACGCTAGCTGCATCAATCAGGCAATTTCCATATATCGACCAATTCAGTATGCATTTGCTAGAAAACTGCAAGCAGAATTGCCAATATTTTGCCAGCACAGAATAATAGAAAGTGCATTAGTGCAATGCTATCTAAGTTCCCAATTACCAAGAGAACAGGAAAATAGAGATGCATGACTATTTTCAAAAATATGAGACATAAGCAGAGGGTCTCAGTGAACATTTCCCCATGGCAATGAGATTTCAGTACTAGTAGGAATATGAGTCACTGCAAAGATCCCCATCTGCAGATCATTACATCTAATGTTAAACCGATAGACAAGTGTGAAATGTCCTTTCAGGGCACATGCTGTGATTAATAAACAAAAGTAACTTTGCCCATTCGTTATAAGAACTAGTGTAATTTAAGGGACGCTGCCCTGTTGTTTGTCAGCAAACGGCTTGTGTCTATAACATGCACAGCTAGGACACAGACCCATCTATGATAGTTTTATGCCTTATAAAGAAAACTCTTCTGAGGCCGAGGTAGTCCTGTACAAAATAATAACTAACACTGTAGAACTTGGGGGAGGGGAGAGAGAGGTGGTCCTGTCCCTAAATCAAGCCCCTGCATGTGAGCAAAAACCACTAACCTCAGAACCTTAGCAAGAAATTTGATGGAAAGGGAACACTGTCAAATATTTGCCTATACTTCACCTCCTTTTTCCTGACTCTGCGCTATCACAAAGTTTTCCAGATATAATTCCCCCTTGAATAGCTCTCGAGTTGTTCAAGATTCAGTTGTCCAGTATTTTGCCACACCTCTGTCAAGGAAAACTCCTTGCAACAATCAATAGGTACAAGAGAAACATCCAGTTATATCGGGTGCAAAAAAAAGACAAATAACAAACAAATTTGCAAAACTCTTCTTTGCTTGGCAGCTCTTTTCCTTGCAAACCTGCCATCATTCACTTTCCTACAGATTTTTAAGCCTATGCAGAGATTTCTCTCCTTGTTCTTGCCAATTACTATTTCCTTGGAGTTCATCAAGCCCCAGCACCCCTTCCCTTCAAAAAACAAAAAATCCCACTTCCAAAAAAGAATGTCCCTGCCTTTGCAGAGAACACAAAAACAAGCCAGCTCTGAAAGCTAAAAATAGACTGTTCCATTCGGAATGCAAACTATTCAGTCTTCAAAACTATTTATACAGTGCGAATTAATTGCAGATGGCCAATTCATATAGCAAGGTTTTTGCAACTGATACAAATGGGCTGCTACCATCTCCTCATTGAAAGCAGGTAAAAATGCATTAGGTAAGAGATATAATTGCGAACAATTTAGCTTATTTTTTAATTCTTTGTGTTCTGGGGAAGGGTAAATGCTGTATGTAAAGTAACCATTTGCTTTGGCTAACTCTCAAAAGGTTTAAAAGATCTGCATTCTTTTCCCCCATGTGTTTCATTGCTGTAGAATTCCTAAACAGAGCAGTGGAATAGCTAGTTATTTGACATATATCATACAGGCAGTGTGGATCAGCTAGGACAATTCTTTTTAAAACTACTTTCCAACTATTTTTAGAAATATCCTCAACCAGCTCCTAAAGCTCATTTAAAACAGTTAAAGTACAGACTTTCCTCTTTATGTCTAAATATTGTTATTCAACAAAGCAGATCTGGTAAATGCACCTTTGATCCACTCCTAAATAGATTAAATCCCTTCTGGTCAGTGTTCATCTTATACTAGCAATGAGCCAGAAGATATCCGAAACACAGTACAGTGACAAAGGAAGATAAGCTTTTTGAGAGCTGAGCTTGGAGGCAATATTTTTGTAAGAGAGCAGCTCCTCTGAAAAAGGAAAAGAGAAAGAAAAGAAAAGAAAAGAAAAGAAAAGCTTAACTTAAGCTTTCCAATGTTTCAGTTGTCAACTTTACGACAACTCACAAGTACAGCAGAAAATATATGCAGAAAGGAAAGAAACATAAAGCTATATAAAACCCTTCCTACATCATAGGATATTTCATTTATTTTTAACATGTTTACTTACATTGTATGACTGAAGATAGATACTGAATTTCAGTATGTATTATTTTAACATCTGAGATAAGGTGCAATACAAGGGAAGCAACTGATTTTGATATTCTAATGATAGCAATAGAAATTTGGCTTGATTGGCATGTTTAAGACCTCCGCCCTATGCACACTTACTTCCAGTGCTTTGGAGTAGATATGTATAGAAATAACAGAACCAATTTAAAACATTAAAAGTGCATCGTATGTGTAAAATGGGGTGGGCAAAACTTTAGGGCGTACATATATGGCTGGATTTCATCTCCCAGCATTCCTCATGAATGGCTACGCTGGTTAGGGCTGATGTAATCTGTATTTTAGCAACAACTTGGAGCAGGGAGAAGGGGAGGCTTGGTCTGCCATCTCTTGTTTTGAGGTACCCACCAAAGCATTTCGGAGACAGCAAATGTCTGGCCTGATAGTGGCTGCTCAGCAATCCCTTTCAATCCCAGCTAATAATGCCCCATTTAGATGCATATAAAAGTTGCTGCTTCTTTGATACACATCTGAAGTTTACCAGACAGAGTGGACCCTTGTATAACAAATGGCTTGTATAACATGAAATCTGTACAACATAAAAAATTCTGGAGATAGGGGAAATTTGCTTAACAGAATCATCTATGGGGCAAATTCATCCAATATAAAAATGGTTGTGATTAGGGATTACTCTGTTTTCAGTGCATTCCTATGGGAAATTTGTATAAAGGAAAATTTGCTTAACATAATTTCATTCGGAACGAATTAATTCCTTTATACAAGGTACCACTGTAATCCGATCATATAGACTTGTAGAGTTGCCCGTCTGTTTCCCATAATCTACCAAAATCCCACTAAAATCAACAGTCTTGTAGATAGTCTTGTGTAATCAATCAAAACATACAGGACCTCCATAGTTAAAGTCTGACACATTTTATGAATTGGTCTGTCTTTGATGAAAGCATTTCAAGCTACCATCAGAGTTTTTAAAGTTGCTTCTTAAAAGTAATTTGTTAAATAAAGGCCTCTTGAAATGGGACAAAATGTATCTGGAAAACAACATTTAAGTGTTAATGAGAAAAGGTTACTCATTTTATCAGTGTATTTCTTTATTTATTATTTCCATTTATATACTGCCCAACTTTCCGGAAGGAACTTTGGGCAGTGATAATAATGTGTAATAATGTTGATCCTCCTTCTCGCTTTCTTGAGCTTTGAGTGGAACTTTGTTACACCATTCTTTCCCCCAAAATATGTAGTTATCAGTAAAGTTACTACTTGTAACTTGTTGCTGGATTTCATGGATTACAGTCAGCTCCATCCATCCAATGAAGTGGACTGGCCATGGACATTTTGCTCCTTTTGCTACAGGGCAGTATCATAAATAACCTTCTGGAAATGAAATTTGCATTGCATCCATATTTTTAATTGTTTTTTTCTTCTTCACTGAATGTGAACTCTGAGTTAAATAACAGATAAGCTTATCAAAGCCAAATTTGGGAAAGAAAGCTGTAAATACTGTGTTTATAATTGTTGTGGTTGGGCTGGAGAAGAGATTCACCATTTCCCTCCATCTCAATTGTTAAAATCCCCATGTTGATTTTCTGATGCTTCATACTCTTGAGGAATTTCCCTATGTATCACTTGGACCAGTTGCAAAATTAAGAATACTCTCCTGTTTTAAAAATAACAAAACGAGACTTGTAGCTCTGATTCTTGCTACTAATTCCTGATTCCCACTCCACCCTGCTTCATTTTTGAATGTATATTTTATTTTGATCAGTGTTGCTGTTTATTTCAAAATGCTGAAAACAGCACTTCGGCCTGAAAACTGGGAAGAAGGAGGGGGGGCAACCCTCCAGCATATCTCAAGGAAAATTCCCAACCAACCCACACCAGATTTTTGCAGCATTAAGTCCTGTTTTCTACTGGAAATATAACAAAAATAGTTGTTTTCTAGGGAATCAAATAATGCCAAGAAAAAAGCAAAACGCCTTAAATCTCAGTCAGTTCTCCTTGGTGACTGTGTAATTACTGCATTCCCTGACATGGTCTTGCTAGCTTTCTCCGGGAATGTTGTGCTAAGTGTTTGGATAGGAGAAAAAAGGTAGTGACAGAGAGAATAGGGTGTTTTTATTTCCTAGTGGGATTTTAAGGAAACATGGCACAAAGAATTGCTTTTGATAAGCATGCTGATAGGTGCTGGTGGTCTGTTTAGACATCTTAAACACTTCATGCATTTGGAATGCTACACACTTAACTGTGTTTTGAAAGTGTTTTATTACAACTATCCCCCCCCCCCCCAATACAAATAAATAGAACTTATGTACAGGATTTTAAAGACAAAAGTGCAACAGTGAGAAAGATCTGATATTTTTTTTAAAAAATTACAATCAACATCCCTGTCTTACTTCCTTTAAACAGAAAAAAGCACCAGTGAAATAAGTAAGACTAGCAGCCCATTAAAAATGTTCAGTTGATGAATTATGTTGACTGAAATAAAATTGCCTATTGTCAGAAACTCAGTATAGAGGTGCCTTCTAAAACCAAAATAGCCTCAGGACAGAAATGGGCCCTCTATTTCACCCTCCCCCAAAACATTTAGCTTTTTCAACAGGAATTTGCTCCCACAGTAGATTAAATGGAAATTTAATTGATTCATAATATATCCATATTATACTTATTAAATCTACAACACATTTGTTTATTTTCGTATTTTCATGGAACTGTGCAGCTCAACATTTAAAAAGGGAAGACCAGATCCATGCTTGAATAGCAAACAAACAAACAAACAAACAAACAAATAAATAAATAAATAAATAAATAAATAAATAAATAAATAAATAAATAAATAAATAAATAAAGATTCAACTAGGTTTCAGTTTCCAGTTTACATCTATTGCAGGAAAACACTTAAGCACAGGTGGGTGGGGTGGAAGAGCAGGGGTGGGTCTCGGGGCCATGGGAGGGAGTGGGAGACTTTGCCACAGCCTTCCCATTTTAAATTGCCCCACTCAGCTGCAGCTGGTGCCCCAACCATCTGGGTGGCAGGTGGGGGGGAGCATGGGACCTTGCCATGGCCCTCCCTCTTTGAACTGCCCCACCAGCCAGCATGCCAGTCATCTGGGCAGTGGGTAGAGGGAGTGCGGGAAGCGACATAGCCCATCGTTTTGATCTGCCTCAGCATTAGAAGCAGCTGCGGAGGCTGGCTTGCTCGCGAAACTGTCGCACCATAAATATTGTCAAATTTAGAATTGTGTGAGTTATCATGGCTGCCGTCCACAACAGGTGTTTCAATAAATCGATTGGTCTAAAAGAAGGGGTCCTCAACCTAAGGCCTGGGGGGCCGGATTCAAGACCCTGGGGGGCCACATCCAGCCCCCCCGGGCCTTAGGTTGAGGACCCCCTCTTTTAGACCAATCGATTTATTGAAACACCTGTTGTGGACGGCAGCCATGATAACTCACACAATTCTAAATTTGACAATCTTTATGGTGCGACAGTCTTATTTGAACTATACCTTCGAAGTGGACAAAGTATGACATCATCCACATGTCACTTGAATTGCAGTTGACTAGTGATTACATTCCTAGGCTGGTGGGTTTATGTTGGAACCACATCTGGAGAGCTTTACTTGACCTGCCCATTTGACAGCGTGGAAAATGGCAGCAGGAGGAAAGAGATTACCCTCCCTGCCATTATAGAGTACCTGGCAAGGCTCACACGACACCATATCCTCCTCTCACGACAACCCCTAGAAGCTACTGGCTTTATGCCACTCCCTGCTGCTCCCAAAGACTTCTCACCTTCCCTTCCAAAGGATACGAACAGTGAAAGGAGCTTTGGTAAACTTTAGGGAACTGGTGCTCTCTGGGTCCCATATGAACAAAAGGCAAATGGAGAGTAGCAAAGCAAAAGCAAAGCAAAGTGTTCTGCTTATATACCGCCCCATACCACTACAAGTAGTCTCTGGGCGGTTTACAATTTTAATTACAGTGTGCAGGCTACACATTGCCCCCCCCCCAGCAAGCTGGGTACTCATTTTACCGACCTCGGAAGGATGGAAGGCTGAGTGAACCTTGAGCCTGCTACCGGGGATTGAACCCAGGTCGTGAGCACAGTTTTACCTGCAGTACAGGCATTTAACCACTGCGCCATGAGGCAAGTCTATTTGGGGAGAGGGGAAGACCCAAAGAAAGTGTCTGGCCCACCCCTCACCCCCACTGACACAAAACCTTAGAACTAGTCCGGAGGAAGACTGAAGGGGGTGACCAAGGGGAAAATTTGAACAAATGCAATTATAGCAATAATTATTAACGAGGCCTCAAAAATAATTTGGAGGCAAATAATTTATTTTTGTGCTGTTCCCTCCTTGCTGCTTTGTTGTAATCAAAATCAGTCCCACTATGATTGGTGTTGTTGCCACCCTCCCAGTTCACACCTGGACTTCTCCCTCTGGCCTCCCACCAGCAGTTACTAACAATTTCTGCAGTTCCTTCAAGTTGCAGAAGAAGAATCAGAAGCCAAATGCCAGACATGGAATGAGAGTTGATAACTTTTAACAACAAAAATATGGTGCACGTGTTCTTTAGCTAAAGGACGAAGTATGAGATTTGATAACTATTAACAACAAAAATATCGAATAATACTGATTCTTCAAGAAGGAAGTTCATCTCTTTCAAAATACATCACCTAATCTGCTATTATTCACAATGAGCAAAATCAAGAAAAGATCCATTTCAGATCTGAGACGACAGTGCCCAAGATCCCACTGTTGTTTGCATACTCTTTGTATAACTTTTGCTGTGGATATCTGCAGTTACAAGTTTGGATAGCTCGATGTACCTGATTGACAAAATGGCAAGTCAAGTCTTAGCTGTGGGCACAACCAAGCGCACAACAACACTCCCATTGCCTGCAAATGAACTGTAGCAAGAGATGCAGCTTGTAAGCAAGCACCAGCAGCATTCTGGAGATCACAGACAATGACAGGAAAGAATAAGACGTAGGCAGTAAGACACTTTATGATTAAACGAGAAAGAGAAGACACCACACCACACAGGTCATTTGGGCAAACATTCACCCTGTGTCTACCAGTTAAAATACAGAAGTAACAAACTACAGAATTTCCCCCACATATAAGACTATATTTTTGTCTAAAATTGTTTGACTAAAAATTGAGGGTCATCTTATACACAGAAGTAAGTCAGGGAGAGAACCGAGCAGTTGTGAAACTGTAACCTTGGGTTGGAAAATGGGGGTCATCTTATATATGGGGGTGTTTTGTAGACTGAAAAATACGGGTAATTGCTGAACAATTTTATTCCCTTTCATGACACCTGAAACCGGATACAGTGGTCCCCTGCCATTTTGCACTTCATATACTGCGTTCCTGGTATATCGCGGGACCGCAGTAAATGAAAGGCAAGTCCCCTGGGGTAAGCTGTTTGGGCCTGTTTGAGGCCTCCTTCAGTTACTCCAGGCCTGACGCTGCCTCAGACAGACCTCCAACAGGCTTCCCAAGCCTGTTGGAGGCCCCAGAAGTGGATTCTGACAAACCAGAAGTGACTTCCTGAAAACCAGAAGTGACTTTTGGATCAATGGAAACCATTTCTGGGGCCTCCAACAGGCCCCAGAGGGCCATTTGGGGCAGCCCCAGGCCTCAGGTAAGTGTAGGGGCCCCCAGAGAGGTCCCCCAGTCCCGACCCGACCCAGCATCTGCATATTGTGGATATTCAATTATTGCGGGTCAGGTTGGGTCCCTAACTCCTGTGATAGGCGGGGGATTACTGTATCTGAGGTGGCTCACTTGTTCTACCTAGCAGTAGAGCCAAAACTACCACTTGGAGAGCCTTAAAAAGAAAATCCAGTTCCAGTTATATTTGTTCTTGTCAAGGACACCCCATTAGAGTGTTTCAAGGAGGTGAACATATAGAACATAAAAAAAGCCATGCTGGATCAGGCCAAAGCCCATCTAGTCCAGCTTCCTGTATCTCACAGTGGCCCCACCAAATGCGTTTGGGAGCACATGAAACTAGATATCTGTCTCCTGATACCACTCCCCTGCATCTGGCTCTTGAAGTACCCTGGTTTAAGCCTGGAGATTACACATCTCCATCATGGTTTGTAACCTGTGATGGACTTTTCCTCCAGGAATCTGTCCAATCCCCTTTTGAAGGCATCCAGGCCAGATGCCGTCACCACATCCTGTGGCAGCGAGTTCCACAGACTAACAACACGCTGGGTAAAAAAAAAATTTCTTTTGTCTGTTCTTACTCTCCCAGCCCTCAATTTGAGTGGATGTCCCCTAGTTCTGGCATTTTGTGAGAGGGAGAAGAGCATCTCTCCATCCATTTTAATCATGTCCTGCATTATTTTGTATGTCTCAATCATATCCCCCCTCTGGCGCCTTTTTTCCAGACTAAAGAGCCCCAAATATTTTAGCCTTTCCTCATAAGGGAGATACCCCAGCCCAGTAATCATTTTAGTTGTTCTCCTTTGCTCCTTTTCCAGTTCCACTATGTCTTTTTTGAGATGCGGTGACCAGAATTGTACACAATACTCCAGGTGCGGCTTTACTATTGTTTTGTACAATGGCATTATAATATTGGTTGTTTTATTTTCAATCCCCTTTTTGATAATCCCTAGCACGGAATTGGTCTTTTTCACCGCTGCCACACACTGGGGTAGACACCTTCATTGAGCTACCCACCAGCACACAAAGATATTTCCTGATCCGTCACAGATAGCTCAGAGCCCATAAGTTGATAGATAAAGTTTTGATTTTTTTTTGCCCAAATATGCATTACTTTACAGGCAAGACTTACCCTTACAGAAGCCATGATAATTTTCCCTCAGCAAAGTTTGTTCTTCTATGCGTTTTAAGATTATTTTTTTTTGGATGAGGCTTTCCACCATCTTCCCTGGGACAAATGTCAGGCTAACTGGCTTGTAGTTTCCCGGGTCCCCCCTCCTTCCTTTTTAAAAAATTGGTGTGACATCCACTATCCTCCAGTCCTCTGGCACTGTGGCAGTTTTAAAACACAAGCTGCATATTACGGTTAAGAGACCCACAATTTCATTTCTCACTTCCTTAATAACCCTTGGGTGGATGCCATCTGGGCCCAGTGACTTCTTGAACTTCAATTTATCAATTAAACCTAAAACATCCTCTCTTTTAACCTGTATTTGATTTAATTCTTTAGGTCAGACCTGCCGTTCAAGCAGTGGAATCTGCCCAAGGTCTTCTGTCTGTGAAGACAGATGCAAAAAACTCATTTAATTTATCTGCAATTTCCAAGTCCTCCTTTACCTTCCCTTTTCCTCCCTCACCATCCAGAGGTGAGATATTCAAGGAGTGATTTATCTTTATCAACCCCATTTCCTGAGTGCCCACAGCCATGTGGATATCTGTGCCATACTCACTATACATTAAATTAAATAATTATTGGCCCTGCTCATCTTAATAAGACATAGAAAATCAACAGGTCAAGGCCTTTCTTGGTATAAATCTACATGCCGGAGGAAGTTTTGTGTGTTTGCATGGGGAGACTGGTATTAAAGGCACAGAAGAAGGGCCAAAATTCTCCAAAGAATCAGTAACACAGACATGGATCACATATTGCCCTGGTTACAAAAAGTTTTCAGTGAAAAGCCAAACTTAATTGAAGGGCAACATAGTATTGAGAGAAGGAACAAACATACCAGCTCTTCAAGGGGAAATAAAGTAAGACAAACAATTTTAATTGTCTCCTTCTTAGCGGGTTGAAGGGTGTCTGAGAAAAAGTTATTATTTTGGACAAATTCTTGCTGATTGGGAGTTGCAGATTTAAAAGGTACCTCTTGTGATCTCTCCTCGGGGAAACGGAGTCATTTCCACTCCCATGGCTTCATTGAAAAATTACTTAGGATGTTTGTTTTTTGGGGGGTGGGGGTGGGGGATGGAAAAAGCATACAGTTAATGTGTGATACAGACACATACCAGAGCTTCCAAGTTCTGTCTTTTTCAAATGGCTGTCCTTGGATATTGATCTCATGATGCACGCTCAGTTGTTTATAAATCTATATTCTGATTCGGTTTCTGATCCCGAGGCCCAGATCTACAAAAGCCTAATGCTTTGGTGGGTATAAAATGCATGCATTCATTCATATGCATGACAAGGCTTAGAAAAAAATGTTTGTTGCGCTGTAACTCCTCCTCCCCCAACTTGCATGATCAGCTGGTAGGGGAATTCTGGGATTAAAAGTGTCTGCAGAAAAGGCCAGGATGGCTGCCCCCCCCCTTCACAACCTATGCTTTCAGGTTCCCTCATTTTCTGCTTCGACTCCTGAGTTGTTTAAAAAGCCACCACCAACAACACCTGGGATTCTGAATAAATTCTGCACATGTGGCTGGTTTTGAAATCATGTTTGCTGGTTGTTTGTTGTTGGTTGTGCAAAGCCCACACCCTACCTCACCCCAGCCAGTCTCAAGCTGCCACAACTGTGACTGGACTGCCAGTGATGCTTTAAAAAGGAAAAAGGAAAAAGGAAAACATCACGGAGCAGAGCTAAACAGAGTCAGGGTTATCTGGGGAGAGGACAGAGCAGGAAAGAGTATAGCATTCAAGGGAATGCATCTGAATGCATCTGTATAGTGGACCAGCATTGAATTAAATGTAAATAAGAGAGAGAGAGAGAGAGAGCAATCACCACCACTCAACTAGGATACCTCATACTGGGAGCTTGGAAATGTTATTTATTTGGAAGATAACTCCTAGAAGAACCGCCCGTCCCCCCCACCAACATGTGCATGTCTGCTCAGACCATACTAAGGATTTATGCTACTATGAGGCATGGAAGTAACACTTAGCAAGATGGAAAACTCCAGTTGTTCAATCGGTGAGACGGAAAGGAAAAGATATATGAGAGCTACTGGAGAAAGGACAGGGTTTGTAAATTCTGGTTAGCAATAACCACTACAGCAGATAAAATGCCATGGCATAGTTGAAGCCAAAAAGAAATGGAGAGAGTGAATCATTCCAGACAATTGTTCCTGGTTTTGAAGTCACGGTTTGCAGAATTCTACAAACACATAGAAAACGTTTACTTCAGGGCAAGTAAAAAAGTGTGTTAACATTCATATTAATGTTTGGGTAGTGGGCGGCATGCAAGCTAAATAAATAAATAAATTGTATAGAGAAATGATTTTTCCCCTTATGGGAAATACAGAATTGGATTCTCCCCTTGGTAAAAGACAAAATCAAAATAGCTGGGAATAGATCTAGTCAGCTATTGCCATCTGGAAGGAAAGAAATCGATGCAAGCGATGGTGGAAACATCAGGTAGCAAAGGTGAAGACTTTCTTAGGGCGCTTTTACACGACCCCTAAGATCCGCTGGCCACTTAAATTGGGACCAGAGATCTTAGGGGCTTGTCGCTCTTCCTGCTTCCCCACCCCTCCGTACTTCCTGGCTGCTGGCTGCGTGAGGGGAGGGAGAAAAAAAAGGAAGAAAAGATCATGGCTCACCTCGTTCTGCCTCTCGCTCTCTGTAAAGTAGCTCTTAAAGAGGCGAGAGCCAAAAAAACAACAAACAGAAGCGAGGAGAGCCCCGCACTCACTATTGTTACACCGCATCAAGGAATAGTCACCTCCAAAGAGCAGGTACTGGAAAGGTGCGCTGGGACGCGCTAAAGTGGGCATGGTTGCACCTAATTTCCTGTAAACTCCGGAGCTGGTGGGCAAACATTTTTAAGCTCCGGAGCTGGGCGCCATTTGCCCCGGAGATTAGGGGTCGTGTATAAACGCCCTTAGGTAACTCTGGCAAGGTGTTAGAGAGTTTACCTGGACTCTGCAATCTGGGAGTTCAACTATCAGGACTCAAACATTATAGGAGCAATAACACTGAGTTTGTACTAGGCCAATATAACCAAGAAGCCTCTAGGTCTAGGGGCTTTTCTTATACTGCAACATTAGAAAATGGACAGGGATTCTACTTAACTCACAAAAAAACTTGCCACATATCATTGCTCATTTGGCAGTTAACAGTAGAGTTTGGGAAAGTGATTTGATTGACTATATCTTCCAACATCCCCCATATTGGCTAGGAGATTTTGAGAGCTTTTGTTGGAAGTACAATAATAATAACTTTCCAAACTCTGGTTAAGAAGTAACATATTTTATAACTGTATTTCCCATTTTCTTCCACGTCTATCTTAAGAAGGAAAAGACAGATGGTGGTCAGTTCAAAACCACCCTACTTATTTTTAATTTTGTAAAATCTCTCCCCTTCCCAATTTAATCAAAGGTTATTTTTAAATTTGGCTGGCCTGCTAGGGGATTCGGAGAGTTATTTCTCTATGCCTTTCTTAAGAATGGTGATGCCTGTAGGGGACATGATTCCTAAAGCATGGAAAAATATTTGGTAAAGGCATTTTATTTATGTTACTTTTAGGGAGTATTTTTACATTGCCTTTCTGCTTTGAAAGGACCCAAGGTAGCTGACATCATTAAGAGACATCAGTTCAAGCTAACAGTGAGTATACAAATAGTAAAAAAGATCAGACAAATACCTCACATTTGCTTTCTTTTCCTTAAAGAAGGGTTCAAAAGCTTAACCCTCAGGCCGTTTTATATTCCCCTTTAAGTTGGTATATATGCTATACTTTTGTTTTGGTTTTGTAATGCATGATGATGATGATGATGATGATGATGATGATGATGATGATGATGATGATGATGATGATGATGATGAAAAGATTTATTTATTTGATTCATGTTGTTGTTGTTCAGTCGTTGAGTTGTGTCCGACTCTTCGTGACCCCATGGACGCTCGCCAGGCCTTCCTATCCTCCACTGCCTCCCGGAGTTTTGTCAAATTCATTTTGGTTGCATCGATGACACCGTCCAATCATCTCATTCTCTGTCGTCCTCTTTTCCTTCTGCCTTCGATTTTTCCCAGCATCAGGGACTTTTCCAAGGAGTCCTCTCTCCTCATGAGGTGGCCAAAGTACTGGAGCCTCAGCTTCAAAATCTGTCCTTCCAGTGAACATTCGGGGTTGATTTCTTTCAGAATGGATAGGTTTGATCTCTTTGCAGTCCAGGGGACTCTCAAGACTCTCCTCCAGCTCCACAGCTCAAAAGCATCAATTCTGCGGCGATCAGCCTTCTTTATAGTCCAGCTCTCACTTCCATACATCACTAATGGAAAAACCATAGCTTTGACTATCCTGACCTTAGTTGGCAAAGTGATGTCTCTTCTCTTTAGGATGCTATCTAGGTTTGCCATTGCTTTCCTCCCAAGAAGCAGGCGTCTTTTTATTTCGTTGCTGCAGTCACCATCTGCAGTGATCAAGGAGCCCAAGAAAATAAACTCTGTCATTGCCTCCATTTCTTCCCCTTCGATTTGCCAGGAGGTGATGGGACCGGTGGCCATGATCTTAGTTTTTTTGATGTTGAGCTTCAGCCCATTTTTTTCACTCTCCTCTTTCACCCTCATTAAAAGGTTCTTTAATTCCTCCTCACTCTCTACCATTAGAGTAGTATCATCTGCATATCTGAGGTTGTTGATATTTCTTCCGGCAATCTTAATTCCGGCTTGTGATTCATCCAGACCGGCCTTTCTCATGATGTACTCTGCATATAAGTTAAATAGGCAAGGTGACAGTATACAGCCTTGTCGTACTCCTTTCCCAATTCTAAACCAGTCAGTTGTTCCATATCCAGTTCTGATGGTTGCTGCTTGTCCCACATATAGATTTCTTAGGAGACAGATAAGGTGGTCAGGCACTCCCATTCCTTTAGGGACTTGCCATAGTTTGTTGTGGTCTACACAGTCAAAGGCTTTGGCATAGTCAATGAAGCAGAAGTAGATGTTTTTCTGGAACTCTCTGGCTTTCTCCATAATCCAGTGCATGTTGGCGATTTGATCTCTAGTTCCTCTGCCCCTTCGAAATCCAGCTTGTACTTCTGGAAGTTCTCTTTCCACATACTGCTGAAGCCTGCCTTGTAGAATTTTGAGCATAACCTTGCTAGCGTGTGAAATGAGTGCAATTGTGCAATAGTTGGAGCATTCTTTGGCGTTGCCTTTCTTTGGGATTGGGATGTAGACTGATCTTTTCCAGTCCTCTGGCCAGTGCTGAGTTTTCCAAGTTTGCTGGCATATCGCGTGCAGTACCTTTACAGCATCCTCTTTTAAGGTTTTAAAGAGTTCAATTGGAATGCCGTCACCTCCACTGGCCTTGTTGTTTGCAATGCTTTCTAAGGCCCACTTGACTTCACTTTCCAGGATGTCTGCCTCCAGGTCGGCAACTACACTATCTTGGGGCCTTTTCACACGACCCCTAAAATCCGAGGCAAAGGGCTCCCAGATCCGAAGCTTAAAATTGTTAGCTCCAGAGTTTACAAAAAATTAAGTGTGACCATGCCCACCTAAGTGCGTCCCAGCGCACTTTTCAAGTACCTGCTCTCCGGGGGTGAAAATTCCTGATGCGGATGTAATGAAGTGAGTGCCGGGCTCTCCTCGCTTCTGTTTGTTGTTTTTTTTGCCCCCCCCCCCCCGCCCCTTTAAGAGCTGCCAGGAGCAGAGCCAGACGGCAGAAGGGAGGTGAGCGGCATTCTTTTCTTCCTTTTTTTCTCCCTCCCCTCACACAGACAGCAGCCAGGAGTGCGGAGGGGGTGGGAACACAGGAACAGCGACAAACCCCCAAGATCTCTGGTCCGAATTTAAGTGGCCAGCGGATCTTATGGGTCGTGTGAAAAGGCTCTTGGTTATCAGAGACATCCAGATCTTTCTGATATAATTCCTCTGTATATTCTTGCCATCTCTTCTGGATCTCTTCTGCTTCAGTTAGGTCCCTACCATTTTTGTCCCTTATCATATCCAACTTTGCACGAAATGCCCCTTTAATATCTCCACTTTTCTTGAATAGATCTCTGGTTTTTCCTTTTCTATTGTTTTCCTCTATTTCTTTGCACTGTTCATTCAAGAAGGCCGTCCTGTCTCTCCTCGCTATTCTTTGGAAGTCTGCATTCAATTTTCTGTATCTTTCCCTTTCTCCCTTGCATTTTGTGTCCCTTCTCTCCTCCGCTATTTGTAGGGCCTCTTGGACAACCACTTTGCTTTCTTGCATTTTCTTTTCTTTGGAATAGTTTTCATTGCAGCCTCCTGTACAATGTTACAAGCCTCCATCCATAGTTCTTCAGGTGTTCTGTCCACCAAATCTAGGTCCTTAAATCTATTCTTCACTTCCACTGTGTATTCATACGGGATTTGACTTAGATTATACCTGACTGGCCCAGTGGTCTTCTCTACTTTCTTCAGTTTAAGTTTGAATTTTGAAATAAGAAGTTGATGATCTGAGCCACACTCAGCACCAGGTCTCGTTTTTGCTGACTGTATAGAGCTCCTCCATCTTTGGCTGCAGAGAACATAATCAATCTGATTCCGGTATTGTCCATCTGGTGATGTCCATGTGTAGAGTCGCCTTTTGTGTTGTTGGAAAAGAGTGTTTGCAATGACCAGCTTGTTCTCTTGACAAAACTCAATTAGCCTTTGCCCTGCTTCATTTGGAACTCCAAGGCCAAACTTGCCAGTTGTTCCTTTTATCACTTAACTCCCTACTTTAGCATTCCAATCCCCTATGATGAGAAGAACATCTTTCTTTGGTGTCCGTTCTAGAAGTTCTTGTAAGTCTTCATAAAATTGGTCAATCTCAGACTCTTCAGCACCGGTAGTTGGTGCATAAACTTGGATTACTGTGATGTTGAAAGGACTGCCTTGGAATCGTATCAAAATCATTCTATCATTTTTAGGTTGTATCCCAGCACTGCTTTTCCCACTCTATTGTTGACTATTTATTTTATTTTATTATTAAATTTATAACCCGCCCATCTTCCCAAGGGAACTCTGGGCGGCTTACAGAGCTGGTCAATTCAGCACAAGTCATAATAGAAAACATGGCAAACAGGTTAAAACATACAATAAAAGCATATGGACAATATAGGTACCCTTGTAATAACGTACATCGCTCATAGGCATCTAGCAATTGAGCAAATGGACAACAGATGGGGCGGGGGGGGGGGGGAATGAGGGCTACTCCATTTCTTCTATGGGATTCTTGCCCACAGGAGTTCATACCCATCTCTAATTATAATGCACTTAATTGCTCTTGAATATTTTACTGTTTTAAATTTTTTAAATGAAGTAAAAAAGAGGTTTGGAGCTGTGCAGCCATTAAAACAAAAGTAAAACCAGACTATGGGTGATACATTCATAGGCTGCTAGTAGAAAAATAAAAAAAAAGTTGCTGAGCTTTCAAGAGCAAGCTCTCTTTTTCAAAGCAGTTATAGAAGTCCAAACATGGTAAGGGATGTACAGTAATTTGCCAGGAGAGAGAAGCATCTCTGAAACACATCCTTCAGAGCATGGTTCCCGCAGAAGGCTCCTTTTAAAAGACACCCCAAAAGGTGGAAACCAGATTTACTTCTCAAACTAAAGAGAAATGCTCTTCAGCTCTGGAACACCTGGCCAATTAATTCCCCGAAACTTTCTTCAAAGGAGATTGTGTCTTTTCAAGATGACTTTCATGTGATTACTGTATTTCAAGAGACAAAGTGTGCTTTTGTTTTCTTTTTAAAACTAGAAGCCAAAGAGAAGGACTTTTTTTTTTAAAAAAAAAGGAGGCTATATCCTTAATTCTGAACCCACGACTTGCTACAGACACGTATGAAAGTCAATATTTTGCAAAATCCAAGTATAGTTAAACATCCAGCACTAACACTTCCAGGTCTCTGCTAACTCTCCTTCCCAGTACAATTAAACCTCCTTGCTGGAATTCACCCCAGCCCCATGCATTTGATCCTGGAACTTTTGACTACAGTGACTGAATCATAGAATCATAGAGTTGGAAGAGACCTCAAGGGCCATCTAGTCTAACCCCCTGCCATGCAGGAACCCCATCACAATATTTCCGACAGATGGCCATCCAGCCTCTGCTTAAAGACCTCCAAAGAAGGAGACTCCACCATCCTTCGTGGCAGCATATTCCACTGCTGAACAGCTCTAACTGTCATGAAGTTTTTTTCTAATGTTTAAATTGAATTCCTTTCCTCTAGTTAGAGACCATTGCCCTGAGTCCTAGTCTCTGAAGCCATGGAAAACAAACCTGTCCCCTCCTCAATATGACATCCTTTCAAATATTTAAACATAGCTATCATATTCCCCCTCAGCCTTCTTTTTGAAAGGCTAAACATTCCCTGTTCTCTAAGGGCGTTTATACACGACCCCTAAGCTGCGCTGCAAATGGCTCCCAGCTCCGGAGCTTAGAAATGTTTCCCCACCAGCTCCGGAGTTTAGAGAAAATTAAGTGCGACCATGCCCCCATAAGCGCGACCCAGCGCACCTTTCATGTACTTGCTCTCAGCAGATGAAAATTCCTTGATGCGGATAAGAGTGCCGGGCTCTCCTTGCTTGTCTGTCGTTTTTTTGCCTCCCGCCCCTTTAAGAGCCCCTTGAGAAGGAACCAGGAAGTAACGGGGCTCGTGGCAACTTCGACCGGCACCGGCAGGTTAGTAAAGGCTTCTTTTGTCCTTTTTTCCCTCCCTCCCCTCACGCCGACAGGAGCAGGAAGTGCTGAGGGGTGGGGAAGCAGGAACAGAAACGAACCCCCAAGATCTCTGGTCTGAATTTAAGGGACCAGCGGATCTTAGGGGTCGTGTGAAAAGGCCCTAAGACGTTCCTCATAAGACTACAGTATTCCAAAATGCCCATCCATCCATCCATTGGTGTTAACACCTCTCACTACCCTCCCAAGGAAAAAAAGGCAGGCCTTTTTTATTCCTCTAGTTCCCTGCCCCTTCTCTGCCTACTATACACATGTTCATCCATGCAATGTATTACTTCCTACAAATGTTGCATAAACCTATGGACATAGGTTTTCTGCCTCATGCTGGTGGAGAAAGCAAAAACAAAGAAATAGAAGGCAAACAGGTGGTTCTAGGCTGGATGGACACAATACTTCCAGGATGAGACAGTGCAGGAAAATCCCCAGAAGGGACCCAGAAGACTTTGTTAAAAGCTCCAACAACTCAGTGCAATGTAATTGTTGGAATGTTTGGTATTTATGCCAGCAGAGTGCAGTGGGTACTGTTGAGCTTGTAGGTATTAAATATATTAAACTATTCATAGATAAAAATCAAAAATTTACATTGCATCAGGAAATCCATTCAGAGATGTTGAAGAAGAAGAAGAAGAAGCAGAAGAAGAAGAAGAAGAAGAAGAAGAAGAAGAAGAAGAAGAAGAAGAAGAAGAAGAAGAAGAAATTAAACTTCATTACAGAGGTCCCTAGAGCTGTTTTCCATATAAGTATTACGGAGGAGCCTCTTGAGTAGCTATGAAGAATATATATTTTGCAGAATCTCACTGTTGGAGACAAATAGAGTGGGGGAGTCTTTTTTTCTTGCAACAAGAGAGAAACTCACAGGATTTTGGGGAAGTTTTCTTATCTTTTTTTTCTGAACAAGACAGGACTCTTGTACTTCCTGTACAGAACCAGATCTTTCCTGTGCAGAATTCACTGGAAAGGACATTAAACTGTATAGAATTCTCAGTTTCCTCACAAGAAACAATGAGTTAAAACAAACAAACAAACAAACAAACATTTAAAGTTGGAAATGAGACCAGGGTCTTGTTTTCATGGAAGCTGGGAAATCACTGCAGATGAATTTCAGGCAAAAATCAAAGAAAAACAAAACAAAACAAAACAAAACAAAAGGCACAAAAATGTGGCATCTTAAAGACTAACTTGAATATTTTAATGTAACATTTTGTGGACTACATGTCCACTTCTTCAGACATGTAGCATCAGAATGAGGTGTGCAATATAATATGGGATGGGATATACATTTCATATCAGATATAGGTTGGCTGTAGTATATACAGTTGGGGGGTGGATAGAGGAGGAGGGAGAGAAGGAGGAGGGGGGAGAAGAGGAGGGAGAGTTGATTAGTAGAAATGGTGGGAAGATTGGGCCAGGGTCTATAGAGCTGTAAAGGATAGTTTTAAGGATCTGAAGCCAGTATCTGTTTATTTGTTTAAGTGCGGCATTATGACTCCAAGGTTAGTCTTTAAGGTGCCACATGTTTTGTGTCTTTTGTTTTGTTTTGTTTTTCTTTGATTTTTGGCTGAAATTCTTGAAAAGACTAACACGGCTACCCTCTCTGAAACGGCAGATGAAGTATCACCATGAAGAGAACTACAAAATCACCAATAATGAGAACTGTGAATAGTGTTCACATTCATAGTGGCTGCCTCCATCTAACTGTACTTCTTTTACAGTCATACTCCAATGGTATTGTGGCAATTAAAAAGGTAGATCCAGATAGATACTCTGGAATCTCCTGGTAGATTTCTGGATGACTTCGACAATGAATCACTGCGAGGGTTCTTGCTTCTCCCAGGCACTCCGCCCCTCAGGTTTTAATAAAGACACATCTTTGAAAGAATAAACGGGACTTTTATTTTGTTCTTCCACAACAAGGGAGGCTCTTTTCTTGATAACAGTTCCAACATCTCTAACATCAACGATAAATGGATTATTCTTGGATTCATACGAAGGAGTAAACACAGAAAAATCTAGACCTCTTCCTAATCTTGGGGAGACTTGGCTCCACCACTTTCCTTCCCCTCCTTCTTGGAGAGGCTCGGTTCCCCCACTTGCACCCCAATCTCTGAAGTGAGTTTGGGCCCAGGACGTCTCTGGCGGTGGGACTTGAAGGGATAGTGTTCTCTCAAGGTCAGACCCCTCCCGGTACACATTCTCCCGGTCCTTTCCTCCTCCTCCTCCTTCAGTTTGGCTAGCCATTGTTCCCAAGCCAATGCTTTCTGATCTCCTTTCTCTTACGGTTGTATTCACGAGCCTCCCGTTCACCCCAATAAGAACAACGTTGGTGGCGAGCACGTCTTCTGTAGCTTTCAGCCTCTGGCTTAGGCATCATCATCTGCTCCCAGTCGCCAGTCCATGGGCTCTCCATCAATACCCAGACCCAGTCTGGGGGCAAGACACGTGGTGTACCCTTTTTACATTGTCCAAACCCCACCTCCACCACTGCTGATTGGCTCAGTTTTCCCTCCGTTTCTGGTTCCTTCTCTACCTTAACTGGGGACTTATCTTTTCCCTCCTCCTTGTCCCTTTCCAGAATCTTCAGGGAGTCATTAAACCGTTTCCACAGCATCTCACGTTCTTCTGCTTCTTTATCCTGAGCGGCTCTACGTTCCTCCCTCCTCTTTCGCTTCTCCAACCACTCATCCCTCTCCTTCTCTTGTGGTGCAGGTGTCACTCTCCTGCCTTCAGCACCTTCAGGGTAGCTTCCCTCACAATCACCAGTGTGTATCCTGCATAGTTAAATTGTAAACTGCCCAGAGAGTGCTTGAAGTAGACTGGGGCAGTATATAAAAAGAATACTTTGCTTTCTGCTTTGCTTTAGCAAAGATTCCTAAGATGTTTTATCAAGAACACTGTTTATAAAAAGGGTCTTGAAATTGCTTAGGTACTGTTATGTCTGGATATGCAAAAAACAGAATAAAATAAAATCCCTGGCCTTAGTAACCTTTAATCAATTGATCAGTCTGTCTCTGTCTGTCTCCCAGTGGATAGAGCTTGGGGTCCTAGTTAAAATGCCCAACATATATCTCTGAAGGCTAAAATCTACCTTTTGATATAAAATACAACGCATGGAAGAACAAAGGGAAAACCTAAAACAGCAAACTGTCTTGTTCATATTAGAAACCAAGGTCCAAGGCACACTTATTTTAAAAATAAGTTTATTCTCAAGCACAGATGTCTCTTTTTCTATTCTTGCTTGCTGTTCTACTACTGCTGGGCCACATAGCCAACCTTCCATCCAAGGACTGTTTTTACTGTAACCCCAAATCAATGCATAAACATCAGGATAGCCACTAACAGAACCACAAGGCACTTCTGAATACTTCTGGCTCAGAAGCCATGCAGGCACCAGACAGGCCAACAACAGCAAAGCGAATGTATTAAATTCCTTCAGCAGAAGTAGTTGAGGTGGTCTCATTTCAGAGAAAGTGCTTGACACATCTCAGTTTTCTAACAGAGATTTATGTTAATACAGGGCTGTCAAATTCTTTGGCTTTTGAGCAGAGTGTCGCAAAGTTTTCAAACATCACAGAGTGTGCCTAGCCCTCCCACATTCCCCAGTAGCCAGCATGCTGATCATCTGGGTGGTAGTTGGGGGGAGTGGGAGAAGTGACATAGCCCACTGCTTTGATCTGCCTTGCGGAGGTTGGCCTCGCAAAGCATGGGTAGGTGGGGGGGTTGCAATTGGTGATTCAGGACCTTGGGGGGCCGCATCCGGCCCCGGGGCCTTAGGTTGAGGACCCGTGGTCTACACAGTGTCAGATTGGCCTTGGGAGATCTGGATTCAAATCCCTAACTTGGTCATGAAACTCTCTGGGTAATTTTGGGCTGGTGACAATATCTCAGCCTAACCTACCTCACAGGGTTGTTGTGAAGAAAGCTATGTGTGCCATCTTGAAGTGAATGGAGAAAAGGTAGGGATCTAAATGCAACCAATAATGAAGAACTAATAAGCAACGCCTTCCTCTGCTTGGACACAGTTCTTACAGTCTGAAAATAATGTTTGTACATTAAACGTTAAGGCCAAGAATATACAAGAGAAGATCTGAGGGTTTCGGAAATCTCAGAGAAGAAGCAAAACAGAAACGATCTCTTATGTATCAGGTAAACAGAGCCTGTATATAGTGATTTGGCTTTATTTTCAACTACGTTGAGAATCCGAGTACAGTATTCTGCTTTAGGGTGAAGGATCCAATTTGAGATAGGATTTCAAGTACAGTTGTGTTCCTGATTCCAAAAAGCCACCATCTCCAAGTGTCCAACTGATAACTAGAGTACTGTATATTACTTTGGTTGTCTCCAAAAATGAATTGGGACATTAAAAAATTAATCCATTACAGTGCTACCTCTGATAATGAATTTAATTAGTTCTCCGAGGCAATTCTTTAGCCAAAAATTTTGTTATCCAAAATGTGGTTTCCCATTGAAATGAATGGGAAACTGAATAATCTGTTCCAGAGATCCGGAAAAAAGGCAAAAAAGCTCCCCCCCCCGACCTCTTTATACAGGCATGCAGTGCTGGAACACCCCCTCAGAAAACCCTCCTACAGTGCAATGCAAACATGAACAAAAGAAACCAGCAAGACTACCCCAGCTTCTTCTCGCCAAAATGCAATGGGGGGAAATGCAAACAAAAATAAGCAGCAAGAGAAATCTGTCACGTGGTTTTTAATGTGCAGTTAGTGTCCTCTCTTCTGCGTCGTATTTTCGTATTCTGGTTTGGTCTCTACCTGTCGACTTCGCATTTTGCCCTTCTTTCCGGCTCTAGTTTCCAAGCCTCCGACCGTGGTGTTAAAGGGGAACAACTAATTTTACTGCATATTTTCAGGGTTACAGAAGCAAATAAGTAAGCATTTTTGAGCGAAGTTTCTAAATGCAGCCCCTGGCGGTGGTTTAGGAAACTTTGCTGAAATTGCTGTTCCAGGGACGTGGTAGGCTGGGACCAGAATTTACTTCTCTTCGCGGTTAGCACGCAATCTTTTACTATGCAGTTTGCCGCCGGGAAACTACGCAGAAAATGCTGGTAGGACCGCAGCCTTGGTTGCATCAACATGAGCACTGGAAATCAATTTTAGCCTGCATAATACGTAAGGAAACATACAGGCCAAAATCCTGTAGCATAAATTACTATTTACCTACATAAGAGTGATGACATCACTGGTAGAGAAAGATTAGTGGTTAGAGCAATTAAGCTTCTCCTCTGCACATCTCAAGTAAAGCTGCATTGGAGGACAAATTCTTTAACTATCTCCCCTCCTCCACTGGATGATGGAACTCGCAACAAGCAGAATCCCAGTAATTAAGGAATTCCTGCTTCAATTTTTGCTACTGCCTGACTGGCCTGCAATTTCCATTCAGTTGCAGAAAGATCAGAAGTGAACTTTCCCTATTGAAATATTATCTCCATGGCCTTCTTAAGAAGCAGATTTCTGAAAAGTTGAACACAGGACTTGGCTGTGAAACAGTCTAAATTTTTCAACCATGGTGAAAATAGATGGGAGCTAGGATAAATATCAGTGATATCTTTTAAAAAATTAAAAATTTAAGTTGATTTTATTTAAATTTAATTATTTTTTAATATTAAAATGTGTTTTTAAAAAAGCCTTGTGTTGTAATGCTTTGGTTTAAAATATGTTATATACATACATGTGGCCGGCATGGCTGCAAGGAAGCACTGTTATGCCTTCCCACTTTTACAGCTCTACCACCCAATTAATAATGGTCTTATAACATAGAAATAATCTAATTCTATATTATGAGGAAATATTCATACATTTTTAAAACATTCATAGGTTGGGCTTCCATTTCATAGACTTCTGCTGACTTTTGTAAGCATTAGATAGCCTTTAATTTACAGTATATTTGTATACTCACCATTACTGGTGTTAAGTGCTAAGTTTCAATGATGTAAATCATTGTGAGTCCTTTTTAAGGACAAAGGCAGGGTAAAAATATCTTAAATAATAAATAAATAAATAAATATAATCTACAACTATTCTGATATATAACCCATGAGAGAAATATGCAGTTCTCAAACTGGACTTGTATCTCTCGGGATATATGAAAATGACAAATAACAACCAATTAGTCCTATTTTGCGTATCTGACTGCAATTATTTCTGATGCTCTCATCTTCCTCCCCACCCCAGATTTCTTCTCAACATGAAATAATATAGGAAATTCTGGGAAGTCGAGTTAAAATCTCCAGGATTGTTTTCTAGAGTTTCCTTGTAACTGATGCGTGGAGTGCAAAACATCCTATATAATCTGTCTCTGTCTCTAACTCTGTCAAGTTAAAGCCTTCCCTTTCTTTTCTCTGATACTACCCTTTTTCAAATACTGGAAGTACCCCTGAACAGAGGATTACCACAGTGGGAGCCAGCATGGGCAAGGAAATTGTGAAAAATATATATTGAGGAAAATATGTACTGAGATCGAATTAGTCCAAGAGGAAAAAAATGACTAAATCAAGTCTTTTACAGTTAGTGATTTAAAACTGTGATTTAAATCTAATTATTTACAACAAACTCACTTCCCTTCTTCACTTCACCTAAAATAGAGTTGACTTGAATCTTCCTCCCCTCCCACTTCACCATCCTTAAATACATGCAACAGTCTCCCCACCCCCCTTTGGAAAAGAGGTGCAATACTGGAAGCGACACTGAAGTGCATTGAATAATAATTGGTCATATACTCCAGAAACAATAAATCCTACTTCTCTGCTGCTGTCCTTAGTGGCCAAGTTAGATTTACAGTACATCAAGAAGTGTTCCGATTAGTCACTAAATAATTCTGGGCACATTTTTTCCACCAATTCAAGCCAGCAAGAATTATAAGCACCACTTTTTTTTAAAAAAGTACAATGCACATTACTGATACTGGATCTATCTGTGCATGTCCATATCAAAGAATCATAGAATAATGGGTTTGGAAAGGGTCAGTAAGGCCATCAACTCCAGCCCCCTGCTCAATGCAGGAATTCCAAATCAAAGTAGATCTGACAGATAGTGGTTTAATTTTGTCCTAAATGCCTCCAACACTGGAGCACTCCCTACCTCCTGAGTGCAAAAATAGGTTACAGGGGAAACCTTTATAGGCCACTATTAAAAATAAAAAAGGAACATTGTAAGCTTTTGAGTATAAATCACCCTTCTTCAAAGCAGGTCCCAGAAGTTCAGACATGGTAAAAGATGTGCTTCACCACGAGGTTACATTTAAAGTCCTTGGTTAGATAACGTTCTTAAAGTCCATGGCTAGATGATGTTGCAGCCAGGGCAGGAGTCTTGTTAGAGGCAAGAAGGGCAGCTGTAAAAAGCTGCTTCTTAAGTCACACCCCCGTTCTTCGAACAAAGGAACACCTCCTGAGGTAACTGGTTCTTGCTCTAATATACCACTCCAGAATTTTCCCTGGGATTGATGTCAGGCTGACTGGTCTGTAGTTCCAAAGTTATTTTTCTTTACCCCCCCTCCAGTCAGTCATCCACCACATTACCCGTCTTCCACGATTTCAAGGAAGTAATAGATAATGGTTCCGAGAGGTCTTCAGCCAGTTCCTTCAATACTTTTGGATGCAGTTCCTCCTGCCCTGGAGATATGAACTCTTTCCAAGTAATGAGGTACTCCTTGACCCTTTGTTTATACATGTCAAGCTGCAATTCTGCCCCCTCCCCGGTAGCAGGCTCAAGGTTCACTCAGCCTTCCATCCTTCCGAGGTCGGTAAAATGAGTACCCAGCTTGCTGGGGGGGGCAATGTGTAGCCTGGATAGTGTAATTAAAACTGTAAGCCACCCAGAGACTACTTGTAGTGGTATGGGGTGGTATATAAGCAGAACTTTTACTTCACATTCGTCTTTTGAGAAAAGGCCAAGCTAATGTAAGAAGTGAGCGATTCACCTTTGTTGTTGTTGTTGTTGTTGTTGTTGTTGTTGTTGTTGTTGTTGTTGTTGTTGTTGTTGTTTAACATCTTGCCATCCCCCATCCCCAACTCCCACAACAGTTTAAGAAGCAACTTGACTCTCTGGAACCTATGATAAATGGTTCCACATTCTATCTCCATATACCCAGATAGGCATTGCGATCTTGGGACCTTATTCTCAGTTCTGCAGTTCATTGTACCAGCCCAGAAGTGGTTTTGCTGGACATTTGCAATTCCTGATGATGTGAAGAGAGAAATTAGCTTGACAACTCCAGAGGGAAGCTGAGAGGAGAGGCTTCAGAGCCAGAACATCTAAAGCTAGCTTCCTGTAGCTCTAGTCTCGCCCCTGTAGGGATCATTTCCCTGTACCCAACTACAAACCATGGTGGGAGATTGTTTGGCATTTCCAGGTACAGCTAAGAGTCACCACACATTGACATAACTCCCCTTTAGCCTTCTTTTATATATATTTGCACTGCTGAGCATTTGGCAAACCATTTCAGACTCTTTTTAAAAATAATTTCCAATGTCTCTTGTAAAACACTCTAGCCAACTATATGCCATTCCCTTACATAGATCTATAATTTCAGTTAAGTAGAAACATACGAAAACAACCTCACAAAAACCTTCATGCCCTGTTATCTGAAATTCAGGACAAATGAAAACTGATATGTTCTCAGTACAGTTTGACATGGAAGCTCTAGCAATCACGCGGTGCCAAAATGTTTGCTCTATGGGTTTCAGATCAATAATAGTCATGGGATGAAAGAAATACCCCATGCCAAATGATGAAAAATAACTCCACTCTTATTTTATTCTTTTATTTTATTTCCACTGAACCAGTGGGCTTAAGAAGAAAAATGGTAAGTGCTTTTCTCTTCAGTCTGCCAGAGAATGGAGAGTTTTCAAAAGGCACAAGCCAATGCTGGAATATATATGACATTTTCCTAATCTTTGTAGGAGAAGCAAAAATCTTCTTTTCCATATCCTCAATCACCTGTCGATTTTAATTCCTCAAGCTTCCATTTCTCTGTAGCCCCATGTTTCTGAAACATTTCAACCCAAGCCTGGCGACTTCAGCCATATCCAACCCTCTGGGAATAACTTCCAGGCAAGTCCTGAAACAACTCTATGCCTGATGATAAAGAAGTGGAAATTCTTGTACATTCACAGCTAGCATTCCTTCCCTGTACAGAAGTTTCCGTGTCATAATTTTGTAGAAGTGCAAGATGATTTTAGCAAGAACATTCAAGTTATTTTTGTTGGCTTGTGATGGCAATAGTGTTTTAAAGATAGCTTTTAATATTTATTTATTTATTTATTTATTTATTTATTTATTTATTTATTTTTGTATTTATATACCGCCCAATTTTCCCAAGGGAACTTAGGGCAGTGAAAAATATAAAGCAGTACAAAAAAAATAAACAACTTCTACGATACGACATATTAAATAACCAAACCCAAATCAGGTAAAATACAAAAACAAGAATACTAAGGCAAGATGGCGAAAACACAGGTGGGCAAACAAACCAAATAAAACAAATCAACCTCCTCCTTGATCGCCGAAAGCGGCCTTAAAGAGCCACGTTTTCAACAGCTTCTTAAAGGCCGAGAGGGGCTCAGCAGTCCTAATTTGACTCGGAAGATGGTTCCAAAGTGTGGGGCCAGCCACAGATAATGCACAATTCTGGGTTGAGGCTTTACACACCTCCCGGGAGGGTGGTGACCAGTAGATCAAGGGACTGTGATGTTCTGGTGGGCCAGGCTGATGTTGACCTTAGGGTGATATATTCTGGTCCCAATCCATGGAGGGTTTTGAAAATCAAAACCAAAACCTTGAACCTTACTCGGCAGGCAACGAGTAACCAATGCAGGTGAGACAGAATGGGGGTGATGTGGTCATAACGACCCGCACCGACCACCAGCCTGGCCGCAGCATTCTGCACCCGCTGCAATCGCCAAACATGTAAAGAGCGTTACAATTGTCTATCCTCAAGATGACCACTGCTTGCACGACTGTCCTCGGGGAGTCTCCGTCGAGGTAGGGGCGAAGCTGGGCGATTAGCCTAAAATGGAAAAATGCTGCCCTGGACATGGCTGCCACCTGGGACCCTAGGGACAACGCCGGGTCCAGGATAACACCCAGGTTCCTCATTCTCTCTGCCAGCTGGAGGACAGTCACACCCAAACTGGGGAGAGGACCACTATACCCAGCCGGAGAACCCCCAAAGTACAGAACCTCAGTCTTCTTCGGATTGAGCTTGAGCCTGTTAGTCCTGGTCCATTCCAGAACTGCATCCAGGCAGTGATAAAGGGTCCAGACAGCCTCCATTGCAGAAGTGGAAAAGGAGAGAGAGAGCTGCGTATCATCAGCATACTGATGACAGCAGACTCCAAATCTCTGAATGACCTCAGCCAGCGGCCTCCTATAGATGTTAAAAAGCATGGGGGAGATTGCCGAGCTCTGGGGCAGCCCACAAGAGAGGGACCAAGGAGCCAACAACTACCCACCCGGTCTTACTTGCCGGGCCCGGCCCGGAAGAAAAGAGTGGAACCAGCATAAACCTGAACCACCAATCTCCGCCTCCAAAAGCCTATCCAGGAGGATACTGTGGTTGACAGTATCAAAGGCCGCAGACACATCAAGGATAGAACAACCCCTGTCGGCCCCCCTCAACACATCATCTTGCAATGCGACTAAGGCTGTTTCAGTCACATGGCGCAGCCTGAACCCAGATTGGAATGGATCCAGGACATGATCTTCCTTCAGGAACAAGTGGAGCCGCACAGCAGCAACCCGCTCCACCACCTTACCCAAAAAGGGAATATTGGCTATCAGACTATAGTTGTTCATATCATCCGCAGCCAAGCCAGGCTTTTTGAGGACACGCTTTACCACCGTCTCCTTCAGGCGATTGGGAAAAACCCGTTCCCTGAAGGAGGCAGAGGCAATAAGCGATGCCCACTCGGGCATACTTAAACAACCAGGAAGGGCAGGGGTCGAACGGAGAAGCTGCCGGGCGGCAATACGCCAGCGCCCTGGAGGCCTCAGGGGGTGACACAGACCCAAACTCAACAAAACAAGGAGACCAAGGGGGTGAAGCACTGGAAATACATGGGGGTAGACCAGTGGAACTGGAGTTCCTGGAACAGATGGCCTCTACTTTAGTTTTAAAATGGGCTGCGAACAACTCACTGGTAAAATTACCAGGAGGAGGCCCCGACTGACCAGGATTGGTGTGGTCGTGGACCACCCGTAACAATTCCATCTGGTGGTTCGCGGCCTCAGTAATACACAGGGAGGCATAAGATCTTTTTGTGTCCCTAATTGCTCGCGCGTAGCACCTGGTCAGCAAATGAAATGCAGCCCAGTTAGATGCCGTCCGGTCATTCCTCCATCAGCTCTCAAGTCTCCTTCATTCTTGCTTCATTGCATGCAATATTATGTTAATGTCCTAAACATTCAGTATCAGCACAGATGTCCCTTCCAGTAACCACATTACTATGTAATAATACAAATTAGACATACAAAATTATGAAGGGAATTGATAAAGTAGATAGAGGGAAGTTCTTTTCCCTCTCAAACAACCCCAGAGCCAGGGGCAATTCACTTGAACAGAGGGTTGGGAGAATTGGAACAGACAAAAGAAATTTTTTTTGCCCACAATGTTGTTACGTCTGTGGAACTCCTTGCCACAGGATGTGGCGTCATTGTCTATACTACCGTAGATGCCTTTAAAAGGGCATTGGACAGATTTTGGAGGAAAAGTCCATCACAGGTTACAAGCCATGATGGGCATATGTGTTATCTCCAGGCTTAAAAGGAAGAGATGCAGGGAAATGGTATCATGAGACAGGTATCTAGTTATCTCATGTGCTTCCAGAGACATGGTGGAGCTACTGTGAGATACAGGATGCTGGACTAGATGGGCCCTTGGTCTAATCCAATAGGATTCTTCTTATGTTCTGACATAGTGTATTACAACTGATTAATGTTTTCATTAAAAATCAGTGTATTTTATGAAGGCCACAAAACTTGGGTGCACTAGGACTCTTGTGCTATTGGAAAGTATACCAAGGGCAGAATTTTAACAACTTCTGCTTGAGTCCTGAACCAACATGACATTATTTACTAGGATTACTTAATTTGGCAAATCAATGCGTTAAAATCAGTTTTCAAATACTAAAGTTGCTACTAATAATATTGAAGTAATAATATCTATGAACATTTACTCCTGTCCAACAAATGTTTCAGCTACTTAATCTAAAGTGGATTTACCTACTTCAGAGCCAATCCCCAGGGAAAGAGAGAGTTTAATCAACACTTAAGGAGCCACTTTACCCTTTTCAGGAATATTTACAAGGGTACATGGCTGATCCGGAAGAAAGACGAAACGAGTTCCCACGTTTGGGTTCATATATCCTACTTACTTTGTATCGTGCTATAACAATAAAACTACAGCAGTGCAGAAGAATAAGGAATAGCAATAGTGTATCCAGGCTAAGCTCTATACTCTAACATCCATTTTGGTTCAACAAGAGTCAGGCCACATCTTCAGGGTGACAGCAATATGCTCTCTGTTGTCTGCAAGAAATAGCCAAGTGGAACTATCTCCCTAACCAAATCCACTATCTGATTGCTGATGGGCTTGAACCACAAGGAAAATAGCATAAAGTATGAAACATATCAGTGAGAAGTGTTCCTTAACCTCAGGGAAACAATGTCTGCGATAAAGTCTTAAAACAGTGGTTCTCAACCTTCCTAATGCCGCAGCCCTTTAATACATTTCCTCATGTTGTGATGACCCCTGGCCCTGCTTGGAAGAGGCCACAAGCCCCCTTTGGCAGGCCACTGCCACAGGTGCCATAGAGAACTTCCCTCTACAGGCACACTCAGTCAATCGCAGCTTCCAGTACCATTGACTGACGTCCCCTCCAACCTATCAAGCTGCAACCCAATTTTTTCCTTCCTTCCTCCCCCTCCTCATCCAGACCCAAGCCATTTGTGCCTTTTGCTTCACTGGCTCATGGCGACCCCTGTGAAATGGTCATTTGACCCCAAAGGGGTCCCGACGCCCAAGTTGGGAACCACTGTCTTAAAAGGATGGAATTCTTTCGAGTACAGTATTTCATAGCCCATGAAATGACAAGGCTTCCACAGCAAATATTTGTAGGTGGAACAAATCACACACATATGCATTCTGCCAATTGTTTCTGCTACACTGCTGCTGATTTGGCTCGCTATTTTATTATTTTTCAGTTGGCCAACATCCAATGCCGTATTTCAATAGGCAGAAGATGTTTCTATCATCGGTAAGAAAGTAATGCTCACTCAATTCCCCATGTGACCTAGAAGACTCCCCCAAAGGGATACAAAGCCCCCCTGAGTAAGCTATGAGGCATGTAGGGAGAAGGATCCGAAAACCTCGAGGTGCCCCGTAAGCATCACAGCAGTTTTAGGACTTTATATATAAAACGAAATCCTCTTGCGTAGTTACATCTGAAGTTAAGGAAGTGGTTGCAAAATTCACACCAAGCCACACTTAGTCAACACTTCTGCAGGAGCAGTTATACGACTAGCTGTGTCAATCTGCTATACAGATTGACTGTGCAAACATCTAGAACAGTGTTGGTGAACCTATGGCACAGGTGCCAAAGGTGGCACTCAGAGTCCTTTCTGTGGGCACCCGACATCGGCCCTTCACAGCAACCTGCTGGAAACTGTAAAACATGTCCTCTTATTCTGTACTTATTACTTATGTAATAAGTACAGAATGGCTACTTACGTAGAGAACTCATCTCCCCAATCATAGGCAAATTCCCTGGGAGGTCAATAGATTTGTATTTGCATCTGCTCCTCTCTGACAAATTTTACCAAATAACCAAGCAAATTGCTAAATTCTGTGCAGTAGCAATAGGGGTTCGAAAACAGATCATAAATGGAGGTCACAAAACATAATAACCAGGTAGCTGATGACTGCTTTACTGTGAACCAGATTTAAATTTAATTTGTACCTTTGTTCTGTCAATTTTATGGATTAATTTAATCACTATTGTTGTTGTTCAGTCGTTCAGTCGTGTCCGACTCTTCGTGACCCCATGGACCAGAGCTCGCCAGGCCTTCCTATCCTCCACTGCCTCCCGGAGTTTTGTCAAATTCATTTTGGTTGCATCGATGACACCGTCCAACCATCTCATTCTCTGTCGTCCTCTTTTCCTTTTGCCTTCGATTTTTCCCAGCATCAGGGACTTTTCCAGGGAGTCCTCTCTTCTCATGAGGTGGCCAAAGTACTGGAGCCTCAGCTTCAAAATCTGTCCTTCCAGTGAACATTCGGGGTTGATTTCTTTCAGAATGGATAGGTTTGATCTCCTTGCAGTCCAGGGGACTCTCAAGACTCTCCTCCAGCACCACAGCTCAAAAGCATCAATTCTGCGGCGATCAGCCTTCTTTATAGTCCAGCTCTCACTTCCATACATCACTACTGGAAAAACCATAGCTTTAACCATCCTGACCTTAGTTGGCAAAGTGATGTCTCTGCTCTTTAGGATGCTATCTAAGTTTGCCATTGCTTTCCTCCCAAGAAGCAGGCGTCTTTTTATTTCGTTGCTGCAGTCGCCATCTGCAGTGATCAAGGAGCCCAAGAAAATAAACTCTGTCATTGCCTCCATTTCTTCCCCTTCGATTTGCCAGGAGGTGATGGGACCAGTGGCCATGATCTTAGTTTTTTTGATGTTGAGCTTCAGCCCATTTTTTCACTCTCCTCTTTCACCCTCATTAAAAGGTTCTTTAATTCTTCCTCACTCTCTGCTATTAGAGTAGTATCATCTGCGTATCTGAGGTTGTTGATATTTCTTCCGGCAATCTTAATTCCGGCTTGTGATTCATCCAGACCGGCCTTTCTCATGATGTACTCTGCATATAAGTTAAATAGGCAAGGTGACAGTATACAGCCTTGTCGTACTCCTTTCCCAATTCTAAACCAGTCAGTTGTTCCATATCCAGTTCTGACGGTTGCTGCTTGTCCCACATATAGATTTCTTAGGAGACAGATAAGGTGGTCAGGCACTCCCATTCCTTTAAGGACTTGCCATAGTTTGTTGTGGTCTACACAGTCTAAGGCTTTGGCATAGTCAATGAAGCAGAAGTAGATGTTTTTCTGGAACTCTCTGGCTTTCTCCATAATCCAGCGCATGTTGGCGATTTGATCTCTAGTTCCTCTGCCCCTTCGAAATCCAGCTTGTAGTTCTGGAAGTTCTCTTTCCACATACTGCTGAAGCCTGCCTTGTAGAATTTTGAGCATAACCTTGCTAGCATGTGAAATGAGTGCAATTGTGCAATAGTTGGAGCATTCTTTGGCGTTGCCTTTCTTTGGGATTGGGATGTAGACCGATCTTTTCCAGTCCTCTGGCCACTGCTGGGTTTTCCAAATTTGCTGGCATATCTTATGCAGCACCTTTACAGCATCCTCTTTTAAGATTTTAAAGAGTTCAATTGGAATGCCGTCACCTCCACTGGCCTTGTTGTTTGCAATGCTTTCTAAGGCCCACTTGACTTCACTTTCCAGGATGTCTGGCTCCAGGTCAGCAATTACGGTATCTTGGTTATCAGGGACATCCAGATCTTTCTGATATAATTCTTCTGTATATTCTTGCCATCTCTTCTTGATCTCTTCTGCTTCAGTTAGGTCCCTACCATTTTTGTCCTTTATCATATCCATCTTTGCACGAAATGCCCCTTTAATATCTCCAATTTTCTTGAACAGATCTCTGGTTTTTCCTTTTCTGTTGTTTTCCTCTATTTCTTTGCACTGTTCATTCAAGAAGGCCGCCCTGTCTCTCCTTGCTATTCTTTGGAAGTCTGCATTCAATTTTCTGTATCTTTCCCTTTCTCCTTTGCATTTTGCGTCCCTTCTCTCCTCCGCTATTTGTAGGGCCTCGTTGGACAACCACTTTGCTTTCTTGCATTTTCTTTTCTTTGGAATAGTTTTCATTGCAGCCTCCTGTACAATGTTACAAGCCTCCATCCATAGTTCTTCAGGTGTTCTGTCCACCAAATCTAGTTCCTTGAATCTATTCTTCACTTCCACTGTGTATTCATATGGGATTTGACTTAGGTTATACCTGATTGGCCCAGTGATCTTCCCTACTTTCTTCAGTTTAAGTTTGAATTTTGAAATAAGAAGCTGATGATCTGAGCCACAGTCAGCACCAGGTCTTGTTTTTGCTGACTGTATAGAGCTCCTCCATCTTTGGCTGCAGAGAACATAGTCAATCTGATTCCGGTATTGTCCATCTGGTGATGTCCATGTGCAGAGTCGCCTTTTGTGTTGTTGGAAAAGAGTGTTTGCAATGACCAGCTTGTTCTCTTGACAAAACTCAATTAGCCTTTGCCCTGCTTCATTTGGAACTCCAAGGCCAAACTCCTGGGGTAGGAACTGGCAAGCCACCCCGGTATCCCTGCCAAGAACATCCCATGGTCAGAAACAAAAGGCTAATCACTATTATGAAATGCATATTTGATAGTATGTATATTTGCTACTTGTATTTATTTTAGTTTGGTCTTTGACCGTAAATAAAGATAACTAACTAACTAACTAACTAACTAACTAACTAACTAACTAACTAACTAACTAACTAACTTGTATTCAGGTTAAACTGCTGTATTAGCACTTTGCGAAAAATTAGTGGGTTTTGAATCGCAGTTTGGGCACTCGGTCTCTAAAATGTTCTCCATCACTGATCTAGATTCTAGAAGATCAAATTTATACCACACCAAACGCACCAGGTTCTAAACCATTGTGTTTTAAATTTAATTTACTTGGACAGCAACCACAGAATGTTTATATGAGTATTTAAAGCACGTAAAATATATATGCATAACTTATTTTAAAAAGTAATCCAGGTTCTCAGTTATGGGTCATGCAGATTTACAACATTTTATTCAAACACAGGGGCTGAACGTTCATCATGTGCTGACAGCTACACATGTGTAGACCTTATGCTTCTTTTAAAACGGGATCCATGTATTCCAAACTACAAATAAAACTGGGTTCTGGCCAGGGATTAATGTGTGCTAGGGCAGAGATAAAAAAAAATCAGTTTTTAATGCTAGATTAAGTCCTGGAATAATCAAAGAAAAAAATAATATTGAATTTATGCAAGAATATATTTTCCTTCTCAGTGAATAGAGAAAAACCTGTTGGATCGAAGCAAACATCCATCCCGTACAGTACCCTACTTCCCTTGCTGACCACATACATGGCTTTGGGAACATTATAGGCAACATGAACATTTATTATTATTTTATATTTTAAAATATTTCTTCTTAAAAAGGTCCCAAGGTGGCTTGCATAATTAAAAACATAATACTAAAAGTTATAAACAGTGAATTATGCAACTATTAAAGAATTAATAACATTATGTTTAAAATGTTAGGCAAAGGCGTTACAGGAAAGCAGATTCAGAAGGAACAAAATATAAACTATCTTATTTATGGTCTCCTAGTCATTCACTATGGAAAAGCCTTCTGAAGGCAAATATCCTCTCCTGCTACTATTTCCTAGCCACTGGTATTCAGTGGGATTTTGCTGCTGAACTTCACATGTTCCGTTAAATCACCACAGTGGCTGTGGGTTTTAATATGAATTATACACCATTTATATACAGTAACAATCGATTCTAGAAGAATTTTTTAAAATGAGAGCACTGTTTCTTGTCAGAGTGCTTCTTTGTAGTCTATAGTTTTTGCACTGTATGATCGAACAGTTGCCTGTGGATTTTTGTGTTTCTATAACGACTAGGCACAAATAAACTAAGAGGAAACCATCTCAAAAACATAACAGATTAATCTGATGGTAAGAGTTTATTCTAGGACCATCATGCACTAACGGACATGCCAACTGGTAAGAAGGGATAATACCTTCTTAGTGTAATTTAACACTAAAACGGGGGATTCTAAATCTAAAGGCATATGGCATTTTCATAATTAATAATTAGATTTTATTCCCTCTGTACTGCACTTTTTGTTCATTTTGGCATTAAGGGTGGCTACTCTGGGATTCCCAAGTGGTGTCTCATCTGTGCTCAGTTGTAGCATATTTATTTAATTTATTTATTTATTATATTTATCTCTTACTCATCTGGCCAAGAGCCACTCTGGGCAGCTTACAACACTCAAGAGTAACCGTTCCACAGGCCTGCAACCTGCATCCTGAGTCCATACCTCCCAACGAATGGATTGCAATTATACTGATGTGGACAATTAAGGACAGCTAACTTGATTCCTGTTGATTTCAATTAGAACGGTCAACAACCCGCTTGCAACACCTCTTATTCCTCTCAGATGTTACTTGTTTGATCTCCAACTTTTTCACTATCCTTAGCTAGAATGGCCATACTGGGAAGGGTATCCTGGGACCTACAGTCCAAAAAGTGGCACTGTATTTCCAAGCTACAATTGCTGCTCAGAAAGAAATCCCACCAAACTGTTTTCAAATTCTAGTGTAGTTCAGGGTCTCTCTTTTACCCTGCCTTGCCCTCAGGTTATCTCAGTCAGTGCCCCCTTCCCTAAATCAGAGGGAAGAAGAAGTCAGCAAGAACATTTCTAATTTGGCAATAAGATCTGCTTTTTGGCTGCTGCACTTTCTGTGAAACTAATCACAATTCCACCTCTGACAGAGAGGGGTTAAATCAGTGGTTCCCAAACTTCCTAATGCCACAACCCTTTAATACAGTCCCTCATGTTGTGGTGACCCCTTGCCCTGCTTGGAAGAAGCCACAAGCCCCCTTTGGCGGGCCACTGCCACAGGTGCCATAGAGAACTTCCGTCTACAAGCACCTTCAGCCAATTGCAGCCTCCGGTGCCATTGACTGACATCCCCTCCAACCTATCAAGCTGTAACCCAATTTTTTCCTTCCTTCCTCCCCCTCCTCATCCAGACCCAAGCCATTTGTGCCTTTTGCTTCACTGGCTCATGGCGACCCCTGTGAAATGGTCATTTGACCCCCAAAGGGGTCCCGACGCCCAAGTTGGGAACCACTGTCTTAAAAGGATGGAATTCTTTAGAGTACAGTATTGGGAACCACTGGGTTAGGTGGGCAGGTATGATCTACTGGGATAGCCTTAAAAATGAAACAACCATCCTGCACCCCAAATAGTTTTCTGTCTTTCAACCTCTTGGAAAACAGTTGTTAGTTTATCTTCAGCCCACTTCAGAGGCATGATTAATAAGGAACAAATATGGCTTGGAAATGTACATATAATTTTGCTATCTTCTTTAAGAAAAGAGAGAGACACCTTTAGTCATCAAGTCACAATGACTAACCATCAGAGCCTGTACACATCTGACCAGCATACAGTTCAGTTCAGCACTACGAATTCCCAGGTAAATATCCCCAAGATTAGAATCATAGCCATTTAAAATATTTCTTAGTGTATTGCTATGAAATACTGAAATGCATTGTTGTTGTGTACATATTAATAGACAGATGGAATGCAAAGTGTATCAACTGTTAATAAATATAGTTAAAGATATACAGTAATCCCTTCATGTTCTTATTTTGTTCCTAGCAAACAAAATTTCATATCCCCCCCAGCTTTTTAAAAAGTTTGCTTGTGTCAATCTTGTATTCTGAAATTCTCTGAATTTCTCCTAGCTTTCAATACTAAAGTATTCCCCTTGAGAGAATGTACAATATATATTACAATATGCAAGTCATTTGACTATCATATCAGAGAAGTGTAAACAATTAGGCAATGTTCCTGTCCTCTTCTACCAGCAAAGCATGACATTTTACATTGAAAGAAAAATGTAATGCCCAAATGCATGAAAGTTTAATTTAATATTTAATTACTTTCAAGTTTTACAAGTACTGTATGTACACAGTACTTAATTTATGATGTAATTAAACACGTTATGGTTGATTCGTTATTTTCAGTGATAACTGACCACAACTATAAAATGCAAATATATCTCCATAGTAATTTTTAAAAATTCAATACTGTGTGAATTTTTAAAAAATCAATATAATAATCTCAAAAAGTGCTATAAGGTACCTTACAATTTAACAAAGCCCATTAACTATTAGCAGTGAATAGTCTTCTCTCTCACACACACACACATAGATACACATACATATTATCTACTGAATTAGGACGCTAGAAGGAGGATAATCTCAAAAACACCAAATAAGCATCACCTTAATTTGCAGCCTGAAGAATTAATATTTATGCCTGCTGCAATTTAATTTGTTTGTCCTTCATTATATGCTGCACAATCCTAAGCATTCTTACTCAGAAATAAGTCCTAAAGTATATTTCAGATTGCAGCCTAAATTGACTGATGTACCAATTAAATATTTTAAAATTTGCAGCCATCATTTTCATATTTTTCAATATACAGAAATAGCATTTCAAGGTAATTGAAAATATACTGTACTTGCTGGAACTCAAATACTCCTGATTCCCTCAAATTAGGGTTTGCCAATTTTGTCAGTCAGAACTATAATCTAGGGCAGAGGCATGAAACTTTACTAAAAACTGTGCCACCATTTAAAACTTGAGAGAAAACAGAATAAAAATTAACTCTATATAAATGCAATTTAAGTTTAATTCATAGGGGATATAGTCAGAATTTTCCCTATGTGAGAGAATCTGAAAATATGCAGCTCTTTAAACAATGTTTGGGGGGAGGGGAATCCAAACCACTATGTGTTGCAACGCTGAAGATCAAGCAATGTTCATAAACATGTTGGGGGTGGGATGGAAGCAGAGTGAAGGAACATAATTAAGGAGGGAAGGAAGCTGTTTTGCTAGCTGAATTTTGAAGCACTGAAACGAACAAGATCAGGCATAGAACATTGTGTCGAAAACTGCATTGATGGGTGAAGGGGAGTGTCCAACATATTGGAACCCACAAACTTCCCCAAATCTTAATACAGAAGCAATCAACTGACATGGAAGATAAGAATTGCTGAACAAAGTGAGCCATATTGCCGAGTAAACAGGGAAAGCAGTTTCAGAAAAACAAACAGGTTTAAGGAACTGAGCAATTTATTTTTGTGTATGTATGTATTCTGCTTTACAACCCATGTGTATTCTTTATTATGCCAATTTCTTCAACAATAACTAGGCTGGAAAGCATTTTTTTGTTAAAAGTATCTGAAAGTTTTGTTTTCATAGTATTGAAGAATGTTTCTTGGAACAAACTGATACCATTAAAGAAATGTATTTGTTTCCAAGTCCTCAAATGATTAAAGGTCTATAAAACGTTATTCAGTAAAGAATCAATTATTTGAGTGAATTGTTAAAAGGACAAAAAAAAACCCTTCTGTTTCTTAACAAAGTGATCAGATTAAAATAAACATTTTAATTCTTTCCTTTCCATATTGTGCCAAAGTGGGAAAAGAGCCCTATACAATTCCATATACAGTGGTACCTCTACTTACAAATTTAATCCGTTCCAAATGCATGCTCTTAAGTCAAACAACTTAAGTACAGGAGCCCTATATAAAAATTAAAAAAAAAGAAAAAAAAAAGAAAAAAAATTGTAAGTAGAGCAGACTGCATCTAAAATTTGTAAGACAACAGTTAAAACATCAACTGTTTCCTGCTCTTAAGTAGAGGTATATAAGCGCTCGCAAATCAAGCTGCTCTTAAATAGAGTTACCACTGTAATATATGTACAGTATTTTAGAATATTCAGCTTGGATTCATCAACATACATAACTGCATCCCATTAGCAAAGTCTGAATGTGGCAGATCAAATTAAACGTTTCTCTGCAGTTTAATAAAAATAGCATATAAAATGAATATGCTATTCTTCTTAAAGACAGATAGCCTTTCTCCCTCCATTAACTTTATATGGAATGGAATGATTACTACCATTGCCACCCTTTTGCGTGATTAATATAACTTATGTTAAAAGATATTTGGAAACAGGCACGGGATTTCACAATTCTCTTAGAAAACAAGCATAAAAGTCACAGAACCACTAACCAAAAATTCAAGCTCTTTCAATATTGATGTTTACCACACCATCCTTCTGTCTAAAGCAGCATAGGCATATGATCTGGGAAGCAAGATAAAGTATTGTATGCTGCAGTAATATAAAAACAACTGGAGTATCTTTGATGGAAAGGAAAGACTCTCTTCCTTTACCTCATTTTCAAACCTACACCACATAACCACTACTATTTTAGAAAATTCCTAGAAATACTCTATGTTGTTTCTTGTCTGAAAAGGTCTCCACCCCAATGATAACATTAGAGAGGGGTAGCCTCTTGGAAATCTTAGAAACAAAGTAAAAGTTACAAAGGCTCAAATATCTTACGAATGACTAACAAATCTCAGCAAATAAAAAGATGATGGTTATGATTATTCTGAGGAGGGATCTGTGCTCGTTTAGCCTTCCAAACCTCTTGCAACTGTTTTCTAGATGAAGTCGAGTCAAGGAAATACAATGCCCTTAAAAAGTCTACACAGAACACTAGGAAACACCCACACACAACATGCGTAGTTGTTGAAAAGCCTCTCAAATGGGGTATCTGACAAAGTGATTGAGATTGCCCCTCAGTGTAATTTTAAAATGAAGAAAGGATATTCAAGACTCTAGGAGCAGCTTTGCTTTCCTCAGCTCCCTACAAAGAGCCGGGTGCAGAATTATCACCTTGTCTTGTTTTTGCTTTACTTATCTAACCCAGTCAAAATAAGCCCTGTGTGTTTACCTCCCAAAGCCACAGAAAAGAGGGGAAGTGGGTGGGAGAAAAGCACTGAAATATCTACAAACCCTCACAATTCTCCACTCCAAAATTGGGGACAGACTCCCTTCTCCAAAATAATTATGAAACGCTCTCCCTACCCACCACTTTCTCCAAGCCTACCCTATCAGGTTTCCTAAGTCCTACTTTCATTCACCTCCCATTTTCAAGAAAAAGAAAGAAAGAAAGAAAGAAAGAAAGAAAGAAAGAAAGAAAGAAAGAAAGAAAGAAAGAAAGAAAGAAAGAAAGAAAGAAAGAAAGAAAGAAAGAAAGAAAGAAAGAAAGAAAGAAAGAAAAATTTTATGTATTTAATGGATTTTTATACCACCCATCTGGCAGCTAGGTCACTCTGGGCAGTAGAAAGAAAGAAAGAAAGAAAGAAAGAAAGAAAGAAAGAAAAAGAAAGAAAGAAAGAAAGAAAGAAAGAAAGAAAGAGAAAAGAAAAGAAAAGAAAAGAAAAGAAAAGATACGGTAATTTTCCTCCTTCGGTGCCATAACCTTCCCATCCTTATAAGGAGGGGTTGCTGGGCAGCCCCAATTCATCTTAAAATGGTTTTAAAGGTCTTAAATCTCATTTTCTATTGCCCAGTTCATCGGCAATAAAAGTCTGAAAAAATAAACATCCCTCTTACACATGGGCTCACACAGCCCTGCCCTGTACCACTTAAATAACGTATGCATCACAATCCTGCTGAAATAAGTAGAAAATTATGCAAAATATTTACTACTCTTCTCTCTCTCTCTCTGATTCCAACTCTTTTTAAAAATTAATTCACCGACAATTGAAATGCCAGAGAAGGAAAATGATAAGCAGCCTCATCCTAATTAAAAACAAACAAATAGCATATAAAAATTAAGATAAAACCAATTTTTAAAATCCATCCCAACTCATTGGAAATGTAGTATCAGTGACTAGCAATGCCCCCTTTTATTTTATACAACAAGATCAACACAAATCTTTCTCATCCATAATATATTCGCTTCAGCAACTCAGAAGTGAAATAAACCAAAGTGTGGGGAAAGACAAAGATGTGGAGGGAGGGAAGAGCAGTGACTGAGAGAGAGAGAGAGAGAGAGAGAGAGAGAGAGAGAGATAGAGAGAGATGAAAACCCAGACTTGCTCCTGATATCAATTGAGCTATTCAATCAGAGAAAAAGAGAATTCTTGCCTTCAGGGAAGGGGGGTCTCCCTTCTACAGCAGGACCTTGAAGAAGGACTGGGCCTGATCAGAAAAGGGAGAAAAAAGTTCCCTAGGGAGTTTCACAAAATTGCCACACATTTATTTTCAGCAGCTGCTATTTTTAAACCAGCTCCTGCTATTTTTAGAAGCCACTGTGTTTTGTCATGTGCTGAACTTTGACCTTCCCCAGGCAACCCGCTGTTCCTCCCGCTCCCAACACAACTCCCCCTGCCCAAAAGTAACACACACACACACCTCCCACCTCTTTCCTCCTCCACACACACCTCCCTAATTCTTCTCTCAGCTCCAAACTTAATCCATTTCTCACATGGCAACCTCCCTACACGACCTTCCCTGCGCTACCTCTTCACACTCTCACCCTCCCTCACTTTTTTTCTCTTTCTCTCCACCCCACAAACAATTTTTCACCTCCTTGAAAGACTTCCCGCCTACTATACATTAACTTCTCTCTCTCTCTCTCTCTCTCTCTCTCTCTCTCTCTCTCTCTCTCTCTCTCTCTCTCTCTCTCTCTCTCTCTCCCCCTCCTTCTTGGAAAGGCAGGCAGGCACGCATATTTTCACTACGATGCTTAGCCAAACAGACCATAATTCCACCCCCTCAAAAATACTTCTCCCACCTAAAAATGCCTCTTTTCCTCAGTTCTCCTTTCACGTGGCCTCTAAGGCGAAGCAGAATTCTACAAGCCACTTCTTTTCTCCGAATGCTCAGATTTTTTACACACACACACACACACACACACACACCCTTTACAAATGGAAGTAAGCTTTTTAAGGGTAGCCTTTTTCTTGTCAAATATATGTTTATGGGTGAAATGGGGATTCAAACCTACTTTAGGTAGGGGCTGGAGGACTTCCAGACACCTGGCTACCCAGCTGCCTGGGAAACACTGGTGTTGGTTTTCTTTGTTATTATTTCACTGTGTTTTCATGTTGAAAGTTTAAATCACTTTTGAATGGAGAGGGACTGGGACTCTGTGGCAGACGGGAGGGATTTACAACAAACGCTTGTTTGTTTCATAGGCAGCATCTTCCAAGAAATGTGAGATTGAAAACCTAGGTCCAAAATACTGGATAAGCTACGGCAACCAATTTGGAATTGGGGGTGGGAAGAGAGAGAGAAAGGCAAACTTCCTGAGGCAGAATTCTGCATCGGGCCCTGCAGACCCCAAAGAGGTTTCGGCGATAATTGCGATTGTTTTTGAAAATCAGCACTTTGGGCACCCATTTTGCTGTGGCCACTGTTAAAATTTCTGCCATAATATGGCAATAACATCAGGAGCTGCCTAGGGGGTTGGAAGATGCCACCTTCTTTATTGTATACCCCTGATAATGCACAGGGCACATTGCCTCCTTTGCACCCCCAAGGAAAAATAATGCTGTTGCTGCCGTCACCTTATGAACTGACAGTGCCACCAAGGTTCACCAATACAGTTTGGCAGTAGTGACAAATAGGGGGAAGCAAAGGCTCTAGATAGAAACTGATGCACAGCCCCTGGGCCACATGTTCCCAGTTCTGGTATTGACGCCACTAAGCTGGACAAACTGATGGTCCAAGACTCTCATATTCTCTTGCACTATTTGCATGCTTATCATATGGTTCTTGCTGATGCAGAATAGGGGGCAGTGGTAATGCAAATGCAAACCAAGCCCTATGACGATAGACTGGGAAAAAAAACTAGGAATGTTTAGCCTTGAGGGGGAAAAAAGACTGAGGATTGATGTGATAGCACTTTAATATTGGGAGAGCTTCCATGCAGGGAGGAGCAGGATTTGTTCTTGATCATCCCAGAGTGCAGGGTGCACAACAATGGGCTCAATTTAAGAGAACCCAGCTTGTTTCTGAATGTCAGGAAAAAACTTCTTAATTGTTACCGCAGTACGACAGTAGAACCAATGACCTCAAGAGATGGTGAGTGCTCCAACACTGGAGGCATTCAAGAGAGATTTGGAAGACATGTCCAAACTTCGCCCCTCCTGATGTTTTGGACCACAACTCCCAGAATTCCAAGCCTGGACTGCCAATGACAAAGGACTATAGGAGTTGTGCTCCAAAACATTTGGAGGGCTGAAGTTTGGACATGCCTGCCCGGGGAGGTTGGACTTGATGGCCTTATAGGCCCCTTTCAACTTCACTATTCTATGATTCTATGAAATGAGTGCACTCACTAAATGTATTACAAAAGCTGGCAATGACACCAATTCTTTCCAGCCTACCAGGAGCTCTCCCTTTCCATGACACCATGCTACAAAGCAAAGCAATTACCAGTACTTGGATCAGTGGTTCTCACTCTTGGGTCCCCAGATATTCTTGGACTTATACTCCCTGAAGGTTTTATCTCTAGCCAGGATTTCTGGGAGTTGCAGTCCAAGAACATCTGGGGACCCATAGTTGGGAACCACTGTCCCGGATGACTCAAAATTTGATAGCAGCTGTGTGTCTGCCCTTTTAATTTGTAAAGCCAATTAGATGCCACTTTAGGCAACTAGGAAGGCCACTGGAACAAGGAGGAGGAGGAGGAGGATCTGATCTGTTTCAGGGGAGGGATGGAACAAGGAGATTAGTGAAACTGCATATTTCCACCCAATCAGGTCCATGCACTGCTAGCCTCTATTGTAAATACGTAGAACCGGTTTCTTTGTTGCTTGGCCTGTGACAGAAGGTTGCCCTCATAAAGAAATCTATGATCTGTGTAATTCCGCACTACATAATCAAATTCTGTCCATTTTTATGTACTCAAGAGGTAGCACCTGGAGTTGCTGTTTTCGGACCTTTGCTTGTAAAAACCTAATCTAGACTAATAAAGACGGTCCAATTGTGCAAGTCCTACAACAATGTGAAACTGCTCTTCTGCTTCACAATTACTGACTTACCATCTCTTTCATATTCTCAGACACTTCCCTTTCACTTCTATTGACCTCTCCTCTCTTTCCTTCACTTCCTCATCCCTCTGTCTTTCCCCAACGCTGGCCCCTTCTACTCTCCTCACCCAATCGCCTCTTCCTTGGAGATAGATAGATATTTAATTTCCACTGTGCATGAGATCTGGCAACGCTTCTTTTTTTAAAATAATATACAACAAAACAAAACAAAACAAAACAAACAAACCGCTCTACCGCCATCCCACTAGCCCAGACAACCTTAACTGGGGTGGGGAGAGTGGTGAAGAGTACAAAGTCCACTCTGGATCACTCAACAAATCTCTTTTCATTTCATTCTTCCCTCCAACCACATTCCTGCCAAGAAAAGCTGGGGGTGGGGGCGGAGAGGGGAGGGGATGAAGCAAACAAACGGCACTGTTGCTACATTTTGCACTTTATACCCTTTTATATTTACAATCCTCTCTTGGGCTAAAAATAGCGACTCATGATCCATTTATAACTGGCCGGACATGCCCTGGAGCTGGTAGCCGATGGAGGGGAGCGCTTTGCGTTCTTTCTACCTGAGCTCATTCTGTATTTAAAGGATCCATGGTTAACTCACCCACCCTGCTGGGCCTCCATTCTCTGCTCCTGAAATACCCGCTCTTTCTGCTAGACTGGGTTTTAGAAGACTTAACCTGGGCTCCCCTCAGTTAAAAATATGTGGCCATTACTCAGAGTTGACACCAGAATTTGGACTTAGCCATCTGTAACAAATTACTCCTTTTTCAGGTAGCAAAGGTGCAACAAGATTACTTTCCCAAAGTAATGCAATGTTGACTTTGTTAGTTTATCAGGTAATGAATGGTTCCTAGTTACTTGTTAAGGCAATTTTTAAAAAGGTATGTTGATAAGATTTCCCTCCTTTGTTTCATCCTATTCTTAAGCAAACCTGTGCCATCATTTACATAGCAAAAAAAAATAACGCTCAATGAACACTGCAATTTATATCTTTTCGACCTCTATGAACTGGTTTCTTTTCAAAAGTAACTTTGCGAGCTGTAGTCTAAACTATAGTCGGATGGAACACTGTGGGGGGGGGCAATTTTAAAGGCAACTGCTTTTTGTTTTGTATCACCTTCTGCCCCCCCCCGGTCACGTGGTCACTGAAGCAATTCAGCATTCCGCACTTGGCGTTTTCTCGTGAACCAGTTTCCCCATCCGCACTTTGCTAAACCGCTTTTTGTTCTGATTTTGTCCGTCATTTTCCCACCATCTGCTTCTATTTTAGAAATTTTTTTAAGGGTAACGTCATGCTGTTGTTCTTCCATTCTAAGTAATGTAGCCAATTTTCCGCTTTTCTGATGGCAGGATAAGGCATACAGAGTGGGAAACCCGGGGGGGGGGGCAGTGCATGATGTCTGCAGTTTCAGCCAAATCGCTTCAAAAAGCGGTCTAGAAATCGGTTTAAAAAAACCCACCCCTGGTGGCCGTCGCAAGAAAAACCGACACAGCGGCCAAAAAGGGGCATGACCAAGGGGGCTCCGGGGGGGGGGGGAAGCGATTGGATATGCGGTAGGTGATTCTTAAGGCGATTTGACTTTAAGCAAAAGGCGATTCAAAACCTAAGTGCAGTAGGGCTCAAAGATGGGGTGAGAAGCAGCAACTTGCTCATCCTTCTCAAAGCAAGTGACTGTAGTATTGCATATAAACCCATGTCAGGAAATATTCCTTTTTTTATGGACTACGGTGCCCACAGTCTGGGATTCTGGGAGTTGTAGTGGTTAATGTCCCAACCTACCCACCCACCCCTCTGTGAAAAGCCAACCTATATATTGTCCCCCCTGACACAACAGTTTCACTCCCACGTGGTAGGAAAATGACACAGTGGTACTTGCTTCTGTTGTGTGTTCTTCAGTCATTATGTTGGGGTAGCATTCCTCTGATGGCAGGCTGATTCTCCTTTATCTGCATCTGTGCCCTATGTCACAGCCAAGCACTTAACGCTGTGTACAGTCACCCCCGCCGATCGTGGGGGTTAGGGACCCACCCCACCCGCGATGCATGAAAATCCGAGATATGCGGAAGCGGGTGGGTGGGGCCTGGGGGCGGGGGCGATCGCGCGCCTGTCCGAGGCTTCTGGAGGAGCACGGGGGCGGCGTGGAGCGACCCGATTGCCCCCCGCCGCCCCCCGCGCAGCTCCGTGGTGCAGGTACTACGATCCCGCGATGTAGTGAGACTGCAGTACCTGAACCGTGAAATGGCGGGGGGGTGACTGTAACTCATAAAGTAATGGCCATTTATAGTGCAGTAGGATTTTTACCCCATCCTTCATCATCACACTCCTCTCTCCTTTTTTACCACTTGAGTAAAAAGTCATCATTCCATGGAAGAGTCCACTGGATGCCTTCATTTTTAAACTTATTTTTTCAATTTTTAGATAGGTACCCCAACGTAAGAGTAGTTCGACTTAAGAGCATGCATTCAGAATGAATTAAATTCGTAAGTCGAGGTACCACTGTATTATTATTTCCTTATGTATTCATTCTGCATGTAGTATATATTATACAGAAAACCAGATTAGATTCAAGTGATTAGATTAGATTCAAGAACAGACAAAAGAAAATATTTTTTACCCAACCTGTTAGTCCGTGGAACTCCCTGCCACAGGATGTGGTGATGGCATCTGGCCTGGATGCCTTCAAAAAGGGATTGGACAGATTCCTGGAGGAAAAGTCCATCACAGGTTACAAAACATGATGGAGATGTGTAATCTCCAGGTTTAAAACCAGGGTACTTCAAGGGCCAGATGCAGGGAAGTGGTATCAGGAGACAGATATCTAGTCTCATGTGCTCTCAGACGCATTTGGTGGGGCCAGAGATACAGGCAGTTTTTGTTGAAATCTTTTTCTGTTGATGTGCTGTGCCTTTTTATTTTGTTTGGAACTTGCTTTTATATTGTAACTACCAGTACATTTATTACTGTGAAAACCATATTGTTATAATCCCCGTTGTCTCCCCATCCCTGCCATGGAATCCTTTGCATAAAGTTTATTATTGCCAAACTTGCTATCTCATCTTAAAGCACACATCTTATTTGGGAGATTTCCCAGTGTTACGAAGGGTCACAGTAGGAATACTCAGAACCAAAAACTGCAACACAATATGGGAGCCAATGCTTAGAGCGCAGTATGAGGAAGATCAAACCATGAGCACAGTTACAAATGGGATAAAACCTATATTTGGATTACAGTTAGAATGTTTGAAAATTATTTTTTAAAAACTAACTATGCGATGCACAAAGAAGCATGTTTTGTTTTGTTTTTTTAACCTGGGATATGGATTTCTTGGTTGGAAAGTAAAGTATTGTACTTAGCTGTGAGAGGGTAATTTATTTGAAATTACTTGCAGTATTGATTTATTTTCAATCATTTTAGCATAGGTTAACACCTTTGTCAGTGTAAATTGTGTCTGCATGGTTTGCCACTCATTGGTGTACCCTCTCCCTCTCCTTCTCTACCTCCTATGCACCCGTGTCTCCCTCCTTTACAAAACCAGTCAAAATGTAGCTGGTCAGTTTTAGTCTTGGCTCCCTGTATCCCCCTCCTTCTCCACCTCCTCTGTCTGTCTGTCTGTCTGTCTGCCTGTCTGTCTGTCTGTCTGTCTGTCTTTGTTGGGCTGCAAGGAAACCAGTTTTGATTTTTGTTCTTAATGCCATTCTGTTTTAGTGCTATACCAGATTGAAGGAATGAAAATATATATTCAAAATAACATCATACCAGCAGCAGCAAGTGTATGTGACAGTCAGCCAGTGCAAGGGCAGGTACACACAGGATAAAGCCTGTAGCTCCCATACAACATAGTTTAAAATCAGATTAAAATTTTTCCATGAGGTTCACTCACCGACCCCAAAACCATGTCACCACCACATGACTTTATCACGCAATATATTCAGTAGTGTAACCACACCCTATGCCAGTGTTGGTGAACTGTGTCATGGGCACCAATGGTGGCACGGGAAGCCCTTTCTGTGGGCACGCAACATCGCCCCCTCACAGCCACTGCACTTCCCCCTCCGCTCGGAGCACGCCTCTGTGCTCCATGCAGAGAGCTGGGCGAAGGGGAGGCAGTGGCTTCTGGGCTTGTTTGTAGCCCCAGTTTAGTCTCCAGCCACGCTGGTCTGGGCATCCCAAAAGCAGCGTGGCTAGAGAGTAAACTGGGGCTACAAAAGGAGCCCACAAACTGCTGCCTCCCCTTCACCCGGCTCTCTTCACAGAGCCATTTTGGTGGTCTTGAAACGGCTCTGTGCAGAGAACCCAGTGAAGGGGATGCAGCGGTTTGTGGGCTCCTTCGTAGCCCTAGTTTACTCTCCAGCCACGCTGCTTTTGGGATGCCCAGAGCAGCGTGGCTGAAAACTAAACTGGAGCTACGAGTGAGCGTACAAGCTGCTGCCACTCCCCCTGGCTTTCCTGGCAGTGTAGCATCCCACACGCCTATCTGCCTAGAGCAGAGAGATGGATGGGGTGCTACTCTTCAGACAAGCGGGGACTGAAGAACAGGTTTTCGAATTTCCCATGGCCACATCGAGGGGGCTGTGGCCACAGGAAATTCAAAAGCCTGCTCTCTTTGATCCTCGCTTTCCCAAAGGGTAGCACCCGAAGAATTTGTAACCCGGGTACCACTGTATTCAGGTTAAATTACCGTATTGACACTTTGCAAAAAAAAAAAAGTGAATTTTGAATTGCAGATTGGACACTTGGTCTCTAAAATGTTCGCCATCATTGCCCTATGCATTTCCCAAAAGGCCGCTCTTTCACAAGACTACTTCCCCAAATATGTACACCAGACTTTGGGACAAATGCATGTGTCTAATTGTAGATACATGTTGATACATCCAGTGTCTCTGTCACATAATTGTGCACACATGGCTTACATGCAATTCCTCTTCACATGTATGATATTCTAAATAGGAAAGCTGCACCTGGCCAAGTTGTTCTGTGCACTTGGATTATCACATGGCCAAACTGCACTGCAGGAACAAAATAAAGGACATACAAAAGGGAACACCCTGCGCCTTACTCTAAGGTAAAATAACTATGATTGATTGAGTCAGGGGTCGCATTACAGCCCAGAGTTAATTGGCACAAAGAGCAAACTGCAATTAGTTGCAGATCACCTGGAGTGTTCAGGTTTATTTTTAGCTCTAAAATGCAAAAGCCTGTCCAAATCATGTTCAAATAGTTTAGTGTAGAATTAAGGATAATGGGGTGATGGGGTGTAAACACAAGCTTTTTAATCTCTGAAAGGCACATAAATCAAGCAACAAACATGCACGTGTATACACACATATAAAAAATAGTATTATCCCTGCACAATGGTTTGCAATAATTTTGTGCCTGTTGCTTTTATAATTTGCTTTTAGGTGGTTTTAATGTTTTACCACCGTGCTTAATAACAATGTAAGGTCAACACAGCAACTTAGCATTTGTGTAGCACTTTTGGAATGACTATTTCACACATACAAGCAAAGCAAAAATCATCTCAGAAATCCTTAAAGCAACTCTGTAGGGTCAGCCAGAATTGTATATAGGGCTTGAAAAAGATAGATGTCAAGCAAATTTTATTGCCAAGGAACAATTTGAACCAGGAATCTCAAATCTGTCGTCTTAGTCATAGCACCTGCTGACTCGATCTGTCTTAGCGCAGACAGCATCAATAAGCAGGGAGGTTTATGAGACCCTTCTCGTTCCCCCATCTCCCTTTGCACTGTTGCTGTAGTGTTCCCATGCTTTCCCCCGGCCCTTTCTAAAAAAAAATTCTTTTGCTGCTACCATTTAGCCTTGCTAGTAAATTAATGCTTTCAGACTGATTTTAAATTGAATAAAGAGAAGTTTATTTATTACAAAGTAGAATCACATTCATGAAGGGTAACGTGTATAGATAGAAACAAAAGGAAGACTCTAGCTGAATCACACTAAAGTTATGTTACAGACTACGCTGATCACTTGCACACCCAGTTCTTAAGTTTTCAGACACTCATCACTAAGTTTTCCTCACAGAAAATCTAAATCCTACCTCTTCTCTCTCTAGTAAGTATAAATCTCACAGTCAGACCCTATCTGACTAATTCACTGCTGGGATGAGCCTTAAATCTCCTCAGGCTACTACCCCAGACTCTCCCGTTGGCCAACAACCAACCAATCAATACAGACACTTCTTGTGAATTGTTCATAGCACCAAGGCGTAAACCCCACAGATGCCTCTTGTTCCCTGGTCATCATTCACCACAGTTGAACATTACCTCTGCACCAATTCCGTTTGAACTAGGTTCTGTGGAGCAACGTCAAAACAGGGAAGCAAATCCTGCTTAAGATGGGGAGAGAGAAGCCTAACTACCCTTAATATGATGATGAGGTGTGGTAAGGACCACCAAGAGCAAGGTGAAGGAAAAATCTGTACTGGGGGTGGGATGTGGAGATGTGCAGGATTCAACTCCTAAAGGACCAAGGCAGCTTACATTATTAAAAGAAACAACACAAAAAGTTAAAATACGGTAACAAATCATTACAGTATTAGAAAAAGAATTAAACAAATACAGTACATTAAAAACATACAGGTATAAGCACTATAAAATTCATTTTTAAACAACAGCAATGTAATAGCCCCTTTCAAAATCCTCTTCATCCACCAGTTATTTAAAAGAAAACCTGGCTGAAAATTGCTATGTCTGGAAATTAACAACACCGATGAGACTTCCAAAGACTGACCCAGGGAAAAACCAACCAACAAACCAACAAACAAACAAACAAAGAGACCCAGGGAACCTCAGAAAGAGCCCTTAAAGGTTCTAATTATTACATTTTACCAGCACAAGCTGATAGTGTCATCTGCTTCCATTGGCATAAATAGTTATCTTTATTTACGGTCAATGACCAAACTAGGCATAAATACTTTATATGCAATAGGATCTTGCCCCTTGCCATATGCAACCCATATTAGAGAAAGGTCTGGAACCACAACTATAATGCTATAGCTTCAGCTGTAGCAATTTGTCCCCTCTAGAACAAATTGGGGTTGAGAGGCCACCCCTGTGTACGATGCACCCAGACAGAAAATGTGGCAATTGTCTAAACCTCTCTTCCCATGTTGATATCCTTCACTCCAAATGAATACAGAGGCATACAGATACGTATTAAACTGAGATTTAAGAGGACAAATATTCCATTCACCTCCCTCTCTTGAAAGTGGGCAGGGAAATTATCCACCCAGCTTCAAACTCTCAAGTGTAAATGTTTAAGTGTTCCCTGAACAATGCTTTTGTTAAAAAAAAATCAAGACTTCTGAGAGATAACCAATCATCCAGACGCTTGAGGGCGCTGTTGTGATACTTTTAATAACCTGAGCTTTTGCTGAGTGGAATGTTTATCCTTGCATTATCTGTAATTCATTTTTGCCAGTTGTTAATGTTTTTGTTTTTATACAGTGGCCTTGCTACTGTTCTAAACAATGAACAGAGGTCTGCCATCAATACAAAAACATCCAAAGCTAACATCACATTCTACTGCAAATTCTTTTAAAAAATAAAAGATAAACTGAAGGAAGGGGGTATATCTGATCTTGAAACAACTAGTGGTTTTAAATAATATTTTGATGTAATTTACACTGAATTTCATCTAATAAAGGGCACCCTTGAAAAGACCCATCAAACTTTCCCCCTAAGGTTAGGAGGTTTTTTTCGCCCTCCCTTTTATTTCTAATTTGCACAGTCCTTCTCTAGTATTTATTTATGTATTCAATTTTTATCTTGATTTTCTCTCAAATAGGGAACTAAGGCAGCTTATACATGAGTAAAAGGCATAGCAATACCAAAAAACTAAAGGAGGAGGAGGAGGAGGAGGAAGAGGAGGAGGAGGAGGAGGAGGAGCTACATGACTTTTGTACTTTTGAAATCTGGAGTGACATTAGGCTGACAAGATGTGCAAAAGCTGACTGTTTTGATTTGGTCATGTCCTACATGCCAATGAGGAAACTCTGACCAAAAAGGGTCTCACCCTGGAGGTCAGCGGATCCTGACAGAGGGGATGACCCAAACAGCATAGGATGAACACCCTTGACAATGACAAGAAGTTGTCCCAAGTTCAGCCAGAACTTGCCCATGAATTTGCCAAGTGGAAGGCCAAAACAAGAACAGCGGACCCCACCACCAATTGGGACAAATGCTAAGAAGAAGAAGAAGTTAGGCGCTACATGGTTTCTCATCCCAAAATGACCTTGAGAAAGTACATGTTTGTATCTGAATTGAAGGGTCAATCCAAATGCTGTAGGACTCTTCTAAATACCCCCTTTGAGCCTTATTTAGCCTGACTGAAGTGGAAATAATGTCCCTGTGTGGACATACCCTAATACATCTGCAAGCCCGACATTTTAGGAAGGCAACTCAATAGCAATTGGAGCCTCCTGGAGGTAAAACAACCGCAGAGCAAAACCTAATTTAAAAATTACCTCCCTATACACAGATAACAGTGGGCACTAATTCTGTGAAGGAAGACGCAAGCTCTTTAGCAAAATCCTCTGGGGACTTTGTGGATCACAGGACTCAGGATTATTTCAGGTTGTTAACTGTGACAGCTAAACTGGTAAAAAGCCAGTATAAAATTGTTGTGTGGATAGGGTGGATGCCTAGCAAATATTTGCTAGAAATAAAATACTAACTTGGTAGATACTGGTAAAAACATCCCTGTAATCTGTTAACTGCCTGGGGTGCAGACACCAACAGGGAAACCATGCCTTGAAGTAGACAAACTCCTCATGACTACAACCATATAGATAACGAGGGCTTTATCTGTATGGACTGACATTAACCTAGAGGGCCAAGAGCAGCTTACCATAAATCCAAACTCTGTTTTCAGAAGGGGATTTAGCAACTAAGGCAGTATTTGCCACAGGAGTATAGTCCTTATTATAGTAACAGCCGAATTATTGGACAGCCTTAAACATTTATCTACCCCATACAAGAGATAATAAAACTTTAAAAACTGCAGTAGATAGAGGAAATACATTAAGGGATACCACTCAGTGGAAAATTTGATGTCCTCTCAGAACAATACAATTGCTTTTGATTTACAGTCACTTAAGATGAAATGGGTTTTTTTAAAGGAAAGAATTCATTCACCCTGAAAATACGAATTTAACAAATGCTCATTAAATTTTTTCTGTAACCACTCTTCTCTACTTTTTGGAAAAGGAATGGATGAATGAGGTAGCTTGAGATCTTGGCTATTTGGAATTGGAAGCACTTCATAAAACAAGCAGGCTGCCTTTGACTAGTTTTTAAGAGGTAACACTAGAAGTATCACAGACAATTCCGCCATAATGGTTACTATAATACCATAGCAGTTAAGAGACTGTGCAGTGCGATCAACTTTGCTCTTCCAGTCAGGACTCCTGCAAGGAAAAATGAGGCATCTTCTGTCTCTTCCTCTCAATGTGTATTTACATGACACAATTCTAAGAGCTTGATATCACATGAACTGTCATGGCTCCATCCCTCAGAATCCTGGGATTTGTAGTTTGGGTCCTTAGAGTTCTCCATAATAAGGAGCTCTATTGCTTTGGGGAAACTAAAGGTCTCTAGAAGAGAAGTCTATGGATGTCACTAAACTACAACTGCGGATGTATAGGTGTAATACAGATGCACTGGTCTGGCAATACAGCAACAATGCTATTGGAGGCTTTTGTTTATGAAAAGTCTCATCGTCATGGTTTTCCCTTAACCACAGCCTTCTCCAATCTAGTGGCCTCTACATGTACCATGCTACGACTCTCAGCAGCAGCTACGGGACATCTGTTGAGGTCAGAGCAGAAGCAAGATGGAATGAATCCTTATCAACATTTCCAAGGGGATATGGTAGAAACTCTTTCTCAGTGACTCCAACTCCTTCTTTCCACAGTCATTCACTTGGCTCATAAAGTCACAGCTATCACCCTCTATCAGAGACCTAAATGAGAGGTTGGGAGTGAGTTCCTGATACCAATCTTTGATTTCTAGTCCTACTGTTCCATCTTCTTCTATTTCCATTGCTACAGACTTAAACACATATCATCATCATCATCATCATCATCATCACACACACAGCAGACAAGATTTCGGTGTGTAATAGGAGAGTAATAGGATTTCTATACCACCCATCTGGCAGCAAGGTCACTCTGGGTGGTTTGCAACAATTAAGGAATACAGTACACTGAAAATAAACTAAATAATTCATACAATAAAATAAACATAAAAAACAGTAATATAATAAAAATAAAAATAAAATTAACGTGTGTGTGTGTGTGTGTGTGTGTGTGTGTGTGTGTGTGTTGTGTCGTTACAGTCATGACTGACTCTTTGTGACCAGGGCTGTGGAGTCGGAGTCGGAGTCGAGGAGTTGGAGGAAATTTTGGGTACCTGGAGTCGGAGTCGGCAAACAATGCACCGACTCCGACTCCGACTACATTTAGATTGGAATTTTTTTTAAAAAAGCAAGTTTAAATGTCCCAATGCCACCCACCCAAGTCAGTGTCAAAAGATTATTTTCAGCCCTAAAAATAATAAAGTCTGACTTAAGAGCCTCTATGAAAGAGGATCTGGCAGAGGCAAATCTCTTCCTTAGAACTCTACACTGAATTGATTTGCATTTGCTAAACCTATAACTACATTTCAAGATTAATATAAACCATTTCTAGGTTTTACAGATTTTGTTTTTGGTTCATATAGATAAGCTTTGTTTTTGTTCTAAAACAACCAAATAATGTGGTTTGTATTTTTGAACTGGTAAAGTTCCTGTTCCTGATGTTTATGCCTGCTGCTACTATCCAGCCACTTGATTAATTAATAAAAAATTAATAAAACTTTGTTGTTTTCATTGTGTTTGTCTTTTGCTTAAACTGTTCAATACAGTAGACTGTTGGCTTCCCAGCCAGTAGTCCTGTGCTAATGACATGTATGTTGCCTTTCTTTCCTTCAAGGAATGTATAAAATACATTCACATATTAATACAGAGGAGTCGGAGTCGGGGAGTTGGAGTCGGAAGTACAAAAAAAATGTAGGAGTCGGAGTCGGAACATTTATCTACCGACTCCACAGCCCTGTTTGCGACTCCACGTCCATGGAGTTTTCTTCTTGGCAGAAATACTGGAGTGTTTTGCCAGTTCCCCAAGTGACATAAAATAGTGGATAAGAGGATCAAGCAGGCAAATAAGTTAAAATCATGTTTTAATGGATGAACCTGCCTTCTTCCCCTCTAGGTTTCAAACCAGGGTAGGATAATAGATTGGGAGTCATTGTCATCACCGCAACTGTGTCCTTGAAAGGGGTTGTGCTTGTTGTGACACTCTCCAAAGCCACTTCTTCTCTTGAAGTGGGTCGAAACAGGCACATGGCTAGATTGCTGCATTTATCAACAACTGAGGGCCCTGGTGCTTTGTGTAGTTAATGGCTTTTCTTTGTGAATTTAAGACCAAACCACCCTGAAATACTTTAGATTACAGTTGTCCCCAGCCCTTTTGCGGTTCATATACTGCGGTCCCGATATATCGCAGATCCACAGTATATGAAAAAAGGCCCCCTGGGGTAAGGAGGAAAGGCCTTCCCAGGCCCGTCGGAGGCTCCAAAAAATGCTTTCCCGCAAACCAGAAGTGACTTCTGGACTTCTGGTAAACCAGAAGTGACCTCCAGATCACAAGAAAGCACTTTTGAGGCCTCTGGGGGACTGGAAAGCCCCTTGCAGGCCTGTTTGGAGCAGCGCCAGGCCTGGGGTAAGTACAAGAGCCCCCAGAGAGCCCGACCTGACCCAGCATCTGCATATTGCGGATTTTCAATTATTGCGGGTCGGGTCAGGTCCCTAACCCCTGCGATAGGTGGGGGTTTACTGTAAAACATTACAAAATGGATGCATACAATAATATAATTGTTCCTAGCCAAATCTGTGTCCCTCCCAGCTACCTGAGCATTTCAGCTAAGCTCAGAAGGATCAGGGAAGCCAGAGTGAGAGGTGGATGGCAACATAGTCTGTACTGTTTAGAAAAACCTGGGGCTTTGATCCCTGTAAACTCTGGCTCTGCTACACCAGTAGCTCGCCTGCATTGGCTTCCCGTTGTCTTCCGGATAAGGTTCAAGGTCCTGGTTTTGACTTTCAAAGCCCTCCACGGCTTGGGACCAGAATACCTGTTGGAGCGTATCTCCCAGAGATCGACTGGGTCCAGGCCCACGAGAATGGTGCAGGCACGCTCACTGAGGGTGGCCACACCCAGAGAGGCACGGAAATCGCATACACTCGACCGCGCCTTCTCTGTGGTAGGCCCCATGCTGTGGAACCATCTCCCCAGTGAGCTGCGCCTTGCAGAGTCCCTGCCTGCCTTTAAAAAGGCTTTGAAAACTCACCTTTTTAAGGAGGCGTTTGGCGACCTTTCTACTTAAGTTCCCCCCCCTTTCTTCTTTGTCGCTTGCGTTATCCCACTGGAGGGTTTGCCTCCCCTCCTTTTTTTACTGTAATCTGTGGATTGTTTTTATTGCTTTGTTTTATTGTTAGCCGCCCAGAGTTCCGATTTGGAAGATGGGAAGGATATAAGTAGTCTAAATAAATAAATACAGTGGAACCTTGACTTACGTCATTAATCCGTTCCAGTGGTCTAGACTTAAGTCAAACATGACTTAAGTCAAATGAACGTTTCCCATAGAAAGTAATGGGAAAGCGGATTAATCCGTTCCAGATGATGAAAAAGACCCCCGAAAACAGCAATTTAACACAAATTGACTGGGATAGGAGATTCCTTCTGGGGATGTAAATGAAATGTCTCTTCAAAGAGAGGAGGAGGCAGTGGAATTATAGTCCACAAGTTATATGCCTCCACTTTTTAATGTTCATAGCAACAGTGTCTAACATTTAAGTTTTACTGATTTTTAACCTGACGTTCCAAGTTCTGAACAACTCTATGCTTACCATTAGAGTCCCACAACTGTACAGCTCCCCAACTAAAATGCTTCCATTGTGGACCAGACTTCTGCAGCCAGATTTTTTACAAGACTGAGCTGACTGTCTAACCAGCAAGGCCAGCCCCGAGCTCCCGGCCCTTCTCCTCCTCCAGCAGCAGCAGCGGCTTCAGTGAGGCCGAGGACCAGCTCCAGGTGCTCTGAGCTGGCCTCGCTGAAGCCGGCGCTGCTGGAGGAGGGGAAGAAGGCAGGAGCAGTTTGGAGGCGGCAGCCGCGATGCTGGGTTGTGGCTGCCGCCCAATTCCGGTGCCTTGTGCCGGGGCTCCGAGATGTAAGTCAAAGCCTGCGACTCAAGTCAAACAGGCCCCTTCTTGCTGCAAGTCAAATATGATGCAAGTCAAGCAGCATGTAAGTCAAGGTTCCACTGTATATAAATATCACCTTCAGGGTCTAGACCAGTGGTTCTCAACCTGTGGGTCCCGAGATGTTCCTGGACTGTAACTCCCAGAAGCCTCCACCACTTGCTGTGCTGGAAGGGGTTTCTGGGAGTTGCAGTTCAGGAACATCTGGGGACCCACAGGTTGAGACCCACTGCTGTAGACCCATCACATGGTCTTTAGGTGCTGACCTCCCATCAGCCTTCTAGATAGTAGATTTCTCGTTACTCTTTTCTGTCTTGAATTTGTATTCCTCCACAATGCTGTAACATATTCAGAAGTGACACATGCAACTACAAGAGGTGCACAAACCCAATACCATCAGACAAAACTTCACTAGAACAGTTGAAAGCATGTGAAATAGTGTATATACTGTTTGTGCACTAAATGTACACTTGATTCACACCAGACTGCTCCTTGAGTATCCTACAGCCTATGAACAATGATTTCCCCTTCCCCCACTTTTGATTAAAAGAAACGTTTAAAAGCATTTTAGTGGGTCACCAAATACTTGAGTGTGTATCCTATGGCCAAGGGGCAACTGCTATGTTCATTTGCCCTAATATAAAGTACTAATTTTAGGAACCAAACGATGCATTGCTCTTATTCATTGCCTTGTTCTGATTCCATGCCTTATTCAAAAAATGCCTGTGGCAAACATCTGAGATCTTATGAAGTGTCATAATTTAAGAAATGTGTGACTAATGGATTTTAGATAGAACTGCATTTCTTTGGGCTACAGCTTAATGTAAAGTTCTGAACCACTACAGTGTACAGATACTTGTTCTTTTGTAATACTTAGAATAATGTCTACAATGAGAAGTCTAAGAGAATCAAAAATACAAATTGTATTATAATTTCTGTATACTGTGTATTAATTGGTCTATAAGGTCTAAGCCACTTGAATTAACTGTTTAAGATGCCCATATCATTTATATGATGCACCTTAACTTTGCTTCTTGCAAACTAACAATGACACAGCAAGAAGACAAACAGTATCATACCTCTTCTGTCAATATGGTTAGACCACGCTGGTCTTCACCCCCTATCCCCCTGATTTGTCCTCCCCACAAACACACATACGTACACACACCCAGTCCACAGAGGGAAACACCTGAAATTAATGTTCAGTTAAAAGGCAGCATCAGTGATCCCACCACAGGAGGATTCTGGGATACATTTCCAAAGCCTCCACTCAACAGCATGAGTGAGAGCCCCCCTCCAACACAACTGGGTTGAGTTGCTATGTTTTAAAGTAGTGGTTCTCAATCTGTGGGTCCCCAGATGTTCCTGGACTGCAACTCCGAGAAGTCTTCATCGCTAGCTGAGCTGGCCAGGATTTCTGGGAGATGCAGTCCAGGAACATCTGGGGACCCACAGATTGAGAACCACTGTTTTAAAGGAAGAAGAAAATATGATGGGTGTTCTCATCAGAGTAGCCATGTAGCTAGATGGAGCGGTATAGAAATTTAATAATAAATAAATAAATAAATAAATAAATAAATAAATAAATAAATAAATAAATGACTAACACAACATGTCATCGCTAATTGCGGCTAATACATAATGTGCTTGGTTACTCCTTGGTCACATGTGTGGTCATGGGCCCCACTGTACAACCAAGATAACATTCCAGGCTTATTTATTACCTAATGAACCTCCTGCTGTAATCATTGGATCATACTTTTCAGTGGTGGCTGAAGAGGCATGATTGTTCCAGGAACTACCAGTGAGACCACAGAACTGTGCTTTAAGGAAAGACAACAAAGAACATGTCTGGGCCTTTTTTTTAACTTAAGCCAATATTTCAAATGATTGAAATAATTTCTCACGACATGCAACATTTCTGGGATTTTTTTTGGGGGGGGGGAGGCTCAAAATCACTCCAAATATTCTTTTGGGAACTTCTGGCTCATGATTCTAAGGTTTATGAAAACAGCTGCATGGGAATTGGGAAGAAAACGTGTGTGTTTGTGTGGCACATTTAATATAATATAAGAGGTTGCATGCTATTAAAAAAATTGCAAGCACAAGGCCCCAACTGGTGCACCTACATTACATCCTTTATATTCTGCCCTCTAGTGGCCATTAGGTTTCAGTATTATTTCTGTGTGAGTGTTCAACACAACAGCTATGACAAAACAGCAAGGCATAGAATGAATAAGCAGTTCATCACAAAGCAATATAACCAACTCATACTTACTTGGGCAATATCATGTACAATATTTTATTTTTACTCCCAGCCATGTCAAATTATAACCACCAAATTGTAAGTAAGTTAAGTACCAAATATTATTGTGAAACATATCGCAAATGCAGCATGTTTTAGATAATTGAGATCTTCCAAATTTTATAATGGCAAAATAACAATAATAATCTACAATCCACCTTTCAGTGCCTTAATAAAAAACAAGCCAAAGGAAACACTACCAATATTTGTACATGAAAATGTCTCTTCTTCTTCTGACTATTAAGTAAGACTTCTATCTAGCCTTCCCTTGGCCTCCCCCCTCCCCACCCACAAAAAGACTTTGTACATGATCACCTGCCAGAGAGAGGCTGAATTGTCAGGCAGGATATAAATTGTCTAAATTAACTGATTCGTTAATGCAGCCAAGAGCCACAATCAACCCTTTTGGTGCATACGATTTTGCTGCCCTGTTGGTTAAGTTTGGGTCATGTGAGATTAGCATTTACAGGGAATGGACAGCAGAATGGAGGAAGAATGTTTGGAGCTGAGCATTCAATGGCCATCTATGTTTCAGGCTACCCCTGTTATTTTATATGTCCTCTCTGGGAAGGAGCAGGAGGGCACAACATATGCGTTTGGGGCAGGTGGGTTCATGCTCTCAAACTGGCAAATGTTAGTATGTGGCTCTGTCTTTTTGCAGGAGCAGCTATATGCATCATCTCAATTTTAGAAACTTAAGGCAATGAAACCATCCACTTCATCCTAGTAAAAGCTCTGATTGTAATTGCAAATATTCACGCCCTGGATTCGAAGAAGGATTGCATTCATATCTAAGGCAGCCAGAGTAAGATCTTCCTATATTGATCAAATTGGCATTTACTGTAGGGGCGATGCTGACTCTTGAATGATAATAACATTCGTTTTGGCCACTCTAACTTTGAAAACTGTTCAGTCACAACTTGTATTTTTTGTATTTTTCTGGACCTATGTAGTTTTAGTACTTGATATGGCCTGAACGGCTAATCAATAAAGTTGTTGTTGTTGTTGCATTCAGACGAGAGTCATATACTACTTGGTTTTTGTTTACATACACCAAAAATATTTCAGATTCTACCATAGTTATCTAAAAGTAATATGATGATGTCATCAAGGCAGTTGGAGATGGATATCCTTAAAAACTAAGGTCCAGGAAGTAAAGGAATGTTTTGAGGGGTGCACTTGGACATCTAGAGAACCCCAGATCTGGTCCTCACCTCCTCTTTTCCTTTTGCAGCTTTGAAGTGAATGAACTTGTTCATGGAGAACAAGGGTATCCATGGCTATCATGATGGATGCCTACAGAGAACCTCCGGGTTGGAGAGAGAGGCAGGATATCTCTCAATGCCATTTGCGAGGAATAAGCAGGTGAAGACATCTGCTTGGGAATACCCTGAAGCAAACGGTGAGCCACTGTGTGAGATGGAATGCTGGACTGGATGGGCTGTGGTCTGTTCTTATGTTCTTATGAGATATGTGATGACATTATCTTGATTCCTCTTGTTCTGTTTCTTCACAATCTTAATAACATTTACATTTAATACAATCTGGCCTAGTGGTGCCATAATTGTAATTAATTAAGGAATATGCAATGGTACTTCATCCTGCTTCCATGGCCAATAAGGCCTGCTTATTATCACACCATCACTTGTTAAACAAAAACTGGAGCTAAAACCTCCAAATGGTAGACGTTAAAAGACTGTCGTCATATGCTATTAGTTCAATTCTGATTTATATTAATGGGGTTTTCTAGGTATAGGGACCCCCAGGGAGAACAGCCAGCCTGTCTATCCTTCGGCAAGCTGCAGAGTCCCAGGATGCTCCCAGAAGAAGGGAATGGTAAACCATTTCTGAGTATTATCTACCTGGTTAATTAGCCTTTACAATGTTTTCTTCTTCTTTTTTATTTTTTATTCCGTTACACTAGCACAGATTAATATGGCTACCTCTTCTAAAACTACTTCTTAGGATATAATACGTTCTACACATGGTTTATCATCATTACCTACTAGTGAGCTTCTAAAGCCAAACTGAGGTTTGAATCTGGGTCTACTGAGCCATAGTTCATCACTTTATCTACTACACCAGTGGTTCCAGTCTTGGATCAGCTGAATCATTTCTTACATTCTGACCATTTAAAGTACCGACTCCTTTCTTTTCTAATTGTTCTCCTTTTTCCTCTGAAAGTTCAGATGGAAAAGTCTGCCAAATTGGTGACTGAGTCCTAGACTGTATAGAATGTGTTGGAGTATCCAAAGGAGAGTGTGGTTGTGTTGTAGAAAGGGAATCTTCTGCACAAACCTATGAGCCATCTGACCAGATATGTAGGTATCACCACACAGGTCTCACATGTCCGATCTTCCTACACTCAAAGCACAAATCTGGTTGTATGACACACAATTGTCCACCACGTGTTCCTGGCTTCTCACCATGAGAAGTACCTGCCAATTTTTAGGTTTGTCAGATAAGATCAAGGATTTGAATTTGAATTTTATTTGAATGTCTTTTGTTTCTTGCAGTTCTCATTTTAATACTTAATTCTGGAGATGGGCACGAAATGGAAAAATAGCATTTTGTTTTGCTTGTTTTCTTTAGTAGTTTCATTTCATTTGTAATGAATTTTAAAGTAGTTTCATTACAAAATGAAATGAAATGAGTGTGTAGCCTGCATAATTAAACTGTAAACCACCCAGAGACTACTTGAAGTGGTATGGGGCGGTATATAAGCAGAACACTTTGCTTTGCTTAGCTTTGCTTTGCAATGAAACGCTATGCTCCCCTGGGTCCTACAGGACCAAAATGGCAGAGGAGCTTCCTCAAGCTCTTTTCTGTAAAGCCCTCAAATTCGGAAAGATTTGGGGGGGGGTCAGGGGGCTGAGTTATGAAGCTCCAAAGGGGGTGCCATTAGGAAAAAAATCTTTCTAATTGGATTCAGAAGTCAAGCGGCAGTGGTGCTAACTGCTTGTCCGCAGCTTGGCTTCTGAAGTTCTGAATCCAATTGAAACAATTTTTTCCTAGGGGAACCCCCTTTGGAGCTTAATAACTCAGTCCCTTTATCCCTAAACCTTTTCACATTTCGGGTATTTACAGGGAAGCATCGAAACTTGCTCCTCAGCAATTTTTGTGCCAATACATGGCTGTTGCGATGCCAATTTTTGAGTACATATTTTATGTACTCTATCACAGCAGCCATTTGGCACCAAAATCACTGGGGAGCAGGTATGGACTCTTCCCTGTAAAACCCCCAAATATGGGAAGGTTTGGGAGGCAGGGGTCTGAGTATTAGCACCAAAGGGGGTCCCCATAGCTAATTGCCAGAATGTGTACGCCACACACCCGCAATTCAGGGGTTAATAACACCCAGGTTTTTTTTGGGGGGGGGGTATTGGCTTTTCGCTCAATTAGAAATCATTTTATCTAGGGGCACTCCCTTTAAAGTTTAATAACTCAGGCTCCTGATCCCAAAACCTTTCCAAATTTTGGGGCTTTACAGGGAAGAGTCCAAACCCACTCCCCAGCGATTTTGGTGCTGATACATGGCTACTGCAATATTTATTTCCAAGTACATATTTTATGTACTCCAAAACAGGCATCACAGCAGCCATTCGGCACAAAAATCGCTGGGGAGCAAGTCTGGACTCTTCCTTTTAAATCCTCAAAATTTGGAGAGGTTTGGAGTTCAGGGGGCTGAGTTATGAAGCTCCAAAAGGGGTCCAGGTAGTTAACTGAAAGTGTGTACATCACACGTCAGCAATATAGGGGTTAATTAAGCACCTTAACACCTATAATGGTAGTGTGTTCCATACACACTCTTTCAATTAACTACCCAGACCCCCTTTGGAGCTTCCTAACTCAGCTCCCTGAAGCCCAAACCTCTCCAAATTTCAGGGGCTTACCTAGAATCGCTTGAAATACCGAAACATGACTGCAATACGGTATATGGAAACAATGAAGCTCTGTCACACTTACGCATGTGGTTTTTCTCAGTAGGATTTTGACTACTATCTCTAGACAATGAACTTAAAAAGGAATGTGATAATCATTAATAATCATTATTGATTGCTATCTTCACAAAACGGAAGTAAATTTCAGGTTTGGTATTTAGCTTCTAGATATACTGATCAGGCTTCTGGTTTTGACTTACAAAACCCTCCACGGCTTGGAACCTGAATACCTGGCAGAGTGAATCTCCCTAAGGTCAGCTGTGGCTCAGCCCACCAGAGCTCTGCAGGCATTCTCGCTTTCACGTGGCCATTTTTAGGAGGCCTAGAAAATGGTTACTTGAAACCAGGCCCTCTCAGTGGTCATCCCTGCCCTTTGGAATAAACTTCCTAACGAGATACGCCTGGCACACTCTCTGCCTGCCTTTAAGAAAGCAACTAAGACCTTGCTAATTTGATTTATTTATTTATGTTGTTCATGTCCTGGGGGATATAAGTTTGCCCTGCCGGTTTGTTTTAGTTTTTTTAAGCTTTATTAGTTATTTGTTTATTTCAGAATTCCCTATTTTTGACTATTTTACACTTCTATACTTTGTGATTGTTGTAAACCAACTGGAATTCCTGCTGGAAGACTGGTGGTAAATGTATAAATGCATTAAATAAATAAATAAATAAATAAATAAATAAATAAATAAATAAATAAATGTCTGAAGCCAAATTTCATTTGGTGGATGAAACTGTCATTTGGCAAACAGGTTGTAGAAAGGATGAAAACTAAATACCATGTAGTCATCCAAGCAACCCATACTTTTTTTCTTGTTCTGTTAGCAACCCCCATCTGTATAAATCTGTCCACATAATGTGGAACCATTCCTCTTTCTATACTTTCACAAATTCTACATGCATTTATTTTAGTTGAGGCAAACACAACTGCACACATTATTCTAAATGTGGAACACGCAGATCCACCATAGACATATATAACATTCTCACTTTTTATTTTTAAACCATTTCCTCATAAACCACAGAGCACACAGCCTTGCAAATACTTTCCCCCTGCTGCTGCTTCTTGATGTTCCTCAGTGTCAAGAAATCTCATCACTTGGAAGCAGAATAAAAATCACTAAACAAAAAGGTGAGGATCCTAATATATTACACTTCCAGGTAACAACACCTGCACAAGACAGAATTTTTCTGGGGGAAATTAAATGTAGAAAGGTTTCCCTGCTGTGAAAAGATGGGTGCTAAACAACTATTCATGCAGTGACTGGAAAATCAGTTGCATTACTGGTTGTGTAATTGATCGTGCGATAAGCACTTTGTAAAAGAGGGAACAGGTAGACCGGGGGCTACCAGTAGCCCATGAAGGGTTCAAAAGTAGCCCACCAGCCATCAATAAAAATGTGAGGGGATAAATTTTCCACTTCTACCTCCCCCACCCGAAGGACCACCACTGCCCCAGCAAAGCTCTGAGTCTGCCAGCCCACTGTCTCAGCCGAGCGGGGCAGTTCAAGGGCCATGACACAGTCCCCTGCTCTCCCTACCAGTCAGAAGATTGGTGTGCCACTGTCTCGTGACCAACTGAGTTTTTGGTGTAGAGTGGACGGGACAGCGAGGGGCGGGGTCATGGCCATGCCCACCTCCTTTACGTGGTGATGTCCCCCTCTTCTCCCCCCACCGGAGAATTCCTTCCTCCCATTCTTCCATCCTCCTTCTCCTCCCACCCCCACAGCTGCCTCACAGAGACTGTAACCTGCCGCTCCTCCTGCTCCCCTCCTATGCCATTCCCTCCTCCTTGCACTGCCGTGGCTTGCCCTGCTGCTGGCTTTGCCCATCCCAGCTGCACAGAGAACATGGCAGAAGTGAGTGAGAGCTATGGGCGGCGGCAGCAATGGCAGCGAGGGGGCTGGAAGGGAGAAGGGGGGAAAGAGGAGGAGAAGTAGAGTCAAGTCAGGCCCCGGGCGGGTTGGGAGGGAAAGTGTAGCTTTTTAAAAAAGTCTTCCAGCAGCCTGGGCAAGCGGTAGGGGCGATCTGCGCAAGCATGCACAAGCCTCCCTTGCACCCATCCACACCGGCTCGAGCGGGTGTAAGGGAAGCATGTGCATGGTCAGCCTAACCATAGGATTGCAATGAAATATTTTCCCTCCAGAAGTGATTAATTGATTTTCAATGCGTGCCTATGGGAAACCACTGCTCGTTTTTTTTTATGAGCAGATGCTCGTTACGGATAAAAATTATGTAGAGGTTTTAGTGTAGTAGCCCTCAGGCACTTTCGTCAGGAAAAAGTAGACTTCGGCCTGTTCAAAGTTGGACAGCCCTGATCTAGACAAAGCTTGTCTTAGTCAAACTTCTCTGCCTTTAGCTTGTGATTTGCCCTACCACAGTTGAGCTACTCAGCTACCAACCTGAAATATTCACATATCCATTGGACTATGTCCAACCATTTAAAGTGGTTTATTTATTTATTATTAAATAATCATATGGTTGAAACTTATGTGTTTTCTTTCCCAAGGCCACTGTAAAGCGAACAATACAAAGCCAAAATCTAGAAGTGAGATTCTGAGAAGTGTAATTCAACACATTAACTGAGCCCTGTTATTAGAGATGGGCACGAACCTCGGTTGAGAGGTCCATGCTGCTTTGTTGACTCTGCACCTGTGGTGCCACGTGTTCCCTTCCTCCACCTCCTAGCTGGATTCTCCACACACCAGCTGATGTGTGATGTTGTTCACCTCCTCCTTATGCATTCATCCAGTCCTGGTGGAGGCAGGACTGCTTATCTCCTCTGCCTCTTCCAGCTGTTGTCCACTCAGACTAGGAGGTGGGGCAAGGCTTTGATGTGGATTGGGACTAGATCTGCTGTGAGGACCTCTGAATGAGGTTCTTTGTCCAGCTCAGGATTCCGAGAGGACAGGCCACCCAGCATGAGGACGCTTACACTTCTTCTGCCTTGATGCTGGGAGAGCCGTCAACAACCTATGCTGGCTAAGCCAGCTTGACTCCCACCCAGAAGCGATGGTGGAGGCAAAAAAAGGCCTTTCCTCGATGTGGGAGCAGCACCTCTGACCTTGACCAGGCTGTGGGATTATAAACCCTTCCTCCTATGAAGCCAATCTTTGGACCCATGTAGAGGCTTCCTTTGAAGGCTCTCAAGACCCAGTGGACTTAACCAGTGGCCTGAACTGGTCTAAAACTCTGCATGCACAACTGCTGCAAACTCCAACCCTAGTGAGGAGTGGAGTAGTGATGAGCCTCTTGTTTCCTTCTCAGTTTCAATAAACCCTTTTGTTGCTGATCTGGATTGAGAGGAGTCAATGGAAAGGAGATGAAGGAAGGTTTACCTGCCTCCCCTGCCAACAGCTACTGACCCTAAGCCCCACTTGTCTTCTACTTCCAAATGGAAAACTTTCTAAGGTTCAGTGTGATTCCACCCCACCCACCCCAAATTGTCAAATAGCCCAAGACAACAGATGACCTCGGAGTAATGTACCAGGAGCAGCAGTGCTACTATAAGCAGTAATAGTATTTTAGACCTACTTCCGTAAAATAAAAATTAGCCATGTTAATTTCAAAGAGCAATGAATTACATGACAGCCCTTCCAGATGGAACAAAGAAGAAAAAGCCAATAAACTGTTATAAATTGCAGATTTGTAAGAAAGGGGATCTCAAGAAGAGTTAAGCCAAGTAAATGAATGAATGAAGTGTTTCAAACCAGCCCTAAATGTAAACCACATTCTTGTTCCGTAACTCAGACCCCTCAGAGTTTCTTAGAAGTTAACTTCTAAGTCCATTACTGAATTTGTCTCACAGATGTTGCTTCTTAAGCAGTGAGAAAAATGACAGGGGAAGAACAGCAACTAGCATGCATGAATACGACTGATAACACATGACTAACCCATTCTTAAAGCATATTCACATGGAAGTTAAACACCATTTATTTTGGTGAGACATGCTTATAACAACAGGGCAGCTTGAGGCAGCTCTTGATAGTGCTGAAGAATCAGCACCAGCTGAATATATCATTGCTTCAAAGGGCAAACATGACCAAGATGTATTTCAAACCACAGCCGGCTTGCATATATTTATGTGCTTTTTCACCACTGGGTGCTACCAAAAAGAGTAGAGAAAGGATGTTTCTGGACGGCAACTCAGAACACACGAACCAGCGTGGCTCCAGGGAGTTCTTGACGTTACAACGCAAATAAAAAAATAAAATAAAATATATAAAAATTATATTAAGCTTAAAAGCCCAAACTTTTCTTAAGGGTGCAGAAGAGATACAGGTCAGGTGAAGTATTGTCACTTGTCTGACAGTATTTTGAAAAATATTTGAAAATCACTCAACTTGTTTTCATGTACTCCTCACCCAAGTAAGATTGAAGCAGAAATTAGTTTATTTGATTAATTCATTAGATAAATTATTTGGACCAATGTTAAAATTTGCATTTGAACTGGTTACTGTCTGCTTCTTGCCAAGTTCAAGAACCTGGTACAGTATTCATTTATAAAGCCCAAAATGGTTTTGGACCTCACTACCTATCAGAATGTTGCCTCCAAAGTTCCACTGCCCTACCTGGTCTTCCCCAATCTTATGCCTGAAAATCCTGACCCAAGAGAATCCGTAAGTAGTAACATCTACAAAGAGCTGGGTGTTACAAGCACCTGGAATGCTCTCTTAGAGAAGATACACCAGGCTCTCGCCCTTCAGACCTTTAAGAAGCTCTTTAGTTAAAGGAAAGAGAGAAAAAAAAATAAAAAAATAAAAGGGGAGGAACACCTTCATTTTATTGCAGCTTATTTTATTGCACTGGCAGTTATTGTTTTCTTATAATGTTTAATTTTCCTTGTTTATCTTTGTGATCCTTTGTTGTTATATGTGACTCTTTTTTTACCATGCTGTAAACCACCTTGTGTAGTAGTTGCCACTTGATGGGAGGCATAAAAATTAAATGAATTGATATAATTGTATAGGTAATTGAGATGTCTCAAACTAATGAGACAGCTGTTGTACTAAAAAATTCTTTAAAATTTGCAAGCTGTAAATTACTCCTCCTCTAAAAAGAAGCACACATCTTGGTACTAGAAGACCATCTTTTCCAACTGCGCTTTGTTTAAAGAGGAACAAAAATAGAAAAAACAAACCATGGGTCCTTGTCCAAAAGCCTAGAACAAAGCTAAGTAATACCTTTATTGGGCCACTAAATTCTTTTTTTTAAAAGCTAGATTATAAACCTGCAGGACACTTCCTCAGAGTGGCCATTGCAACTGTTGTGGAAAGGGAAAGGTCATAAGTAGAAAAGTCCAACAATCATTCCAGTTAGATATTAAAGCCAACATCTCATCATTTAAAGTCAGTGGTGTAGCTATGGGGGGCAAGGGGGTCATCTATCCCCAGGCACAGCATCTGGAGGCACCAAATTGGGTGCCAAACAGCTCCCTGACCATGAGCCATGGGAAGGTGTGCTGTGAGTGACCTGCCAGGGCTGGTGTGGGGAGCTTCCCAACCACCACTGCTAGCTTCTACCGTATGTGACCCCTTAGCTCCTCCCCGTCCCTTGGGGGCACGAAAACTGATTTTGTCCCTGGGCATTGAAAACCCCAGCTACACCTCTGTTTAAAGTAACATCCCAAAACGGACGCTGCACACTTGTAGAATCAGCTCGACTGATCAGACTTCGGCTTCCAGGGGTGTAAATTCTCCCCCCCTTTCCTCATCTCAATAAGACAAGGAGCTGCCAAGTATTCCACATCTTTTCAATGGTCTTACAGTGGTACCTTGTATAAAGGAATTAATTCGTTCCAAATGAAATTATGTTAAGCAAATTTTCCTTTATACAAATTTCCATAGGAATGCATTGAAAATGGAGTGATCCTATTTTTATGTTGTACAGATTCTCCCCATAGGCGATTATGTTAAGCAAATTTCCCCTATCTCCGGAATTTTTATGTTGTACAAATTTTATGTTATACAAGCTGTTTGTTATACAAGGGTCCACTGTATATTCAAGCACACAGGTTATGTGTCATTGGGGAGTCCCTCCCACTGGAAGCCAGGACTGACTCATCTCTGTTGTCCTTCCGGAAACAGGCAAAGACCTTTCTCTTCAGGCAAGCTTTCCCTGAATGATGGAATACCATATGTATTTTATATGAATCTATGGGTTCACATAGACTTTGTGTTTATGACTACTTATAACCGTGTTGCTTTAATGTAATGTCTGCTAATGCTGTAAGATGTCTCTCAATTATTTGTTCTCAAATACTTGAACATGTCTTAATTGTACTGGACTGTATATTATCTCTCATTACTGTAAGCTGCCTTGAGTCCTTTTCCAAGGAGAAAGGTGGGGGTAAAAATACTCTGTAAAATTTAATAGAAAAAATATAGAGGCACACATGGAAGAGAAACATTCAACCTGGACCAAATGAAGAATGCAAGTCTGCCCTCGCCCTGCATGTCCTTAACAGCATCATAGGTGTTTTTAGGGTACATGGCATGGGGTGCATGGAACTAAAGAAATAGGGCAAATTGCCTCTCAAAGCCACTGCACTCTGTAGCAGAAGGACCACATTGTATACTGGCTTCAACTTTAAAAAAACATACAGGTTGCTTTATGGGGGAAAAGATCTTACAGCAAAGTGTTAACATGGTAAAAACTTTTTGTCAACTTTTTTAAATGTTTGCAACATTGAAGGGAATGGAGACTTGTTGTTATTAACATATCAGGGAAGAACTGGAGAGCAAAACTCCTTGTACAGTGGTCCCCTGCCTGATTGCAGTTCATATACTGCGGTACCACTATATTGTGGGACCGCAGTATATGAAAAAAGACCCCCTGGGGTAAGGAGGGAAGGCCTGTTTCAGGCTTCCCATACTAACCCCAGGACTGCTGCTGTCCCAAACGGGCCTGCAAGGGCCTTCCCAGGCCTTCTGGAGGCCCAAAAATGGCTTCCCTGTGAACCAGAAGTCACTTCCGGTTTATCTGAAGTTACTTCCGGTACGCAGAAAATCATCTCTGAGGCCTCTGAGGGCCTTTCTAGGCCTGTCGGGGGCCTCAGAAATGATTTTCGGTGATGCGGAAGTCACTTCCAGTTTGTAGGGAGGCCCTTTGGGGGCCTCCAGAAGGCCTGGGAAGGCTCTCGCAGGTCCGTTCAGAGCAGCACCAGGCTGGGGGTTACAAGGGCCCCAAGCTAGGCCTCCCAGGCCCGACCCAACCTGCATCCGTATATCGTGGATTTTCAATTATCATGGGTTGCGTCCCTAACCCCCACGATAGGCAGGGGGGTCACTGTATCTCTTATTCTTAGTCTAAAAGCAGCTTAGTGAAGTCTAACCTAACACAAAAGTCCAACAGTGGGAGGCAGACACCAAAACAGACAGTGGGCAGAGGAAGGGGGGATAGTGTAAGACTCTTTGGTCAAAGGAAATTCCATCATAGCAGCTCAAGAAGCTGGTTCCAGTTTAATTGGCATGAAGCTCAAATAATCCAGAGAGTCTCTTCTTAACCCTTCCTCGATAAATTGCTTCAAAACAGCTTGGCCTTTCTCCATTTATATGGGCATAAGATCAACCCCCCCCCCCCCAATTCTGGAAACTGTTTTCTAAGCAGCTTGCAAAAATGCAGTTGGAGTATTCTCTGAGTGAAAACATATTGCACACGCACTAGCAAATCAGGGAGAACTGCAGACCATGGTGTGTGGCTTGCTCAAATAAGTGGATCTGTTCCATATAAAAAACATGCCTGCCTGTATATTCTCTTGCATTTTACTACAGTGTGAAACATAATAAGGAGCCCTCTCAACGTGCTTGATATCCTTCTCTTTTGGCATCCCTTTTTAATTCTCCCTGCTCACATTACTTTTCTAAAATATTTTCACATGTATAATGGCATTTCCCTGACATTTCAATTATTTCCCTAACATGATCTTCATGTGAACTTTATAAGATGGATGAATTCATAGACTATCCGAAAAGTTAAAGACAAGCTAGTTGTAGCCATCACATGTAGCAACAATCTTATAGCCTTTATGTTCCCTGCCCCCTTCTGTAACAAGAGAATTAATTCATGCATTTTCTTTTCTTTACTGCTGCTGGTCAACCTTGTTTGGTCAACTTTGATTAGAAAAGCTCGATGCAGTCAGAAAGTAATCCTACTAGTGTTTGTATAAGCTACATGCAACTAATTGACAAGGTGCACATCTTGATTGCTCAGTTGGGCATGGGACCAGGCATGTGATTGGGATGTGCCCCTGTACCTTGTCAATTGGTTGCAATGAATCACAGCAAGTTATGCAAACTTTATGTAAAACTAGTGGCATTCTGGCTGTTGTAACATTGGATGGCAAAGGGTTGAATCCAATGGTTCAGCCAAAAGTATCCTCTCAAAACTTACTGAAAGTTTTGTCTATCATCTATCTATAATCAATAATTCACACACTTGTGACGTTTACGGGCATTTCAGATAAATATGGGGCTTTAGTGAAGGCAAGGCACCTAGAGTCAGAAAAGTTTCCCATGACCCTCATGTACAAGCCCTGCAAGTTTAGTGAAGTTTGGGTTTTGGAAATCCAGGTTATGTAACTTCCAAAGGGCCCTACTCATAAAGGTGCACCCCCACCAGACACAGAGAGACACGAATCTTGCAAATAAGCTCCTCCCAACTTTCCTCTACAAACACTCCATGCTTGGTGAAGATTTGGTCTCAGGCATCTTATATACATACCGACAAAGCCCCTCCCGACAAGAAAATACCCTTTTGCAACTTAGGACCTAGATATCTGAAGGACCGCCTCCTTCCATATGAAACTACCCAGCAATTAAGATCTAGCCAGGGAGCCCCCCTGAGAGAGCCATCCCTAAAGGAGGGTGAAAGGGATGGCTTGTAGATCTAGAGCCTTTTCGGCAGCTGCCCCCAGGTTACGGAATGCCCTCCCAAGTGACATCCGCCTGGCGCCAACACTGATGACATTTCGGTGCCAGGTAAAAACCTTCCAGTTTCTGAAGTTTTTAAACTGACATAACATAGATTGTGGGTCCTGGTGGCAATTATAGTGTTTTGTTCATTTTAATTGTAAGCCACCCAGAGACCTTTGGGTAGTGGGAGGCATATAAGTTAAATAAATAAATAAATAAATAAATAAATAAATAAATAAATAAATAAATAAATAAATAGGCTTAGGGAAATCCAAAGTTGGAAGGATTACAGAGAACAGTTGAGATAGTCTTCTCTGTCTCTAGGTGTCTGGGGGTGCATTCATGGGCGGGGGGTGCATAAGTCAGATAAAAGAAATTCAATCTTCATCAAACCTGGAGAGGTTGTAGAGAAGGGCCAGGAAAGCTTCCAAGCACATTAGGTATCTCTAGGTGACTTGGAAGCCATTTTTATAGTCAATTAATCAACAAATCAAAAATTGCTAAAAATTCATTGATTCGTATCCATTGGGGTTTATCAATTCATATGAATAGAAGTTGATGAATTAGCGAATTTTGAATGAATTTTAAATTTGGTTTTAAATTTGTGCCCATCTCTAGTTTGAATCCCTGCTCAGCCATGGAAATTCATTGGTTGGAATGAGACTGTTAAGACCATTTCTTAACTATTTTACTTACTTTAATAGGATCTCTGTATGTCAGATGTGACTTCATGGAATGTGACACATATAATTTACTTATTGACTTGGCATGATTTGGTGAAATGTATCAAGAGACATCTCCAACCTGAACAAGCTGCTCATATGGCCACAATAACTGGCTAGATAAACTAGCTGTTTGTACTGAACAGTAATATAATATGTTCTTTTTCTAGGACAGAGGCCTGCATAAAACAAACATAACTATAGTAAGTTTGTGATCTTCAAATATATTACCTTCTTTTCCCCTGTGAAAGCAACCTTAAGTTCAGAAGAGAGTAGCTAAAAATATTATCTTGAATCAGCTGATATCTTATGGAGGTCATCCCTACCATGATATCACAATACAACAAGTTACTACAATCTGTGCCTTCAGGCGTCAACAAAAGTCATATCTTGATCACACTGCCAACTTTTTTCTTTCTTCTTTGTACTTCCTCCTTGATAATCAGCTATAACTGTATCTCCCAATCTAACTTACGAGAAAACAATGCTTTTTAATGTTTTAAAATGAATCAATCCTTTCTTCTCCATCTCAAAGACGACTGTAGCATATATGTTATGCATACAGATAAGTTGACAGACAGTTGACAGACAACATTTAGCATATACGTGTGCAGACAGATAAGTTGACAGACAGACAAGTTCCAATTTTAGTCCAAAGTAGAAAAACCCACTGAATCAACAGGACTCACATAAGTACTGACTTAACAAATTCCGTTTGTTTTATAGTGTACTCTGATTTGGAGCAAACAATTGGATTTAGTCCTTTGTTACTATGGGCAAAATGAACCCACCTTTTTAGGCATTTCACCCACTTGCTCAGGACCCCAAAAATTGAAAAGTTAAAGATGGAATAGAAAATGATACTGCTATGGAACGAAGTGCTCCTTAAACATTTTTTTTGTTTCAGGGTTGCTGTTATTAAACAGTTCAGGCCCATCAACTAACAGACTTTAGTGATACCCTCGATGGCTCTTAAAAGTAGCTGAGCTAAATTAACAGAACAAGATAATCATGACCAGAGTTTGGAAACACCTGAATTAGTAATAACACGTTAGTGTTCATTCATTAATTCCTTCTATCAGTTCCTTCTGTTAATGACGGTTAAGAAGATATTGGCCAAAATCCAATAACTCATGCTTCTTAAAGCTGATGGTATCATCAACTGTTGCAGTTATTCAGAAATTACAAAATTCTGACCCCTGCTTCACAGGAAAGGTTTCATGGATCCCTTGGGATTCATTTCATTTTGGTGAATCCATTGGGAGCCATGGCACAGAGGGGGAAGTCTTTAATTTTTGAAAATTATCAGCAATGGTGAAACAGGCAGCAGAATTTTTCAGATACAAAAACCCTCTGTCCTCCTACACACACCAATGGCTTTGCCACCATGAAAGTGACCCCAAGATCTTCAGGTCAGGTGGAGGATCTTCAGGTCAGGTGGAGGAACTGGAAATTTAATGTGTAACTTTTGCTGCCGAATTTCAGCTGTTATGAATTTGATGTGATACACTGTAATTAACAAATCAAGGAACACAGTTAATTAATTAATGTATTTATTTATTTGATTTATATACCACAACCATCTAGCAAAAAAGCTACTCCGGGCGGTTTACAAAGATATACAAAATACAAAAACAGATTAATAAACTTAATATTGTTAATAAAAACGAATCAATCAGACCAAATAATCAAATCATAATAAACAAACTGAAGTCTCATTTCTTTGGCTGTTGTAGATTTTTCGGGCTGTTTGGCCATGTTCTGAAAGTTTTTCTTCCTGATGTTATGCCAATCTCTGTGGCTGGCATAGAATACATCTTTTTCTTTCTTTCTTTTTCATTTCACCAGTGGTGGCGAACCTTCAGTACTTTAGATGTTTTAGACCACAACTCCCAGAATTCCAAGCCTGTATTGCCAATGACAAAGGGCTATGGGGGTTTCAGTCCAAAACATCTGGAGTGCTGAAGGTTCACCACCACTGGCCTATGCTAGTATAACAAAGGCTGCAGTCAATTTGCCACTCTCTGTGTATGTAATTGTACTGTGTGCCAATGTCCATTCCTTTATTTAAGCAACCAGTACCAATGTACAGCAGGGTGTTACAGCGCAGAACAAAAATAAAAACAAGAACAAAAATATTGTAGCAGCTGGAAAACTAAAATATGCTTTGTTTTAAATTTTGCTTTTTTTTGTTAAACATGTCAAAAAGACTTAAAACAGCTACCTCTCCAGAAGCAACTAATTGCCTTAATGAGTCATACTTTTGATCCATCTATCTCGATACTGAGTGTCAACCTGAACTCGGGTTTTAAGCAGAATCCTTTCTTAGACCTATTTCAGAGATCCCAGGTGGTCTCCCAGTCCAAGCGCTAACGGAAGCCTAACTCTGCTTAGCTTCTGAAATCAGATGAGATCAGATGTTTGGATGGTATGGTGTTGACTAAGTGGGTGGAGTACATCTAGCAAATGGAAAATAGCCTTCAGAGAGTGGAATGTGTAAAGTACAGCATCACAAGCAGTCAACCTTGAGTCAGAAACAAGGGCATCAGAAGCACAAGAAAATGCCAAATATTTTATCTCTGAAATGCTATAGGGCAGTGTTGGCGAACCTAAGGTACGGGTGCCAAAGGTGGCACTCGGTGCCCTTTCTGTGGGCATCCGACATCGCTCCCACAGCCACCCACCTGTATTCAGCTTAAATTGCTATACTGGCACTTCACGAAAAATTAGCAAGTTTTGAATTGCAGTTTGGGCACTCAGTCTCTAAAAGGTTCGCCATGACTTCTATAGTATATGTATTTTCAGCAGTGCATACCAGAAATACACACTTACTAAAAATATCCCCAGTACTGTCTAACACAGTGCTCCCCAACCTTTTTGTCCCCACGGACCGGAAAATATTTGATGATTTTTCCGTGGCCCGGGGCTGGGGGTGGGGAGGGGGGGAGATGGGGGGTGCGGGGGGTCAGGGGAGGGTGTGTGTGGGGCGGGGGATGGGGGGTGGGAGGAGGGGGTGCGGGGGGCTTGGCGTGTGTGCCTTGCGGGGGGGGGCACAGGAGCAGCGGCGGCGGCGCTCGCCGGCTGGGGGCGTCGGGCGTGCTGCTCCCCCCCCGCGCGCACGGGCGGGGTGGGGGGGAGCCTGGGGCTCCTGGGCGGGCGGGCCTCCGCCTCCTCCTCCTGTCGGCCAGGGCGAAGCGCAGCGGCGGCGGCGGGGGCGAAGGCGAAGGCGAAGGCGGCGGAGGCGCCCGGGGCAGCAGCAGCATGACCACGCTCTCTGTCCCTCGGGCGGCCGAGAAGAAGGAGGAGGAGGAGGAGGCGGCGCCCGGCCGGCTGGCCATGGGCTGCTGGGGGACTCGGGCCGCCCTCTCCGGCCGCGGGCTCGCAGGTCGTCAGGGCTGGGCACCGCTGGAGGACGCGAGAGAGGGAAGGCGAAGGAGAAGAAGGCGGCGGGCAGGAGGCAGCGGGTGGAGCAGAGCCTGGCCGAGGGGGGGAGGAGGAGGAGGAGGCTGGTCGAGGGAGGGGCGGGTGGGGGAGGCGTGAGCAGGGGGGAGAGAGCGAGGGAGCCAAAGGGGACCGTTAGCCGGCCAGGCACATCCTCCTCCTCCACCTCCTCCGCCTGGACGCAGCCGAGCCTTCGCCCACCGCTGTGCAGTCCCACCCCCGCACCCCCCGCACGCGCCTCAGAAGCTCCCCCCCCACACACGCGCGCGCCCGCCCGCCCGCTTACTTCTGCCTCCCCCTCAGGAGAAAGGGCGGCCGGCGCTGAGGAGGAGGAGGAGGAGGAGGAGGAGGAGGAGGATGCCCTGGCGCGCACCACCAGCGTCAGTTGCCGCCGCCGCCCCCTCCGTTTTCCCTCCGTCCGCCGCCTGTCAAGCGCCGCCGGGCCGGGCGAGGCGAGAAGGCAGAGCCGGCGAAACCTCTGCCCCCCCCCGCGCGCGCCCCCTTCCTTCAGCCGGGCTGAAGAGGGCTGATGAGGAGGAGGAGGAGGCGCCGCCCGGGGGGGTGGAACGGGGGTCTGGAGGGGAGGGGGCGTGCGCGCGCGCGTGTGTGTGGAAGATGCTCTGCCTGCCCGGCTGCTTTCGGCCGCTCCGCCGCCCCCTCCCCTCTTATGAGGCGCCCCCTCCCTTTGCCCCCCTCCCTCTCCCCCTCTCGGCCCGCGGCTCCTTTCCTTCCCCCCCCCAACACCCACTTCGCCAAGTATCGTCCTGGGTCTCTCGCGAGAGGGAAGGAGGCGCCGGAGGACCCGAAGCCCAGCCAAGAAGGGGGAAGGGGGAGGGGGGGCTCTCCTTTCTCTGAACCCCGTTTGGCCCGCTCGCCCCTCCTCGCCTCCTCCCAACCCAACCCCCCACCGTCCTGCTCTAAGAACCGGGCGCGCAAAGGCCACCAGGGAGCATGACGACGGGGACAAGGAGGAGGCCAGGGCGAAGCGCAGCGGCGGCGGTGGGGGCGAAGGCGAAGGCGGCGGAGGTGCCCGGGGCAGCAGCCGCATGATCACGCTCTCTGTCCCTCGGGCGGCAGGCGGCTCCTCCTGCGCTCCTCCAGCCTTCTTCTTCCATTGGCTGCCCGTGGGAGAGAAGAGGAGAAGGAGGAGGAGGACGCGCCGCCGCCGCCGTGGCTGCTGCTGCTGGTGGTGGAGGGCGAGGAGGAGGAGGGCGGAGGAGGAGGAGGATGCGCCGCCGCCGCCGCCGCCGGGCAGAGCAGGGAGGCAAAGGCGGCGGCGGCTCCTCCTGTGCTCCTCCAGCCTTCCTCCTCCACCGGCCGCCCGCGGGAGAGAAGAAGAGGAGGAGGAGGGCGGCAGAGGAAAAGGGGAGGAGCCTCCCCGGCCTCCCCAGGCGGCCCGGTGCCGACCAGTCCACGGACCGGCACCGGTCCGCGGCCCGGGGGTTGGGGACCACTGGTCTAACATATTGACAATAATGCTGCATAATCCCAATTATGAAACTACACTAACTTTTGATTCAAGCTTTGTCTGCAGTGTTTGCTCAATGATGAACTATATTAATTTATAAGGAAACCTCAAAATTGTCTGTATAAAATATTAAATTATGCAAGAAGATATTTTAGATCTTTTTTATTTCTGCTTTTGTTTGTTTTCGGCAAACTGTCAGTATACCTTTGAAGATCACCTATTAGTGATAGTTAATGATTAACCAAAAGGTTGTGGGTGGGTGTTGCGTGGTTACAGTCGTGACCGACTCTTCGTGACCCCATGTCCATGGAGTTTTTGTGGCAAGAATACGGGAGTGGTTTGCCAGCTCCTACTCCAGATTCCTACGGCACTTGGTATTCCTGGGTGGTCTCCCATCCAAGTACTAACCAGGGCCAACCCTGCTTAGCTTCCGAAATCAGGTGAGATCGGATGTGCTTAGGACATCTAGGCAGCTCAACCAAAAGGTTAGGAATTATAAAAATCACTAAGCTAAGCAGGATGTATCACTTGTATTTTAACAAGTCTATATTGCTTTTCTTTTTATTTCCAAGCCTATTTGAGAAGTACTTGGGTGTTCTCTTGGACCAGGTGCTATCCATGGAATCTCAAGTAGCATTGGTGGTGTGTTCCGCCCATTACTAACTGCGGTGGATTGTTCAGCTGTACCCCTATCTGGACACAGGAGCTCTCACCACGCTAGTCCATGCTTTGGTAGTCTTGAGACTGGACTATTGCAACGTTCTCTACATGTGGCTACCTTTGAGGCTGATACAGAGACTCCAACTTATCCAGAATACGGTGGCCAGATTGCTGACTGGGACTAGAAAATACAACCACATATCCCAAGCGCTGACTGCCCTGCACTGGCTCCCAGTTCAGTTCTGCATCAACTTCAAGGTTTTAATTATGGCATACAAAGCCCTAATTTAGGACCGCACTACTTGTCAGAGTGCCTTCTCCCAGTGAAAGCTGTCCATTATACCCAATCTTCCCAGGCTAGGAATTTGAGGCAATTAACACCGCAAGAGGCCCAAAAGGAAAAAAACAGAAATAGGGCCTTTTCTGCCATTGCCCCTCGTCTGTGGAATAATCTTCTACCGGATATCTGCCTGCCCCCCCTAAAAAAAAACTATTGAAAACTTGTTTTTTTAAGCAGGCAATTCCTCAAACTTAACATAGATCTAGTGTCCACCGAGTAAAACATGTTTTTAGCTGATTTGCCCACCAATAATATTATAGTTTTATGGAATTTATGTTATTTTATGTTGTTTATTTTTATTTTTATTATATTTACTGTATTTTATTTATTTATTTATTTATATAGCTTGTATGCCGCCCACTACCCAAAGGTCTCTGTGCGGCTCAAAATCGAAATAAACAATTCAGACAATTAAAACATCAAATTGCAATAAAATTAAAACAAGAAAACAGTTAAATACAATAAATACAATATCTTAAAATACTACATTAAAATTGCCACCAGGACCCACAATAATCAGTTTAAAAACTTCTGGAACAGGAATGTTTTTTACCTGGCACCGGAATGTCATCAAAGTTGGCACCAGGCGGGTCTCGCTTGGGAGGGCATTCCATAGTCTGGGGGCAGCTGCCGAAAAGGCCCTGTTCTTACAAGCCATCCCTTTCACCTCCTTGAGGGATGGCTCTTTCAGGAGGGCCCTCTGGCTAGATCTTAATTGCCGGGTAGGTTCATATGGAAGTCTGGAAGTTGAGTCATGGCTACTGGACTTCTTTTTGAGAGATAGAAACGTTTCGCTGTTCATCCAAACAGCTTCATCGGTCTGAATGCAGCTGGTGCAAACCCTGACTCTTATAGGCAGCTTTGACCTCTAGTCACCCTGGCCTCAATTAGGCTCATCAGATGAACTAAATAGGCTCGTTAGGGAGACAATGGTATCCTTAGCCTTGAGGTGAACCATGGCTTAGGTGCTGAAACCTATCAAGAAAGGGTCGTTAATGGGTCGTTAGCTATGGCCTTGGTGGTAAAGGCTTTTTGATTTGTCTTGGTAGTGTGGAAAGCACAGCTTTATTTCAAACCCACAAACACACTAAGGCAGAGACTTGTCCACCCAAAGGATCCGGTACCCAACCATAAAAGGAGCAATATAGTATATGCGGTCCAATGCAGTGAGGAGTGTTCAGACCTCTACATTGGGGAAACCAAACAGCCATTAAACAGAAGGATGGCCCAACATAGGAGGGGTAACAGCTCAGGTCCAGAATCAGCAGTACACCTCCATTTGAAGGAGAAAGGGCACTCTTTCAAAGATGAGGATGTACACATATTAGACAAAGAAGAGAGGTGGTTTGAAAGAGGAGTAAGGGAGGCCATTCATGTGAGCATTGAAAATCCCTCCCTCAACAGAGGTGGTGGCCTCCGGCATAGTTTATCTGCTACTTATCAAGCTGATCGATCATTTAGTTGCTGCTGAAACATAATCTAGAACAGTTGTTCTCAACCTGTGGGTCCCCAGATGTTCTGGGACTGCAACTCCCAGAAGTCTTCATCACTAGCTGAGCTGGCCAGGATTTCCAGGAGTTGCAGTCCAGGAACATCTGAGGACCCACAGGTTGAGAACTACTGGTCTAGAATAAAGAGGGAGGCAGCATAACATTTATCACAGGCAAGCTGCAAGCATGAGATTTTTCTCTATTCCTTCATAACAAGATCTTCTCTGATTGCCAGCTTATGCACAGGTTGAATTCATGGTGACATACAGAGCTTAAAGCTATAAATGGCTTTAGCCCCTGCCTTCACCCTTATCAAATCTGTGTCCATACAACTTGGGGCCCACTACATCTAGAGTGGACAACTTTGCTGAGGCTGAGGACAATCTTATGGAACATTCCTCCTTTGGGAAGTGCAGCTGGCACCCTTCCCCCTTTCCTTCTGCCAGATGATGAAAGCATGCCTCTTTAACAGAGGCTTTCGGTGACCCAGAAGGCAAATGAGATGAAGGTAGCACTTCGACATTTTTAAATCTATATTTTTCAAATAATGTTTTAAATAAGTATAGTTTAAAGTCATATTCAATTTGTTTTAATCAATTGTTGACTTCAAATGTTTATACCTGTTGCCTTGGACCTCCACTAGGGGAGAAAGGCAAGAAAAACACCAAATCAAATAAAAAATCAAAGAACAAAACAAAACAAAACAAAAGACAAAAACATGGGGCACCTTAACAACTATCATATTTTACTGTAAGCTTTATGGACATGTCCACTTCTTTGGACATATGGTGACAGAATGAGGTGTACAATATAATATCCAATGGAATATAAGTTTCATACCAAATATTCATTGTTGGATATATGATACATTGGCATGCAGTGATTTAGCTTGTGTTGTTTTAGGACTATCTATCACCAAGCAAATGTCTCTGAAGAGAAGGTTCCACGAGTGGTGAGTCTCAGATGTACTCTAGTCCCTGATGGTGCAAAGACTTGAAAGGATAAAGCAAACACTTTGAATGAGGTCCAGAAACACAAAGAACAATGCTTAACTGTTGAATTACACATGCATATAAATTAATTTATTTGTCTTATTGATGATGGAACTCAAGCTGGGTCACCGTGCTTCTATCTATCTATCTATCTATCTATCTATCTATCTATCTATCTATCTATCTATCTATCTATCTATCTATCTATCTATCTATCTATCTATCATCAAGGAAAATCACAATAAATCATACATTCAAATGATTTAAAGCATTTAAACATAATTTTAAATAATATACATATACAGTATTTGTTTTATGCCAGAAGCCTACAGAACAAAATGGGGGAGCTGGAATACTTAGCAATAGATAAAAATATTGATATTATTGAGATCACTGAAACCTGGTGGACGGAAAACCAATGGGATACAGTTATCCCAGGCTATAAACTATACAGGACAGGAAGGGGCAGGACGGGAAGGGGAAAACAGGAGGTGATGTAGCCTTGTATGTCAAAGAAGTGATAAAACTATGAATTGGAATATCCAGCTGATTTGGCGTCACCATTAGAAACTCTGTGGGTAAGAGTAGCGGGCCACAAGGATGGTCTAACAGTAGGCATATGCTATCGGCCTCTGATCCAAGCCCCTGAGGGAGACTGGCAGTTGCAAAATGTCGTAAAGGGGGCATCCAAGAAAGGAAGCTTGGTCATAATGGGGGACTTCAATTACCCTCACATAGACTGGGTGAACTGTTGTTCAGCACATGATAAAGAAAGTTCCTAGATATGCTAAATGATTGTTCCCTGGAACAGATACCGTAGTTGAAGTTGACAGGAGATGCTGTACCTTGTTGGTCCTCCTGGATCTGATAGCGGCCTTTGATATCGTCGACCACAGTATCTTGCTGGTTTGGCTTTCTGAGGTGGGAATTGGAGGCACATCTTTCAGCTGGCTCCGTTCCTTCCTTGGTGGCCGTCCCCAGCATGTTAAGCTGAGGGAGGAGCTGTCGGCCCCATGGATACTCCTTTGTGGGGTGCCCCAGGGGCCGGCAAATTCCCCCATGCTTTTCAACATCTACATGAGGCCGCTGGCTGAGGTCATTAGGGGATTTAGAGTGTGCTGTCATCAATATGCTGATGACATGCAGCTCTATCTCTCCAAAGCTCTTAAAACATTGCTTTTTAGAGAGGCATTTGGCGACCATTAGTCTGTGCAGGGTTTCCCCCCCCTCCTTTGAGACATACTTGTCGCCATCTCTGCTGCTTTTTATATCATTTTTATTTTTATTTTTATTTTGATGTTACTGTTACATTATATTGTTGTGGACCGCCTGGAGTTCCATTGGAAGATGGGTGGTAAGTAAGTAAGTAAGTAAGTAAGTAAGTAAGTAAGTAAGTAAGTAAGTAAGTAAGTAAGTAAATAAATAAATACATAAATAAATAAATAAATAAATAAATAAGACCCAACTGGAGGTACAAGAATCCTTGACTTGATCCTGAGTAATACACAGGATGTGGAGCAGAATGTTAATGTGACTGATCCGGTAGGGAACAGTAACCACAACACAATTCCTTTTACTTAATCATAGATAAGTGCCAATCACTGATAAAAACTAACAGAGACCTTAAATTTTCAAAAAAGGAAATTTCCCAAAGACGAGGAAACTAATAAAAAAGAAGCTGGAAGGGAATATTGAGCGAGTCCAAACACTCCAAGAGGCATGGAGGCTGTTCACAAAAAAATAACAGAGGCCCAGTTGGAATGCATACCCAAAGGAAAAAGGGCACTGCCAGGCCCAAAGAGGACTCCAATGTGTCTTACAGGAGCTGTTCGGGAAGTGATCAAAAGCAAGGGAAGCTCATTTAGAAGATGGAAGGCTTGTCCAAACGAGGACAAGAAGCAGGAACATAAATTCTGGCAGAATAAATGCAAGGCAACAATAAGGAAAGCAAAGGAAGACTTGGAGGAGCATATGGTTAAAACACTCAAAGAAATAGCAAGGAATTCTTTAAGTACATTAGAAGTAAGAACACAACTAGGAAGGCCATTGGACCATTATTAGATGATAATGGAAGGCAAGAAATTATTACAGAGGAAACAGAGATTGCAGAGACGCAATTAATTCTTTGCTTAACTGAATAAGACAGAGACCACATGTCCAAAACAGAGCCTATCTTCATAGGGAGGGAAACCGAAGAATTAAGCTAGATAGAAATAACCATGGAGGAAGTTCTTGCATGTCTTGTTAAACTAAATGCTAACAAATCACTAGAACGAATCCACGAATTCTCAAGGAACTTAAAGAGGAAATTGCTGGTGTCTTAGCCAAAATATATAATGTTTTTGTCAAATCAGGCATTGTGCCTGATGACTGGAAGGTAGCGAACGTAACACCAATCTTCAAAAAAGGATCCAGAGGTGATCCAAGAAATTACCGTCCAGTCAGGTTGACATGTGTCCCAGGTAAAGTGATGGAAACCATCCTAAAAGATAACATTAATAGGCACATAGAAGAGAAGGCGCTGCTAAGGGAGAGCCAACATGATTTCTGCAAGGGCAAATCATGCCTAACTAATCTGTTGGAATTTTTGATAGTGTCAACAAGCATCTGGATTAGGGAGATCCAGTTGACATTGTTTATCTGGACTATCAGAAGGCTTTTGACAAGTTCCCGCACCAAAGGCTCTTGAGTAAACTTGCCAGTTATGGAATCGAGGGACAGGTCTTGTCCTGGATCAGCAACTGGCTAAGGGACAGGAAACAGAGGGTAGTACTAAATGGACACTTCTCCAAGTGGAGGGAGGTAAAGATTGAGGTCCCCCAAGGTTCAGTACTGGGAGCCCTGCTTTTCAACCTCTTCATAAATGATCTAGAAGTAGAAATAAATAGCAAGGTAGCCAAATTTGCCGACGACACTAAATTAATACAGAGTAGTAAAAACTGAAGGAGATTGTGAGGAGCTCCAGAGGGATCTCTTGACACTGGGAGAGTGGGCAAACCAGCGGCAAATGAGCTTCAACATTAGGAAGTATAGAGTGATGCAGATTGGGGCAAAAAAACCCAATTACATTTATAAACTGATGGGGTCTGAACTCTCTGCAAGAAACCAGGAAAGGGACCTTGGTGTCCTGGTGGACACCTCAGTGAAGGTGTCAACCCAGTGTGTCGCAGCAGTGAAAAAAGCAAATTCAATGCTAGGGATCATTAGGAAGGGTATAGAAAATAAGTCAGCAAGTGTCACTTTGCCTCTTTATAAATCTATGGTAAGGCCCCATCTGTAGTATTGTGTACAGTTCTGGTCACCATACCTCCAGGTAGTTCTGGTCACCATACCTCCAGTTGAACGCTGGCCCGTGCAAAAGTCGACCGAGAACACGTAAAAAAACGGCAGACTTTTTCCACACATACATTCTGCAAGTCTGATTGCACCGAAAGGAACCGGGGGTGGGTGGGGAGTGGGGGGGGGGAAGGAGAGCGAGCTTAGGAAACTAAACAAAGCCGCGGATCAAGGGTGTGCAACCCCTAACTGCAGACCGCATTGGCCGCTCGCTGCTGCTCGCCTGCCGTTGGCCGCCCTGCTGCTTATGAAGACACCCTTTCAAACTCGGGGAGAGTCCAGGCAAAGGAACAAGGAGCCAATTCTCTAGCCGGGGTGAGGGTGGGGGTGGGGGTGGGGAAGGAGGGAGGGTCGAGTGGGTTGCTGGCACCAACGTTGCAGCCAACGAAGCTGACTCGCAACGCCCCGCACACCCGCCGGGATGGCGAAATAACCCAAAGCCGGCGGTCGCCAACCTAGCCCCCCCCCGGTCGCCACTTACCCAACAAAAGGAGTCGGTGCGTTTGCTTGTACTCCCTCTTTTCGGCTTTCAGCATCTTGTCGATCCTTTTGCTCCTCTCCTTGTCCGCCTTCTCTTGGGTTTTGAGGTGACTCGCCTTGGCGGCTCTCACGGCCGGGCACTCGCCGGCCGGCCGATCCGCCACTTCGCCGTCCCCTCCTCGGCCATAGGAAGGGATCGGCAGGTGGTCTCCCCCGGATCGGAGGCTGTAACACATCCCCATGGTGGAGGGTGTGTGGGGGGGGAGACAGAACCGGGCAACTCCTCGCCCCACAAGCCCTCGCCAAGAACGGATCGCGGGGAGGCGCCTTCAGACGAAGAAATAAAGACACGTGTCCAAAGAGTGATGCGAGGGCCTCTGATTGGCTGATCGGCGCTCCTTCCTCGCCGCCACTATCAACAGGCTAGTCCCGGGGTAGCCAGATTGATTTGGACTCGCTGCTTAAAACTTCTCGTCCGATCCCCGGAGAGCTTTTAAAAAGGCGCCGTCTCTTCTGAACGCGAAGGCACGTGTACACCTTGCCCCTTTTGATTCATCCTTTTCCCCCTTCCAATAATTGCCGTGAATGGGCGAGGAGAGAAAAAGAGTGACACACGTGACTAGGACGCCTTTACCGTATTCTCCAGAAAACGAGAGGACGCGGAAGTCACCGCTGTGTATCCCAACAACGCTCACTTTTTGTTCACTTTTTTTTTACTCCTAAAAGCCTCGTTATATTTGCTTCTTTGATGGCTATATTTAAAGTTTGGAACGAGCAACCAACCCTGAAGTCATACTTCCCACACCCAAATTCAGCACGATTGGGGAAAGTTTGTTCGAACACAAGTTTTCCTCTCTGCACTTCCAGCTTTAAGGGAAGCAACAAGGTACCACCAAAATATCTATTTTTAAGCAAATTTGTTTATTTATTTATTTGTCCCTAGCACCCTCTGGAACCCGAGATCCTTCCGATTTATCCATCTCCTTTTTCAGTCTCGGTTTAAGGGACGTAACAATAGAAGTAGCACAATAGATTCTGAACAAGGAAGACACGTTTTTCTGAAGAAATGCAAAAAGCCATTTAGAACAAGAAAAGCCTTTTTTATTGTTTTACAATCCATCTAAATAATGACAAATTCAGTCTAACATTCCTGATTCAAAAACTCTGCCCAATATGAGTATTGATTGTGAGAAGATATCTCAAAGAAAAAAAATAGTTTGGAAAAAAAGTAAAGTGTCCTGCTTATTATACCGCCCAATAGCACTTCAAGTACTCTCTGGGCAGGTTACCGTTTCATTATGCAGGGTACATATTGCCCCCACCCCAGCAAGCTGGGTACTCATTTTACCAACCTCAGAAGGATGGAACCAACATCACTTGGTTCTTTTGTGTTGCCAACCTATAGTGACCCCATCTGTTAATGATATTGGACAGGTCCAATCTAGAAGAGCCTTGCACAGGTTTTTCATACTGAAGGCTGTGGCTGCCTTTATTGAGTCAGTCCATCTCATGTTAGGTATTTCCCTTTTTTGAATTGCCTTCCACTTTCCCAAGCATGAGCACACATGCATGTGCGCACGCACGCAAGCGCGCGCGCGCGCGCACACACACACACACACACACACACACACACACACACACACACACACACACACACACACACACACACACAGAGAGAGAGAGACTTGGTTCTAAATTCAGGAACACTTTGATCCTGAATTCATTTATTTGTCTTTCTAGTGGTCTACAAGCTCTCCACCCTTTCATAAGAACACAAGAACATAAGAAGAGCCATGCTGGATCAGGCCAAAGGCCCATCTAATCCAGCTTCCTGTAACTCACAGTGGCCCAACCAAATGCCTATGGGAGCGCATGAGACTAGATATCTGTCTCCTGATACCACTCCCCTGCATCTGGCCCTTGAAGTACCCTGGTTTTAAGCCTGGAGATTACACATCTCCATCATGTTTTGTAACCTGTGATGGACTTTTCCTCTAGGAATATGTCCAATCCCCTTTGGAAGGCATCCAGGCCCGATGCCATCCCCACATCCTGTGGCAGGGAGTTCCACGGACTAAAAACATGGTGGGGAAAAATATTTTCTTTTGTCTGTTCTTGAATCTAATCTAATCACTTGAATCTAATCTGGCTTTCTGTATAATATATACTACATACAGAATGAATACATAAGGAAATAATAATACAGTGGTACCTCGACTTACGAATTTAATTTGTTCCAAATGCATGCTCTTAAGTCGGGGTACCTATCTAAAAATTGAAAAAATAAGTTTAAAAATGAAAAAAACTATTTGTAAGTCGAGCACATCATATCTAAAATTTGTAAGGCGGCAGTTAAAATGCCAACATTTTTCTGCTCTTAAGTCGAATTGCTCTGAAGTCGAGCTGCTCTTAAGTCAGGGTACCACTGTACATCCTTCTCTCATTAGAGATGGGCACCAACCAGTCTGTCCAAATTAGTGCTGGCTTGCAAAGGTGGCAGCACAGGTGGCACTGCTGCCCTCCACAAGCTCATTCAGCCTCTCACCAGGGTCAACATGCTAGCTTCCTGCACCTCCTCAACTGATCTTCCAGTACCAGCAACAGGCTAGACTTTTCTGCCTGTTGGGGCAGAGAAGTCTGTGCTCTTGCTTGTGAATGGGAGATTAGCGAATGAGGTGGGAAAAGCAGTCAAGGTAGGTCTGGCGAGTGGATGATCACCTGAGGAGACAGGCGAGGGGAGCCTGTCTCCTCAGGTTTGCTACCAGTTTTACGAACCACCACAAACCAGTCCGTGCCCATCTCTAGATCTGATACTTTTGCCAACTGGAAATAATTTTGTTTCTCCATATACTATCCTAACAGTGGCTTCTGGCCTAAAGTATAATTTATGCATCAATACAATCAAATATTGTGGTATATCTGTTTTTTTTAGAACCACTGCAGCCAAAAGCACAAACTGATTTTCTTCTGAAATTCTTTGGAACAATAGGGTGACCAGTGCATATTTGCAGTATGATTAATACAGTTTGAACACCTGCGATTAAGCAACTACAGTGTCTGTTTACCTAGCAATTTACTTTGTGATGAATTCAAATTAAAACTCAGTGACTATATGACTTCAATCCACAGTTCTTCTGGTTCATGGTCAAGTGAATTTAGTAATGCAGATTTATTCCTTATTTGGATTTTGAATTCATTAGGAATGTTCTTTTAATTATATTTTGACACTAGGAGTCTTTTCATGTTCTTCTTTGGCTTTTTCTATTTGCTATTGACAGTTCTTTATCAGTATCATAATCTGCTCCTGGTCTTGTTTTGTCAGATGTCATAGAAGCTTCTTCCATCTCCTGCTTCCAATTACATAGTCTTCTTTGATTTACGTATTGATCATCTGGCTATGTTCACATGTACAGTTAGTGATCTGTTGGTGTAAACAAATTGTTGCCTTTGCAGAACTGTATGAATAATTCTCCTGCTTCATTTCTGTCATCTAGGCCTAACTTTCCAACAATATTTAGTTCTGCTTTGTTTCCTAGTGTTTTTAGTGTTTCTAAGCATTTCAGTAATCTCTGATTATCAGCATGTCTTGTTTTTGTGTGTGATCAGTTTCATCTTGGATGCTTACATAATAGCTTTCAGTTTCATAATCTTCAGCATTTATAGTTGGAGCCTAGACTTGAATGATGGTCATGTTGATAAATATTCCATGGAGACCAATTTATATTATTTGGTTAGATCTTACATTACAGCTTCTCACTTCCTGTGCTACATCTTTCTTCGGAATTAGAGCCGTTCCATTTCTCCTGGGCTTGTTATTTCCAGAGTAAAACACTGTGAAGTTGTCTAACAGAAAATATCCAGTTCCAGTCGACTTTAGCTTGCTGACACTGAACACTGCAATGTTTATATGTTCTATTTCTTATTTTTAAGTTTATCTTTACTTATATTTCTCAATTTCCATGTACCAATTATATGTGTTATACAGTATCAAACTTTCCTTTCACTTCTGAGCACATCAGCTAGACTCAGCTTTAATCTACTTGCTTCATTAGCAACAGAGTTATTCATATTTGTCCTTTTCTCTTCCCCAGTAGCTAACTTAGTGATTTCCAACGGGAAGCCTCATCTTCCAGCACCATCTTTTGCTTCATTTTAGACTCTCCTTTTCTTAACTTAAAGGACCCAAGGTGGCTTACAATAATGAGGGAAAATATACAGCCCAGAATATTTAAGACATATTCAAATTAAGAACAGAGAATTAGAAGGACATCTTAGAACATTTTAAAAGGTAACATTACAGCTACAAAGAGCATGCAAGAAGAAAAGAAAAATCCATTATGAGGGGTGAACATCATTCATCATTCATCATTGGCATCCTTCAGTCTCGAAAGACTATGGTATCATGCCTGGAGTAGAGATCCTAAAACAACACCTAGTTTGACTAAATAGACCAATCCGGGAATGGCAGTCTCTACCACACTGGGGGCAGATATATTCTGTTTCTTGCCCAGTCCTCGGGTTTTGTTGTTTCCGTGCCTGCCTCTTTTCCTCTGTCTGTTGGACGAATGCCTCTTCGAATTTATGTAGACCATGCTGTATCTCTTGCCTCCAGACAGTGCGATCGGAGGTCAGGGTTTCCCATCTGTTGAGGTCCATTCCCAAGGCCTTCAGGTCCCTCTTACAGATATCCTTATACCACAGCTGTGGTCTCCCTCTGGGGCGCTTTCCCTACATTAGTTCTCCATATAGAAGATCTTTTGGGATCTGACCGTCATCCATTCTCACAATGTGTCCAAGTCAGCGTAGGTGTCGCTGTTTCAATGAAGTGTACATGCTAGGGATTCCAGCTCGATTCAGGACTATGCTATTTGGAACTTTGTCGTGCCAGGTAATGTTGAATATTCGCCTAAAACAGCGCATATGGAAGGTATTCAGCTTTCTTTCCTGTCGGGCATGGAGGGTCGCTGCAATACAAAAGTATGCTCAGTACACAATCTTTATAGAGGGGTAAAAAGCAACATGAAAAGCACTAGTGTTCTTATGAAATCAATCAATGCAATCATGTATGGTAATCCATATAAAGTCACATAGTAGGTAGTCCTTCATTGGGGGAAAGCTTGCCTGAAGAGGAAGGTCTTTGCCTGCTTCTGGAAAGACAGCAGAGATGGGGCAGTCCTGGCCTCCAGTGAGAGGGAGTTCCAAAGTCTGAGAGCAGCAACAGAGAAGGCCCTTTCATGTGTTCTTATGAGAATCACCTGTGAAGGTAGTGGGATGGAGAGAAAGGCCTCTCCTAATGACCTTAGCACCTGAGCCAATTCATAATGTGAGAATCTGTCTTTGAGGTAGCCTGGACCCATGCCATTTTGTGCTTTTTAGGTCAAGGTCAGCACCTTGAATTGTGCCCAATAACTGATTGGCAGCCAGTGGAACTGCTTTAGTAGGGGTGTAAGGTGATCTCTGTAACCCGCCTCAGTAAGCAATCTGCCCACTGCGTTTTGGACCCATTGAAGTTTCCTGAGACTATCCATGGGCAGCCCCACATAGAGCACACTACAGCCTTTCACCATGTTAAGATGTGCATCTAAGAAGGGGTTGTTTATTAGCAGTGGTTATTTGTTTGTTTGTTTGTTTATATACCGCCCATCTTCCAAAAGGAACCCTGGGTGGTTTACAACAATTACAAACAATGATAATAACAAACTAAGCAATAGTATAAGAGCAATAATGAAAATTAAAAAATAATAGTAATAGTAATAATATAGGCATCATGATAAAATCACAATAAAATCACTGGCAAGAGGCGGGGGGGGGGAAGGGTTAACGTTCACCAAATGCCTCACAAAAAAGCCAGGTCGTTAAGGCCTTTTTAAAGGCTGTCAGGGATTGTGCAAGGCGCAACTCACTCGGGAGATGATTCCAAAGCACAGGACCAGCCACAGAGAAGGCTCGGTTACATGTCACTGTTTTCCGAGCCTCCCTGGGCATGGCCACCCGAAGTGAATGCACCCACAACATTCTGATAGGTCGGGCCTCAGTTGATCTCTGAGAGATTCACTCTGCCAGGTAGTCAGGTCCCAAGCCGTGGAGGGTTTTATAAATTAAAACCAAGACCTTGAATCTTTTTCGGGGCGCAACAGGTAGCCAATGCAAGCGAGCCAGCACTGGGGTGATGTGGTCATATCGACACACACCTGCCACCAGTCTGGCTGCGGCATTTTGCACCAGCTGAAGTCGCTGGATAACAGTCAAGGGCAACCCCACGTAGAGAGCATTGCAATAGTCTATCCTTGAGATCACAAGCGCTTGCACTACAGTTCTGTACAGCCTCAATTGCAGAGGTGGAAAAGGAGAGATAGAGCTGCATGTCATCAGCATACTGATGACAGCAGACTCCAGATCTCCTAATGACATCTGCCAATGGCCTCATATAGATGTTGAACAGCATGGGAGAGAGAGCCGACCCCTGCGGAACCTCAGATGGGAGCATCCAAGGAGCCCACAACTCCCCCCCCCCAAGCTGCACACGCTGGGGATGGTCCCCCAGGAAGGATTGGAGCCAGCTGAGCACACTGCCCCCAATCCCCACCCCAGAGAGCTGGTCCAGCAGGATACCGTGGTCGACAGTATCAAAGGCCACTGACAAATCCAGAAGGACCAACAGCGTAGAGCAACCCCTGTCAGCCCCCCGGAGGAAGTCATCTTGCAGTGCGAGATGTACATAATTTTTTTTTGCTGTTTGACAGTAGCTGACTGAGTTGTCTCAATCTGAGTCCCCTTTTTTCTAGCAGCTTCTCTCATTTCAGTTGGGATGGTCTCATATGGTTTTTGAGGTTCAAACTATTCAAAAATAGTTTACACTGTCACCTTCTGTGCAGTACTAACAAGAATTAGCTTTGGTATCACTACTGTCATATATGAAGAAGAATCCTCCTCCAGAATCACTTTTCACTGCATGCCCAGTATCTCTCCTTCAAGAATTCTTCCATATCCTTATAACTAAAACTATCTGTTTATATCTTGCAAATGCAACCATTAATTCCTGAAAAGGATGGATGCATCTTACTCTTTGACCATTCTGCCTTAGACAACCCTGCTAGGAGTCATTACACTAAGATGTGTACCCCAGAGGGGTTGTTGCCTTACACTCATGTGTTATATTGTTTGGCAAGGCCCTTTGACTTGATCCAGCAAGTGTCTCAGAAGATGTCGGAGTCTCTTTCACTGGAGGTCTTTACCCAGAGACTAAATGCCTGTTTCGTGGGAATGTTTTGCTGTAGATTTCCTGCTTTGTCAGGGGTTTGGGCTCAGTGACCTTTGGGGTGATAGTATCAAGGCAGGATTTAAGACCCAACCCAACCCAACCCAACCCAGCAGGGGTGTGCACAGTTTTGCAAGCCAATTCATCTATTGAACAACTGATGTAATTTGACTGTGTGGGTTGGGTGAGTCAAAGACTCTGGAGCAGCTGAAGTCTCAATGCACCAATCTTGCTTCATCTTCCATTGGACCACTCTTCATGGATATGGAGATGGATATCATCTCCCTGTCTTTTCTTCTCCAGGATCTACATACCCAGCTCCCTCGGCCATTCCTCATAGGTCTTGATTTTCAGATTCTTTATCATCTTGGCCCTCTTCCCTTGGACACACTTGCTGACAGCCTTCTTTAACTGCTTAGGAGCCTCATGGCACAGACGTTAAATTGCAGTAATACAACCAAGACTCTGCTTACAACCTGAGTTTGATCCTAGTGATTCAGGTAGCCCTCCTTCCCTCCTTGTAAGGTCAGTCAACTGAGTACCCAGCTTGCTGAGGGTGGGGGTGGAGGGATGTGCAGCCTGCATAATTAAATTGTAAACCACCCAGAGACTGTTTTAACCACTATGGTACAGTACAGTATATAAGCAACACACTTGGCTTGGCTTGCTTCATATGTTTTCTGGCTTCAAGGTCAGACTGGATACTTGTGAAGATGAGGGCAAGTAGGTGTTCCTTTTCTTTTTCATCCTTCCCCGCCATGTCTTGATGGTGCATTAGGTCAGGGTCATGATGCCCTAAATAATAACTACAAAGAAAGAAGGGAATGTAACACAAAAATACTACAAAGCTGAATGAAGTGGATTTGTCAACATTTGCGAATAGTTGTCTCCCTTCTCTTTTCTACTTTCTTTGGGTCTTGGAGAGCACTAAACGAAAAGTGAAGTTATTTTTAGTGCCCATGCAATTCACCGACGCACACTAGATGATGGGTGGGATTGTTCCTCTGTTTGTAAAGAAACAAGAGCCCTTGATTATGTATGAATGGAAAAAAAACCGAACGGAACAGGTACAAAGAGGAAACACAGTGTCTCACTACAAACTGTGAAGCCTTCTACTGTCAGGACTCCTTGACAGATTTTTGTTTTCTTTTGGAAGAAGCAGCAGAAAAACTTTGGTGGCATTGCCTGGCTTGTCCCTAAAGATACAGTTGCACAATCAAGGGTTATTGCACAATTTTACACAATTAACATAGAACATAAGAAGAGCCATGCTGGATCAGGCCAAAGGCCCATCTAGTCCAGCTTCCTGTATCTCACAGTGGCCCCACCAGATGCTTTTGGAAGCGCATGAGACTAGATATCTGTCTCCTGATACCACTCCCCTGCATCTGGCCCTTGAAGTACCCTGGTTTTAAGCCTGGAGATTACACATCTCCATCATGGTTTGTAACCTGTGATGGACTTTTCCTCCAGGAATCTGTCCAATCCCCCTTTGAAGGCATCCAAGCCAGATGCCATCACCACATCCTGTGGCAGGGAGTTCCATAGACTAACAACCCGCTGGGTGAAAAAATATTTTCTTTTGTCTGTTCTTACTCTCCCAGCCCTCAATTTGAGTGCATGTCCCCTAGTTCTGGTATTTTGTGAGAGGGAAAAGAGCTTCCCTCTATCCACTTTACTCATGCCCTGCATTATTTTGTACGTCTCAATCATATCCCCCCTCTGGCGCCTTTTTTCCAGACTAAAGAGGCCCAAATGTTTTAGCCTTTCCTCATAAGGGAGGTGCCCCAGCCCAGTAATCATTTTGGTCACTCTCTTCTGCACCTTTTCCAGTTCTACTATGTCTTTCTTGAGATGCGGTGACCAGAATTGTACACAATACTCCAGATGCGGCCTTACTATTGTTTTGTATAATGGCATTATAATGTTGGCTGTTTTATTTTCAATCCCCTTTTTGATAATCCCTAGCATGGAATTGGCCTTCTTCACCGCTGCCACACATTGGGTAGACACCTTCATGGAGCTGTCCACCAACACACCAAGATCTCTTTCCTGATCTGTCACGGATAACTCAGAGCCCATGACTTGATAGATAAAGTTTTGATTTGATTTTGATTTGATTTGATTTGATTTGATTTGATTGCTTTGTCTGAAATGGCGGTACCTTGTTCAAAAATGTTGTTTTTGTTTTTGTTGTTGTCCTTTACAAACTCTATTCTCGGGATTACAAGGCTCCTGTTGCCTCACCAACATTGCACAAGCGATCATGTGGGTGACGTTGCAGTTGCACGACTGATTGCGCTGTCCACAATTGCATAGTTCAGGTGGTGGTTATGCAACTGACTTGCAGTTCTCAAGAGACTTCATGGGTTCACAGCAGGGTTATTTCTGCCCTGTTGTCTCCCCCACCCCCACCCCCATCGTTTTCAAAGTTTTGCTATACATACACAACAGGATTTCAGCCAGTGAATATCAAAACAACAGAATCCTAGCTGCATTGCAGAGAGAGTGGATCATCACCGTAATGCCACACAACCTCAAAAAACCCTCTGAAAAGGCAACGGCATGAATCTACAGTGAAGGAAACAGAGGGTTAGAACCAGGCAATACTGTTTAAAGAAAGTCTTCCAAATGACTGACTGAGAAGATCCTCTACCTAGATCCCATCAGATACAGGCAATCACCAAGCATTAACACACATTGCACAGGCAGAATAGAGGAGGATGCTTCTGATCAGCTAGAGTACAATAGCATTTTGCTGTGCAGCACTTCCTAGGTAGCAAATGGTTCTTAACTAAGTAGAGGCTGGATGGCCACCTGTCAGAAATATTGTGATGGAGTTCCTACATGGCAGGGGGTTGGACTGGATGGCCCTTGAGGTGTCTTCCAACTTTATGATTCTATGATTCTATGATTCACTAGTCAAATCAGAACATCAGGGAATCCTAAAATGATCTGATCACCTTTGTTTGATTCAGTCGACTTGCTGTGAACTGATGGAACCGGATTTCCTAGCAAGTGAATAATGGAGTTAAAGCTTACGTAGTGCATGACAACTATGCTGTCCACACAACATGCCTGATATTTTGGGACAAACATAATGGTAATATATTTAGCAGGTGTTCAGGCAGCAACAAATTAAGAAGGCTGAACTGGTGGGGGGACTTCTAAGAGAAAAGCAATTGAATTCATAATTCTTAGCTGGACGTAGTTCACATTTATACATCCTGCTGTTTATTTACCAGAAGGCTGATGACGACAGTTGTAAATTTAGTTTGCTCCATTTTGTTTTATAGATGGGAAGAAGAAGAAAAAATTCTGAACCCAGCCCCTAGAATCTTCCAGCTGGCAAAATATTTTCTATTTTAATGGAAGATGTGCCATTTCAACACTTTCTGTGCAAATATTTGTTTGTTTGTTTAAGATATTTTACCCCACCCTTCCCCTTAGAGATGGACGCAAGGTGGCTCACAACACTGAAGGGCATTATATATACAGTAGTTGGAGAAAATGAGTATAGAACAGCTGTTAACAAAATTAGATACAGTACAAATAACATCTTACATCATTAAAAGACCATATTAAGGCTAAGAAAAATCAGTAAACAATAAAAGGGGAAATTGTGTCTTACGAGCAAAGTTATTCTGCGGCAAACATGTTACGTTGCCACCGGAAGCAGAAAAACTAACTGTTCTTTTGCACTCCCATGCTAAAAACACATTTACAATAAATTAAGAGTCAGTTCAAACATGGGAATATGGAGCAGTCTGGCTCCCATATAAAAGAGTCTTATCTTCAGTGCAATCTATTTAAATCTCATTTCAGTGATCATTTTGTTCACACTGGAGATGTTTATTCATCTCTACAAGAGAAGGGTCCAAAACAATGCAACAATATCTAGAGGCCAACACAGATTTGTAAACAACAAAACCTGCCAGACGAACCTGATTTCTATTTTTGATTGGATAACCTCCTTGGTAGACAGGGGGCATGCTATAGATGTAATATATCTTGACTTCAGCAAAGGTTTTGACATAGTTCCCGTTTGATATCCTGATTAACATGCTAGCTAGACGTGTGCTAGATAGAACAAGTATAAGGTGGATAAACTATTGGCTACAGAATCATACTCAGAGAGTTTTGATTAACGACTCCATCTTTAGGTGGGAGAAGGTAACAAGTGGGGTACCCTAAGGGTCAGTCCTTGGTCTGGTGTTCTTCTGCATTTTTATTAATGACTTGGACAAGAGAGTGTAGGGCAGTGATGGCGAACCTATGGCAGAGGTGCCAAAGGTGGCACTCGGAGCCCTTTCTGTGGGCACCCGACATTGCCCCTTCATAGCCACCTGTATACAGGTTAAATTACTGTATTGGCACTTTGCAAAAAAATTACTGGGTTTTGAACTGCAGTTTGGGCACTCGGTCTCTAAAAGGTTCGCCATCACTGGTGTAGGGAATGCTTGTCAAATTTGCAGAGGATGCAAAATTGGGTGGAATAGCTAATACCCTGAAAGACAGAAAAAAATCGAAATGACCTTCCTTGATAGGCTGGAGCACTGGGTTGAAACCAAAAGAATCAATCTAACAGGGATAGGTGTAAAGTACTGCACCTAGGAACAAGACGTCAACTGCACAGTTACAAAATTGGGAACACCTGGCTCAGCAATACTACATGTGAGGAGGATCTTGCTGAATATGAGCCAACAGTGTAATGTGGTCACAAAAAGGCAAATGCTATTTTAGATGCCTCGTCTAATCTCCTGTTTGTAACTTAAGTCCTTTTCCAAGGAGAAAGGTGGGGTAAAATATTCTAAAGAAAGAAAGAAAGAAACCTGGGTAGTTGTTTTAGCGACCTCAGGACAGAAGGCTGAGTCAACCATGAGCAGGCAACCTGGGGTTGAACCCCATGTTGTGAGCACAGTTCAACCACTGTGCCACGAGGCTTCTTATTATTAAGACCATTATTACATGCAACTAGCTTCTTTTGTGGTAACAGGCAATGTAGCTACACAATCAAATGCTGCAGGATTCCCTGCAGTTATAGTAATATGGATCAGGTTCCAAGTTTTTTTTCTCATCCAACAACACAAAAGCTGATTTGAAGCTCATTCCCAACACTTAATTTTTTATTTATTTATATATATATTTTGCTGCAGGGAGCTTCTACCTTTTCTGAACTCAAAATGATTCAGACTGACTTTTCTCCCTGTGTGATCAATTGGTTCTTTCTTATAAAGACAGAGGATGTGCCTGTGAGTGGTGTTTCAGTGATCTGAGAAGTTGGGGAAGGATGTCCCGGTCTAAAGGCACCTACCGTCACAATTTCCCAATTTTAAAAAACATTTTTAACATATACTGTATATACTCGAATATAAGCCAAGTTTTTCAGCCCTCCTTTTGGGCTGAAAAAAGGGGTCCTCAGCTTATATTCGGGTCAATACTTTTAGCCACTGAGGCAAGTTTGGGTCGGTGGCTAAAAATCATTTTAAACATTGTACACCACTTCTCCTGACCCCCCCATGTTTAAAATGACTTTTTAAAAAGTCATTTTAAAACAATGTTTTAAATGACTTTTAGCCACCAATTCAAGCACTTGCCTCGTTGGCTAAAAGTCATTTTAAACATCACACACACACCCAGCTCACAAAGGAGGAGTTGCCAGGCCCTGCTGCATTTCCCACCCTAGGCTTATACTTGAGTCAATAAATTTTCCCAGTTTTTGGGGTTTAAATTAGGGCCCCCGACTTATACTCGGGTTGACTTATACTCGAGTATATACGGTATGTGATAAGTATTAGATCACCTTATCTTGAGTATTGATATTCTAGTTTAGTGCTTCATCATGTCTGGAAAGAAAAGTTTTTTAAAAAGCTATTAAGAAAACAGAAGCGACCCAGATGGAATAAAAGATGTTCCTACATCCAATTCCCTTTCAGAGTTCATGCAGACACAGTTGTACCGGGCAAAGCAGGGCTTTGGAACTGATTTTTTTAAAAACATTTAAGTAATAACTCAGATTGTCTTAAAATTGAAATCATGGTTGAAATCTATTTGATTTAAATCAAATCCAGCCTGGTTGGTACAGTGTAGTTTGAACCAAATGATGGTATCCACATGTGTTTTTTACTTTGATTGATCCATCCTGCCTGCTAAAGAGCTGGTCTAGCTTTCTAACACAGCCATAGGGCAATTGTTTTGGTACAATTCAGTAATCAGCTAATTGTACACATTGTGCGGACAGTTAGCTTGCACCCAAGTGGAGCTGTGGGTGGTGTTATCTGAGGTGACAACACTGTGAGATAATAGGTAGGCTGTAGCAATAAAAGGGAGAGTGGAGGGAAAAAACCCTCTTCTCTTTTCCTTCTGACACAGCACAACTCTAATATGATAACATCAACAACTTGACAGTCCTAGAAATAGGGAGAGGAAACCAATGTATTTCTCAGAGAGGTGAATAAAACCGAAGAAGACATGTACCCAGAAACAACTGGGCTAGAAGTCAAGCTTTGTGACATCCAAAAAATCTCTCAATATTGGTTTTTGTAAACCCGGAGTGGGGAACCTTTGGCCCTCTTGTCTAGATGTTTTGTACTGCAACTCCCAGAATTCCGAGCCTGTATTGCTAATGACAAAGGGCTGTAGGAGTTGTGGTCCAAAACATCTGGAGGGCTGAAGATTCCCTACCCCGGTTCTAAACAAAAGGCAGTGTAATCTACTGTTGAAAACTGGTGGCCATCTTATCTCTGGTTATTTCATGCTTTTCATTGTCCTCCTTTGTCTTTGTTTTTCCTTTTGTGTGCACGTATGCACATGCTTGCACATGTGTCGATATGTTCTTTACAGGCAATGTGTATGTTACCATCCTAACATAAAGCAAAATGGGTAAAGCAGAGACAAAAGATAAAATAGCAGCCTTTTTGTGCTCACTCGATGCTTGCCCCACATTGTAATTTTCTATATATTGCCAGGATACCAGTGTCGGAACAAAACTGTACTTTGACTACCACTGTGGTAAAAGGAGGGTTTTTATACTATAGGTGTTGTTTGTAAGGCAGGCAGACCAATTGCCCACCCCTCCCTCTTTTGCTGCCTTTTTATTTTTTTGCAATTAGAAACAACTTTATTCTCCATTCCATTTTCCACAGTGCTTTCCCTTTGGTATCAGCTACATCCTAATTGCTATACTTTTCAGGCTGTATTGTTCTGCTGAAGGATATATTTTTTTAATATGCATTTCCATTATCAAAATGGCTTTCCACAAAAAATTACTGCCAAGGTAGATCTTTCCACGTCAACAATCTTTTTGTGAAGACATAATGTACTATTTGGAGACTCGACCTATGACAGATAGATTTATAAAACTGACTCTTCAGGAACATCTGCATTATGAAATTATTTGAAACGATGTTGAACTGGTACAGCTTTCCTGAAAGAATTCTGGGGATTATATTAATGAATCTTTTATAGGGAAATAATATTTTATATGTTTTATTTGGATACCCTTGGCCCATGAAACCCATACTATCTACTCTGATTTTTTAAAAAATAGTTATGTGTTTCCAGATCATGGAAAATATACTTTGGGGACAACATTCTCTGAATCCCTTTGGTCCAACCATGCTTTTTCAGGGATTCTGGGAAATGTATTGCAAACAAGTAAATTTTCCTAGCTCTTATGTCTTTCTAGGATTGCAAATGCAAGTCTTTCAACTAGAGAAACCAAGGATGAGACCTGAAATTGAATCTTATGCAAGTCCACTTCCCAACAACATTAAACATTTGGCACCATGGAAATGGACGGATTCCCCCACCCACACCTCCATATTTTTAGCTAATAGAAATCTCTGATCAGAAACATAATGCATGCTACAGAAAATTGTGGAATATAATTCTTCAGAAGTATTCAAACATAAAAATACAAAGTTACTTTGTAAAAACAATCAATTCCAATAGTCATTGGTGACCCACAGTTGTTAAGTCATTACTACATTGAGAAAACAATCTTTTTGCAATGTTTGTGCTCACTACTTTTCTGTTACTTTACATTACGTTTCCCAGAGGCAAAACAAAACCCTTAGGATTAATAACAGGATGATGTAAAACTTGAAAAAAAATCATATAAAATGTTCTAAAATGTCCTTTAGACATAACTTGCAACTATGCAGACATGTATTGATGTTAGTAACATTTCTAAATGCATGGGATTTGTAGCAGCAAAACAATCATTCCCAGAAAGGGATCTGGATTTGCAAAGGCAACAGTAGGTGATACAGTACACTATATTACGGTTCATATACTGCAATCCCAGTATATTGTGGAACTGCAGTATATGAAGGCAAGGGCTCGTGGGGCAAGTTGCGTGGGCCTGTTTGGGGCCTCCTGCACTTATCCTAGGCCTGGCGCTACCCCGAATGGGCCTGCGATGGGCTTCCCGGGCCTGTCGGAGGCCTCAGAAGTGGTTTCCAGCGAACGGCAGTGACTTCCAATTCTCCGGAAAGCACTTCTGCAGCCTCCGTCGGGCCCAGGAAGCCCAATGGAGGCCTGTTTGTAGCAGCACCAGGCCTAAGGTAAGTGTAGGAGGCCCCAAACAGGCCCCCCAGTCCTGACCCAACCCTGCATTCGCATATCACGGATTTCCCTTTATCTCGCGTCAGGTCGGATCCCCAACCCCCACAATAAATGGAGGATTACTGTACCTCTATTGGACCACCAAAAAGCCAGATGTAAATATTTATTTATTTATTTATTTATTTATTTATTTATTTATTTATTTATTAGACTTGTATAACACACCATCTGGCACCATAGGCCACTCTGGGTGGTAAAAAATGCTGGGTTTCAGCTCTTATTGCCTTTTATCCAGCTGGGGACCACATGTCTGGCATTTTCTATCTTTCAAGACTGGGACAATTCAGACAACAAAACCAGAGGTGTAATTTTCTCAACGGGATTGGAGGATGGTGGTTTGGATGTGGAGGGGTTGGTCCTGACTCCATTGTCATGGTCAGACCACTTCCTGGTCAAGTTTAGGCTATTAGCTACTCCAACCCTCTGCAAGGGTGGGGGATCTATTAAGATGATCCGCCCTCGGAGACTGATGGATCCAGATGGTTTCTTGAAAGCTCTGGGGGATTATCCGTCTGATATGGTCGGTGCTCCTGTCGAAGCTCAGGTCACCCTATGGAATAGGGAAATGTCCCGGGCAGTTGACACGATCGCACCTAAGCGCCCTCTCCCCTTGCGCAGAGCCCAGACGGCTCCTTGGTATACATCTGAGCTGCGGGCAATGAAGCAGGAGGGGAGACAGCTGGAGCGCAAGTGGAGAAAATACCGCTGTGAGTCCAATCGAACACAGCTTAGAGCCCATTATCGGGCCTATTCTGTGGCAATACGGTTGGCGAAAAGGCAATATTTCGCAAACCGTATTGCTTCCTCAGAGTGCCGTCCAGCAGAGCTGTTTCGGGTGGTCCAGGACCTTCTTCAACTGAGAAATACGGAGGAGGTTCTGGACCACTCAGCAGCCCGTTGTGACGAGTTTGCTGTTCACTTTGAGGGGAAAATCGCTCAGATTCGCAGGGAATTGGACTCCACTATTGGTGCAGAATCAAGGGATGTGTCCAGTGCGCCGTGCTTAGGTCCAGTATTATTGGATGAGTTTCAATTATTGAGACCCGAGGATGTGGACAGGGTGCTTGGATCTGTCCGTTCTACCACCACTCTGCTCGACCCTTGCCCTTCCTGGCTAATTGAAAGATCTGCCATGGGGGTTCGCACCTGGGTCCAGGAAGCTGTAAATGCCTCATTAAGAGAGGGAGTGGTCCCTGCTGCCTTAAAGGAGGCAGTAATTAGGCCACTCCTAAAAAAAAACCAACCTGGACCCAGGGCTGGTGGGTAACTACCGGCCAGTAGCGAACCTCCCTTATTTGGGCAAGGTGTTGGAGCGGGTGGTGGCCGGACAGCTCCAGGCGCTGCTGGATGAAACGGATTTTCTGGATCCATTTCAATCTGGTTTCAGGCTGGGTTTTGGAACAGAGACTGCCTTGGTCGCCCTGTACAATGACCTTTGCCGGGAGAGAGACAGGGGGAGTGCAACCCTGTTGATACTCCTGGACCTCTCAGCGGCTTTCGACACCATCGACCATGGTGTCCTTCTGGATAGGCTGGCCAGGTTGGGAGTTGGAGGCACTGTTTTGCAGTGGTTCCGCTCCTTCCTGGCTGACCGTGTCCAGAAGGTGGTGCTGGGGGACAGTTGCTCCGCCCCGTGGCGTTTACGTCATGGGGTTCCTCAGGGCTCAATACTGTCTCCCATGCTGTTTAACATCTACATGGAACCACTGGGAGAGGTCATCAGGAGGTTTGGGCTGAGGAGTCAGCAATATGCTGATGATACTCAGCTCTACCTCTCATTCTCCACCAATCCAGGTGAGGCGGTTTCTGTCCTGAACTCGTGTCTGGGCCAGATAATGGACTGGATGAGGGTTAATAAATTGAAACTCAATCCAGACAAGACGGAAGTGCTGTTAGTGGGTGCTTCGCCGGACAGGTTAGAGGGCCACTTCCCTGTCTTGGACGGGGTTGCACTCCCCCTAAGGGACAGGGTCCGCAGCTTGGGGGTGCTTCTGGACCCTGGTCTAACTCTGGAAGCCCAGGTGGATTCGGTGGCCAGGGGCGCCTTCCTTCAGCTGCGGAAAATATACCAGCTCCGCCCCTACCTAGACGCGCGGAGCCTCATGACAGTTACGCATGCGCTGGTAACATCCCGTATTGATTACTGCAATGCGCTCTACGTGGGGCTGCCTTTGAAGACGGTCCGGCGATTGCAACTGGTTCAGAATCGTGCGGCGCGGCTGGTGAGTGGTGGGGCCACCAGAGATCACATCACGCCGATTCTACGTAACCTGCATTGGTTACCAGTTGCTGCCCGAGCCCAATTCAAAGTGCTTGTCTTGACATATAAAGCCCTAAACGGCTTGGGACCTAGATACCTGAAGGACCGCCTCCTTCCATATGAACCTACCCGGCAATTAAGATCTAGCCAGGGGGCCCTCTTGAAAGAGCCATCCCTCAAGGAGGTGAGAGGGATGGCTTGTAGACATAGGGCCTTCTCGGCAGCTGCCCCCAAGTTATGGAATGCCCTCCCAAGTGAGATCCGCCTGGCGCCAACATTGATGACATTTCGGCGCCAGGTAAAAACCTTCCTGTTCCAGAAGTTTTTTAATTGATACAACATAGACTGGGGTCCTTTGATGGCAATTTTAGTGATGATTTTAGTATAAGGTTTTGCTGTTGTTTTAATTATTTATTGATATTTGATGTCTTAACTGTTTTAATTCCTTGTTGTAAGCCGCCCAGAGACCTTTGGGTAGTGGGCGGCATATAAGCTGTAAAAATAAATAAATAAATAAATAATAATTTAAAGCCAATACTTTTGCTCTGACATTGCAGCTCTCATTTTGAAACTTGCATCGATATTTAACCATGGTTTTTGGAACTTGTGTTTTTTTCTGCACCATCCAAAGATAAATGGTGCGCAGCCTGATGGAAGGCCTATAGGGCTGAAAGCTAGCATTTTATATAAATCTCTGTGGTCTTATAGAGATATCACTTATGTTTTCCTTTGGAATGCATACAAGGACTACACTACCTTCCCCACTTCTTGGAAATACATAATGACACTCCGACTCAAAATCTTATTAAGTCCAAGCAAGAACATTCACATGTAAATATTGATGGTGATATTCAAGTTGACTGAGTTAACTTTTTTTTAGTGGTTAAAGACGTTTCATATCAAAAAGTGTCACCAAAGGGAGAGAGAAAGCCCATAGAGTGTTTGAGAAATTCCCAGCTGTCATTTAAGCAACGATTCTTCTCTAGCTAGTTATTTGGCTTAGCAAAGCAACCAAAGACAGGAAACTTGGAAAGAAGCAGAGAGAAACAAATCTCACAGCCAAGTTGTTTTGTGGCAAATGAACAATAGGAGGGGAAATGGAAGGAGATGGGAGAGGGGATGAGTGGGCAGCCCAAATAGATCAATACTTCCCATTTTACAGAGCAGGAAGATCACTGGAGATTCACCAGATTTCCACTTGCCTTTTGTAAAAATTTAATACAAGTAATTGATCAGTAAACCGAGCATATATAGAACAGCATTTTTAAAAGAACGGGGAGCCACATTTACAGGACGTGAATAGGGGAAGTACCAAGAGCTGCCTCTCAAGTAGCTGAAACCTGCTCACTGATGCTGCACTCCTTTTCTGTTGATATCTCTGCATCTCCATCCATATATTGAACAGGCCTGATGATGGCAAATGATTTCACCTGCAGTTTGATTTTCAGGTTCGGTCTGTTGCTTTCCTTGATATCAGGTAAGAAACCTGTATTCTTGACTAAAAAGTCTGAGGAAAAAATGTTTACAGGGAAAATGCCAAGAGAGAAGGAAGAAGGGGGATGGGTTTGTGTGTGTAGTTGGTGGGAGGGAAATTAATACAATGAAGATACTTTGGACAGCCAGAGTCACTAATGTGGCATTATTACAGCACATGAATAAAAAGCTAGAGATCCTCAATACCATAAAGAGAAGAAACTTGCAATATGTTGGACACATAATAAGAAATACCACCTGCTGTAGGTTATCCTTCAAGGAAAAACAGACGGGAAGCATGGCCTGGGGCGTAAAAGAACATTCTGGCTTAAGGACTTAAGCCAATGGTCCACAGTGAGCACAGCTGCTCTATTTAGAATAGCTTTAAATACAAACCAGTTCAGGCTCGTGATCACCAACGTTCTACGAGGACATGGCACTTGAAGAAGAAGAATTTCAGGCAAAAATCAAAGAAAAACAAAACAAAACAAAACAAAAAACACAAATCATGTGGCACCTTAGAGACTAACTTTCATATTTTAACGGAACGTTTCATGGACACGTCCACTTCTTCAGACATATAGCAGCAGAATGAGGTACCAGAATGTTCTCCTACGCCCCGGGCCATACTTCCCATTTACTTTTCCTTGAAGGAAAGGCAAATTCGTACAGGCAAATTCTGAAGATACCTTGGACACCCAGAGTCATGAATGCGGCTGTACTACAGCACATGAATAAAAAGCTAGAAATCCGCAAAACCATAAAGAAAAGAAAATTGCAATATTTTGGACATAATGCGCAACGAGAAATACCATCTGCTGCAGCTTATCCTTCAAGGAAAAGTAAATGGGAAGTGTGGCCCAAGGCATAGAAGAACATTCTGGCTTACAAACTTAAGCCAATGGCCCACAATGAGCACAGCTGGCTTTAGATAGAAACCAGTTCAGGCTACTGATTGCCAATGTTCTACGTGCACATTGCACTTGAAAAAGAAAAATAAGGTATATATACTGGACGATAAATGCTGAAAATTTATATAAATGTACAGTGTGTATCTGCAGAAATAATCAAATGCTTCATTCTCACATTACTTCTTGTTTGCCCTGTCCATCAATATATTAGGATTTAGGAATCCTTTAGTATATTTATTTAATCTAAAGTCATAGACCCTAATTCAACTGACAAGAGACAGAGACCTTTCCTGCCAGAAAAAGTTTAATTATTCAGAAACCAGCCTTACTTTGGTTAAAATCCATGCAGGATTTTTTTATGTGTTGGGTTTTGAAATGTACAGCAAACCAATGTCTAGTTTTGCAAAACCTTACAGTACTATCCAGTATTCATATGCTCAGATGTAAGTTGTAATGTCATAGAAATAGGTACAGAAGTGCATCAGGGTGGGATATAAAGCCCTGTGGGTTTGCTGACCCCAGATAGAAGACTTCAAAATGTGGACGTACAGAAGAATTCTGAAGATACCTTGGACAGCCAGAGTCACTAATATGGCTGTATTACAACGCATGAATAAAAAGCTAGAAATCCTCAATACCATAAAGAGAAGAAAACTGCAATATTTCGGACACATAATGCGCAATGAGAAATACCATTGGCAGCAAGTTATCCTTCAAGGAAAACTTAAGCCAATGGTCCACAGTGAGCACAGCTGCTCTATTTAGAATAGCTTTAAATAGAAACCAGTTCAGGCTACTGATCGCCAATGTTCTACGAGGACATGGCACTTGAAGAATAAGAAGATGGAGCTCAATTTATTTCCCACTTCCCTTCAGCAGAAGGGAACTGGCCATACTAGTTCCAGGACAAAAAAATCTGAAACAGCCACCCTACACCCAAAATGGCAATAGAAAGCCAACCCAGTTGTTTTGGAATCTGTGGCATTAGCACCTCCTTCACAGCAGCAAGAACAATACATATCATTTTCATTACCAAAAGCTCCTGCCTTTGAAAGATACTTTACTCTACCTAATGATAGGACCAGCATACTACTCATAGAACTGTAGAGCTGGAGGGAATCCTATGCATCATCAAACCCATCCCCTATCAACGAAGCATAGCAGGGAATCAAACCCTGAACCTTGCAGGGCAATGTGGAAGATTGGAAACCACATATAGGGTTGCTAGGTCTCAGTGCACCAGCTGAAGCCTTGGGGCTCTCCTCTGTTTCTCTGGGTCTCAAGGCTGAGAGACACATCTTAGGTGAGGGACACTGGAGGACGAGATGGCTTGACATTATTGCACAAACTGGCTTTAACAGCTTGTGGCATCATCTCTATTAATTTTCAGCTGGTACTGGGGGTTGTTGATGCATTGTGAAGGTGTCTGTTCATATGCTGTGTGAAATGGCACAATGTCGCCAAGTGTATGCACCCACCATTGTGTTCCTTAGTCTTCTCACATCACTCTTGGCTCTTGGGAATACCAACATCAGGCCTGTTGTGCAATATGGAGCAAGGCAAACTGTTGAGCATTAGCACAATGACCCACGAATCTTCTTGGCTGCTCAACACCTGACCGCACTGTCTGGAGACCAAAAACCCTCCCTCTCAATCTCTGCCTACCCATCCTCCCGCAGTGGTGGCAAACCTTCAGCACTCCATATATTTTGGACCACAACTCCCACTCCCTTTGTCACTGGCAATCTAGGCTCATAATCCTGTGAGTTGTGGTCCAAAACATCTGGAGTGCTGAAGGTTTGCCACCACTGCATCTAAGACATCCACTGTTGTCATCACTGACCTTAGGTTTTGTTCCTGAAATTTCAAGAATGGATTTTGAATGCCCTGGAAAAGCTAATTGGAGAGAGGTGCTGCTTGTTAGAGCAGCGAGCATTGAGCCAGACAAATAGTCTGACCTGATACAAGATAGTGTTCTGTTCTCCTTACATATTCATTGATATATGGGATTATGAAATATGAACATTATGGGAACACTTTGTAATTGTGTTTGCTTGGCCCCACAGCTATAGGTTTCAGATACAATGGGCTGTCTGTGGTCTACCTCGTCTTTCTACTGCTTCTGCCACTGTGCCCTAAACCTAGCGCACTCACAATGAAAGGTAAGTACTATTGTAAATAGTATCTTAGCTAATCTGTATTTCCCATTATAGCAATCTTGGTAACTAGCATCCATCAAGTGAGGAAGCAGAACAGGCTACCTTGAGGTCTGTAAATTCCAAGTGTTAAGATATTACCTGGTGGTACTACAACTCTTAATGCCATGAGCACATCCGATCTCGCCTGATCTCGGAAGCTAAGCAGGGTCAGGCCTGGCTAGTACTTGGATGGGTGACCACCAGGGAATGTAGGCGTCTGGAGTTGGAACTAGCAAGCCACTCCAGTATTCCTGCCAAGAAAACTCCATGGACATGGGGTTACAAAGAGTCAGGCATGACTGTGACAACAGTTTGGGGGTGGTCCTGGACTCATCCTTGAGCCTAGATGCTCAGGTATCAGCTGTGACAAGAGTGCATTTGCACAATTAAAATTAGTATGTCACTTACGCCCGTTTTTTGAGAAATCTGCTCTGTCCACTGTGACACATGCCCTAGTGACATCCCTGCTGGACTACTTTAATGCGTTCTATATGGGGCTGCCAATGGAAAGTCTCAGGAAACTTCAACGGGAACGCAGCAGCCAGAATGCTGACTGGGGCATGTTACATATATCAAATTACACCCCTACTAAAGCAGCTCCACTGGCTGCCAATCAGCTATCGAGCACAATTCAAGGTGCTGACCTTAACCTACAAAGCACAAAATGGCCTGCGACCAAGCTACCTCAAAAATCAAATCTCACATTATGAACTATCTCGCGTGCTAAGGTCACCAGGAGAGGCCTTTCTCTCCATCCCGCCGCCTTCACAGGTGTGTCTCATAAGAACACATGAAAGGGCCTTCTCTGTTGCTCCTCTCAGACTTTGGAACACCCTCCCACTGGAGGCCTGGACTGCCCCATCTCTGCTGTCTTTCTGGAAGCAGGCAAAGACCTTCCACTTCAAGCAAGCTTTCCCTGAATGAGGGTCTGTTTATTATGTGATTTTTATTACCATATGACTGCATTGACTGATTTCATAAGAACAACAGTGATGTCCATGTTAGTTTCCACCCCTCATAATGGATTTTTTTCCCCATTTTGTGTGCTCTTTGTAGCTTTAATGTTACATTTTAATGTTCTAAGATGCCTCTCCTAATTCTCTGTTCTTAATTTGAATGTGTCTTAAATGTTTTGGGCTGTATATTGCCCCCGCATTATTGTAAGCCACCTTGGGTCCTTTTCCAAGGAGAAAGGTGGGGCAAAAATATTCAAAATATTCAAAACAAACAAACAAACAAACAAACAATGTGCACATTTCAGAGTTTGTGTTGACTGATTTTGGGCCTTTTTACACGACCCCTAAGATCCGCTGGTCCCTTAAATTCGGACCAGAGATCTTGAGGGTTCGTTGCTGTTCCTCCGTCCCCACCCGCTCTGCACTTCTTTGTTCTGTCTGCGTGAGGGGAGGGAGAAAAAAAAAGCCTTAGACAGAGACAAAAGAATGCATTCTTACCTCCGGTGCCCGTGGAGGTTGCTCCGACCTCTGTTTACTTCCTGGTTCCTCTTTAAGGGGCGGAGGCAAAAGAAAAACAACAGAAAGAAGTGAGGAGAGCTCAGGCACTCTCCGCATCAAATATTTTTCACCATCAAAAAGCAGGTACAAGAAAAGTGCGCTGGGTCGCGCTAAAGTGGGCGGGGTCGCACTTAATTGTCTGCAAACTCCAGAGCTGGTGGGTAAACATTTTTAAGGTCCGGAGCTTGCAGCCATTTGCGGCGGAGCTTAGGGGTCGTGTATAAATGCCCTAAGTTATGTGTGTTGTGTGCTAGCAAGTCAAACCAACTTATAGCAGTCCTAATAAGCATTACTCGGTAAGTGTGATATTTGAAGAGTGGTTTTACCAGTCCCCCGGCTGATGAGTTTCTAGGGTTGAGTGGAAATTTGGACACAGGTCTCCTGGGTTCTAGTCCATCATTCTATCCCCCATCTGACTTGTAATCCATATTTCTGTTTTGCAGGATCCACTGGGCACCTGCTTACAGCCATCCGGTGCTCTAGCTTCACTTTCCTTCTGATACAAGGCGCTTTTCAAATTACTTTCCACTACATTTCACCTAATGGTAAGATCACTTCTAAACCCAATAGCAAAATTTATTCCTGTGGCAAAAAAGTTTTCTTATTATTTATTTATTTATTTATGTAGAATATTTTTACCCTGCCTTTCTCCTTGAAAGGACCTTTTAAAGAGGGTGGCCATTTAGGCATCAATGTGAAGGAAGATAGTCAGCATTACCTATTACTGTATGGACTTTTATATGAATCTACCATACATGACTACACAGACTTTGTGTTTATAATTACTTATAACTTTATTTACAAAATTTATTATTTACAAAAATATTTAGCCACCCCACTACCAAGAGGTCTCTGGGTGGCATACAACAATGTATTAAAACTATAAAACAATAAAATTATTAAAAACTATAAAATGCAGTACAGTTCAAAACAACATACAATACAAATTATAATACCCTACTGCTTATGAGTCCAGCCAAAAAAATCTAATTAAAATTCTGGCCGAACAGGAAGGTCTTTGCTTGGTGCCAAAAAGCCGAAAGTGTTGGCGCCAGGCGGATCTCCGTAAGGAGGGCATTCCAGAATTGGGGGGCAACCGCCGAGAAGGCCCTGTTTCGACATGCCACCTCCCTTACCTCTTTGAGGTATGGCACCTTCTGCAGAGCCTCCTGGCCTGATCTTAGAGTAAGGGCAGGCTCATATGGAAGAAGGTGGTCCTTTAGGTAACCTTTGTGTTTATACCTCTCCTTGTATGATTGCATTGACAGTTTAGTTTCCACTCCTCATAACTTAGTTTAGATGGTCTACCTTACATAATTACAGTACATTGATTGGCTTAATAAACACACCTGTGTTTTCAATGTTCGTTCAATCCCTCATAATGGAATTTTTATTCGTTTTATTCGTTTCTTTAACTACTCACGTTCTCTATTAGCTTTAATGTTGCCACTTAATGCTGTAAAATGCCCCTCAATTCCCTGTTCTTAAACTTTAATATGTCTTAAATTTACTGGGTTGTATACTGTCCCTCACAACTGTAAGCCGTCTTGGGTCCTTTTCCAAGGAGAAAGATGGGGGTAAAATATTCTCAAAAATTAATAAAATAAATTAAAACTAGGACAGTAGACAATGACAGGGATTTGCATGAAATTGGATGTGTTAATTTGTATGTTCTGGTGCCAATATAGAAAAAATACTCTCTCCAGTTAAACAGAATGCAACGCATCATATTCTGGTAGGGAAGGTGGTACAGGGTGACCTGTCTGCCTACCAGTGCTCTCCGGCTGATACCTGTGCATGGGCATAGGTCTGGAATTAGCACTCCTTCAAATGGCAACCATTTTCAAAATGGAGGATGGTGCTCTGCAGTCTTTCCGGTAGATGAGTCCCTTCTAGGGTGAAAAGTTCTCAACCTTGGGAAAGGAAAATCCCAAAAGCACATTACAAGATGGGGGATACTTGACTCAGCAATATGAGAAGGATCTTAAAATTATCGTAGATCAAACTGAATATGAACCAACAGCGTAATGTGGCTGCAAAAAAGGCTAATATGGTTTTTGGATGCATTAACTGCTAACTGTCAAATCTTGGGAAGTACTACTCACTCTCTGTTTAGCACGGGTTAGGATTCATCTCGTGTACTGACACTTTAAGAAGGATGCCAACACAAGTTCAGAGGAGGGCAACAAGGATGATTAGAAACTTTGCTGTTTCAGGAAAGACTGAAAAAAAACTGGATATGTCTAGCCTTGAGAAAAGAAGAGTGGGGACTGGGAAAATATGATACTGTAGCACTTTTCAAGTAAAATAGGCCCTTGTCCGTTGGCATATTCTTGTTAGGATTCTGATAGATTCACTCCCCGTGGCTTAAGACACTGTGGCAATTTAAAATGAGCTATAGTGGACCCTCGTATAACAAACAGTTGGTATAACATAAAATCTGTACAACATAAAAAATCCGGAGATAGGGGAAATCTGCTTAACAGAATCGCCTATGGGGCGAATCCATACAACATAAAAATGGTCGCAATTAGGGATTACTCTGTTTTCAATGCATTCCTATGTGAAATTTGTATAAAGGAAAATTTGCTTAACACAATTTCATTTGGAACAAATTAGTTCCTTTATACATGGTACCACTGTACTTGAAATATAGCCAAACAGAGGAGGAGCAGGATCTGTTCTCTATCATCCCAAAGTGCAGGACTCAAACTACAGGGACCTAAATTTAGGGTGAATATCAGGGACAATAAAGTCTTAACTATTAGAGCAGTATGACAATGGAAGGAATTGCTTTGGGAGGTGGTGAGCGCAACAATGTGAAGCATTGAAGGGAAAATTGGGCAACTATCTGTTGGAACTCCTTTGATTTGTATTCCTGCATTGAGCAAGGGGTTAGACTTGATGCCTTTTAGAGGCCCCTTCCAACTCAATAATTCTATGATTCTATGCTTGGGACTAAAGATCGGCATGTCTGATGAACCAACAGACCACTTCCCCAATTAATTTTGGCCTTTAAAACCCTATAATATGGCTTCAGGCATTTAGAAGCACTAAAATTGCTGAGATCTACAATCCCATCTACAATCCTCTACAATTCCATCATGTTTGGTCAAGACTGGGTTTTGGATGTCAGAGTTATGCACCCCCAAATACCCCTCTAGTTTAATTATTTTTTAATATTTGTATATCTCTTGCTTTTAGTTTATTAACTGCTGTTTTATGATGTAAGTCACCTTGGGTCCTTCTGGGGAGAACGACAGGATATAAACTAACTAACTAACTAACTAACTAACTAACTAACTAACTAACTAACTAACTGGACTTTTTTCCTCCAATAGATTTTTTATGGGAGGAAGTCCTCTGCCATTTTGGTTTTCTAAGGTAAGATCTGTGTTACAATGGCTAGAGTCCTAATAAGAGATGCTTGCCATCATAACAAAATCAGTGTGAATCTCATTGGCAAATTGCCACAAAGTAAGAAGTTATGGTGGGCATTTGTTGTTATTCATAACAGTCTAATGGGGTTCCATAGCAAATACCAACAATAACTTAATAATTTGCAGTACTTTGTCAATGAGATTTACCTGACTGTGTTAGGGTGTTTATACATGACCCCTAAACTCAGGGGCAAATGGCTCCCAGTTCCGGAGCTTAAAAATGTTTACCTACCAGCTCTGGAGTTAACAGGAAATTAAGTGTGACCCCGCCCACTTTAGCGCATCCCAGCGCAGCTTTCAGGTACCTGCTCTTTGGAGGTGAAAATTATTTGATCTGGTGTAACGACAGTGAGTGTGGGGCTCTCCTTGCTTCGGTTTTTTTTTTTTTTGCTCCCGCACCTTTAAGAGCTACTTTTACAGAGACGAGAGGCAGAACGAGGTGAGCGGCATGCTTTTCTTTCTCTTTTTCTCCCTCCCCTCATGCAGCCAGCAGCCAGGAAGTGCGGAGGGGGTGGGGACACAGGAAGAGCGACAAACCCCTAAGATCTCTGGTCCGAATTTAAGTGGCCAGCGGATCTTAGGGGTCGTGTAAAAAGGCCCTTAGTTGGAAACAATTGCATATATGCTAATAATGCACATGGTTTGGCCATTAGAACAAAATCCCTTCCACTCTCATATTTCAATCCCATCCCACAAACATAAAATTGTGAGTGGTGAAAGAAATGCTTTTATTTTCATTTTAAAATTAACTAATACTATTTCTAAATTATGAAATCACACTATAGTAACGGTTTTCTCCAGTGTCACCAAATCTCCTGTTTTGCACTTTGGTTTAAACACATCCTGAAAATTTTGCGGACTGCTTAATAACTTCTCAAGTTATTTTAGGCCTGCAGGTCTGTCAAACTGCTCAAATATCCACTATCTCTGATTATTACAATAAGACATTTTGCTCCTGACCAGGTATTGTCTCCCTCCTGCCAATGTGGGACATACAGTGAAAGTGATAACCCCAGAGACAAATGAACATCTGTTTCTCAAATTGTTGGAGTCAACTTAGCCATCCTTCATTTAACAAATTCTCCCTCCCATGCTCTGATTTCCACACAGCAATCCGGCTCAGCAATCCAACCTAGCATGTAGGCTGGTATTTACTTTCCAAAGAACAAAAGGTAACAAAATGCAACAAGTAAAGATGGGGGGAAGCATGTAGTATTATAACCAGCACATGCTTTTCTTCTCACAAACCCTTGTGACTAGACATGGGCACGACTTGACGAAATTGTCGTTTCCGTTTTCGGATATCGTTTCCGTTACGTAACGGAAACGGTAACGACAATTAAGCTGTCAGAACTCGAACTCGAACTGAAAAAAGAAAAATTGGGTCTGATTTGTCATTGTCGTTCCTGGCATCGCGCGGCGATCGCGCGATGCCAAGCGGCACAGAAAAAAAGTTTTAAAAATAAAAAAAACCCCGATTCCCGGCCAAAAAAGCAGGCGAAAATATGCCTGCCTCTGGACACCTACCAGAGGGGTGGTTTCTGGGGGGGGGTCCCCCAGCCTTCCCCCCCTCCTGTCCTGGGCTGCTGGTATAGGGCTGGGAGGGGGCATCCTCGGCATCTCCATTTGCCATGCGGTGCGGGGGGATCCAAAATGGCGACCGCAATATTTTTTTTGAAATCGTGGTCCAAAAAACCACCAAAGCACCACAGAAACATGCGAAAATTAGCTATTTTAAATGCTTGCATTTTTACAGTAGCAGCAGTGGGTTTTTTATAGCAGTAAAAGGTCGCACTGGTTTTATTTTATTTTATTTTTATTTTTATTTTTTTACACCTGCGCAATGATGGGCTGGCCATGGGATGGGACCATGCAAATTTTTGGACCCATTCTACCAATCGCATGGCCAGGTTTTGACTGACACTTCTGGATGTGCAAGAGGGCATAAAAAGCCAAGGCACTCCCAGAAGAGTCCCAGTCCGGGCTTGGATGTGGGTGGGAGAGGGCTGTGTGTAGCTGGCTGCTGTGCTAGACTAGTTTCGATTTCGCGGAGCCTTTAGATTTCAGTTAGGCAGGCAGGGAGGGAATTGATTCAATTGAATTTTTAGGAAATAATAATAATTCCTTTCATTCTCTGTCTGCTGTGGGGAATAGCAACACAGTTTATTCTTTTTTATTCTCCTGCAGTTTGTTAGGATTTCTTTTCTGATAGTGCTTCAAAGGGGGGGAGGTTTGAGTGGGAGGGGAGGTGTGGATTTATTTTAAAAATTTCATTTGCTTGGTGGCAAGCCAAGGTCCTTTCATACCCTGCCTGCAGCTCTGCTGTGGGTGCACTGCCCACTTTGTTTGCAAAAATTGCAATTGCTTTATTCGATGCAGTCTTGTGCAGCAAGTCAGTTTAAAATGTTTTCCACCTGCTCTGGGTCATTGTGGGACCCGCGCCCACCACCCGCGCACCCGCATGCCCGCCCCTCCCTCCTGCCGCTGCCGCCGCCCGCCCATGCCCCCCCACCACCCCGCCTGCCGCCTAGGCCGCAAAAACACCTAGCACCGGCGGGACGCCACTCGCTGGGACATCAAATCGCGCGAAATCGTGGCGGCGGTAACGACAAACGACACGACGAAACAACAATTTTTAAATTTTTTTTTTGCGAAAAACGGAAACGACCCGAAACAGAACCGTCCTGAAAAACGACAACTCGGAAAAAAAAATTCTGGTCGTGCCCATCTCTACTTGTGACACTCATGGAGCCTTGCTACTCTCACCCACCATTGGGGCAATTGCCTTCTTCTTGAGAGGCCAGGAATAGTGATGGAGGCCCATACGCAGGTAATGGGAGGCGCTCTGTAAAATTCTGTTTTTGGCTGCATCTCCCAGAGTTGTACTTGCTACAATTCTGAGAGTTGCAGTCCAACCCCTCCCCACAAAGTCCCATCCCTGTTTGGTAAAGCAGAGGAACTTGCTGTAGAGCTGGAGGGTAAGAGTTTGATTCCCCTACTCTTCCTCCTTGACAGGACTTCTATTGAATGATCCGGCTCTGCAATTCTAATATGATAACTGTGGTGGTGATGATCATAATTTTACCTAAAGCTTCAGCTACTGCCCTACAAGTAATGAAGAATCATTAGATTTGGCCTGAATTGTCTTTAAAGCACTTGATTCTACAAAAACACTAACTTACTCTGTCTTTGTATTGTAGGTTTAGCAACCTTGATGCTGCAAACATCATACGTCTTTTGGCTCCCGAAGTTGCAGTGTTTCTTACTGGTTTCACAATCACTCGCCTTTGCAGAAAGATGGTGAAATCCAATGACCAGAAAGCTCAGCTTCGTTCCAGAAACTCCAATATGTTGTCCTTTGATGATGACAAGGGTGTGGATGAGGAAGAGGAGGAGGAGGAGGAGGAAGAGATGGTAGTGATGTAGCTATAGTTCAATTTCTTGCATTGGAGTTTGAAATGAAGATTTCCTTTCCCCCCCTTATGGCATACATGTATATTTATAATTTATTAGGCTCAGGTCTTATACTGTATTATTTGGGCAGCAAAAGACTGTCTCTTTTTGACAATTCTACCATCTTTTAGAGAAAAATGCTGCTTCACAGATTGAAGCAGATTGTTGGAATGGCTAGAGTGATAGAACATTTGACTTAAAACTTCAAGGCAACACAGTATTAATGTTTTTCAAGAGTTACCTTCTGGTCCATGATAATTATTGAAAGCAAAAACCTCTTGTTTTGCACATTTAGTTGAAATTTTAGCGAGCATATAAAAAAAATTAATCTAGCCATACTGTAACTATTCACAATCCAGGAACCATTCTGGTTAGAATGGATAGCCCTCTTTATTATTGCAGTAAAAGGATAATTTATTGAATTGTCTCCTCTGAGATACCTGTCTAGGAATACAGTACCATGCTCAGATATTTGACTTTTCCTATAGTCATACAGTCGTGTTTCATCTTGGGTGTGCCCCAGTATTGTGATTGTTCAGGAATTAAGCTGTTTTGATCATGATAGTGAACCCCTAAATTTGGCCTTGATGCTGGATTAGGTATCTTATTTTTAGACCTAACATATAAGATGGCTTCTACTGCATGTTTAGGAAAAGATAGAGAGAAAATAAATTCCCTATGGTGCATTTACTATATTGAGGCTGCCATTGTAAAATCACTTCTTCATTCTTTAAGTGCCATGTCCTCATAGAATGTTGGCGATTAGTAGCATAATCTGTTTTTTTTTTAATCTAAAGTTATTCTAAATAGAGAAGCTGTGCCCGCTGTGAACCATTGCCTTAAATTCTTAAGCCAGAATGTTCTTCTACTTCTCAGACCACCCTTCCAATCTATTTTCCTTAAAGGATAACCTGTAGCAGATGGTATTTGTTGTTGCGTATTATGTGACTAAAATACTGTAATTTTCTTCTCTTAACCATGTGAAATCATACATTTTGTAAATAACCTGTAAATTGTTGGTGTGTGGCATACACACTCTTTCAACTAACTACAGGGACCCCCTTTGGTGGGGGTAAAATTCAATTCTAAATTGAATCAGGATTCGGGAGCCAAGCCGCAATCGCTTGCCTGTGAGGAGGGGCTATTGCAGTTTCGCACTTCAATTTAGAATGATTTCTTCCTAGGTGTGCCCCATTTGGAGCTTAAGAACTCATCTCCCTGACCCCCAAACCTTTCCAAAATTCGGGGGCTTACAGGGAAGAGCTTGAGGAAGCTCCCTGGTCAGTTCTTCTAGGACAGGCGTGTCCAAACTTTGGCCCTCCTAATGTTTTGGACCACAACTCCCAGAATTCTAAGCTTAGAATGCCAATGGCAAAGGACTCTGGGAATTGTGGTCCAAAACATCTGGAGGGCCGAAGTTTGGACATGCCTGTTCTAGGATGAATCATTTCATTCCTAGAGCAAAAAAATGGCATTTTGTTTCATTTCATAATGAAGTAATTCATTACATTACATAACAACACAGTGTTTCATTTATCATTTTGTGTCCATCTCTACTTGTTATCATTCATGGTGAACTTGCGATACAGCTAAAAAAAATTGAATTAAAATACATACATGGTTTGTTAAAATGTTTTTTAAAACCATATAGACTTTAAACCAGAACCATTTTACTAGGTATAATACCAAAAAGCTTTGATTAAAAAATGTATGCTTAATAGTACATATTTTGACAGCAGCTGGGATTGTACTGGCACAATATTGGAAAAATGAAGGAATACCTACAGATGAAGAAATAATTAAGAAGATTTTGCACTGTAAGGAAATGGACATACTTACTTTGAAAATTAAAGAGAAGGAAGATTCAGATCATTTCAAATGTGGAAACTGTTCTATCAATGGTAGAGACTAAGGCCCTCGTTTGTATTAACAAACAAATAGAGTATAAACTGAACCCATGTAAAATTATGTTTAATAACCATGGATTGATTTTATTAATAGGAAAACTCATAAAATATTTTTAAAAATAGACGCATGTCTCTAGCATTATATATATCTCTAGAGAGAGAGAGAGAGATCTCCATGCCCAATTGATCTGCATGCACAAAATGTTCCCTGAAAAGATCAAAAGGGAGAATCCATGCAGTTTTTTTTCTGTTCCTTCCAAGTTAGACTTCACTGTAGATATATCAATAAGCCAACATATTTTGGTTTTGCTTTTTGCTAAAAAAATATGAATGGGAGCGCTAGAAATAATTTTTACAAACTTACACGCCCTAATAGTTTGCTTTTAGGACACTGGTCATTACGATAATCAAATGTTCCACAACAATTCCCCCACCCCCACAAATTGTTCATGTTGTTAATATCCAATTTGGGAAAAGAATGTAGCCTCCTTAATAACCGAGATGGAAGCATAACAAAATTGGTTCTTCTCTGGCTGTAAAATTGGCTTTGCTCTTAATTTGGAGTGCTGATGCCTGTTGAATTGGTTTTGTGTTCACAGGAATCTGAAGCAGAAGTAGCAGATACAGAGGACGATGAAATGGATGGTTTGTTTGAGCAGGACAAACTTGGAAATAGCCAGCCTGGCTTCCTTGAAAAGCTCACTCTCTTCTTAATTGGCTTGAAGATACTGTGTAAAGGTCTACTCAGCACTGCTGGCAAATTGGTAGCAATGCTTCTGTTAGCCTTCGCAGGTAAAAAGGCTACAAATGGTAAATTTGTAGTGTACTACATATTCATTCTGAAATAAATTGGACCTAAAGTAGTGCTAAATGGAGTTCTGCCTCCTTTGAGAAAGGGGGGTGGGGTGGGATCAGGGGTGTAGTGGTCAATTTGAAGTGGCAATCTGGGATATAACATGGCTTTGTTTACTTACATGCTTGATGTCTCATGGTACTGAAAGATTTAAAAAAGGGCTCACTTTGGCTTGTTACCAGCAATCACATGTGCTAGAAATGGACTGAAACAAAGCGATTCTCCCTGTACCAGAAAACGTAGAAACTTCTTATAGGGGCCAGAAAAGGGACAGTAGGGACCATTCTGAGTATAGGCTGGTTTGCATCAGCAAAAATATCATCCAATAACACTCATTAGGAGCAAACCAGCCTGTCCCTGCAGTGGACCAAAGAGCAGACTAAACACCCACCCAGTTCTGCTAACTGAATAAAGTGGGGTTGGTTTGCATATACAGTACAGTGGTACCTCAACTTACGAATTTAATCCATTCCGAATGCATGCTCTTAAATTGAACTACTCTTAAATTGGGGTACCTATCTAAAAATTTTGTAAGTCGAGCAGACCATATCTAAAATTTGTAAGGTGGCTGTTAAAACGCCAACAGTTTTCCACTCTTAAGTCGAATTGCTCTTAAGTCGAGCTGCTCTTACGTCAGGGTACTACTGTATATATATATAAACCTAAGGTTTGAACTCTGAACTTCCTTTTTCTTATTTATAGGTATAATTCAACCTTCAGCGATGTCTGCAGTTTATTTCTTCATCTTTCTGGGCCTGTGCTCCTGGTGGGCTTGTCATCGTCCAATCAGCCGGGTCGCCTTCAATACAGGATGTGTTCTGATTGCAATTTTTAGTGCTGGTCACTTATCTATTCTTTATATATACCAGCTGCCATATTTTCAGCATGTGGTTCCTCCTGAAGACATTTATGTCAGGTAAAAGATAACACTCGTACACTTGGGAACGGAAGGTGCATAATAAAAGCACAACATAGACTTGGCTTCATGGTGTCTGATTCCCCAGAGCACACTTTATGGATAAGGTGTCTTTTAGAATAGGCGTTGAAAAAGTTATTTTCTTGGACTACACCTCCCACATATCATCATGGGTGTGGTGACTTGGGAATTCTGAGAGTTGTAGCCTAAAAGTGTATTCTGCAAGTGTATCTGGGTTGTGTCTGTGAAGATTCTCAGTCATCCAGGTGAGTTTATCTGGAAGTTGAGTCATGGGCTACTGGACTTCTCTTTTGAGAGATAGAAACATTTCGCTGCTCATCATCAGACTGATGAAGCTGTTTGGATGAGCAGCGAAATGTTTCTGTCTCTTAAAAGAGAAATCCAGTAGCCATGACTCAACTTCCAGATGTCTCTGGGTTAGTTTTAGCAAAAATGACATAGGAGGGCTGTTTTGAGGAAGTGAAAGCCAGGTGATATACAAAATAATCTGGAAATTAGAATTTTCTGTATTCTACTTCCTCTTTTTTTACAACCATAATCTACATGATTTTGCTTTAGAATGTTTTAAATCCCTGCATATAGTACTTTAGCACATCAGGCAGAAAGGGTTTGATGTAGGACATTTAATGGAATGGAGGGAGAGTTGTAGTTAATTGAATGGTCATATGTGATCTCACAGAACCCACTTATCCACCTTCCTTCAGGACACTTCTGCCTGTTGTTGGCACATTAGAAGTGAAGGGAGGTGTCACTTCATATACAGTTTGAGGAGCAGGGGTCTTGCCAAACTCTATTCATTGCTAATGCTCCAAGGGTGTCTCTGCATGGGCAGAAAACTCACGTGTGGGAATCAATAGAAGACTACTCAAAGAATGACACTTATATAAGCAGTCTGTACTTATGGTGCAGTTATTATCCAATAATTAGGGTTGGACACAAAATGCCAAAATGGTGTTTCATTTCGTTCTTTGTTTCTCCTCCTCCCATTTCATTTTTTTATGAAACAAATGTTTTTTTTAAAAAATTCATTTAGTATTTTGTTTGTTCTGTTTTGCTTTTTTTTCTCACGCCAACCAGCTGGACTGCAGGCTGGGTCAGTGTGTTTATTTATTTATTAAAAATTTCTTCTTGTCCCGACCAGCTGGCCCGCGGGCTGGGTTGGCACGTTTTTTTATTTATTATTATTTTTATTTCTTTTCACGCCGACCAGCTAGTGGGCCAAGTCGGTGTATTATTATTATTATTATTATTATTATTATTATTATTATTATTATTATTATTATTATTATTATTATTATTATTATTATTATTATTATTAAATTATCACACAGCAGACAGAAAACTACGCTGGATTTTATATTACAAATCACTAGTCAAACACTCCCCAAGCGTTTAGCTCTATGTGATGTATTAGCGAATTATTATTATTATTATTATTATTATTATTATTATTATTATTATTATTATTATTATTATTATTATTATTATTATTATTATTATTAATTTTTTCTCATGCCGACCAGCTGGCCCATGGGCTGGGTTGGTGTGTTTTTTAATTTTTAATTTTTATTTTTTCATGCTGGCCAGCTGGCCGGATCAGAGCACTTTTTATTTTTATTTTTTGTCTTTTCTTGCACCGAGCAGCTGGCCCGCGGGCCGGGTTAGCGCTTTTTTTTAACCCATGGCGGGCTGCGGTGTTTTACAGTGGAAACAAAATGGTTCGTTTTAATGGGAAAAAATGATCGTTTTGTTTCGTCTGTAATGAAATGCTGCTTCATCGTTTCGTTTCATTTCGTTATGTAAAGAAAAAATGAAACAGCATTTCATTTTTCATTTTGTGCCCATCCCTACAAATAATTACACAAAAGGGAAATGATTCATTTTGTCATTTTCCCTCTTCTGCTTTGATATCAAAAAGATCAAGTACCCTCAGAGTGTACTTCATTTTTCTCTTTCTCTAGGGTCTTGGGGATAGTACCGCTGGTTAAGACAAACATTACTGTACCTTGGAAGCTTGATGTTTACCCTCAATTGAACTGGACCATGGCTTTAAATCCCATTGTTCTTCTTGCTCTCTACTATACACTGGTCATAATGCTCCAGCCACAGTCACTGCCTGATAAGGTATGGGAAAAGTTATTTTCTTGAGCTACACCTCCCAAATGCCATCATACCAAAATACAAGATGATTCAGATCATTAAAACTTCTTCTGCCTCCTCCTCCTTTTTATTTTATGTGCTATAAAGTTACTTCCAATGTGTGATAATTCTATGAATGGATTACCATTCAAGTCTGTTGTTAACAATCATGCAGACAAAAGATCCTTTACTGAGTTAAGCCATCTGAGATGTCCTGCTGCCTTTCACTTTTCATAGTCTTATTATCTTTTCTCTATAAGTATTGTCTTCTTCTTATATGTCCAAAATATTGTAATTTCAGTTTTGTCATATTATCTTCTGTGAGAGTTCAGGCTGGATTTGATCTAAAACCCTTCTTTCTAATAGTCCATATTATACATCAGTACACCTGTGCTGTATAGGTTTTTTTTTAGTTCATTGAGGTCTTTTAAAATATATATTTTAGTTTCTTCATAACCACTGTTCTGAATCTCAGCATTCTTCATCTTTATTATAATATATATTGGTGTAAACCAAACTGTTAGTCACAACAAGATTGGCCTACAGAATGAATGGGACGTCTTGAAGTAATTGTGAATCTGCGCAACCTTCCCTCTGCTTCCCACCTTGCATTCCTCTGTTTTGCCCTGTTTTGTTGTTGGTCACTAGAAAGTAAACATAGGTTGATTGGCCAGACATACCTTTCTATAAAAATCTGGATGTAGGAGGGGAAAATGTGCTATTGCCTTCTAAATGCAAGTTGTCTCAGCTTATTGAACTTTAAGTGCTTCTAATAAAACAGGACATGAGAGGAGGGCCTCCATTTAATGGATTCTAAATTTTGTAGTTACGGTGAAACACTCTTCTGCTCTGATCCACTTCTAGATGACCCTGACTTTTAAAGTCGTAAACAGCTTGGGACCTTGATATTTGAGAGACTGCCTCTCCCAATGCTTATCTGCTGAATCATTAAGATCTTTTTGGTGGGGGGCTTTTGTCATGTCCTGCTATTGGAAGGTCTTATACAGAGATATGGGAGGGGGCTTAGTCATCTGTAGCATTCTAGGTATAGAATACCCTCCCATGGGATGCCTAAGTTACAACAACCTGATTATCGATCCATCCAGACAGACATTTGGTCATTAGAAAGTTTTTCGATGGTCTCAAAACCTTTCCTTAGTACTTTAATTGCGATTGTGTTTGAATGTCAAGAGCTTTTAGTGATTTTAATGTCATTGTACTGAATGTAGCTCTGTTCTATAATCAGCTCATACAGGTTTGGTTAGAAGTATTTCCACAGATAAATAAAAAAACAGACAAATATACGCATAAAGAAAATCCACATGTTTAAAACAACATTTGCTACAGTTATGTATGTGTGATGGACTGATCTAATGAGCATAAGATATGCAAACAATATGGCCTAAAACTGTCTTCCTCTTGTGCTATATTTCGCTGCAGTCACCAAAATATTATTATTTGACCCAAATTTATATCTCAGATCACCAGCTGGAGAAGGGGTCCTCAACTATGGCCTGCATTATTATATTAATTTATTTGTTATATTTCTATACTGCCTGTCTTCCAGACGGAACTCTGAGCAGTTTACAATTAAACAAGGTAACAGAAAATACAAAAAAAGGCAAAGTACTAATAAAATAAGGAGTGATTTTACTAATAAAATAAGGATAGGCTGGATCTGGCTAGCCAGGGTCCTGAATCTGGCCTGTCGGCCGTTGCAGAACCCCCCCACTTGTCCTCCCTTGAGCCGAAAACCTGCCGCACAGCAAAATAATGTTTGAGGACCCCTGTTCTATATGCTCATCAGAACGGCCACTGTGGTGGGTCTCCAGGGCTTGTGTGAGTTTTGACTCAATAGAAAGGCAGCTGCCAAACGGATGGGCCCCCTCCTCCACGAAAAACCTCCCATTTCAGTCTGTGACCCTTTCAAAGCCAGGAGGAGCAGTCATCTACCCCACCTCCTGCCCATCAGGGGGCGTACATTTTGGATTATGATGTCATAGGGACGACCAGTTTGTTTGCTCGCTAGTTGGTTGACTGCTGAAGCCTACCGCCCCCCCAAAAAAAGTCCACTTAAAGTTGTTTTTCCAAATCACCCTGAAATATGTACTGTATAGCTACAAATTGTTTTTTCTGTCTTGGGGGGGTGTTAATTATACCTAAAACAATTTTCTATGAGACAGCTAATTAACATCAGAGCATATTTGTATAAGAGTCTTTAAGATGAAGCAATGCATCCATATATTTATATGGAAAATAAACCAGTGAAAAGAAGCAAACCATGGAAGAGTTCCTTTAACAAAAACAAACATTTGTTTTTACTATTATGTTTCATGATTCCTTCCAACCAGTTACAAGCTCTGCCCAATGTTTTATCACGTTTTGGTTATTTCACAGGGCAGACAACATTTTGTACCGCTTGTCTCAGAGGACGCTGTTTCTCTTTTAATTATATGTTTGATATCCATCAATAAAGCAAAACCAGAACTCAAGGTGATTAAGAAATATAAAATTCAAAAAAATTAGAAATTTGATGTATATTAAGATACTTTTCACCCTTCATAATGGGTTTTTCTTTTTTTTTCTTGCATACTCTTTGTAGCTCTAATGTTACCTCTTTTTATGTTCTAAGATGCCTCTTCAAATCCCCTGTTCTTAACTTGAATATGTCTTAAATGTTCTGGGCTGTATATTGTCCCCCAGTATTGTAGGCCACCTTGGGTCCTTTTCCAAGGAGAAAGGTGGGGTAAAAATAAAAACAAACAAGCAAACAATAGTCTGGCCCCCAACAGTGTCTGAGGGATAGTGAACCGGCCCCATGTTTAAAAAAATTTGAGGACCCCTGAGCTGGAGGAATGGTGCCTAGGGAGTGAGGTGTTGGGATTAAACCATAGGAATCGGGAGTGCTGTGTACCCTTCATCCAGTTGTCCCTTTAACTTTCTAAATTAGTCTTCCCACAAGTGTTACAGGTTTTAGTTTAAATACAGGACATGTATGTGTGCAAGAAAGTGTGTGCAAAAGAGTGAGTATTCCTTTCCTTTTGAATTGATGCATCATTAGGAAACCAATGAAGAGGCGATACAGTTTCAGCCTAAAGGAAACAGAGAAGTGATGGTGGATACTGAACTGTGGGTGACAACAAACGAAAATGTCAAGGTAAAAATGAGACTCTGGATTCCGGTCTGGCTATTTTATTTCCCAGATAGTATAATTTACTTGTTACCCAGGATATCAGTCTGTTCAAGAAATATATAGACACAATATGAGAGTGATATGAGAACTGTTTGGAGAAAAGTGACTCCTCCTCGTCTCCTCTTTTTCTGTGTGTAAGAGAATACAATTTGTCACAGAGATAGATCATCATATTTTATTTATTTATTTATTTATTTTAGAGCATTTTTACCCCACCTTTCTCCTTGGAAAAGGACCCAAGGTGGCTTAGTAAGAGGGTGAACTGGGGTGCCTCTTTGTTAACCCAGTGACAAAACAACTCAGATCCACTCTGACATGGATCCTGTAGCTGATACATATAAATGTAAGTATGGGCCCCTGCTTGTCCTTTGTTTGTAGCCTGATTATGTTGACAGGACCCTTGGAGGGGTGAAGGTAATCTCATATCTGTTGGACCCTTGCCTTTCCTTGCTGGTAGGAAGCTACCTGAGAGGGACAAGCTGAAGAGATGGGAAGAATTCTGAATGTCTCTTTGCAGCAGGGTAGAATCCGAGCATACTTAAAGAAGGCAGTAATAAGATCATTAGTGAAAATGCCCCCGTTGGATCTCATGGTATTGGATAATCACCAGCTAGTTTCTAATGTTCCACTCTTGAGTACAACATGGCTTCTCAGGTCCAGGAGATCCCGGATGAGACAGATTATTGAGATCTATTTCAGTCTGGCTTCTGGCTGCTTTGGACACCTTGGTAGATGACCTTCAGTGGAAGCTGGGCAGGGGGAGTTTGACCCTGTTGGTTGTGCTGGACTTCTCAGCAGCTTTCAATGCAATCTACCATATGTTCTAGGGCTATCTCACTGGTTTACAGTGGCTTTGGTCCACCCTGAAGGGTAGAATTCAGAAGGTGGTGCTGGTGGACTCCTGTTTCATGCACCTGTGGTGTCCTCTAAGGTTCTTTTCTGTTGTGCATGTTATTTAATGTCTACAAGAAACCTTTTGGCGCAGTTGCCCGGAGTTCTGGGGTTTGGTGTGACAAGTATTCATAAGAACATAAGAACATAAGAACATAAGAAGAGCCATGCTGGATCAGGCCAAAGGCCCATCTAGTCCAGCTTCCTGTATCTCACAGCGGCCCCACCAGATGTGTTTGGGAGTGCATGAGACTAGATATCTGTCTCCTGATACCACTCTCCTGCATCTGGCCCTTGAAGTACCCTGGTTTAAACCCTGGAGGTTACACATCTCCATCATGGTTTGTAACCTGTGATGGACTTTTCCTCCAGGAATCTGTCCAATCCCCTTTTGAAGGCATCCAGGTCAGATGCCATCACCACATTTTGTGGCAGGGAGTTCCATAGACTTACAACGCGCTGGGTGAAAAAATATTTTCTTTTGTCAGTTCTTACTCTCCCAGCCCTCAATTTGAGTGTATGTCCCCTAGTTCTGGTATTTTGGGAGAGGGAGAAGAGCTTCCCTCTATCCACTTTACTCATATCCTGCATTATTTTGTATGTCTCAATCATATCCCCCCTCAATCGCCTTTTTTCCAGACTAAAGAGGCCCAAATGTTTTAGCCTTTCTTCATAAGGGAGGTGCCCCAGGCCAGTAATCATTTTAGTCGCTCTCTTCTGCACCTTTTCCAGTTCCACTATGTCTTTCTTGAGATGCGGTGACCAGAATTGTACACAATACTCCAGGTGCGGCCTTACTATTGTTTTGTATAATGGCATTATAATGTTGGCTGTTTTATTTTCAATCCCCTTTTTGATAATCCCTAGCATGGAATTGGCCTTCTTCACCGCTGCCACACATTGGGGAGACACCTTCATGGAGCTGTCCACCAACACACCAAGATCTCTTTCCTGATCCGTCACGGATAACTCAGAGCCCATGAGTTGATAGAAGAAGTTTGGATTTTTTGCCCCAATATGCATTACTTTACATTTGGTTACATTAAAACGCATTTGCCATTTCTCAGCCCATTCCCCCAGTTTGGAGAGATCCTTCTGGAGCTCTTCACAATCTTCTCTGGTTTTTACCACACGGAAAAGTTTTGTGTCATCGGCAAACTTGGCCACCTCACTGTTTATCCCTGTCTCCAGGTCATTTATGAACAGATTGAAAAGCACCGGTCCCAGGACAGATCCCTGGGGCACACCGCATTTCACTTCTCTCCATTGTGAAAATTTCCCATTGACACCTACTCTTTGTTTCCTGGATCTCAACCAGTTCTCAATCCATAAGAGGACCTGCCCTCTTATCCCCTGACTGTGCAATTTTCTCAGCAGCCTTTGGTGAGGGACTGTGTCAAAAGCCTTTTGAAAATCCAGATAGACTATATCAACCGGTTCACCCAAATCCACGTGCCTGTTGACCTTTTCAAAAAATTCTAAGAGGTTTGTCAGACAAGATTTACCCTTGCAGAAGCCATGCTGATTTTCTCTCAGCAAGGTTTGTTCTTTTATGTATTTTAAGATTTTCTCTTGGATGAGGCTTTCCACCATCTTCCCTGGGACAGATGTAAGGCTAACCGGCCTGTAGTTTCCTGGGTCCCCCCTCCTTCCTTTTTTAAAAATTGGTGTGACATCTGCTATCCTCCAGTCCTCCGGCACTGTGGCCGTTTTAAGAGACAAGTTGCATATAACCGTTAAGAGATCTGCAATTTCATTTCTCAGTTCCCTAATAACCCTTGGGTGGATGCCATCTGGGCCAGGTGACTTGTTAATCCTCAATTTATCAATTAGTCCTAAAACCTCCTCTCTTTTAACCTGTATTTGATTTAATTCTTTAGTCAAGAGGGGCGGCTCAGGCAGCGGAATCCGCTCAAGGTCCTCTGTCGTGAAGACAGACGCAAAGAACTCATTCAATTTCTCTGCAATGTCCAAGTCTTCCTTAACCTCCCCTTTTCCTCCCTCACCATCCAGAGGACCAACTGGTTCTCTGGCAGGTTTTCTACTTCTAACATATTTAAAGAAGCTTTTATTATTACCCTTTATATTGCTAGCCATTCGTTCCTCAAAGTCTTTCTTTGCCTCCCTTATCATCTTCCTACATTTCTTTTGCCAGAGTTTGTGATCCTTTTTATTTTCCTCATTTGGGGAGGATTTCCATTTACAGAAGGACCTCTCCTTGCTCTTTAGAGCCTCTCTAACTCCACTCGTTAACCATGCCGGTGTCCTCTTGGACTTAAATGCGCTCTTCTTTCTTTGTGGTATGCACTTGTGCTGGGCCTCTATTATTGTTGTTTTAAACAGGCTCCATGCACTCTGAAGAGATTGGATTCTTCTAACCTTCCCCTTCAGTTTCTCTCTAACTAGTTTCCTCATCTGAGGGAAGTTTGCCCTTCGAAAATCAAGGGTTTTTATGTCTGATTTGGTTGACACTCTTCCTCCGACATGCATGGCAAAGGTAATAGCAGCATGGTCACTGTTCCCCAGAGGCTCAGTGACATTCACACCTCTGACCAGGTCCTGAGTATCACACAATATTAGATCCAGAGTTGCCTGTTCTCGGGTGGGCTCCGTGACAAGTTGCTCTAAGGCACAGTCATTCAGCAAGTCGAGAAACCCAGTTTCTCTTTCTTGCCCGGAGCTCGCATTGGCCCAGTCAATGTGGGGATAATTGAAGTCCCCCATGATTACTATCCTATCCCTTTTAGCCACTTCCATGATTTCTCTCCTCATTTCAAGGTCCCCCTCAAGTTTCTGATCTGGTGGACGATAGAATACTCCAACGATCACATCACTCCTTGGACCTGGTAGTTTAACCCACAGTGATTCTATGGTGGAGTCAGAGCCTCTGTCAATCTCCATTCTGCTGGATTTTACCCCTTCTTTGACATAGATGGCCACTCCTCCTCCAACCCGCCCCCCTCTATCTCTTCTATATAGTTTATAGCCTGGGATTGCTGTATCCCACTGGTTCTCCGCATTCCACCAGGTTTCTGTTATGGCTATTATATCAATGTTATCCCTAGCTGCCAAATGTTCAAGTTCTCCCATCTTTGCTCGGAGGCTTCGAGCATTGGCGTAGAAGCACCTGTACAGTGGGTCCCGCAACAACAGCTGCTGCCTTGTTCTATTCGCCCCACAGCTTTTATTTTCAGTAGATGAACTGTCACATTCCGTTATTCTCCCGGTGCTAATACCTATACCTGCTATGTCTTCTCTATGTGATTCTCTACCCTCTCCAACCTCATTCCCCGAGGATGAGGTGTTCCGAACCGGATGCCACTCAGCTCCTGTCGGCTTTCCCCAGTTATCAGTTTAAAAGCTGCTCTGCTGCCTTTTTGAGGTTGAGTGCCAGCAATCTGGTCCCATCATGGTTCAAGTGCAACCCATCCCTCCTGAACAGGTTTGGCTTGTCCCAAAATGTTCTCCAGTTCCTGACAAATCTAAAGCCCTCCTCTCGACACCATCGCCTCATCCACGCATTGAGGCTTCTGAGTTCTGCCTGTCTGGCGGGTCCTGCACGAGGAACAGGTAGCACTTCTGAAAATGCTACCTTGGAAGCCCGGGTCTTCAATCTTCTACCTAGCAACCTGAATTTGGCTTCCAAGACTGACCGCTTGGCCTTCCCGACATCATTGGTACCGACGTGTACCATGACCACTGGCTCCTTCCCAGTTCTCTCTAACAAGCTATCTATATTTCTGGTGATGTCTGCAACCTTTGCACCCGGCAGGCAAGTGACCATATGGTTATCATGCTCCTCACAAATCCATCCCTCCGTATTTCTAATTATAGAATCCCCTAGTACAATGAGCTTCTCTCCTGCAGCAGCTGGTCATCAACATGTACCTGATCTTGTATCTCATCAATAGTGATGAGGGAGAGATCCTCCGGTGGAACCAATTCTTCCTCTATGTGTGCCTCATGAGGTGTGCTGAGGGAAAGAGCTTCAAACTGATTGTGCAAGATGAGACTCTCTGAGCGATACCTTGGCCTTCTACTCCTTTGAGTCACATTCCTCCACCCATCCACCTCCTGAGTTGCGGGAGTGACTTCCTCCTCTGAAGTTTGCCCTGTCTCCTCTTGGACCTGAGTAGTCTGTTCCGCTCTGTCCAGGAACCGCTCAAGCTCCTTAATATGTTGCTGGTCGGATATGCGAGCCTCCAGCTGCTGGACCTTCTCTTCCAATAGCGCCACCAGCTTGCACTTGCAGCAGATGTAGTTCTGCACATGCTCTGTCAAGATAACAAACATGGCACAAGTACTGCAGGTAACTACAGCTGCTCCCTGCAACTCCATTTTAACAAGTGCAATAAAATGTATTGAAGGTCTCAAAAATGTAAACTTGCACTAATTTTTTTTTAAATCTAGTAAGACTCTTTACTTCTTTTGTTGTTTATTGAAAATCTAACTGTGTAGGGGCTGCTAAAGCACCTCTACTCCAACTGCAATCACGTCAGGAAGTTTCCAGTGCTAACTTGCTAATGTGTGTAGGACTTCCTCAGGAGTAGCTTGGCTTTAGGAACTCAGGAGTAGCTTGGCTTTAGGAACTCAATTATACCCAGAAGAAATTATAAGGGTTTTTTTTTTGTAGTTTGCACGCGGCGTCAGGCGCGTGCTGCTGGGAGCAAGTATTTAAAGCTAAAACTCCGCCCCTTGCTCCTGCAAGAACAGGAAGTTAGCTCTCCGCCCTTTGGCCGTGTGCTCCTCTCACCATCTGCTTCCTCTCTGCTGCTCTGCCAGCTCTATCTCTCCTTTCTATCTAAATCCAAGGGTTCTATTTCAATTCTATGTTTTTGTCTGTTATTGGTGAATACAGTGAAACTTAATCCAGACGAGAGAGAGCTGCTTTTGGTCAATGACGAGACAAATTTATTTATTTATTTATTATATTTATACCCCGCTTATCTTCCTTGCGGAACTCTAAGCGGCTTACAGTGAGCGACATGCGCCAGATAGACAAAAAAATTACAATCAAATATAAAACAACAAAACATAGAGTAAACATTAAAAAACCCAGGAGCCCCCAGCGGGCCAAGTTGGCATCATAAAACTTAAAGATCAAGCAAGCATGAATAAACAACAGCACTAGGCAAATAATCAACTAAGCACAAACATTGGTCGCTTGGTCATAAGAGATGGCGGGGAGGCAAAAAAAAGGAAATAAATTAGTTAGGGCTCACCAAAGGCCTCTCGAAACAGATAAGTTTTTAAAGCTTTTCGAAAGGCCAGCAGGGACTCTGCAGAGCGCACTTCGCTTGGGATGGAGTTCCAAAGAGAAGGGGCTGCCACTGAGAAAGCCCGGTTCCGGGTGACCGATTTCCGGGCTTCTCGTAGGGTGGCAACCCGGAGCGAGTGCGCTCGCACCTGCCGAACAGGTCGGGCCGAGATGGATCGCTGGGCGATTCGCTCCGACAGGTAGTCCGGTCCCAAGCCATGGAGGGTTTTATACACTAAAACCAGGACCTTGAATCTAATCCGGGCTGCAATGGGCAACCAGTGCAGGCGGGCCAGGACTGGGGAGATGTGGTCGTACCGACGCACACCAGCCACCAACCTGGCCGGCCGCAGTCTCCGGAGAAAAGTCAAGGGCAACCCCATGTAGAGGGAGTTACAGTAGTCCAGCCTCGAGACCACCAGCGCTTGGACCACTGTTCTCAGAGAGTCACCATCCAGGTACGGGCGGATCTGGGCGATCTGTCGAAGATGGTAATATGCGGCCCTGGTCACCGACGCCACCTGGGCCTCCATGGTAAGCGCCGGGTCCAGGACCACGCACAGATTCCGCGCCCTCTCCACAGGCCGGAGGGAAACTCCCCCCCAGACTGGGGAAGGGGCCACCGTACCCAGACGGCGAGCTCCCAAAGAACATGACCTCCGTCTTCTCGGGGTTGAGCTTAAGCCTGTTCGCCCCGGTCCAAGTCAGCACGGTGTCCAGGCACCCATCAAGGATCCTCACAGCTTCCTCTGCAGAGGTGGAAAAGGAGAGATAGAGCTGCGTGTCATCAGCGTACTGATGACAGCACACTCCAAATCTCCTAATGACCCCAGCCAACGGCCTTACATAGATGTTAAACAGCATGGGGGACAGCGACGACCCCTGAGGGACTCCACAAGGGAGTCCCTTATACAAATGAGTGTATAGGGACCAAGGGTGTGCTTGATGGGCCTATACTCTCCCTGAAACACAGCATACCACTTGGGTGTCTGCTTGAATTTATCTTGAGCCTGCATTTGGTTCTGGCCAAGAATGTATTCGCACAGTTAAAACTAGTGTGCCAGTGTGCTTGTTCCTGGAGATCCTTGATCTGGCCATGGTGACATATGCCTCAGTCATACCCCAGTTGGCTTATTGTAATGTCCTGTACAGTGTCCCCCCCCTTTCACGGTTCATATACTGCGATGCCGGTATATTGTGGGACCGCAGTATATGAAAGGCAAGCGCCCCCCCCCCCCGGATAAGCTGGATGGGCCTGTTTCGGGCATCCTGTACTTACCCCTGGCTTGGTGCTGCCCTGAATGGGCCTCCAATGGCCTTCCTGAGCCTGTCAGCGGCCCTAAAAGTACTTTCTGGCAAACCGGAAGTGACTTCTGGATTGCTGAAAACAACTTCTGAGGCCTCCGATGGCCTTCCCGGGCCTGTCAGAGGTCCCATAAGTGCTTTCCAAAGAACCGAAAGTGATGTCCGGATCACTGGAAAGCAGTTTTGGGGCCTCCAACAGGCCCGGGAAAGCCATTGGACACCCATTCGGGGCAGTGCCAGGCCTCAGGTAAATGTAGGAGGCCCCAGATAGTCCCCCCAGTCCCAACCCAACCCAGCATCCGCATATGGGGGATTTTCAGTTATCGCAGGTCAGGTTGGGTCCCTAACCCCTGTGATAGGCAGGGGGGTTACGATATGTGAGGAAGCCTTTGGAAAGGGTTTGGATACTGCAGTAGGTCCCAAATGTTGCATCTAGGTTTTTTTTTTTAGTGGAACTGGTTACAGAGATCATACAAAGCCCCTACTATAGCAGTTCCATTGGCTGCCACTCCATTTCCAGGCACAATTCCAAGTGCTGGTTTTAACTGATAAAGCCTGAATGGCTTGGGTCTAGGCTATTTCAAAGACTGTAGCTCCTTTTATGAGCCTGCCCCAAATTTAAGATCATCAAGAGAGCCGTTTGACTTGGTTCCGCCACCCTCACAGGAACGTCTTGTTGAGACATGGAAGGCGGCCTCCTCTCTTGTGGCTCCCAAATGCTGGAACTCCGTGGGAAGCCACTTTGCCCCCCATCTTTGTTGTAGTTCTGCCAACAAAGTGTTCTGCTTATATACCACCCCATACCACTACAAGTAGTCTCTGGGCGGTTTACAATTTTAATTACAGTGCGCAGGCTACACATTGCCCCCCCAGCAAGCTGGGTACTCAGTCAGAATCCATTATCTTCTCTTGAGAGAAGACTGGCTGACTGAGAGATTTTATTAGTATGGGATTGTTTGTGCCTCACTGCTTTTCAATATGCTCCTTTTAAGTTTAATACTATCTTTACCATTTTAAATATGATTGCTGGTATTTGTTTAATTTTTTTTGCTATTGCTATAATTTGTTGTTTTTAGTTTATAATATTATTTCTTTTTAACTAAGAGTTCTTTTAGGAGAAAGGCAAGATATGGGTTAGGGTTAGGGTTAAATAAATAAATGATGTTTAAATAAATAATGATGGAGAGGATGAGATTCTTATTTGTATTGGAGATATGCTATTTATTTATTTATTTGTCATAGCTTGTGATCAGCTTGCATTGTAAAGGACTGTATTGCCGCAGATAAGGACTTTGTTTTATTTATTTAAAACATTTTACACTACCATTCTCCTTAAAAAGTGTCTAAGGAGGCTAACATCATTAAAATATGATATTTAAAAGCTAAAAACAATAAGTATATAAATATTAAAAAGAACTTTAAAAGAGCTACACTAAAAATAGCAAACAAAATCAACACAAAAAACAGATTCAAAGCAGCAAGGCACAGAACTCCAATTAAAATCAATAGCTCATCACCAAGGGGAAGCTTCTCTCAAGAACATGGGTTCTTTTTAAATCTAAGGCAATGACATGTCAACAAGAAAAAAAAGGCTACAAAATGTTTTTCTGTATTCTTGAAGGCTTTCATGGCTGGAATCTGATGGCTGTAGTGAGTTTTTGGGCTGTTTGGCCATGTTCTGGAAGTTTTTCTTCCTGACGTTTCGCCAGACTCTGTGGCCGGCATTTTCAGAGGGCAAGGAGATCAGGAAACTCTAGAACTTCTCTCTGTGCTCTGGGGTATAGAGTAAGTGAGACTGGGGTTCCAAAATTGTGGGAAAGAGGAAACTTGTCATATGCAAGAGAATATGTGTTAGTAATTGTGCTGCGATAAGGGAATTAAGAAGTTTCATTGCAAAGAGGGGTGGCAGCGATCCTTCTCTCTATTAGCTGTTCTGTTGTGTGATCAGATCACTGGTGCTTATGGTTGGGTGGGAATAATTGAACTTTGATCTTTTGCAGGCTATAGTTTTCAGTACTGGAAGCCAGGCTTTGTTGATTTTTTGTTAAAATTGTGCTTACGTTTGTGGATTTCAATGGCTTCCCTGTGTGGTCTGACATAGTGATTGCTAGTGTTGTCCAGTACCTCTGTGTCCTGGAAAAGGATTTCATGTCCTGTTTGTTTCAGGGTTTGTTCAGCTACTGCTGATTTTTCTGGCTGTTTTAGTCTGCAGTGTCTTTCATGTTCTTTGATCCTGGTCTGGATGCTATGTTTTGTGGTGCCAATATATACCTGGCCACAGCTACAAGGTATCCGGTATACTCCTACAGTGGTGAGTGGGTTCCTTTTGTCCTTTGCTGACCATAGCATCTGTTGTATTTTTGTGGTGGGTCTAAATACTGTTTGTAGGTTGTGTTTTTCAACACTTTGTCCATGCAGTCCGTGACTCCTTTTTTATATGGCAGAAATACTTTGTTGGGGGCTGTTTATCTTCTTCAGTTTGGTGGGTTTCTTTTTGTTTGATGGCTCTTTTGATTTCATTCTTGGAATAGCCATTTGCCTGTAAGGCCCAATTCATGTGTCTGAGTTCAGTGTTGAGGCATTCAGCTTCACAGTTTCAGTTTGCACGGTCTACTAGTGTCTTGATTACACTTCTTTTTTTTGTGGGTGGTGGGTGGAATTTTTATGTAGGTACCCGTCTGTGTGGGTGGGTTTTCTGTAGACCTTGTGTCCTAATTGGAAGTCTGGCTTGCGGATGACCATGACATCTAAGAGTGGGAGTTCCCTCTGATACAGTTTTTGTCGGATGAAATAAAAGACATGAGAGGAGAAATGTAACTAAAATTTAAGTCTGAAGTAGAGACCCATAAAAGTAATGATTTATGCATGTAAGCCTATATTTCTATGCAAGTAAGCTTCAACATGTAGACAAATTGGGACATGCCACTACAACACCTCAGTATACAAAGGTCTTCCAGATATGGCACTACAGTAGTAGGTCAATCCCCAGTTAGTGTTCCCAAGTCCCACACAATACTTGGAAAAGTTACTTTTTTGGACCATAACTCCTTGAATCCCAATATGGCTAGTGAGTGACCATGTGGAGATTCTGGGATTTTATTTTAAAAAGGTAACATTCCCAAGCTCTGTTCTCTGTATTTTCGAAAGATGGGAACACAGCTCTTATTTATTCTTGGCTCTCATTCTATTCTCTCGTCCATGAAGTCAGACTTCTTTTTGTTTTTGCCCAGGTGGCTTATGCTTCAAATGGAACCTTGCAGAACATTCCTCTCTTGCAATGTCGAAGTCATAGTAACTATGTTATTGATACTTGGGGCAATGAAGGACACACAATTTCTTTGCCAGGTATGTCTCACAGCATACTGGATATGCAAGATTTGGTTGCTAACCTGTTCACTGTCAACACTGGTGATGATGACCATCTCTGATTCTAATCCAGTTCATCAATAGGATCAAACTCTACATTACTCAGTCATGAACTTTTGGGAGGAAAGCACCTGACCAAACATAGATAGCTGTACAAAATATTCAGCAAAGCTTCTAGGTTTACCTTCCATCATTACCACCTCCTTGGTTCTCTGTTGTTAGAGGTGGGTGAAATTCTTGTACCTTCAGCCATGACCTGACCATTATGGGATTAGACTCAATGATCCTATGAAGCTCCTGCAGCTCTAAATTTCTATGATTCTATGTAGAATCCATATCAGATGGAAAAATGCACAAGCAGTCATTTGATGCCACAGACTGTCATGTTGGGAAGTGATGAACTCATTCTCATGAATATTTGACCACAGTATATCAGTGCTGAGAGCATTCATGTTTTAACTGTTGTGCAGTTGTCCCCTGCCCTTTCATGGTTCATATACTGCGGTCACGATATATCACAGATTCACAGAATATGAAAAAAGGCCTCCTGGGGTAAGGAGGAAAGGCCTTCCCAGGCCCGTCGGAGGCTCCAAAAGTGCTTCCCCGCAAACCGGAAGTGACTTCTGGTAAACCAGAAGTGACCTCCAGTTCACAAGAAAGCACTTTTGAGGCCTCTGGGGGACTGGAAAGCCCCTTGCAGGCCTGTTTGGGGCAGCACCAGGCCTGGGGTAAGTACAAGAGCCCCCAGAGAGCCCGCCCAGTCCCGACCTGACCCAGCATCCGCATATTGCGGATTTTCAATTATTGCGGGTTGGGTCGGGTCCCTAACCCCTGCGATAGGTGGGGGTTTACTGTAATGGTATCATCACTCTACAGCCTGAGTATCCTTTCTTCAACAATGTTTTGTCTTTCCCAAAGACCTACCCTCAGACTGCATTTCCAAAACTTAAACCAAATGAGACCTGCTTTTGAAAATAGCACATTGTGGATGCTTGACCATTTTTGTTAATTATCCATGTCATGTTTCTTTCAGAGGATACAACAACCCCTGAAAATACAACTGACACTAAGGAAGCACATTGTGCTAATGGAGCTAATTCTAGTACTTTTTCAGCAATGGCCCAATTCATTATGAATCAGAGCTACATCACTGCATTGATTGCCATGATGGTAAGACATAAAGATCCTCTTAGAGTTTTCCTGCAGGCGAGGAACCTTATTATAAAAACTGCAAGTATAGAAAATTAAGTGTACTCCTCTATATAATAAGGTAGATTTTAATTGTTGTTGTTACATGCTGTCGAGTTGCCTCTGACTTATGCTGATCCTATGTATGTCCTGTCCTTAAAAGATCCCTATCCAGTATTCCTGCCAAGAAAACTCCATGGACATGGAGTCATGAAGAGTCGGTCACGACTGTAAAGACACAACAACACACACACACATTCTGATCTTTTAAAATCAAGCCGGTGGCTTCCTTGGTGGCAGTGATCCATCCCATATTTGGTCATCCTTTTTTCCTGCTGCCCTCAGCTTTTCCCTGCATTATTGTCTTCCCCAGCAAATCTTCCCTTCTCGTGATGTGCCCCAAATAGGACAGCCTTGGTTTCATCGGTTTTGCCGAGATTTTTAATAGGGATAAATTAATATGCTCAGTTTTGAGTTCTGCTGGAATTTCTTTATAGTAATGTCTTCATTCCATCACTTCTTCCCTTCAGTTTGCAAAATCTTGGAAACTTGCAAAATACCTAAATGCTCTGTTTTTTGTTGTTGGTGGTTTTTTTTTTGCAGGTTTGGAGTATCACTCATAACAGTTGGCTGACATTTGTTTTGCTGATTTGGTCTTGCATTATTTGGATGGTACGCGACCGTTGTCTCTGTGCCTTGCGCAGCTCACCCTTCCTTGTCATCTATGGAAATGTCCTGGTGATCCTTAATTTCTTTGTTGGACTGAATATCACACAGGAGGAACTGTTTCCCGGAGTTCCAACTTCACTTCTCATTGACCTGGATTTGATGCCTTATCCGCAACCCTGTGTTCATCTGGCAGCCAAGGTGACCATCTTCACATTCTAGTTCTGGGTTCTAACTGGAGGTTCTCCAATCCTTCAGCACGCTTATCAGGAAGTAAACTCTTCTAGGTTTACTTCCAAGTAAGTATGCATTAGGACTGTGGTTCTCAACCTTTGTTTCCCCAAAGTGTTGACTCCTAGAAGACCCGCTAGTATGACCCATAGGTCAGGGATTCTGGGAATTGAAATCCAAACATCTGTAGGGTCAAAATCTTTGCATGCAGATGTGTCTACCTATATAAGATGAGCGGCGTGGTGGCTCAGCAGGCTAGAGCACTGAAAATTGTCAGCTGCAAAGTCGACAGCTTAGCGGTTCGAATCCCGGGTGCCACGCAGCGGAGCCAGCTCCCACTGATAACCCCAGCTCCTGCCAACCTTGTAGTTCGAAAGCATGTAAATGCAAGTAGATAAATAGTTACTCCTATAAAAAGTGGGAAGGTAAAACAGTGTTTTCTTGCAGCCATGCTGGCCATGTGACCACAGACTTGCACAATACTGGCTCTTTGGCTTAAATACAGAGATGAGCACCACCCTTAGAGTCGGACACAACTAGCACACATGTGTAGGGGGAACCTTTACCTTTTTCCTTTTTCCTATAAAATGAAGAACATAAATAAATAGATGAGGAGACCCAGCTCACAATTCTGTTGTTCATGTGGCAATATCTTAAACTAGATGCTGTCCTATGTTGAATTAAACATATTGCTTAATAGATTCAAGTTCAATCATGTTTTACTGGCAAAATATCTTCCAAGGCACTGGAAGATCCTGAGTGAACCTATGTGAGACTTTCCACTCCCCAAACATATGTTTCTCTTTAAAACTATGACTTTCCCTTGAAATTGATCCTCAAGTCTCAATTCATTTTATCCCTGTGCTCTTGGTTATAAGAACTTACCTTGAAGCAGAATGAGGTCTGTTTAATCAAATGAATGCAAGCAACATGCATACTGGAGAGTCTGGGTTTCTTTGTCTCCTGTTGCCATGAGTTCTACGTCCTAAGGTTCCACCAAATGTCAGAGTATATTATGGATTATTTTTATTCCTCTTGAAAGTATTATTATGATTTTATTGCAGATCTCATATATGTGTACTTTCTGGCTCTTACTGAAACAGCATATGATTCAAAAACAAAAGCTTGGGGAAGAAGAGGAAGAATCACTGAAGGAGGTGATGATTGACAAGGCTGGTAAGAATATTTCATACTAAATGGTTGCTGTATTCAAATGGTTGGAGAGAAAGACTTTCCATAAGCAGAAGAAAGATGATAATGCCATTCCCAGAAATGACTAAAGCCTTTTAACAGAATTGCATTCTTACTAGCTATTTGTCTACTAGAGTAGGACCCTAGTATCTGGGGTGGGGGGTTGATTCTGGGGTGGGGACATGGATACTGAAATCCGCAGGTAATAGTGAATGCTAAATATATAGTAAAAGGGGGGAACCCAGATTTTTTAAAAGATGCATTAGCAGAACTGGCCACTAGAGGGTGACAGATATGCTATATACAGTATAATACTTTCAGACTGTGGATAACAGAATTTGTGGATATTAGAGTCCTAATGTATTGCAGTGTCAAATGTTGGGCAGAGAGGAGAGTTGTGTAGCCTGTTTCTCCTTCCAAATAACTTCTTGCAGCTCCACTAATCTTATGTATGCTTTCTTAGCAGCGAGTCTCACAGAGTTGGATAATAATTAACTTGAGATTTGTCTGCATATGGTGGCAGCCTTGTATTACTGTTTATTTATAAGTCTACTGAAAATTAAATTTGGTGGACCTGTCTCGAGGTAAGAGTGCATAGGAATGGAGCTTTTAATTGTAAGTGACAAGATACCCCATGATAAACGAGAACAAAAGAAAAATGCTTTGTTAGATTAATCTTGTCTGAGAGTTGTGGCCTGTTTAAACCTGTGGATGTCTCTGATCGATTTTTAATCCCTGTTTCAGAAATGGACACACGGGACCACCTGCTATTGGATATTATTGGTTCTGTGCTTAAGGGGTTGCTCGTAAAATACTGGATTTACTTCTGCTTCGTCATGTTCTTTATTGTCAGCTTCAATGGCAAAGTAGCTCTCTACAAAATCCTTTACATTTTGCTTTTCCTGCTCTCTGTGGCTTTGTACCAGGTAAGCTAGCCCAGAGTAGGAGGTTCTGCTGCTTTCTCCTAAAAGTACAGCATCAGTTTTGGACTCCCAGTTTTCACTCTGTTTGTTTTTCAGCTGATTTTCAGAGTTATGGGTGGAAGCCTGGTGCTTCAATAAGGCAGCAAAGACTAGCAAAAAAAAAAAAGACACTAAAATTTATTATGAGAGCCTCACTAGAAATATATATGCCCCACATGGTCTCAGCCATTTCAGCAATTCTGCAGTTCTACATTCCGGATCTCCTACTAGAGATGGGCACGAAATGAACAATTTTTTGTTTCCGTTTTCATTTTTTTGTTTCGTTACGCAACGAAACAACAAATGAATTTTGTCTCCCAAATGAAACGAAATGAACAGAAACACTTGAAATTTTGTCGTGTGTTTCATTTCCATTACTGCAATACAGTGAACTGCTTTAAATGCTAAAAAAAATCACAAAAATTGAAATAAATGGTAACAAAACGGTAACGAAACGAACGAAAACAAAAAATGAACTTTTTGCAAAAATTTGCGAACAACGGAAACGAACCGAAACGGACCCTCCAAACGACAAACGACAAACAAAACATCATTTTTTTGATTCGTGCCCATCTCTATCTCTTACAGTGGCTAGGGGTTGGATGAGATATGCCTTAGAACTCCACAGTTCTTTGAATGCATAAATAACGAGAGAGTAGTGGTTAATGCTTTGCAGCCGAAGCTGACTTGCTCGCCCTATCTCTTTACAAAGCTCTAGAAGATTATATTTAGTTCCAGTACTAAATTATGCAATGGAATCCTTTTATTTCAGGTTCATTATGAGATGTGGAGACTTATTCTCAAGGGGTTTTGGTTGACAGTGGTCTGTTATTCAATGGTGGTACTTATTGCAATCTATGCCTACCAGTTTGAGATGGTTTCTGCCTTTTTCCTACACACCCTGGAAATATCAGAGGAGAGGTGAGAGGTTTCTATTTAGTTTGAAATGTTCTACATTTGAATTTTACCTTGGGTTTCATTGTAACATTCCTGATGTTCACTGGATAATAGCAAGTAGAGATGGGCACGAAATGAACTTTTGGTTTGTTTCATTATTCGTTATTCATTTCGTTATGTAACAAAATGAATAATAAACTGCCCCCTCTAAGAAAAATGAAACAAAACAAAACGGAAATTTCCATTTTGTTTTGCTTTCTTTCATTTGCCGGTGTCTCCTACCTGCGTCCTGGAGTGGTCCTCTTCCTGATCCGGTCCTCCTGGCTGCAGGTAGGGGGCTCCAGGAAAAAAGAAGGTGACTGGTCCTCACTACAGCTGTAGTGCGGGCCACATGGCCGGCAGTAAAAAAATAAAATAAAATAAAATTTAAAAAAGAAGCGCCGACCCGGCCCCAGGGATGGCCAGGTTGGCCTTCTAGTTTTTTTTAAAAAAATTAAAAATAAAACCAGTGCTGACCTGGCCCCAGGGGCATCGCAGTCAGTGCTTGGGACCCCCCCCCGCAAAAAAAAAAAAACCAATCTGGCGGCGGGCGGGCAAAAACAACAACAAAAAATGATCTGGTGCATGTGGTCGGCATTAAAAATAAATTAATAAATACATTTTTTTTTAAAAAAAGGGTTGGTGCTCTAAAATAAAAAAAATAAAATAAATAAAATGAGTGCTGACTGGGCCTCAGGGGCCACGCGGTCAGAGCTTGAAAAAACAACGAGGCACTGGCCCCGCTGGCGACTTTTAACCCCCCCCCCCAATAAAATAATAATAATAAAGGAGCACCGACCTGGCCCCAGGAATCCTGGGATTTGTAGTGTGATGAGATACTTAGGATTCTATTGTTGTGTTGCAGAGAATATGCTACAGCTTTGCAACAGACCCAAACTAGAAAGCCCAGGATTTCGTAGCTTGGCACTATAATAGCCAAAATGGCATCAAGCTCTTGTAACTATGTAAAATGTAGATGCTCTTTTTTTAAAGCTATGGGAGTTGGCAGGGGCTTAAAACAGCAGAGTGCACACAAGAATTTTTCCAACATTGATCCAGGATTGTGCATGAGAAATATGACTGATAAGAATTTATTTTCCATATCAAACATTGTTTGTATGGTGAGGACTGTAAGTGAATGTCCGTTTGCAAGTTGCATCCAATTTATGAGGATCCTAAAAGCATTTTCCAGTTATGTGATGTCTTTAAGGAGTGATTTTATCAGTTCTGCCCAAGGGCAAGAGGAGATTTTTAACCCACCTCCAGAGTCCTTGCTCATCACTTTGTCCCCTGCATCACGTGTTTAAAAGCACCCCACCCAGACCAGTTCCTGGCGAATGGCTGCAATACCAGGGATGGGATCCTTATATTCAGAGCTTGTCTGAATGCAAGGAGCTGAAAAGGCAAGCTAGATTTCTTTTGCCTTCCCAATTGAGTAAAAGGGACCAGCTTACTCATTCGTTTTAATGAAGCACCACACAGTACTTGGGCTTACTTATGCTTATGTTTGAAGACCTATATTGTGAATTCATCGCCTTGAGTGACCTTTGGTCTGATGGAGTGGTCTGTAAATCAATCAAACAAACAAACAAATAAATCCCTTCCCACCCACTGGCTCTATGTACCTTTTCTTCCCCATACTGCAGATTAAAAGACCTGGGCCTTGAGAGATTCAACACTATGGAGTTGTTTGTAAGGATTTTGCTTCCTGCTGCCTTTCTTTTGGCTTGCATCCTTCAGCTACATTACTTTCACGAAGGTTTCTTGAGGATCACAGATCTGAACCATATTTCCATCAGGAGCGTTTCTTCATCTGGCAGGTATTATGCACCGAATGGGTTGGTCACCTGGGACAGATATATTCATGTGTGTGTGTGAATGCAGTCATGTATAGTGTTGTCAGAGTAATTTTAATTTTAATTAAAATTAAATATTTAATTAAAATAAATATTTGCCTTTAAAGGTGGGGGGGGCAGATGCTCATCGTTACAGTCCTTGTAGCCTTCTGGTTCCTGCAAAAGGTTTTAAAATGCAGACTCGTGGGTTGATGCATGTCAACAAATGTGGGGCAAGTATTTTATGAAGCTAGTGTCTCTCAATAGCCCAGTCAAAAGCAGACCACTCCAAACTATTTTGTATTGCAACAAAGAATGCAAGCAGTGTTCTTGGGGAAATTATTTTTTCTTCCAGCTACTGTGAGTATTCCAGCCAGGCTCCTGGATATTGTAGAAACCTGAGGATTGTGCCTCATAATCTTCAGCCATTTACTCAAAGCCTCCCAGGATTTTGCTGATTGTAAACCATAGCTCTAGTGTATGCAGGGCTTATTTTGGGTAGAGGGGTGAGGGACATACTTTTCAAGGTGGAGGTAGTTGGAAATAGGTAATAAGCTGAGTGGTAGTTCTTCAAAGGCAACATGTCTGTGAAGATTCTCAGTCATCCAGGTGAGTTTATCTGGAAGTTGAATCATGGCAACTGGACTTCTTTTTTTGAGAGAGATAGAAACGTTTCGCTGCTCATCCATTTTGCCTATGGACAAAGGAAGACGCACTGTTGTCCTCAATACTGTGGACTACCACGAAAAGATTATCTCACTTTCAGATGACCAACACACATATGAAAAAAAAAAACTAAAAAAGAGAGACCTCACCAGCAACTACAAGAAAAAAGTAATAGAATGCTTAAAACTCTTGGAGAAGGATAACACAATTGACAGGGTGACTTGCCACCGGTTATATTCTGGAGAGACCATCCCCTGCTTTTACGGACTTCCCAAGATCCACAAGCAAGATCCCAAGATCTATCAGACCCATTGTCAGTAGTATAAATTCAGTGACTTACAACATTGCAAAATACCTGGTGACTATCCTAGCCCCGCTGGTTGGACTCATGGACCACCATGTGCACAATTCAAAGGAGTTTGTTTCTAAAGTCAGGGAGCTGAAACTGGATAAAGACAAAACCTTGGTATCCTTTGATGTTGCAACTCTCTTTAACAGCATTCCCACCACCGAAGCCCTAACAACTGTAAAGAGAAGACAAAGAGAAGACAGCACCCTCACCTCCAGAAGTAGCCTCAACCCAGACCAGACCACATCAATGCAGTGGACCCTAATGTTAAGTTCACTAGGGAAGACACTCAAGACAATAGGCTGGCTTTCCTGGATTGTGCAGTCATCAACAGACCAGACTGTGGCCTGGGAGTAGAAGTTTACAGGAAACCCACCCACACAGATCAGTACTTACTGTTTGACTCCCACCATCCATTACAACACAAATTAGGAGTCATCAGGACCCTAAGCCACAGAACAGAGAGCATTCCCACCTCCACAGAAGCCAAGAAGGAAAACAGGCACCTGAAGGCAGCACTTAGGGCCTGTGGACATCCAAAGTGGGCCTTCAGCAAAGCAGTGTACTGACCCAGAAGAACAATGGATCAGCCTGTGACCCAGACCCAATGGAAGAACCTGGTCATTCCCTACATGGCTGGGGTGTCTAAGACACTTAAAAGTATTTTTGGTAAACACCACATCCCTGTTTATTTCAAACCCACAAACACACTTAGGCAGGGACTCATCCACCCAAAGGACCCAATAACAAAACCCCAAAGGAGCAATATAGTACATGCAGTCCAATGGAGTGAGGCGTGTGCAGACCTCTACATTGGAGAAACTAAACAACCATTAAACAGAAGGATGGCCCAACATAGGAGGTACCAGAATCAGCAGTACACCTCCATTTGAAGGACAAAGGGCACTCATTCAAAGATGAGGATGTAGACATATTAGACAGAGGAGATAGGTGAGTTTGGAGAGGGGTCAGGGAAGCCATTCATATGAGTATTCAAAACCCCTCTCTCAACAGAGGTGGGAGGCTCAGGCACAGTCTATCTGCAACTTATCAGGCTGTGATTTCAACAATACCTAGACAAATCAAAAATACTTCATGCCTTCACCACCAAGGCCATAACTAAGACCCATGCTTTATGGGTTTCAGCACTTTAGGCCATTGTTTACCTTAAGGCTATTGAGACTGTTGTCTACCTAACGAGCCTATTCAGGCCATTGTTCATCTAATCAGCCTATTTCAGACCTGGGTGAGAAGAGGTCAGTGAGCTATAGACTCACTGATGAAGCTGTTTGAATGAGCAGCAAAATGTTTCAATCTCTCCAGAAAAAGAAGTCCAGTTGCCATGACTCAACTTCCAATTCAAAGGCGTCAATGATAACAAATTAAATGATAGTAGTTTTCTGAACTTTGTTGTTGTTGTTCAGTCGTTCAGTCGTGTCCGACTCTTCGTGACCCCATGGACCAGAGCTTGCCAGGCCTTCCTATCCTCCACTGCCTCCCGGAGTTTTGTCAAATTCATTTTGGTTGCATCGATGACACCGTCCAACCATCTCATTCTCTGTCGTCCTCTTTTCCTTTTGCCTTCGATTTTTCCCAGCATCAGGGACTTTTCCAGGGAGTCCTCTCTCCTCATGAGGTGGCCAAAGTACTGGAGCCTCAGCTTCAAAATCTGTCCTTCCAGTGAACATTCGGGGTTGATTTCTTTCAGAATGGATAGGTTTGATCTCTTTGCAGTCCAGGGGACTCTCAAGGCTCTCCTCCAGCACCACAGCTCAAAAGCATCAATTCTGCGGCGATCAGCCTTCTTTATAGTCCAGCTCTCACTTCCATACATCACTACTGGAAAAACCATAGCTTTAACCATCCTGACCTTAGCTGGCAAAGTGATGTCTCTGCTCTTTAGGATGCTATCTAGGTTTGCCATTGCTTTCCTCCCAAGAAGCAGGCGTCTTTTTATTTCGTTGCTGCAGTCGCCATCTGCAGTGATCAAGGAGCCCAAGAAAATAAACTCTGTCATTGCCTCCATTTCTTCCCCTTCTATTTGCCAGGAGGTGATGGGACCAGTGGTACTACAAATCTCCAACATGTCACTTGTTTTAATCTGCTTAAAAGTTATTTTAATTGTCATTACAGTATTTTCTTTTTTAAATTAATACATAGGTGGTAAGTGAGATCCCCTCCCCACAAAAAAAGTGATTTTTTTAAAATGGAAAATAGGATAAATGGTCTGCCAATCTGCTGTTGTTTAAGTAGAATGTGCCCTGAAATTTTATATTCTTTTCCCTTCCAGTGATGTGGAAATTGAGACTCGGGTGTATTCTCTGGCTCATATGTGAGTTTGCTTTTATCTTTTCAATTTTTAAAAGATTTTTTTGTTCTTGTCAGATGGATCACATCACATCTCTGATATAATTAAGAAAAGTGGAACACAGCAACAGGGTTCAGTGATGTCAAACAAGATTCAGAAACGTAGCTGAGTTGTTCTGATTCAGCAACTGCAACCCAAACAGAAATGGGGGGGGGTTGCCACCCTTACGATTAACAGATTCATGGGCTTTTGTGGGTTACAGCGCAGTTCTTCAAACAAAGGAAATACTGTACTATATTTAGACAGATATGAGCTACAGTGCACGGTGCACTCATATACAATGTATAGGCCTGGGAACAATTGCTTGTGGGATTTTCTGTCTCAGAGTCACAATAACTTGGCTGTGTGTGTGTGTGTGTGTGTGTGTGTGTGTGTGTGTGTGTGTGTGTGTGTGTGTGTGTGTGTGTGCGCACGCGCGCGTGCGTGCGTGCGTGCATGTGGCCATGTACAATTTGCTACTTCTTCTCAATTAGCAAACATATCTCAGGACAGGTAGGAAGTCGCCCAGGGAAGAGAGCTGTGCCAGGGGAGATCAGCCCAGGAGCTTTCTTTCAAGTCAATGTGTGCGTTCCTTGCTTGAACTACCTGTCCTTTGCTTGTCTCAGAATAGCAGCGTGAATTTTAGCCCCACGGGCCCTTACATATCAACTATTTTGTAAGGCTGGGGCGAGCAAAGTGCAGCATTCCAGATGTTCTTGAATTGAAACCCTGTGTGTTCCTTATTTACCATCAAAGCAAAGGGTTCCACTTTGCTTAACCCTCCTGTAGGGGCAAGGCTCTTCTATGCTGCAATCCTAGTTTGTTTGTTTGTTTGTTTGTTTTTGTAATGGAACCACATATGCTTAAAAACCATTACAAGATGCAGGCATACAAAATCCAGGAAATCCAGGACGAAATCCCATTGCACGGCTTCTATGTGCACCAAAGGAAGTGAACATTCTCAGCGGTGGCAGCTGGCTGGTGTGAATGCCTTGATTTTATGATTTCAGAGCACCCCTGGCTCACACATAAGAACATTAGAACATAAGAAGAGCCATGCTGGATCAGGCCAAAGGCCCATCTAGTCCAGCTTCCTGTAACTCACAATGGCCCCACCAGATGCGTCTGGGAGCGCATGAGACTAGATATCTGTCTCCTGAAACCACTCCCCTGCATCTGGCCCTTGAAGTTACCCTGGTTTTAAGACTGGAGATTACATATCTCCATCATGGTTTGTAACCTGTGATGGACTTTTCCTCCAGGAATCTGTCCAATCTCCTTTTGAAGGCATCCAGGCCAGATGCCATCACCACATCCTGTGGCAGGGAGTTCCACAGACTAACAACACACGGGGTGAAATAATATTTTCTTTTGTCTGTTCTTACTCTCCCAGGCCTCAATTTAAGTAGATGTCCTAGTTCTGGTATTTTGTGAAAGGGAGAAGAGTGTTCCTCTATCCACTTTACTCCTTCCGTGAATTTTTTTGTACGTCTCAGTCATATCATACATACACAGTACAATGAAGTCAAAGACACCATGAAGTCGGGAAAGGGACCTTCTAGTTTGCAGCAATTTTTAACACTGATGATGATGCAATTCTCTTCATGCCAGGCAGGATTTCGGTCATAGATTTATTATAAAATTTGGGGTTTTAATAGCAACTAATGGACCATGAGAAGTTCTATTCAGCCGTTAGGGATGCATCTCTCAACCAGAAGAGCCAAAGAAGGGCTAGGGCAGTGTTGGCGAACCTATGGCACGGGTGCCAAAGGTGGCCCTCGTAGCCCTTTCTGTGGGCACCCAAAATCACCCCTTCACCGCCACCTGTATTCACGTTAAATTGCTGTATTGGCACTCTGTGAAAAATTAGTGGATTTTTAATCGCAGTTTGGGCACTCAGTCTCTAAAAGGTTTGCCATCACTGGGCTAGGGTGAAGGATGAGCCAAGAGATGGCAGAGCACTAATTGATGCAGTATACAAAGGTTCCGGCATTGCTAGGCCAAGGAAAAGTGGTGTGAAGATCTGGCACAGCTTCAACTGATTCAGCGGCAGCTTGGCCATCTTGGTCAGTTAGGATGGCACTCTAATTCTGGGATCAAGGCATCCTGAGATTAAGATACGTTGACCTCAATGGTGCTTACATAGGAGAAGACACATAAACAGGACTCGAAATTCCACTAGGAAAAGTACTGGCTCTCCAAGAGAGGATTATTATAGGAAATGAACACATGCCAAAGGCCCCAGGCCTAATCCTTGCCATCTCCTGTTATTGGAGTCAGGGACCAAGTAGTGGGAAAGTTCTCTAACGAAAGCTCAAATATGTTTAAAGAGCGTCCATGTTTCCAGTATAACTACTGATGGTATGTATTTTGTCCTTGTCATTTTCAGGCTTAAGGAAACTATACTGAACCTGCAAAATAGGTGAGTTTGAAACAGAGAGACCCATCAAACATAAATAGGCTAAGTGAATTTCCTCACTCTTTGAAGTCCTTTGTTGTTTAGAGATAATCATATCACATTCCTGGTTTTGCAACAGGGTGGCTGCTGAAAAGTTAGAAGGAAACAGCATTCTAAATGGATTGGACAAGTCTGTGAACACCGTGGGAACGGGCCCTGATGAGAAACTGGGTAATCAACCATTTGCTCTTCTTTAGAGAATATAAAGTATGCAAATGAACTTGGTGTGCTTGAGCATGTGTGACCAGTTTTTCTTCGAGATCAAATCTCCCCATCCCTTCTATAGCTATATTAAGAGGGTTAGCTTTAGGTTTGAGAGAGACCCAGTGCCCTGTAGTAACTCATTTCCTCCACTGGGTGGTCCTTGATCGGTTTAACTGGCAATGGTCGTAGACAGTAACTAGCATTGCTTTGGGCTCTGAGCTATCCCCTTAAATTTGCTACAATGCCATGGTTTATGATTACAGCAAGGATATTTTGGAAAGCTGAAATGGCAGTAATCTACAAACATCTCTTCTTTTCACCATGACCTATGAATAAGATACAGTAATACCTCGGATAACGAATGCCCCTGGTAACAAATGTTTCGGATAACGAATGGAAATTTCTGGGTATAGGGTTGCCTCGGATAACAAATGTTCCCTAATGGTTGCCTCATTTGAAATGAATATTTCAAAATGCCTTGCAAAAAAGTGTACCAAGGATGCATTGCAGCCCCTGTAGTTTATGGTGGGGAGGGAGGAGTTAGAACATTTTTTCATGGTGTTTTGGAGCCATTCTGAACATGTTTTGCTGAGGGATTTGGACTTAGAAAGGTAGGGAGCTAGCTCTTATTAATCTTTGCACTGCTTGTCTTTGCACTTTGGGCAGGAAAAGGCTGGGCTAGACTTTCTGTTTTTATGCTTATGTTTGTCTGTTTGGATTTTTCCCCCTTTGCACTTTGGGTGAGAAGAGGCTGAGCTAGGCTTGGTGGTTTAATTTCTCTGTTTGCAAGCATTCTCCATTGCTTTGGATGCAAAAACAGGCTGCATTTTACTTGCAGCTTGTTTCTCTAGATGTTTTTTCCCCCTTTTCCCATTGGGTGGGAAAAGGCTGAGCTAGGCTTGGTGGTTTCATTTCTCCATGTTTGCATTGCATGGCAGGGGGGTATTCTGGTGTGTGTGTGTGTTCTAGTACTGTATGCCTTTAAAGTGCACTTTATAAAGAGGTCTGGAAAAATAACCATCTTTTTTGCCTTTTTCAGACCTCCGGAACAGACTAATCAGTTTCCCATTCATTTCAATGGGAAACTGTGTTTCAGATATGATTTTGTTTTTTTGGATAACGAATTGCCTCAGAGAACGAATTCAAATCATTATCCGAGGTACCACTGTAGTTCTTTTTGATCCTGCTTTAATTTAGGGTTGCACACAATTCATGTGCAATGAGACAAACTTACATACAACCTGAAATTCTAGCAGGGATTCTTTAATTACTAGCAATCTGGTGGTGGCGGCGCAACAATATTGTTCCGATTGCAACAGTAAAACTGTGCTACAGGATTTTTGGCCACTGAATGGTAAGGAAGAACAGATGAGTTAAAATTCCCAAACCACTATGTCTTTGATTTGGGGGCCTTCTGGTGTTTTCCCCATCATCAAGTATCATAATATAAAATATATTTTAACTTGGACGAACTTGTTGAAAGATTCCCAATTTGTAGTTGTGTGAGATGGGGTAAAGATAATTAAACAAAGAATTCTCATTCTCTTCACTGAACCAAAATGTAGAAAGTCACAACAAGGCACTTGTTTTCTCTCTGTGTGACATGCCCTCCTTGTATCCCTTTCTGGCAACCCTAAAACATTTTAGCAAATTCCAGTCCTGTTCTTTCATCAGTTACTTGGCGTTAAAAAGAACTAAATCACTCTTGTTTCCATAGTGGAAAAGATGAATAAATGGGCAGAAATGGTTGACCGTTGTGTACCTCGTGTCCTGAAACTCTGTGCAACAATACAAGCAGTACAGGCCTTTGCATGGAGATTTCTGGAGCTACATATACTTAAGTGCATATCTACTTGCATCATCTGGATCACTCTTCAGGAGGTCAGTAAATCACTAGCCCATCTGAGGCCACATCTGCAGAAAAGAGTCAGGAAATGAGGCAAGAGTTATGCTGGTGCAAAGTTACACAACAGGATTTCGCCCAGTGAGAAATTTAGTACTTGGAATAAATGCAATGATCCTAAGTAGTTCAGCTTTTAAGCACCAAACCAGTATCTTGAGCTGAACATAGATAAGAACAGTTAACAGATCTAGGAAAAAAGGTTGTATTTAAAGTTTGTGGGGTGTGCGTGTAGTGCTTTTAATATCTGTTGTGAAGCTTGCACAAAATAACAAAACGAAACTTAATTTTTCTGTTTCGTGCCCATCTCTAGTTAGCATTCTACAAAAGTAGAAGCAGCATAAAACTGAACTGCATAAACTAAAGCTGAATAAAACGTATTGCAAACTGGGTCCCATTGTGCTTTTGTGAGATGTGGTCATGTTACATTATAGGTCTCTTCGATGAATTATCCGTTCTTCATCCTGTGGACATTTGCTCTCCCATATTCCAAACTTCGCCCACATGCATCAAGAATCTGTACATTTTGGTCATGTGTAATGGTTGTCTGCAAAATGATCTACCAGCTGAAGATTGTCAACCCCTTGAAATATTCATCTAACTGCACTCAGGTCAGCTTGCTCACACCCTGGGAATCTCAGCTTCTCAAATACATACGATGGCTTCAATTGCAAAGTGTTTGTTTAAGACTTTTGTAGGCTATCAGCTTGTTTCATCAGCATTAAGTCTACAATATAGATGAAGGGGGCTTTGACCAATGAAAAGATGTATTCATTAAGAGCCACAAGACTTTTGTTTCATTCTACAGTGGTTTTAATTGATTTCTGATCAATGAAATTAATATTTTAATGAAACCGGTATTGATTGTCTGATGGCAGAGGGGACATAATAGACTGCTAAAGAAAAACAGCCTCCATTTCCAGGGATTACCAGCAGTTAGCTAAAGGAGGAGGAAACCAGGGCAACTTGAGATAGTTATTCAGTTAATTTGTAAACCTTTGCCAATAAAGCTTCATCCCAACCCTTCAAGGTTACGAACTAAGAAGCATAATTTTGCAATAAATAAGATATGTTGTCTCCTTAGGTACTACATCTGAATACAACATATCATCATAACACTGCAGAGGAGTTTCTGGAGAAATCATTGTTGTACGTTGCGCCTGTTGACCCAGCACACTGGATTGGAGGGTTCTTGAAATGTGATGACAATGTTCTCCCTTGCCTAAAGGTAAAGTTGTCATTTGGGTGTTAAAATTAGGGCAAGCAAGAGATTAGACTTTGCAGTCATTTGAGAAGCAGTTATTTTTCCCTCATAAGAAGATAGGTATATCAGCCTTTATAGGCAGGAGTCAAAGGAAAGTGAGCAATCTTACTGGCATTAGATATGATCCAGCTTTTGATCAGTAGACGTGGAAACTGGGTCCTGAAGCACTGTGCATTTTGTTAAATATTTTCCCCATGTGTTTTGTAGAATCACCTCACAATCCTAATTCTGATGGCGCTCGAGGCAACAGTGTACCGCCACCAACTTTTTTACCGAACTGAGAATCAGCTTCTACCACCTGCCACGGGAAGCCTTTTTCATAATATCTGCCGAGATAATCTGGACGATGGGTTACTCAGTTGCATCAAATATTTTGTCAACTACAGCTTTTTCAAGTTTGGACTAGAGGTGAGACACTGTTAGGAAGAGCACTATAGTCTGGTCCTTGCATGGTGAATACAGAAATATGAATGGCAATCCTGGGTATATCTATTTTCAAAATATATTTTTATTATTTTATGAAAAAAGAAAAAAAGGAGAGGGGAGAAGCACACTCCCTCTCCTTCTAAGACACCCACATATATACATATACATATAAAAGACTGTACATTTTTGTTGTATTTCATCTGATAGTATTATAGTAACCCCCGGCCATTTCGCGGTTCAGGTACTGCGGTCCCACTATATCGCGGGATCGCAGTACCTGCCCAGGCTCCAGCTGATTGTTGGGGTAGGGGAGAAGGCTCAGGGCAGAGCAGGCAGGTGGCGGTGGGGGATCAGATCCCCCAATGCCACCTGCCCGCGCTCCTCCAAGAAGTTTTGGAGCAACCCAGGCCCCCCAGCCCCTACCCAACCCGCATCAGCATATCACGGATTTTCAGTCATTGCGGGTCGGGTGGGTCCCTAACCCCCGCAATTGGTGGGGGGTTACTGTAGTAGCTAAGTTCAATTTACATCCAGTTATTGTTATTCTACTACATCCTTTTTGTGTTTAGCCAATTATAAAACATATTCTAGGATTGGGGGAAAAATCACATCCAACTTTGTCCTTCAATCTGTTTTTAGCATGTCCATCTCTGCGCATTACATTATTTTATTCAACAGCATTTCTTCTGCTGGCGTTGCTTCGGTTTTCCATAACTGTGCCTACACCGTTCTTGCCGCTGTTAGGACATGCAATATTAAATAGCAACAATCTTTGTTCACAAATTTTGGTAATATACCTAATAAGCATATTTCTGGTTTGAATTCTAGGTTTTGCTTTGTCATTTGTTTTAGCCATGTATGAATCCTGGGTATATCCATGGTAGCTCCATTTTCTGAGACAGTGGTCATTTGCTCACTTGTTTATGCTTGCACTGTTTGTTTATCAGTGCTTTACATCTATATGCTACTTTTCTTCTTATGAAGGGGCACAGCTCTTGTCTTCCTAGGTTCCCAGCCCAGTGAACTATTTTGAAATAAAGAGCCTTGTTGGTCTATTGTCGCAAAAACAATAATGGGGCTTGTAGCCCTCTACTGCAGTCTGTAAAAGCTTATGCCAAATATATATTTGGTTTCATGCACCATGCTAGGATGCCCTTCGTTTTTTATCCCATATTTGGTTAGAGAGAGAAAACAACTGGTCCAAAGCCACCCAGGGGTTTTCATGGCTCAATGGAGGGCTAAAGCATGGATTGCCTAAGTCTCCTCTGAATATTTCTAACTACCACCCCGTGCTGGCTAATAAGGGAAAATTATTTTATGGCTTAACTGAGTTTTTTCAGAATTACAGATAAAATATTTGTTCTTGAGAATCCAGGTGATGTTCCTCACAAGCTGTTCTGCTCTCCATTTTGAAAGTGGCAAAGCAGCATGATTTAAAGGAACACAACATTTCTGACTTCAAGTTGAGTAGAAGTCTTCTCAGCTGCAATAATATAATTAGTATCATTGATTCCTGAGATCTGAAGACAGTACTGCATGTGATTTGAGATTCATACAATCTTTCATTGTGTTCTTGTCCCTCTGCCTTTACCAGCTTGGAAATGTCCCAAAATCTAGGGTGGGATAGGGGAATGCAGACTCTAAAATAAGAAAATATCTAACTTATTGCATGCCCTTAAGTTGCTTCCAGCATATGGTGGTGACATTGTGAATTAATGACCTCCAAGAAAGGTTCTATCATCACCAGCTCTGCTCAGCTCTTGCAAACTCAAAGCTGTGCCTTTCTTTATTGATTCAGTCTATCTATTTTTCTACTGGCTTCACTTTTTCCCTAGATCATTGTTTGTTTGTTTAAGTTTCCATTGCGAGTTTGGGCTCAATTTGAGGAATTCGAGGTTGAGTCAGTAGAAAATAATTCATAGTTCCAGTGGTGAAAGGGAGGAAAAATTCTTGAAGGACAGCTGTTGGGTAGCTGAAGTAGTTGAAAATTACTCTCTAACAACAGCTGTGAAACTCAAGTGAACTCTTATTACAGCAATACTTTGCGAGTACCTTGGTTTAAGAGTGTTTTGTAAGACAAGCAAACATTTCTTCTAAATTTTGCTTTGATCAACAAGCAATGTCTTGCAGTATAAGCACAATTGGTCACATGATGACAAGTGAGCCAATTATGGCTCTCTTTCTCTCCCTTTGCTGGCTTGTGGGTGATTGTCTGGAATGTTCCATCTCAGGCAAGCCTCAAAAGCAGAGGGAGAAGAGAGGAGAGACGGTCTCCCTTGAACCAGCCAGAAATGTTTTCAAAGGGAAGTTCAGGTTAGGGGTTTGTTTTCTTTTTCTTTATAAGAACATAAGAACATAAGAAGAGTCATGCTGGATCAGGCCAAAGGCCCATCCAGTCCAGCTTCCTGTATCTCACAGTGGCCCCACCAGATGCATCTGGGAGTGCACGAGACTAGATATCTGTCTCCTGATTCCACTCCCCTGCATCTGGCCCTTTAAGCCTGGCGATTACACATCTCCATCATGGTGTAACCTGTGCTGGATGTTTCCTCCAGGTATCTGTCCAATCCCTTTTTGAAGGCATCCAGGCCAGATGCCATCACCACATCCTGTGGCAAGGAGTTCCACAGACTAACAACGTGCTGGGTGAAAAAAAAATATTTTCTTTTGTCTGTTCTTACTCTCCCAGCCCTCAATTTGAGTGTATGTCCCCTAGTTCTGGTATTTTGTGACAGGGAGAAGAGCTTCCCTCTATCCACTTTACTCATGCCCTGCATTATTTTGTACGTCTCAATCATATCCCCCCTCAGGCGCCTTTTTTCCAGACTAAAGAGCCCCAAATGTTTTAGCCTTTCCTCATAAGGGAGGTGCCCCACCCCAGTAATAATTTTAGTCGCTCTCTTCTGCATGTTTTCCAATTCCACTATGTCTTTCTTGAGATGCAGTGACCAGAATTGTACACAATACTCCAGGTGGGGCTTTACTATTGTTTTGTATAATGGCATTATAATGTTGGCTGTTTTGTTTTCAATCCCCTTTTTGATAATCCCTAGCATGGAATTGGCCTTCTTCACCGCTGCCATACATCGGGTAGATACCTTCATGGAGCTGTCCACCAACACACCAAGATCTCTTTCCTGATCTGTCACGGATAACTCAGAACCCATGAGTTGATAGATAAAATTTTGATTTTTTGCCCCAATATGCATTACTTTACATTTGGATACATTAAATCGCATTTGCCATTTCGCAGCCCATTCCCTCAGTTTGGAGAGATCCTTCTGGAGTTCTTCACAGTCTTCTCTGGTTTTTACCACATGGAAAAGTTTTGTGTCATCTGCAAACTTCGCCACCTCACTCTTTATCCCTGTCTCCAGGTCATTTATGAACAGATTGAAAAGCACCGGTCCCAGGACAGATCCCTGGGGCACACCGCTTTTCACTTCTCTCCATTGTGAAAATTTCCCATTGACACCTACTCTTTGTTTCCTGGATCTCAACCAATTCTCAATCCATAAGAGGACCTGCCCTCTTATCCCCTGACTGTGCAATTTTCTCAGCAGCCTTTGGTGAGGGACTGTGTCAAAGGCCTTTTGAAAATCCAGATAGACTATATCCACCGGTTCACCCAAATCCACATGCCTGTTGACCTTTTCAAAAAATTCTAAAAGATTTGTCAGACAAGACTTACCCTTACAGAAGCCATGCTGATTTTCTCTCAGCAAGGTTTGTTCTTCTATGTGTTTTAAGATTTTCTCTTGAATGAGGCTTTCCACCATCTTCCCTGGGACAAATGTAAGGCTAACTGGCCTGTAGTTTCCTGGGTCCCCCATCCTTCCTTTTTAAAAAATTGGTGTGACATCTGCTATCCTCCAGTCCTCCGGCACTGTGGCCGTTTTAAGAGACAAGTTGCATATTACCGTTAAGATAATATATTTTTCTTTATTTTGTTTTCAACATCCTTTCTTATTTTTCAATTCGTTTCTAGTCATAGGCAGCTAGTCAAGGGTGTGTATACAGCTACAAATTACATTTTATTATTTTCACATCAAAAATACAGAGTAAAATCCATTTGTTAGCCCCAAGCAAAACAGATTCTGCTGCCAGGTACGGTACCTAAACCATGGTGTGGACCTGGACTTCTAGCCAAGTTCTTTTGTGAGTTTTGGCATTTTTGTGTGTACAGTATGTGATCTGTGGGGGCCCAGAATGAATCATCTGAGTTTCGATTATTTCATATGGGAAATTTGCTTTCATATATGAGTGTTTAGTTCACAGGCATGATTCCAGAATGGATTATTCTCATAAACCAAGATATTACTGTAGTTGTGAATACTGTAGATTGCAAAAGAATGCAGTGATAAACCACTTCAGAATATTTTATATCTCAAATACCCTATGATGGCACAATTCATAGTAGTGTTCAGAATCCAGTCTGGCCCCTTCACTAGGAGCTTTTAAATACCAATTACAAATGTGACTATTCAAGAATGCATTCCCTGGTCTATGACTTTTTGACTCTCCACCATCTGCACCTTTTCTGCATTGATTTTGCCTTTGCCTTGATATCTGTTAAGTTATAATGTGATTTGTTTTAATGTTTATTGTCATTCTTATGTTTTTAAAACTGTTTATTCATTTTGGATATTTTTATTTGGTTTGCAAAATGCCCAGGGTAGCTATTAGTATAAAAGTTCAATCAATCAATCAATCAATCAGTCAAACATTATGTAACTATATTTTAGCCAGTATTTCAAAATGGAGATAGCTGACTGACTGAATTATTGATAGTTTTTTTAAAAAAGTATTTCATGTAGAGCCCAAGTTTTCAGTTTTAAAAACGGACAATTGACAATAATATTTTGTTGCCACCTTGTGTTTTAATTAAAACATATTGGTTTATTCAAGACTTTCACAGGTGTGGCTGTGTACTTTGAGGAACTCCACCTGAAGTGTCACATATGGTTGCATCCATGCATCAATGCTAGCTGAAACAGAGATTTTTTAAAATTATTTATTGGTCTTTATATTGCATCCATCAGTGCAAAGCAAGCCACTATTCAAGGCAGCCATTTCTGCACCTTCTGAAACCACACTTATTCTAGACTGTGTTTGGTGCTTTAAAATGATTGGCTGTGTTGGTGACATTATATAACTGTGACTGCATGTTGGTATTTTGTAAATTGGGTGCAGTTTTGAGTACACCCTGTAAAAATATCTTAAACAGGTGAAAAAAATAATGAAAACAAAGATTGGCTCAGCCATATCTTCTGTTGTTTTAGATATGCTTCATAGCCGCTGTTAATGTGATTAGGCGACGCATGGATTTCTATGCCCTTATCCATGCCAGCTGCCTGATGTACCTGTTGAGTTGCCATCGGCGGAAAGCCATAGCAGAAGTCTGGCTCAAATACTGCTGCTTCCTTGCCAGTTTGACGACTTTTCAGTACCTGCTTTGCCTTGGTCTCCCACCTGCTCTGTGCCAAGGTAAATGCATGGCCTATATTTGGTGGAAAGCAAGGACGAATTCATTTGGGGTGTGGATCACTGAGCAATAAAGGATCAATAGAAAGCAGGCTAAGGACACGCCTGGCTGTGTCATCCTGTAGGTTCCAAAATGGCTCCTGGCTGCTCCCTTTGAAGCAAATATGCCCAGACAGGAAGGTCAAAAATGAGTTTAAGGTGCTTTGTGTAATCCAGATAATCTCTTTGCTGACAGATTATCCATGGAGAACGTCTCGTTGGCTGCTCCACTCAAATCTGATTAAATGGCTGTATCTCCCTGATTTTGCGAAGGGGCCTGATGCTAATTTCCTTTTGTGTAAGTGTAATCTGTCTAGTATATTTTCTGCTTAACACGTGTAAGTAGCTGTTTTTTACTTTTAGAAGAAGAGGTGTCTAAATGACAGAAATTTCTACCGAGGTATCTGTGTTAATTTTTGGCAGCAAAAACAATGAATACTCTTGCAAGCACCTTAAAAGCTGGCAGCTTTTATTTGCCATAAATGCTCATGGACTACAGTCCACTTCACCATTTGCATCTGATGAAGAGAGCTGCAGTTTTAAGGATGTAAGGAATAAATGTTTCAGCCTCCGTTCATTCAGAGGAGCCTACTCAACCCGTGACTTGCTTCAGTGTAGTTAGAGTTGCAATTAGAGTAAATGGGATCCCTCACCTCATTCTGTACTAGAATCAATGGAACTTCCAGAGGAGTTGACTCACTAAATCCCCATTAGTTCCTTGGACCTGCTCTAGTGCAATTGCCTACAGTAAACATGGGGATTTGGGCCAAAGAATTTAACTTACTCTTTGCTTAGATAGCAAAGATAGCAAAGAGAAAAGTAAATACTGTAATCTTCTCACCTGTCCCCTTTCTTATGGCAGATGATTTCCTGCTTCTGCTGTTGGCTTCCCTGCAGTGCCAGGTATTTGAAGATGAGAATAAGCCTGTTGTGAGAATGAAAGCTGGAGATAATGTAGAAATCAGCCGAAGTTTGGACCCAGTGGGGCTGAGCGACTACAGTCCAGTGCCAAACTTTATTCACTGCAGGTGAAAAATTAAATATAGGAAAGAAAGGAATGTGAACATTTGTTCCTCAAAGTACAGTATTTAGAATTGTGATCCAGTTGTGAGCAAATAATTTGACTATAACACTTATAGTTTATATTCTGGTTTTGGTCTTTTGGGGCATGAGTGGTAAACATATGACCATCCAGATGTCATGTTCCCATCTTTCCTGACCATTTGGCCATGACAGCTGGACCCCAACAACCTCTGGAGCAGCGGTGGCCAAACTTTGGCACTCCAGATATTTTGGACAACTCCCAGAATTCCAAGCCTGTATTGCTAATGACAAAGGGCTGTGGGAGTTGTGGTCCAAAACATCTGGAGGGCCATAGTTTCGCCACCACTGCTCCAGAGGGTCACATATTTTCTTCCTACACACAAATCTACCCCATTTTAAAACTAAGAGTGATTTTGGAAGAGCACGGTTAAAATGTTTACTGCAATGTTGAATTACAGCATCTGTTACCACCTGATGCAGAGGACAAATGCCTGCGCCCCATAGTTCCTGTGGAACTTTCCAAGTCAACCATGTGGCTACCATTTGACCTTCCTTAATGGTTCTGAAAATTACCCACAATGAAGAAATGTGCCATTTTGGAGGGGGGCTGCAATGTCTGCAGCACACAGGGGCAATAACTGTTTTTATATATAATAATTTCATTTATACAAAATACAAAAAAAATACAAATTGCAAATTACAAAGGAAACATCAACAACAGTGCCCCCTTCACCAGCAGGACCATTCTTATTTTCATTCATTATTTTCCCCTCCAGAACAGGACTGATTATTGCATGGAAACTTTACCCTGATCTCTTACAAGCACATGTTCAATAAATTTACCACAAATATCATAAAAGATATTTTTAGCTCTCTTTTTTATCTTTAAAGTACATGTCAATTTATCGTTTAAAGCAATATTCATTTTTGATTATGCCATTCATCTACAGTAAATATACAGTGGTACCTTGTATAAAGGAATTAATTCGTTCCAAATGAAATTATGTTAAGAAAATTTTCCTTTATACAAATTTCTCATAGGAATGCATTGAAAACAGAGTAATCCCATTTTTATGTTGTACGGATTCGCCCCATAGGCGATTAAGTTAAGCAAATTTCCCCTATCTCCGGAATTTTTTATGTTGTACAAATTTTATGTTATACAATCTCTTTGTTTTACAAGGGTCCACTGTAGTTTGTGTTTGGATTTCTAGCTATTATTAATCTACCCACCGTCAATAAATTTGTAATCAACTCTCTAGTTTTAAAATCATAATTATTATCAACAAATATTGACAACAAAGCAATTTCAGATTTTTTTTCTGAGCCCTAAGTGTAGCTACAGCTGATCAGTGCTTGGGGCGCAGCAAAAAACAAACAAACAAACAAAACCCTTTCCTGCACCCGATGGGGTGGGGGGGGGAAGAGCAATTTTTAAACTTCTTCTTCTTCTTCTTCTTCTTCTTCTTCTTCTTCTTCTTCTTCTTCTTCTTCTTCTTCTTCTGCTTCTGCTTCTGCTTCTGCTTCTGCTTCTGCTTCTGCTGCTTCTGCTGCTGCTGCTGCTGCTGAGCCCCAAGCATAGCTACAGCTGTTTGGTGCTTTGGGCTCAGCCAATAAAAAATAAAATAAAAAAATGCTCCTTTCCTCCACCAGATGGGGTGGGAGGAAAGGAGCAAATTTTAAACTTTTTTATGTGCAAAAGATGCTAACAGGTGTCATATGAGAGAGTGTGGCCGGAAATACAAATTAAACCACAATAAGCGTTTTACTGTGGATTATCTGAAAGTGGTTGACTGGATAGCACAGTAAGTTAGCTATTTGGCTGCAGAGCCAGAGGCTGGGAGTTCGATTCCTCATTGTGCATCTCAAAAGAGCCAGCCTTTGTGGCCTTGGGTAAGCTACACAGTCCCAGGATTGCCCCAGAAGAAGTAACAGTAAACCACTTCTGACTACTCACTACCTAAGAATTCTTAAGAAGGGTTGCCATAAATCACAAATTACTTGAAGGAACATTGTTGTTGTTGTTGTTGTTGTTGTTGTTGTTGTTGTTGTTGTTGTTGTTGTTGTTGTTGTTGTTATTATTATTATTATTATTATTATTATTATTATTATTATTATTATTATTATTATTATTATTATTCAGTTGCTGAAGTAGTTGCTTTCCTTGACAATTTGGCCATTTCCGAGTGGGGGTGTGTGGGTTCCCCCACACCCCAGCACAGTTTTTAATTTCCACTACTATATGGAATGAAGGTACATGATGGTGGTGGTGGTATAATAAAAAGTGTGGTCCTCCAAGATATGGGATGGGCATATGTGGTCCTTGGACCTTTGAAAGCAGCTCTCCTCTGTTTTAAAATACTGTAATTGAGTAACTCCCCACACCTTGGAACTAATTCTAAGTTCAACCCCCAGGGCGGAGACTTATTTGGGATAGCACTGAATGATGGTATTTTTTTCTGTAGTAAACACAACAGCGGTGTGTTACCTAGCTCTATGCAGCTTTAAAAAAATCTGTTAAAAGTCAGCAGACAAGGAGGGGAGGAGGGGAGCTCTTGTTCCCTCTGTTGTGGCTCTCCATGTGTTGAGATCAACAGTGTAAGGAGGAGAGTCTCTTCTGTATGTTTCCTCTTCCAACTCACACCCTCCCAACGAGGAACATGAGTCTAGCTCTCTTCCTCACATGCTTTCTTTAAATAGATGGGGATGGGCAGGATTCCATCCTGCAGATGTTCTTGGACTACAGCTTCAAGCCCAACACTATTTTTGAGAGATGCATTTTGCTCACCTCTAAACTAGACCACATGACAATATGAATAAGACTTCTGGAAGGCTGCTATTTCAGATACTCAGTTCTGGTTTCATTAATATTTCTCTTTGGCCAAAGACCCTTCCAATGATCTTCCTGTTGTTTTCCTTCGGCACAGGTCTTACTTGGACATGGCAAAACTGATTATGTTTAGATACCACTTCTGGTTTGCCCTTTGTCTGATATTTATGGCTGGGACCACTAGGATCAGTATCTTCTCTGTGGGTTACCTTGTGGCCTGCTTCTACTTCATGCTTTTTGGAGGAAGCCTTCGACTGAAGCCTGTCAAAGACATCCTCAGACTGTGGGACTGCCTGATTGCGTACACGGCTGTGGCTATAACCATGAAGAACCTCCTTGCTGTATGTATGGTGCTTTATGTTAAAACAGGCTGGGCAAAAAGAGTTTTAGGAGTTGTCTAAAATCCATAACTAGCTACAGTTATAAACTGTCAGTAGTGTGGATATAATGTGTAGTCTGCATACTGTAATTCAAACTGTAAACTGCCCAGAGACTACTTGAAGTGGTATAGGGCGGTATTTAAGCAGAACACTTTATATAATAAGCTAGGCAACCAGAGCACATGGCCATACTTTCAAATGCAGAAACCTGTTAAACTTGACATCGGCCAGCTCTGAAACTGGCGCTACGTAGGCTACTGTTCTCAGAATTCTGGCATTGACATGGCCACTGGCTTGCTGGGTTTTAGCACTGCGAGAGCCTCACATGCCATCAAAGCAATCAATCCTTGCACTGTATAGTTAACCCTCTGCCACTGGGCATGTGTGTAATGTGGCCCTTTTTCTAGCAGGTAACATACAGCACTTAGATAACTATGTCTGACAGTACTTGGGTTTCTCTTCACTTGTGTGTTGTTTGGATGAACGGTACGTTCAGCAAATGACAGAACTCCTGAATCATTGGGAGGCGGGGTGGGGGCTGTCCATAGCACTCATTCAGGAAGTAGGTTTGCATGGTTCTTTAGTCAAGAATGATGCCCAGTTTCATCTTAATAACCGCTTTCACCACCTTACTCTACTGCTTTGAAAATATCACACTGGCGCTTAAAAGAGAAGCATTAGATTCTGCTGAACTGTTTATTCTTCTCCCAACTTTGTCCACAGATTGGACCATGTGCTTACCTTAGTCACTTACAAAGAAACCATTGTTGGCTGATTCAGACCTTTGGTTTGTTCTGCACAATACCGGGATATGATGTGGGTAAGTAAGAAGTAGCATTGACAGGGAGGGTCCATACAGTGGATAGAGGGAAGCTCTTCTCCCTCTCACAAAATACCAGAACTAGGGGACATACACTCAAATTGAGGGCTGGGAGAGTAAGAACAGACAAAAGAAAATATTTTTTCACCCAGCACGTTGTTACTCCCTGCCACAGGATGTGGTGATGGCATCTGGCCTGGATGCCTTCAAAAGGGGATTGGACAGATTCCTGGAGGAAAAGTCCATCACAGGTTACAAACCATGATGGATATGTGTCATCTCCAGGCTTAAAATCAGGGTACTTCAAGAGCCAGATGCAGGGGAGTGGTATCAGGAGACAGATATCTAGTCTCATGCGCTCCCAAACGCATTTGGTGGGGCCACTGTGAGATACAGGAAGCTGGACTAGATGGGCCTTTGGCCTGATCCAGCATGGCTCTTCTTATGTTCTTATGCTCTTATGTACAATGATCCACACTGCAAACACTAGCATGCATATGTGGGGGGAACCTTTAATTTCACCTTTATGTCTTTTACTCATAAGAGATCTAACACGGAGACACATCGTTTTAAAAGATGTGGTGAGCAGCTATTGGCCATATGTTTTAATATCTACAGAAGCAGATTTCATTCATGGCTTTTCACCATTAAATAATGGGGTGATTATAGAAGTTAGAAAACTAGATGAACCATTGCATAACCTGTCCACCAGGAAAATACCTGTGTCTGTTTTCCTCTTGCGTAGATCCTACAGAGGATGAGATATGTGAACTGCCTGAAAATGAAGCTGGGATCATTTGGGATTCAATATGTTTTACTATTCTGCTGATCCAACGCAGAATTTTTACAAGCTATTATTACCTTTATGTTGTAGCAGATCTCAAGGCGGCTGAGATTTTAGCCTCCAGGTACGTGCCATGAATTCATGTAGCCTAAACAAGGTTTGGAGACAGAGACAGAAAGAGGCAGATTTCACAGCCAGTTGATGCAACCAAGTTGACCAAGGCAAGAGGCAACCTGGGTTGAGATGAGATGCTCCATAGACTGCTGCCTTGACGTTGCCGGAACTGGCCGGTTGCTGTGTTCTTGTAAATATATCTCATGCTATTTACCCACCATGACATCTGTGAGGAAGAATTATGAAGGTCAAGCAGATGATGGGATGACTTCTATTCCACTAGTCATTTAATCTTTACTCTTTCTTCAGTCTAAACAGAGATACCTAGATCTGTCTGGTTTCCTTCGTTTCAGTGCAGAATATGTCCCACATTAACCCTTCTGGCTCAAAATGTTTTGCTGCTTGATACAAATAATAAGCTAAGGATATCCTAAGCATATCCGATCTTGCCTGATTTTGGAACCTAAGCAGGGTCAGCCCTGGTTAGTACTTGGATGGGAGACCACCAGGGAATACCAGGTGCTGGTATTCCCTGGAGTAGGAACTGGCAAACCACTCCAGTATTCCTGCCAAGAAAACTCCATGGACATGGAGTCACAAAGAGTCAGTCACAACTGTAACGACATAACACACACAAATGTGTAAATAACTTCCTGCTGCCTTCTCATGGCTGAGGCAATTTGCTGCCCCAAGCAGCTACCTCAGTTTTCCTCATGGTAGGTTTGACTGAGCACGTTGCTTCAATACCATTATATTTCCAGATAACTCTGGATACAAATGGGAAAGATGTGGCAATATATAATGTTCCTTTCATAGTAAATTGCTGGGACTTTTGACAGGACATAACTCTGTTGCAACACAAGTATTTTAAGGCTAGGTCTTCTGCAGTATCTATAACCCTCAGACTTACTTTATATTGTAGATGTTTGGACCCTGACGTTAGCGTAACACCAATTTTTCACGTTTCCAGATGCATTAACTTGTTTTTTTATTCTTTCTTCTAATAAGTTTTAATTTATCTGTTAAAGTAAGCTGTGTAACACATAGAATTAAATGTCTGCTTCCTTCATAAGCCAGAGAGAACCTTTTGCTCATGAGCAAACTTATGGTCAATCGATTCATGTCCTGAACTGATGGCTGTTACCTATTTACTGGAATGTCTTGATTTCTACTGAAATCTTCTTATCTGTAATGAGGGGGAGAGGCAGTTTCTGCAGTGGTGTCAGGGCTGCATTGCCCTCCCTGAACTGACATGGGGACATACACGACCTTTACCATTACGTCCCCAGATCTCCTGGTGTGCTGTTGAAGCTTGGTGATGGAGCAGTCAATACTAAAACCCCAAGCAAGTTACCTTTAAAGTAAAGACTGTGGGGATGACACCCCTTTCTTTGTAAAGGAAGTTCTTAAAACTTTACTGGCATGATTGAAGCAAAGGGCGTAGCTGTGGGGCTATAGAAGGAGACAGGGAGGAGGCAGGTGACCCACACGGTGACCTATAGTTTAGCAAGCTCAGGAGTGCAAATGTAAAAAGACATTCCTAAGATTAAGACAAGTGCATTTCCATCCTGAATGAAGGCTGCAAGGAACCTCTGTATCATCTAAAATGATCCCAGTAGAGCTTTGTTTGAAGTAAATGTCCATAGGATTTGATGTGTTTGTTTATTTTAAGGTGGCTGTATTCCACGTTTGAAATTGCTTACCAATGCAGCGTAAAGTGAATGGCTCAAAAACATATAAAAGTTGGAATAACGGGAGCATCAGGGCTAGCTTAAAGCAGAGGTGTTATTTAGCTAAGAAAGTCAGTTATGAAATACCTTCTGGAATAGAAAGGTTTCCAAAAGGAGAGTGAGATTTTTTTAAAAGACTTTCTCCAAAACACAGTTCCACAGGTGTGGTGTCAGAGTTAAGAAGGCCCAATGACTCCTAGAAATAAGATCCTAGTCTAGATGGGTCTTTGGTCTGACTGAGAAATTGCAATAGTTCTGAAAGGCTGTTTCCATCTGCCTTGTACACACAGGGGAGCAGAGCTGTTCAAAGCAAAACTGAAGAAAATGGTGGCTCTGAGGCTAGAAGAAGAAGAAAAATCAATGGAAGTCATGAAAAGGCAGTAAGTTATCTCACTTATCCAGAGGACTGCAGAACCATCACACAAGGGGGGTTGGGAAGGCAAAATATTTCCTATTCTACGCAGCGGTGCAATTCTCGGGGTGAAGACGGGTAGGGCTGCTGGGTGGAATTTACAGATGGGACTTAAGAGAAGAGTTTAAGGTCCCATCATGCTCTTAGGGCGCTTTTACGTGACCCCCAAGATCCGCTGGCCACTTAAATTCGGACCAGAGATCTTAGGGGCTTGTCGCTCTTCCTGCTTCCCCACCCCTCCGCACTTCCTGGCTGCTGGCTGCGTGAGGGGAGGGAGAAAAAAAGGAAGAAAAGATCGTGCCTCACCTCCGTACTGGCTCTCGTTCTGGCTCTCGCTCCTGCAGTGCTGGCAAGATTCCTGTGTCTGTAAAGTAGCTCTTAAAGGGGCGGGAGCCAAAAACAACAACAAACAGAAGCGAGGAGAGCCCCGCACTCACTATCTTTACACCGCATCAAGGAATTTTCAGGACGGAAGAGCAGGTACTTGAAAGGTGTGCTGGGACGCGCTAAAGTGGGCGTGGTCGCACCTAATTTCCTGTAAACTCCGGAGCTGGTGGGTAAACATTTTAAAGCTCCGGAGCTGGGAGCCATTTGCCCCGGAGTTTAGGGGTCGTGTATCATCAGAAATGCAAAAAGGTCATGTCAAACCTATTAGTTTTCTGATCCAAGTGGAGCATGGAGTAAAAACAGCTTGAGTTGACGAGCCTAATTCTGCAGTTCTGCATATACCCGGTCGGCCAGGCACTCCAGTAAGTATAAACTGTAAACAGGCTGTTGCAAAGAGTATCCCAACATCAGTGCAAGATTAATTGGATCAAAAGTAATAACTGTTGTTCTTTTGTGAATCTGTAGAATGGATCTGATCAAACCAAAACAGAAAAGTGTTGACAGTTTGGAGAAAGAGGTCTCAAAAGGAGAAAGTGTGCAGAAATCTGAAAGAAAGGAAGATCCAGGTGAGAAAGAGGGTTCTTATTTTTAAATGGCAATTGCAGAAGCAACCATATTTATTTGAAAAAAATTGTGAAGGATTCCTCTATAGTATTTTCATTCAGATGTCTAGAAATTACTGTAGGTTGCACAAATACTGTATAGATGATGTGACAAGCTGCCAGTTTGGACACTGCCATTGTTTAAACCTTGTTTGCCCTTGCAGAGAAATTTAGTGGAGAATTTGCAATAACAGGGTAGGATTTAAGACATCTCTTCCCCCCTCCCCACCTGCACTTGAAAGCATGCTTATAATACACAAATTGGCCCTCAGAGGAAAGATACGAAAATAGCATTATAACCCAGGTCAGAACCAAATGTTGGAGACAGGCGATAATTAGAGCCGAAAGCACATTAATGTTGCGAAGACTGAAGCTGCAACTACATGGCTAGAAATTATAAATTATCCAGATAAGGCAGATTGTTATGTTTTTGCATCTTGTATAACATGCATCATTTGGTTAGTCCTAGGGAGCTTTAGTGAAGTGAATGTTTGCCTTTCGGCTCCTAGAAATTGCACAACATTTCTTTTGGCTTCTGTATAATCCACATACTTGAGATCCTGCCTTTGTAACGAATGAAATCCAAGAAACTTGCTTTGGAAAAAAAAAATGTATGAATGCAGAAGCTCTCAAGATGTTGAACAAAGTATGCGCAGTAAAACATTTTCTGACTTTTCTGCATTTGCCTGGAGGAGACCATAATAATTAAAACCCTGTATGGAAATTGACTGCTAGCATTTTCTGCTTAGCTTCAGGTGGAATATTGATCCCTGCATTTTAATTTCATTTTGTGAAGAATGAATGAGAACTCTCTCTTATGCAGCGTTCTCTTCATGGGTCATATGTGGTTACAGCATACTTTCACTGCCAAGTCTGAATTGTTTTTTTCCTCACTAAGCAGATTCTTTACTGTCTCTTGTAGATGATGATGCTAGCATGCAGGGAAATAAAGACAAGAAAACCTGGTGGCAACCATGGGTGACTCACACTTCAAGTACATTTCCTACATTTATGTTGAGAAATCGTGGTTTTATTATTAATTTTTGGTTTGTCTGATTACTGTAAAATCTGAAACAAAATCCATTCTTAATGTAAATTGATTTAGTACACTTTTAAGCATCATGTTGATACCTCTGATTAACTGGGAAATTGGTTATTCAGGGCATTATTTTTCATGCAATTGTGGTTGGGTAAAGCATTGATTTTCTCCATTATTTTGAAGAAGGCTTCTAGGTGGAATGGAAAATTCTTATCTGCATGACTTAATAAGCTTGAAACCAAGTGAGATGGCTCTTTGTATTTATTAATGTAGAGTTTAGGAATTGAGTTTTGTGCATGTGGCCCAGAGTTCCACAAGACCTTTGACTTCTCAGCCATTTCTACTTCCTCAACTGATTTCAGTGATTCGAAGTGGAAACTATTCCCTTTTTGAGACGGACAGTGAGGAAGAAGAGGAACAAATGGCCACAGAAAAGAGTGAGGAAGAACCCCTGGAAAAGAAAACAGCATTCCAGGTGCGGCCCGTCCTCCAGAAGGGGAAATGAACTGCACCATAAAATATGTTGCTTCTAGGAAAAGGGCACATCAGGGGTAAAGACCATATTATTTTTAAGGCACCAAGCAAAACCTTTTTATGTACAGTGGACCCTTCTATAACAAACAGTTTGTATAACATAAAATCTGTACAACATAAAAAATTCTGGAGATAGGGGAAACTTGCTTAACATAATCGCCTATGGGGAGAATCCGTACAACATAAAAATGAGATTGCTCCATTTTCAATGCATTCCCATGGGAATTTGTATAAAGGAAAATTTCCTTAACATAATTTCATTTGGAACAAATTAATTCCTTTATACAAGGTACCACCGTACTTAAGATTTTACCAGTGCTAACAAACCCAGCTTTTTCAATAGCAGCTTTTCATAACCCAGTGCTCTTCAAATATTTAAACCATACTACCATCAACCCTGACCCTAACTATTAGCCATGCTGGTAGAGTTGATGGAAGTCATATTCATAGAATCATGGAATCGTAGAATCATAGAGTTGGAAGAGACCTCAAGGGCCATCCAGTCCAACCCTATGCCATGCAGGAACCCCCATCAAGGTTCTCCCAGCAGATGGCCATCCAACCTCTGCTTAAAAACCTCAAAAGAAGGAGACTCCACCACCTTGTATGGCAGCATATTCCACTGCTGAAGAGCTCTAACTGTCAGGAAATTCTTCCCAATGTTCAGATGGAATCTCTTTTCCTGTAGTTTGAAACCATTGCTCCGAGTCTAATCTCTGAAGCCATGGAGAACAAACCTGTCCCGTCTTCGATATGACATCCTTTCAGATATTTAAACATAACTATCACCTCCCCTCTCAATCTTCTTTCTGTAATGCTAAACATTCCCAGCTCCCTAAGACGGGAATGTTTAGTCTTACAAAAAGAAGGTTGAGAGGGGATATGATAGCCATGTTTAAATATTTGAAAGGATTTTAAAATATTTAAATATGTGAAAGTATTCCAAGTATAAATACATCTGTAAAATGATGCTACTGAATATGCAAGGACAGCCAATCATTCAGCAACTAGGCAGGGAGAATCCCTGTCATGCCTCCTCATCTGAATGGTTGTTTGCCAGAGGAGGTGGGACAGGCAAGTCGGGGCTCCTGCACCCCAGGAAGCAATCTAGCCAGTGTGCAGAGTGGGGCAGCCAGTTGGTGGGGGGCAAAGAACACATGGAACCTGTGGTGTTAACCATCTAAGTTGGGGCAAAGCATGATGAAGCTTTTTGGGCCCATGTCTAGTGCATTTTCTCCTCTTACCTGTTCAAGCTGTATAAAGAATGTATATGGAAAATTAGACTTGATTCAAATGAAAGAGAGAGAGAAATGGTGGGACATCCATAAGTTAAGATACGCACCTGACAGGCTCTTTTTGGTAGAAATCAGCAAGGTATTGAAATGACTTTTACTGAAACAGAAAGAAGAAAGTTGCAAAACAGGACTGCAGCTGAATGTTAAGAAGAAGGGGAAAACCATGACTGGAGAGGAGCTAAACAATGAAAATGAAAATAACTGAAATAGCTAGAGATTTTGTATACCTTGGTTTAATCCTCAATTCAAACAGGGGCTGCAGACAAGAAATCAGAAAAAAAGAACCCTGAGACTCAGACGAGTAGAAATTAGAAAATATAATCAAGTGTAAGGATATGTCACTCAAGACCCAGATCATGCACACTCTTATATCACTAAGAGTGGGTGTGAAAGCTAGAGAGGGCAAAATCATTTGTGGAAATATGGTGCTAGAGGAGATACAGATACAGGGACCCCCTGCCTATTGAGGGGGCTAGGGACCCGACCCGACCCGCGATAATTGAAAATCCGTGATATGCGGATGCAGATCGGGTGGGCCTGGAGTGCTTAGCTGGGGGCTTTTCTATTTACCCCCAGCCTGGCGCTGCCCCAAACTGGCCTGCAAGGGCCTTCCCGGGCCTTTGGGGGGGCCTCCAGAAGGCTTAAGAAGGCCCTCGCAGGCCCGTTTGGGGCAGCGCCAGTCCTGGGGTAAGTAAGGGAGGCCTTTTTTCAGATACTGCAGTCCCGCGATATAGTGGGACAGCAGTATATGAACCGCAAATGGGTGGGGGACCACTGTACCCAGAACTGTCAGAAATTCAAACCGGTGGACCCTAGATCAAATCAAGCCTGAACTCTCTCTGGAGGCAAAATAGTTAAAACTGAGGTTGTCCTGCTTTGGACACATCATGAGAAGGCAAGATTATCTGGAAAAGACATAATGCTGGGAAAGCAGCATGAAAAGAGGAAGACCAAATGCTAGATAGATGTGGGTTCATAAAAAATAAGCACAGATTTGAGTTTGCAAGAGGTGAGCAAGGCTGTTGAGGACATGTTGTTTTGGAGATAGCTCATTCATTGGGTTGCCACATGTTGGACATGACTGGACAGCATATCAGAACAACATCTTATTTCAAATTGCCTGGAGAAAGCAGGTGCTATAAATATTTTGAAGTAAATAAAAATGGAAATGTGGAATGTGGAACTGGGGATGGGAGGAGATGATTGGAAGTTCCTAACTAACAAGGAGCTGCCTAGATGTCCTAAGCGCATCTGATCTCGCCTGATTTCGGAAGCTAAGCAGGGTCAGCCCTGGTTAGTACTTGGATGGGAGACCACCAGGGAATACCAGGTGCTGTAGGTGCCTGGAGTAGGAACTGGCAAACCACTCCAGTATTCCTGCCAAGAAAACTCCGTGGACATGGGGTCACAAAGAGTCAGTCATGACTGTAACGACACAACACACACACAGCACACAACTAACAAGGACCACAAAGTTCCACTATGATTTCAGAACTGCATAGCTGGAAGGGGCCCTATGGATCATGAAGTTTAGCCCCTGTAAAGGAAGCCCAGTGGGAATCAAATTCCTACTATCTGGCTCTGCAGCCAGATACCTAAACCACTGAGCTTTCCACCAGTTACAGTGCCTGCAGTTTTGTCCTGTGCGTTGGCTTCTTTGCATACAATTTTTCTACTTAAAGGCAGGCAGAAATGAACTCAAAAATACTTTGGTGGCTGTTTCCTGCCCTCTGATATTGCTGCTGAATAAACTGTCTTTGCTTTATGCAGCTTGCCTATGAAGCCTGGATAACAAGTTCAAAATCAGCTCTAAAGATGAGAGAACAAGAAAAAACCAGGGGCAGAATGAAGAAAGAAGCAGAGGAAGGAAAGACACACCAAATGACAGGTAGTGGTTAATAGATACTGAAAACACACACACACACACACACACACACACACACACACACACACACACACACACACACACACACACACCACTTTGGGCTAATAGTCACTTGCTTTCTCATTTGAAAACCCATGAGAAAATTCTCTGCACTACAATACTTCTTTGTTTCCAAACACTACATTGTATTGTTCCTAATAAATTTTCTGAAGCAAAACTGGGATCTACCCTAAAACACTAGAGTGAGCCTAAGGCTCGATTCATAACACTTGTTCACTGCTCTTGTTCTGATGTTTTATTCTGATTCTGATATGTTTCAGCCAATGTGCAAGTAGACTTCTACGAAGAAAATCTGGATATGTCAGTTACTGGAAAGGACTGCAAGGATCCAGGTAATTAATTGTTCTTCTTGTTGTTCAGTCATTAAGTGGCTTCATGGATCATATCACGCCAGGCCTTCCTGTCTTCCACTAACTCCCGGAGACTGGTCAAGTTCAATGAAGCTGTCCAACCATCTCATTCTCTGCCGTGCCCTTCTCCTTTTACCTTCAATCTTTCCCAACATCAGTGACTTTTCCAAGGACTCCTCTTTCCTCATGAGGTGGCCAAAGTCCTGGAGCTTCAGCTTCAAAATCTGTCCTTCCAGTGAACATTCAGGGTTGATTTATTCCAGGATAGATAAATTTGATCTCCTTGCAGTACAGGAGACCATCAGGAGCATAGCTGTCAAGTGTCCCGTAATGGGTGGGATTTTCTATTTTTCAGCCACTCTTTCCTGCCGTCTTCTCGGGTGATCCTTTCCCCCGGAAATGTCTCTTTATTTACTCTGGCCAGTGTTGAGCCTTCAGTTTCCAGCTGGGGCTTCTGGCCTGCTGCTCTGCCTCCATGATGTATGCTGCTGTTGCTGGGGTCCTGAGAAAGGCAGCACCTTGGGAGTCCCCGCCCCGCTGTCCCAGCAGCAGCATATGTTGTGAAGGCAGAGCAGTGGGCCAGCAGCCCCGGCCGGCATCTGAAGGCCCCGATCTGCGCTGAAGCATGCACGTGCTGGAGGTGGGGGCATGAGCATAATTCAATATACCTATTTCATATTGAGTAGCACAATCCATATCCTGTTGAGGTAAGCATAGATAATCTCTTCTGGGCTTTTGCCGTAATGGCACCTGAGCCATGTGAGATTGCAGGGGCAAGTGGTGCATGCAGGTGCGCATGCGTGCATGTGGAGGTTTGTTTTCGTGCATGCGTGCACACTAACGTAATGCGCATTACGCCTCTCTCCTCTCGTCCCGGCCAGCGCCAGGGAAAACTTGACAGCTATGATCTGGAGTTTCCTCCAGCACCATGGAGTCCACGGTAGAGCAGCAGTAACCCAGGGAAAAGGAAGTTAAAAAAGAGAAAAGATTCAATGGACTGTCTTGAAAGACCCTCTGGGATTGGAATACCACTGGCAGTAGGAGGACTAAAAAATTAAAAACAGCAGTGACACCTAATGGTGGTCACTGGAATTGTCCATCCGTGTAAAGTTAACCATAGGAAACACATTACACACATGAAAACCCATCAAAATGTTTCTCATGTACTCGTGCAGTAATACTACGAAACCGGCATGCTGGTAATCAAAGCATAATAAATGAATTTATAGATATATATAGTAGTGATGGAAAAAATAGCTTCTCAGAACAGCACTTTGATATGCATTTGGCCAAAGGGAATGCAAAGAGAGAAGTTTAATAAACTGCTGTCATGGGGGCAGTAACTGCACATCTAATGTCACGTGATCACTCTCAGTTAAAGTACGCATCAAATTATGATGCACATTTAACGGTCGTGTGATAGAGGCCTTTGTCATTGCCTCCATTTCTATTCCTTCTAATTGCCAGGCGGTGATGGGACTGTAGCCATGATCTTATTATTATTATTATTTTGGATGTTGAGCTACAACCCATTTTTGTGCTCTCCTCTTTCACCCTTATTAAAAGGTTTTTAAATTCCTCCTCACTTTCTGCCATCAGAGTAGCATCATATACGTATCTGAGGTTGTTGATATTTCTTCCAACAATCTTAATTCCGGCTTGTGATTCATCCAGCCCTGCCTTTCACACGATGTACTCTGCATATAAGTAAAATAGGCAGGGTGACAGTGTACAACCTTGTTATACTCCTTTCCCAATTTTGAGCCAGTCAGTTGTTCCATATCCAGTTCTGACTGTTGCTGCTTCTTACTGTCTCTCAAGAGACAGATAAGGTGGTCAGGCACTCCCATTCCTTTAAGAACTTGCCATAGTTCACTGTGGTCCACACAGTCAAAGGCTTTTGCCTAGTCAATGAAGCAGAAGTATATGTTTTTCTGGAACTCTCTAGCTTTCTCCACAATCCAGCACATGTTGGCAATTTGATCTCTAGTTCCTCTGCCTCTTTGAAATCCAGCTTGTACTTCTGGGCGTTCTCTGACCACGTACTGGTGAAGCCTCCCTTGTAGAATTTTGAGCATAACCTTGCCAGCGTGTGAAATGAGTGCATTTCTACTGTATAGCTATCCAAGAATGGCTGACAGACAGCTGTACAGCAGCCATTATCGCACAAGAACTACCTTGGCAATGGTTCAACAAGCCCTAAAGTCAATTAATTATGATTGTGTTTTCTAAGCTGAAAGCTTACAAGAGCCCCTGTGCATTTTTTAAGATCAGTGCAGGGTAGCCTGTTGTGGAATGGGAGCTTATTAAGAGATGGAGATGTCTCAGGAAGCCTTCACTGGCATAGGAACAAAAATGTTTTTTGCCTTAATCTGTGAAATGTTGAGATGTCCATTTTCATCAAGCGCAAAAGGTAAAAGTAACACATACAATGCTAGATAAGCTGTGCTAAGTTGAGTACATCTGGAGCTGCCACTAATACAGACCACAAAGCCTTGTCGATCCCTGAAGTGGTTCTTTGGATCACTGTCCGCTAGTTGTGTACACACATAACACATGCTTTCTTTTGTTAGAAGAAACTGCTACGCAAAGAATAGTCGACATTTTTTAAGTTCACTTGGGTCTTTGTCCAAGCGCTGTTGGATGACACCATAGAAGCACTGAACTCCCTGTGTAAACACAATCTGGATGTAGCAGAAGTGCTGAGAATGGAGAAATGCCTGCTTTGGAGAGAGATTAAGAAGGTAATATCTCTCTATGTTTGGCTGCATGTCATACTATAGAACAGCAAAATGGGATCAAAGAATTACATGCAGATTCTGGAACCCTTTCTTAAAACTTCCAGTATGCAGAATTGCCCACCAAATTAATACTCCACTTAGCTGTTTGGAGAGGTGGGAATCTGCCTTCTAACACAAACCAAATCTCTCAAGTAAGTGATTTGGAACATAACCAGAGGATTTCTGAGGTTCGTTCAGAGACGAAAAGGCCTTAGGATACTTTATTCTTGTGATACTGAAAACTGTGAGTCAAGTCAATCAGTCTCTGTTATTAACTCCACTTGACTGTGAGTGAAAGGCAGAGAGCATCTTTCTCAAAGCCAGCCAGTGATTTCATTTAGAGATGTGCATCAGAGCAGGAACCTCCGAATGCATCGCCTTTATACTACGATTATTAAAAAAATATATGGACAACTTGATTTCTTTGGAAATCACTGCCTATGGATAAGTGGTTGGTGCCTGGTGTTTATATGGCTGGGTGAATTGCCTAATTTGGTGCCCAAACATAGAATGAGATATGGCGTATGAATTTGCAACAAAGCGTCCTGAACGTTTTTGTTTTCAGTTCTACCACTACTGAAAAACAGATTGAGGAGTAAACTATATGGTAGCTTAGTGTGTAGGACTAAATCTAGTCATCAGTCCCAACTGGAGAAGAAGCCCACTGAATGAATGAATGTGAAGTCAACATGCACGTAAATAGAGTAAGTGAACGATCCATTGGTTCAACAAATCTGCTCTACATGGGACTCATCACTGGATATGGCCCATTCCACTTCGTGTCCTGCTCTCTGTTGAGCATGTAGGATCCAAGGCCTCCTTCTCACTGTGAAAGCATGCAGCTACCCTTTTAATTTTATCAGGACCAGGGAACATCAGAAATTCAGCATCATTCTTTTTTACAACTCTATTTCATCCCAACTAACTTCCCCTTGAATTTTCTCTTAAGGGAAAAGAGGCCTCCACAGATGCTGTCCTACAGTATTGCAACCTTGAGAAAAGTGAGCTAGATTTTGGAGAAAATAAAGCCGAAACCATAGAAGAAGAGGAAATTAAAGATGATGTACCTGAATGCCCACCCATGGAGAACATGGAACCCTCGCTTGTGCACTTCAGGTGAAAACTAGCTGTTGGCAGTGTGTTGGAAACACACACTCTCATCTCACAGCTCTCGCAGAGATCTCAGCCCACAACAGGAGCACTGTGGTGTTCTTTCCAGCTAATGAAGCATGGATGTTATATGTTGGCATCTCAGCCATCTCTGACTTGGAACTCTCAAAATACATTGGACAACAGTTTCTATCATCCACCACCAACATGGCCATTTTCTTCCATTTTTAAACAAGAAAACACTCGGGGGCTCTTTCTTTCACTTTCTAGTGAGAGCAGCATTGCACAAACCTTTGGCTCAGGGCTAGGCTCTCCAGATGTTCAAAATTCATCATTCCTTTGTTAAGCACTTGTGAGAATTTTAGTCTAACTAAAGAGCCAGTTGTCTGTATCCCATGCACTTCTCTAGATTAATTCTCAACAAAGAATGATAAACTCACTAACAGAATGTCTGTTTAAACTGTGATGAGCAACCTTGGTCCCTCCAGTAAGGCTGGATTCATAACATAGGATCATAAGAACATAAGAACAGCCTTGCTGGAACAGGCCACAGCCCATCTAGTCCAGCATTCTGTCTCACACAGCAGCTCACCATTTACTTCAGGGTATTTACAAGCAGATTCTTCACCTGCTTATGATTCCCCGCAAACGGCATTGAGAGATATCCTGCCTATCTCTCCAACCTGGAGGTTGTCCTTAGGCATCCATCATGATAGCTATTGATACCTTTGTTTTTCATGAACTTGTCTAATCCTTTCTTGAAGCTATCAAGGCTGACAGCTGTCACCACTTCTTCTGGCAGGGAGTTCCACAGACCCGTGATCCTCATGGAGTGCCCACTAGTTCTAGTGTTGTGCAATAGGGAAAACAGTTTTTCCTTATCTACTTTATCCACACCATGTATGATTTTATAAATTTCAACCAGGCCACCTCGTAGGCACTGTTGTTCAAGAGTGAAGAGGCCCAGCCGTTGCAGCCTCAGAGGGTAAGGAAGGTGTTCCAGTCCCCTAATCATTCTGGTTGCCCTCCTCTGCACTTTTTCCATTTCCATAATATCCTTCTGGAGGTATGATGAACAGAACTGTACACAGTACTCCAGGTGGGGGCTCACCGTATATGTATAAAGAGGCAAAATAACACTTGCTGACTTATTTTCTATACCCTTCCTAATGATCCCTAGCATAGACTTATAGAATCATAAAATCATAGAATCATAGAATTGGAAGAGACTTCAAGGGCCATCTAGTCCAACCCCCTGCCATGTAGGAACCCCATCACAATATTTCCGACAGATGGCCATCCAGCCTCTGCTTAAAAACATCCAAAGAAGGAGACTCCGCCACCCTCTGTGGCAGCATATTCCACTGCCGAACAGCTGTAACTGTCATGAAGTTCTTCCTATTGTTCAAATGGAATCTCTTTTCCTGTAGTTTGAAACCATTGCCCTGAGTCCTAGTCTCTGAAGACATGGAAAACAAACCCATTCCCTCTTCAATATGACATCCTTTCAAATATTTAAACATAGCTAACATATCCCCCCTCAGCCTTCTTTTAGAAAGGCTAAACATTCCCAGTTCAGTTTGAGTTTGCTTTTTTCACTGCTGAGGCACACTGGGTTGACACCTTCATTGAGCTGTCCACCAGGACACCAAGGTCCCTTTCCTGGTTTGTTGCCTCCTGTGATCCTTAGGTAGCATGTTTAATGGTCAAGATGGTAGGAACTGTAATCCAACAATATCTGAAGGGCTCGAGCTTTTGTATCACTGGTTTTGATCATCTGTTGAGAAAAGACCTTCGATACAAAGCACTAAGGACCAAGGTTACAAAATATTTTGCTGAAAAGGCCAATACGGATAGAATATTGTTAGAAGTAGACATTTCTAGAAAGGGGGCTTGTTTGGTATTATTCCCTATCTTGCAAATTAATTAGTTTTGTTTGTTGGTTTGTCATCAAGAGGTAAATATGGGCTTTCTTTCTTTCTTTCTTTCTTTCTTTCTTTTTTCTTTCTTTCTTTCTTTCTTTCTTTCTTTCTTTTTGCAAGTGTGATTGCTCAAGCATGCCCTGTGGAATTGGTATTTAGTGTCAGATTTAACTCTCAATTTGTTGTGGAGAATCAAATTAGATTTAAGGGGAAGGCACATTTCATTTAATGAATCCATTTCCCCTGCTGTGGGTTTTTCTTGGATATACATTACCATCAGAATTTGTAAATTAATCCTGTGTTTACAATTCTGGTGATGAGTCATGGAAGAAAGCTTTAAAAGGCAAGATACCCAGAGGAAGAATATTACACGCTGTAACAAATGTGTCCTTGGAGCATCTGAGAAGGTGCCTCTTTTAAAAATGTGTTTAATGTGTGGGTAGTTTGACAGTGACTTAAAGGTTTCACAGGTGGCTTGTTTGTGTGTCCTGAGGAGCAGAAGATCCAGTGAAACTCCCGAGAATGCAGCCGGATACGAGAAGGTGGAGGAAGGGAACCATACACAAGTCTTCTGCAGTGGGTTCACACCAACCTCTTCTCATGCTGAATTTACCAGTTTGGGCAACTTTTCTTCAGAAGTAGAAGAATCTATGGATTCCTTGTGTGCTCGAAGTAAACAAACAGACCAGCCACTGAGCAAAGTTCCTGCTTTAATGACCGCAAGCGAACTCCTTCTGATCAGGCAAGAGTGATAAAAATCTGTTAATGCTGCATTGTTCTTGTCTTGAAAATCATGAACATTGGGTGCTTGTGATGAACCAAAGTCTCCTAAAATCCCTGAATCCAGCATGCTCAAGACTGTCTCAAGCTATGCATTTCAAGATGCATGTTTGAAAATCTGCTAAAAACACTCTCTTGAATCACACCTGTCAACTTTTGGATTTGAAAATAAGGGATCGTGGTCACATTATCCCCACTCCTACCACCAACTGAGCATGGTGTCCCCAACATGGCGGCACCCATACGGCGGTCCCTAACATGGCCACTGCCATTTGTCACGTGGTTGCAGTATCCCCGCTCCTACCACCTATTAAGCATGCTCGACACTTCAAACACGCTTAATAGGTGTCCCCAACATGGCTGCTCCCATGCCATTCAGAGGATTTTTTTAAAAAAAAGTATATAATCCAGGACATTTCCAGGAGAATAATATATCCGGGAAGACAGTGGGAAATAGGGGTAAAAATGGGATTTCCCGCCAAATACGGGACACTTAATAGGTATGTCTTAAATGTATGTCACCCAAGCAAGTCAAAAAACCACGAGGAGGTGTTCTTGGTGAAGGCTCTGTATCCTCTGAATTCACAAATTGCATCAAGCCTTGTTTGTCTTCTGGAAGTGGCATGAAATGTTTCATGTCCTTAAATAAAGTGGCTGTTGGGATGCAAGGGAGAATGTTTCTGGATTTGTTCCTTGCTTGTGTGTCAGTCAAAGGCATCTGTCCGGCCCTTTGTGAACAAAAGACAGGACAAAATAGCCCCTTAGTGTGATGAAGCATAACTTTTTTTTGTGTTATTTATTCAAGCTAGCTCATACTAACATGAAACTAGGCAAGGTGTATACATCCACTAGGCTGTGACAACCCTGCATATAATCAGGAGGGGACCTTATTATTCTGGTATAATCCTATGCCAGCTGCCTAGGTGTCATAAACCACATCCGATCTTGCCTGATTTCGGAAGCTAAGCAGGGTTGGCCCTGGTTAGTACTTGGATGGGAGACCACCAGGAAATACCAGATGCTGTAGGCGCCTGGAGTAGGAAATGGCAAACCACTCCAGTATTCCTGCCAAGAAAACTCCATGGACATGGAGTCACAAAGAGTCAGTCACAACTGTAATGACACAACACACACACACAATCCTATGCCAGAATATTTTACTCGCTCTGTTGCATGCTTTTAAATTCATTTTGAAAGTGTGCTTCTCAAATCACACTCTTTTTAAAATAGCTAAACATGTAAGTAAATGTTTGTGGGATGATAATTTCAATATACCTTCACTGATATGACCATAAAGGTAAAGGTAAAGGTTCTCCCCGCACATGCATGCTAGTCATATCCAACTCTAGGAGTGGTGCTCATCTCTGTATTCAAGCCAAAGAGCCAGTGTTGTGCAAGTCCATGGCCATGTGGCTGGCATGGCTGCAAGAAAACACTGACCATAGCCTATACTGTATTTTGCTCCAATAGAAATGCTTTCTAAATATGTTTCTAGAACTCAAAACTGAAGGATAAAATGACCAATCTGAATCAACATTTCTTTTTCTTTTTAAAATGATGGTCCAGGACATTTCATGATAATGAGCTGGAGCAGTCAGCTAAGTTTTACCAGCGCCTTCCTCGCCTTCTGAAGCTGGGAATTGCCTGGTACAACGTCATGGAGTCCAAATCAGAAATGCTGTGCTATTTTGTCATCATTCTAAATCACATGGCTTCTGCCTCCATCCTCTCTTTGGTTTTTCCTATCCTGATATTTCTGTGGGCCATGTTGTCCATTCCAAGGCCTACAAAGTTCTTCTGGAGGTCAGCTATCATTTACACAGAGGTGAGAGTTCAAAAGATGCTCCTTTTAAAGCCCAATGATCCTTTTGCTAATGCATGTTCTTCTCTCCCCAGCCTTTGCACCACACAGTACAATAGCATAGAATAGAGAGGTCCAAAGCCTCTAACTTGGATGTTTTTGAGTGAGCAACTGCTGGGCATGATTAAGAATGGGAAGAGCAGAGAAGAATGAGCCAGTTGAGGTCTTGCACGTGAGGGGGGGGGCAAATAAATCTCATTGTTTTGCAGTACAGACCTTTGAAAAGATGATGACTACATATGAATGCATCTGCACAGGAACAGTAGTTTGATACCACTTCAGCTAGCATCCTTTTGAATCCTGGGATTTTGATGTTAAATAATTTCCAGCTGAAATGTTAATAAGTTCCTGCTGCAGTTCAGTGGAGGATACTAAGGTACATTATCAAATTGCAAATCTCAGGTTTTGTAGGGTAGAGATAAAGTGGGATCAAACAGTTATAACTCTGTTGTGCAGGAATCAAGGTTTTTGTTTTCCTGCTGCTGCTGCTGCTGCTGCTGCTGATGATGATGATGATGATAATGAGCTATCCAGAAGTTTGCTCTCTGGTTATCTTAGGTGCACTGGGTATAATAAATATAGCAGGAATGCGCATATTAAAATTGAATCCCACATAGGAAAGTACCGAGCTGGTTATTTAAACTCCATACCTTCTTTGTGGTCTTCTTTCTTTTGAGAAGAAAATCATTAACAAGGAATGCAAGAGGGCAGTTTTATCTGATAAGACATGTGCTGATTTCCAATGTTTTCTAGGCCTAGGCCTATGCTATCTAGTAAGTCTGGGGATTGAAAGGAACACATCCTGCTCATGTTTTTTCCCTCCCAGCAGATAACGATTGTGATCAAATACTTTTCCCAATTTGGATTCTTTCCTTGGACTACTAAAAGATACCGTGGTATGAATGAAGAAGAACCGTTTGTTTTGCCAAATATGGCTGGTGTTGAGAAGAGAGATGGCTACGCACACTATGATCTGATGCAGCTGCTAGCCTTGTTCTTCCATCGGTACACATTGAAGGTACTGTGGTGTATTCTGTGGAAGGAAAAGGAAACTATTTTTTTTAATTTATAATTTTATTGGGTTTTTGAGGGGGGGAAAAGGGAAAAGGAAAAAAGGGGAGGGATAGAATTTAAAATTTACATTGAATATGTCAAGCAAAGTAAAAGAAAAGTAATATAACATATTGATAAATTGCCAAATATTATCACAGTACTAATAAGTACTTGAGGTTTGAAAAAACAAACTATCTGTGAGATTGGTATCTGTGGTTTTACTTATCTATAGTCTTTAAATATTGAAAGTATTATAGCGCCACCCGAAATACACATGTCTGTGATGTATTTACCAGAGCTGGTCACTAGAGAGAGCCAGAGACCATGCTATAGGGCAGTGGTGACGAGGCACTCCATATGTTTTGGACCACAACTCCTACAGTCCTTTGTCATTGACAGTCTAGGCTCGGAATTCTGGGAGTTGTGGTCCAAAACATCTGGAGTGTCAAAGGTTCACCACCAATGCTATAGGGTTTGCTATAGAAATACTGTATTACTGCAATGTATTTACCATAACTGGCTACTAGGGGTAGATGAATTTGTTGCAGTTATAAGCAAACATTTATTATCATTTTTTTGCCTTTGTTTCTCTAATGATTTTGCATATTTAAAATCTGTATTGGATTAATTTGAAAATGTATTTTGAACTGGCAAAGTTGTGGTTTTATATATTTTTTGTATTAAAGAGACTGCTTCACTGTTTTTGTTGTTATGTTTTGTTTTCAGAGTCAATATGTGTAGATTTGCATATTTTCTAACAGTGATTGGTACTACCATAATGTCCTTACTAGCCAAGCACTTATGCCTCTATGGAGAGTTCGACCAGTGCTGGGCGTAGATCTAAGCAAAACCATTTTGTTGTTCTGTTCATCATTTTCTCTGGCATTTGAAATCAGTTGGTAACCCTCTTGGTTGACTGAAATCTCAAGGGACTTTCATTGTGCTGTGCTCCACAGTGCTATGGGCTCTGGGATTCTGAAACCATCATCATACCGGACTCAAGGGAGAAGAATGTTACAGAGAGACCAAAGAAGAAAGGATTCAGAAGCCACTTTAAAGAACATCAGCCTGAACCAGGAACGTGGGATCTTTTTAAATCTCACAGTCAGAGGAGGGATAACTTCAAGAGAGTTAATGAAGGTAGTTTTTTGTGTGTGTGTGTGTGTGTGTGTTTCTGTGTGTGTGTGTGTGTTTCTGTGTGTGTGTGTGTGTGTGTGTGTGTGTGTGTGTGTGTGTTTCTGTGTGTGTGTGTGTGTGTGTGTGTGTGTGTGAGAGAGAGAGAGAGAGAGAGAGAGAGATTATAGTGCACTACTATAAATATTTAGTATTTATTTCAGCATTTTGTATACCACTCCATTTAGCATGAAGCACTACTCTGGACAGTAACAATGATGTAAACAACCCTAATACCTAACTACTCTCCCTGATCAACATTCCCACCACCCCTGGTCAATCCCACATTGCCCAAATAAACACATTGTTGGCCAACTGAGTAACTGTGTTCTGAGTTAATTCAGGGGGAGGGCAAGGAGGACAGGGCTGAGCCCTAGGCTTTCAGGTATTGTGCCCCCACCCCTCCAGCTCTTCAGTCTTTTACCTCACTATAGCTGACAGTCTGACCCTGGTCAAGTGATGGGTCCCTAGTCCCTGCAGGGACCCTAGGCAGTCTTGTGAATGATCTGGCTCAGAGGGAGGACCTCTCTCAAAGCTTCCCAGAAGAGAGTGGTCTTTCACAGCTTCTTGAAGGTTGGGAGGTAATACTCCTATATTACCACGTTTTTCATGGAAGTTTATATCCCACAAATAATAAATAACGAGGCAAGTTGCCAAATTCTGTGCTGCAGCAATAAGGGTTTCAGCACCTTAGGCCATTGTTCACCTTAAGGTTATGGATACTATTGTCTCCCAAACGAGCCTATTCAGGCCATTGTTCATCTTATGAGCCTAATTCAGATCAGGGTGACAAGAGGTCAAAGCTGACTGACTATAAGATGGAGGACTCGCACTAGCTATATTCAGACTGAGGAAGCTGTTTGGATGAGCAGCGAAATGTTTCTATCTCTCAAAAAGAAGTCCAGTAGCCATCCATGATTCAACTTCCAGAAGGGTTCGTAAACAAATTTTAAGTAGAGATAAGGAAACATAGTATTTGTAGTAACCGATGATTGCTTTTATTGTAGCTAATGACTACTTTATTTAAGACCAGAGTAAATTTTAAATTGTATTTTTAAATTGTATTTAAAATTGTATTTATGATATATGTAATAAGGCTTGATTCATGTGTGTGTATTGGAATGCATATTTGATCATTCTTATACGTATGATTTTATTTTTTGGTTTTTGGTCATTGACCATAAATAAAATTTATTTATTATTTATCTCCCACCAAAAGACTCTAAGGCAGTGGTTCTCAACCTGTGGGTCCCCAGATGTTCCTGGACTGTAACTCCCAGAAATCCTGGCCAGCTCAGCAAGTGATGAAGACTTCTGGGAGTTGCAGTCCAGGAACATCTGGGGACCCACAGGTTGAGAACCACTGCTCTAAGGTAAGAACTGTCTATCTAAACTTTCTCATTCTCTCACCTAGTCTCACCTTCTCTCCCCCCACCCCACCCAATCTGATCTGGTGTCTGCTTCTTTTGTCTATTGGGGAATTTTTACCACAGAGCCATAAAACAACACCAACCATATCAACAAACCGAAATTCCACTAAAAGACCCTAGGCAAAAACTGCCTGCAACTTCTTTTCTTCCAATCACCTCTGAAACTAACCAACCCCCATTCTTCCTCTTCCTCTTCCTCTTCCTCATCCCCCTCCCCTCCCCACCCTCACCCAGCTCTTGTATGCAAATACACCTACATACAACAACAGCCAATGAATATTTGGTATGAAACATATACTCGATTACACATTATATGGCACACCTAATTCTGCTGCTATAAGTCTGAAGAAGCGGACATGTCCATGAAATATTACATTAAAATATGGAAGTTAGTTAGTCTTTAAGGTGCCACATTTTTTTCTTTTACATTGTTTTGATTTTCCTTCATTTGAAACTGATTCAGTTTTATGTAAGATCTGTTGTGTTCTGCACATAGATTGAAGTGATAAGGGCATAAACTACAACCTTGTCTAACATATTTGCCTATGGGGCATTATCTCTTTTCCTGTATTCTTTCCTAACAGCAGCTTCTTGTTCAGAATATAGATTATGCATCTGGACAACCAGATGTTGTGACACACCTGTTTCTTTCAGAACAATACATAGTTTTTAATGGTGCAAACAACCTATGGCTTTGTCCGACTTGGGGCATGTCATGAGAAGGCAGGATTCTTTGGAAATGGCAATAATGCTTGACAAGGTTGAAGGCAGCAGGGGAAGAGGAAGAACAAATAGGAGGTGTACTAACTCTCTGAAGGAAGCCACCGGCGTGAGTTTACAAGAGCTGAGCAAGACAGTTGAGGACAGGATGTTTTGGAAATTGGTCTTGCATAGTGTTTTCATGAGTCACAGACGACTTAATGGCACCTAACCATATAAAACACAGACCGATTTTCCTTTGAGTTTTTTGGGTACATTCCAACAGCCAAATATGTTTGCCCCATGATTTTTTTGTGTGGAAGTTGAATAAAGCTTCCACGTCTGACATTTCTTGCTTCACATATAGTAGAAATCTTTGCAGCAATCTCTTAAGAACTAGTTCTTGCATGCATGGGAAATTAAAATGTCATCTTCCCACAATGTATTTGGGAATAAACACGGCCCACAGAGCCAAAACACTCAATATTTATTTATTTATTTATTTTATTTTTATCCTTTTTTTTTTGTCTTAATTGTTGTATCGGGAGACTTCTTATCCCTTTTGTTAACCGCCCGGAGTTCTTTCAGGAAGACGGGCAGTATAAAAATATATAAATATATAAATAAACATAAATAAATATTTTGAGTGTTTTGGTTCTGTGTGCCATGTTTGTTTTCCATGTCCGTTGGCATATTCTTGTTAGGATTCTGATAGATTCACTCCCCGTGGCTTAAGACACTGTGGCAATTTAAAATGAGCTAGAGTGGACCCTTGTACAACAAACTGTTTGTATAACCTCAAATCTGTACAACATAAAAAATTCCGGAGATAGGGGAAATTTGCTTAAAAGAATTGCCTATGGGGCGAATCCGTACAACATAAAAATGGTCGCAATTTAGGGATTACTCCCGTTTTCAATGCATTCCTATGGAAAATTTGTATAAAGGAAAATTTGCTTAACATAATTTTATTTGGAATGAATTAATTCCTTCATATAAGGTACCACTGTATATCCACCAGCACTGCTGGAGGCAGCTAATGATTACTGGAATATGGAGAGATGGAGAGCTTGTCATGAGGTAGTAGAAGTTCCATCAGAAGGCAGGTAGCCAAGGGCCTCCCTTAAACCTCATTCTCTACATCAGGGATGCCCAAAGTTTTTGTAAGCAGGGCCAGATTTGGTGGCTGAGAATGTGTCAGGGGCGGGTTGCTCCCCGACACTGCCACCCCACTGCAAGCCCCACCCACTGACCCATAAACCCCACCCACTGACCCCTTGCAACCCCACCTGCAGGAAGGAAGGCGGGGACCAAGGGAGGGAGGGAGGAAGGTGGAAACCAAGAGAGGAAGGAAGGAAGGTGGGGAACAAGGAAGGGAGGGAGGGAGGTGGGGATCAAGGGAGGGAGGAAAGAAGGAAGGTGGGGACCAAAGGCCCACAAGCTTCTGCTCACTGGCCGACTGGCCCACCCAGCCCCTCAAGCTTCCCAGCGGTGTCAGTGTTGGCAGAATATTTTTTTTAAAAAAAACATGGGGCGAAGGAGGGGGAGGGAGGGGCAGGCCAGCCAGCCGCGGGCCACTCATAATGGCCTGATGGGCCGGATTTGGCCCCCGGGTCGGACTTTGGGCAGGCCTGCTCTACATGTTGTGTGAGGCTCAACGTGTGGCTATATAGTACTAAGAGGAACATAAAAGCATTGAAAGCACCAACAGGATTGTGTAGGGATGAGCATCCCTCAGAAAACACATATGCATATAAAAATCTGGTTTTCTCGAGGTGTTAGAAGAAAACTGTAACAGGCAAGATGTGTACACAATGTTGCATTTGTTGTTGTTGTTGTCCTAGCTTTTTTCTTAGTCTCTCCGCCTGAGTGGCTTGCCTTGTAGTGACCTGCCCCTTTGGTTCCACTTATTTTACGATAAGATGCGAAAACTGGGCCACCCTGTGTGTGTTACACCATTACAGTGCCAGGATATTTAGAGAGCCTTCAGGGCAGGAATTGGCACAAGAAAGTCTATTTTAGCACTGTACCAAGGTCAGTAGAAAGACACATGGAAGGCTGGCTGTGGATCATATGCCTGAGTGGGTGGCGGATGGAATATCATATGTTTAGCAAGTGAACCCCACATGAGAGTTTAAAACGAGGCATTGCTCTTACAAAACGATAAAGCTGTGAGTCTTTCTCTTTTTTTGGCAGATAGACGCCTGGAAGAAGCTAAGAAGAAACGGAGCTGGTTCAGAAAAAAACCCACCGTCAGGAAGAGACTTACCAAGGAAACCATAAACCAGCAGATACTAAAGGCAAAGAAATTGCTGATTAAAATGTAAATAGGGTGCATTTGATTGATGTTTATTTTTTTTAAAAGAAAAACTTTTTTTAAAAAGTGAGATATTGCAGCTTGGAACAAGCTGACCCTACGGGCCAGAGTTGCAGAGAGAGGGATTTTTCTGAGTGAAAGGAGAAGAATAAAACAGAATTATGTTGGGTCTTTTGTTGTTCATGAGGCTGATGCTGATGTGCCTTCAAGTCCATTGCGACTTAACAGCACCTGTCTTTCAGGATGTTATAGGGCGAGAATACTCAGAAGTAGTTTGCCATTTGCTTCCTGTAGGGGGCACTCCAAGACTCTGTAGCTTTCCCAAGGCTACACGGGCTGGTTCTCCTCCTAGGAAGGCAGTAGAGCATCAAGCTCCCAAACCTTTGGCTCTCCAGGCAGATACCTAATTCACTAAGCTCTCCAGCCAGTAAAAGGATTTTGCCAAATACATTTATTTTATATAGATTTTCATGCTCATTTTAAAAGCTAGGCAATATTTTGCCTCAATTGAAATGGTACATTACTTATTTCAGTTGGTTAACGAGTGGTCCCATTAGGAAAGAAAAACAAGAAAGTATGGCAGAGTAATTAAATCTGCTAATATTGAGATGTGGTTGCAGGCCACATATGGAAGCACAGCGAGGACCCACTGGGGAGGAACAACACTTATTTTTCCTTTCTCTAGCAGAGCTACCCATGACCTCTCCCTGCCTGAGGCCACCACTGCAAACATTATTGGCCAAGAAGAAGCAGGGGGTTGAGATACAGGAAACTGGACTAGATGGGGCCTTGGCCTGATCCAGAATGGCTCTTCTTATGTTCTTATGTTCTTATGGGGAACAGATTGAATGAGCAATTTCTCATTTAGGGATAATAAAATATTAACCTTGCAGAGATGCATTCTTCAAAGTGGCTGCATTTGTCCGTGGGCTGTGTAATGTGGCCTTTGTGCAATGCATTTTTATTACTTTTTTGTGATTGTGTCTCTATTGGCACAGATAGATGTTTCACAGAGTCTTTGCCAACAGACATGTTCAATACGTAACATTTCAGGCAAGGTCATCCTTGTAACAGACATTAAAGTGTTCTTTGCAGGTTGAACAATCTAGCTTCATTTTTATCTGCAGTGCTCTTCAGATTTTCCGGCCCATCAAACAGTTCTTCTATGATATTATTCATCCGGAATGCAGCCCAGTCTGTGATGTTTATGTGCTCATGTTCCTAGTTGATGCCATTAATTTTATCATTGTCATCTTTGGCTATTGGGCTTTCGGCGTAAGTAACAGCACGCAGCACATGAAAATACTTTCCATTTGGTCTGGAACCTCCGTCCCATAATTCGAGAAGTACAATAGGTGACTGTCATTCCTTCATGGCTAGGGAGAAAAAACTTGTCTCATACTCAAAAGGACATTGTTGGACTTTATAAGTTCTAGACTCAAGAATAATTGAATTATAGGATGTGACAAGTGGGCCAGTTCTTGGAAGTTACCTATTCAAGTATTCTGCTCAATGCAGGAATTCTGCTAATTTCATTCATTCATTCATTCATTTAATTCATTCATTCATTCATTCATTCATTCATTCATTCATTCATTCATTCATTCATTCATGGATGTCAGCAAGTCTTTAGTAGCAAGTCCTGAGCTCCAAGCCCTAAGTCTGAGCCCTTATTAAAAACAAGATTTCCCCCTGGAAAAAAAGAGGACGGGTGGGTTTCGAGTTGAGTCTGAGACATTGAAAAATCCAAGTTGAGTCCAAGTTGAGTCACTGGTGTAACTTAAGCCCAAATTGACAGTGGGTCTCGCAACTTGAGTCCCTATTCCTGTCTATAGCACTAACAATGTTCTAGAACAGTGATGGCGAACCTTTTAGAGACTGAGTGCCCAAACTGTGATTCAAAACCCACTAATTTTTCACAAAGTGCCAATATAGCAATTTAACCTGAATACAGGTGGCTGTGGAGGGGCGATGTCGGGTGCCCACAGAAAGGGCTCCAAGTGCCACCTTTGGCACCCGTGCCATAGGTTCGCCAACACTGTTCTAGAACATCTGCTTCACTATAATTTTTACCTGATACTTCTAGCTCTCCTTTCTGGCTAAAACAAAATGAATTTGCTCCATCTTTTACACAATAGCCTTTCTAGAGCCTTTCTAGCCTTCCAAGGACTCCAATCCAAACTTTAGGGTTGCTCCTTTGATTTGATCAATGGATGCTTTTTCTAATCTATTTCAGAAACATTCAGCTGCTGCTGATATCACTGAATCCCTTTCAGAAGACCAGGTACCTGAAGCCTTCCTCGTGATGCTCTTGATACAGTTTGGGACAATGATAGTAGATCGGGCGATCTACCTGAGAAAGAACTTGTTTGGGAAGTGTGTCTTCCAGGTGGTTCTTGTTTTTGGCATTCATTTCTGGATGTTCTTCATTTTACCTGGAGTAACAGAAAGGTATGATGGTGTGTAATGTTGAACAGAGGGTAGTGAGAAAATGCCTTGGACTGATGACCTAGCAGTGAACAAAGTCCCGCATGGATGGTTCTTGACATCAGCCATTCCAGCGCCCCAAAAGTTCACATAATTCGGCAGGTCTCCAAGCCGATTGTTTGAAAAATGACTGGATGGAGCAGCAGCATAGAGATATAAGAATAACAAAGAAATAGAATTCGGGATCAGTACCATCAGCACAGGAACTCCGTGATCCAAGCAATCCAGTTAATATAATGTTTAACTATTTTGTAAATACCGTGGATTAAAACTTTAGTATATGATTAGGGATAATGAAAAAGGAGCACAGATGGAAGGAACAAGACACAGATTTCAGAAGGCGAGTAGAGGGAGAACTAGAAATCATCAGTGTATACTCCTTCCTGCACTCAGCAACTTATTCAGAAATAAGATGCATTCCGAGGCATGGGCTGAACAAGCTACCTCTTGTATTGTCAGATACACACTGTGCCCTATTGCCTGAAATTTGAGAGTTACCCCAGTCTACCTAAAAATTTGCAAATTTGTCAATCAAAATCAGAGGCCATGTGCATATATCTCAAGCTGACTAAAACTGTTATGCGCAATCCTTTGTTGAAAACATTTGTGGTCTGCTTTATAGAGGATGTGATGTTTTGCAAAACACTTAAAAACAACAATAATAATAAGAGTAAAACCCAGATTAAATTAGCGAACAGGTAGAAAGTACATGGCAGTAGAAAAGTGAAATGGATAGTTTAATGAATGCGCTAAAGGATTCCATCAAGTACAACTTAAATTTCAGTGATACTCTTCCACACCTTTTCAAAAAGTGGAGAAAGCAAGATCATCCCTCACTTCTTTAGGCAAGCATTCAAGACATAAGGGGCTGCAGCAGTAGGGACTTCTGCTTCTAGCCACTAGACTTCTAATCAAAGATACAGTAGGAATCTAGAACAATGCCAGATTTCCTGAGCAGAACTGAGAGATGCCTGAAGATATTGCACGTCTGATTCTGATATCTCTTGTTCTGCTCAAAACATAATTTCACCACAACGTTCACTTTTCTTTAAAGAAAGCAAGGGCTAGGAATTCAGTGTTCCCTTTCAAACTAGTACTTGATGGGTATAGTTACAGTGGTACCTCTACTTAAGAGCGGCTCTACCTAAGAGCAATTCAACTTAAGAGCGGAAAACCGTTGGCATTTTAACTGCTGCCTTACAAATTTTAGATGTAGTCTGCTCTACTTACAATTTTTTTTAATTTTTCGATTTTTATTCCCCCCCCCCAATTTTTTAGATAGGGCTACTCTTTCTCGACTTAAGAGCATGCATTCGAAACGGATTAAATTCGTAAGTAACGGTACCACTGTATTTTGAAGCCATCACAGCCTGCTCAGGCTAGATTGCACATACTGAACATGCATGCATAACTGAATGAAAACCATCATCTAAGAAATCCGTTTAGCTAGCTTGCAATTATCCTTATAGAGGGAGATGGTCATATTACTTCTGTTCCCTTGCAGGAGATTTAACAGGAATTCAGTGGCTCAGCTGTGGTACTTGGTCAAGTGTGTTTATTTTGGTTTGTCTGCGTATCAGATCAAGTGTGGTTATCCCAAACGGGTCTTGGGCAATTTTCTGACCAAGCATTATAACTGCATAAACCTCTTCTTATTCCAAGGGTAAGTAGTGCTTTTAAAGGGGAAGGGGCACAAAAAAATACAGTAATATCCTGATGAGAGAGAAGTTGTTCTCCTAAACCATCCAGTACAACGAAAGACTGTGAGATCAGCACAATTGTAAGATACTCCAGGGCTCCTTTTCAGAAGTAAACCCAGCAGCAGAACACTGATGTCGTACAAAGAAAACAGATTCGTAAGCACTTTAAAACCATGGAACATACTGCACCTTCCCTATTCACATTTGTAGCAAGTGTGAAGTACTTCTGTTTCTATCAACTTGTATTTTTTTTCTTCTCCACTCTGAGCGTTCATTCGATTGTACAAAAATGTTCAACTTCAAATTGATATAAAGTTGCTTTCCAAGGCATTGGATCTGACTCGTGAAGCACCCTTAATCCTTCCTGTTTCATATAGAATTTAAAATATTCCTACCACCACCACCACCACCACCACCACCACCACCACCACCACCACCACCACCACCACCATATTTGCTGAGGCTGAGAAGGCCATTCTTTGCCATTTTACTTCATCTTTCACACATGAGAAAAGTTAAGACGGTACACAGGCTTTGTCTACAGCAGTGGTTCCCAACCTGGGGGTTGGGACCCCTTCGAGGGTCAAATGACCATTTCACAGGGGTTGCCATGAGCTAGTGAAGAAAAAGGCACAAACAGCTTGGGTCTGGAGGAGGAGAGGGAGGAAGTGGGGGGGGGAGTAAATTACAGCTTGATAGGTTGGAGGGGATGTCAGTTAATGGCACCGGAGGCTACGATTGGCTGAGGGTGCCTGTAGAGGGAAGTTCTCTAGGGCACCTGTGGCAGTGGCCTGCCAAAGGGGGCTTGTGGCCTCTTCCAAGCAGGGCAAGGGGTCATCACAACATGAGGAACTGTATTAAAGGGCCGTGGCAGTAGGATGGTTGGGAACCACTGATCTACGGTGTGAATTTAAATTACCATAATGGCCATTTCTGGTCCCTTAACTACAAGCTTTCACAGTTCACTCATCCAGAGTGGGCCCACTGTCTGGTGGGTGGTATAGAAATTAATTAATTAATTAATTAATTAAAATATAAGATAGTACAGGTTGTGGATTCCGGGAGTTGTAGCCCAAAACATTCAGAGTGGCAAGTGTTTGCCACCTCTTATCTAGGGAAACAATTCTGCCAGATTCCCTGATTCAGGTTGCAGGATGTTGCTTGTTGGCAATATTGATGCACCTTCTTTCTCCCCTCTACTAGATTTCGCTTGGTACCCTTCCTGAAAGAACTGAGGGCTGTCATGGACTGGGTCTGGACTGACACCACTCTGAGCCTCTCCAGCTGGATTTGCGTGGAGGACATCTACGCAAATATCTTCATCATGAAATGCTGGAGAGAATCTGAAAGAGTAAGCACCATTCGTTTTCGGCTATCTTGGGCACATAGGTGCAGGTGGTATAAGTTGGCACTGCATGCACCAAGACCATTTCACGCTCGATCAAAGGTTGACGAGTATAAGCGTGCTTTACCTTTGTGGCATGATGTACCCTCTCTGGGTGATATTATAGCAAACACTTATTTAATATCAAATGATATATAGAGAGAGCATAGACTCTGATGCCAGTTCTGGTAATGACATCAAGGAAATATTTTTCTTTCTCTAATGGTATACGTAATTACGTATACAGTGTGATACCTCGATGTACGAATTTAATCCATTCCGAATGCATGCTCTTAAGTCGAACTACACTTAAGTCGGGATACCTATCTAAAAATTGGGGGGGGGGAGTTAAAAAATTTAAAAAATGAAAAAAATCTAAGTCAAGCAGACCATGTCTAAAATTTGTAAGGTGGCAGTTAAAATGTCAACAGTTTTCAGCTCTTAAGTCTAATTGCTCTTAAGTCAAGCTGCTCTTAAATCGGGGTAATACTGTAAATGGTATGGCTTCCTCTAATGGCCAGGTCTAATAACTTCATCTTTAGAACTATATATTTATGGAATTTATCTTTCAATATTTTTAGTACATGCGTACCTCAGGTTACGGATGCCTCCATTAACGTAATTTTCGGTTCACAAAAAGAAATCCACTGAAAATAATGCCTCGGTTTATGAATTTTTCCCCGCTATACCTCGATTTATGAATTTTTCTGTGATCCATTGCAAAAAAGTACCCAGGATGCATTGGGGGCCCGTGCATTTCCGGTTTACGAATTTCCCGCAATATGAAACATCCTGGAGAACACATTAATTTTGCAAATCGAGGTATGCCTGTATTTTCAGTCCAAGAATGAGTAAATCAGTGGACACGGATCCTGTGGATAAAGCATTTTCAATGTATCTTGAAGCATTCTGAGCATGGATCTGTAGATAATACATAATGGTTGAAGTCCAGTTGCTCAGTATTATGCCACAGTGCAACAGGCTGATTGAACCAGTGAGGGTTGACTGAATTAAGCCCTCTATACATTCCATTTATTCAAAGAAGCCTGCTTTAGTTGCAACTTGCTATATGCCAAGCAACAGGATTCCAGCCAATGGGTAAATGTGAGACACAGTACATCACTCACAGTTTGTTGCTCTATTCCTCATTCCAGACCTTGGGAAAGTACCCTTTTTTGAGGGCTACTCCCATAATCCCTAGTAGCATGTCCCCTGGCCAAGGGTGTTATAGGGAGCTGCAGTGTTCATTCACTTGGGAGGAAGAATGAGCTCTCTGTGAAACATTCACTTGATGTCAGTCTTGGATTTGCTGCTGGCAGACCACATTCTGCACAGATTTGTGTTTCAGGTCTACAACTCCTAGAACAGTGGTGGCAAACCTTCAGCATTCCAGATGTTTTGGGCCACAACTCCCACAGTCCTTTATCATTGGCAATACAGGCTTGGAATTCTGGGAGTTGTGGTCCAGAACATCTGGAGTGTCGAAGGTTGGCCACCACTGTCCTAGAAACTCTTCAGGCAGTAAGTCCTACACCTTTACTATTAAGTCATTGCCACTTGATTCATTATCTGTATGGTCATGGGGCTGTGTATAAACATGGCAGTCATATAATCTCATTCTAAAAGCCGAGGAAGTGGATTTGACCCATGAAAGCATACTTTAAAATACAACGATTAGATTTTAAGGTGCCAGAATATTTTTGTTTGTAAGTTGTTTTGTTTTATTTTTTCTGATATGCTCACACAAAATTAATATGGGTTCTTCTGAACTTAAGTGTAATGAGTAGAGATGGGCACGACCAGGAAAAATGACGTTTCGAGTTGTCGTGTGTCGGAGCTGGCCCGTTTCGGCTCGTTTCCGTTTGTCGCGAAATTTTTCAAAAATTTGTCGTTTCATTTGTCGTTTGTCATTAATACTGGTTTAGGGGGGGTAGGGTAGCAGGCTCTCTGGGGTGGGTGCCTCCTCTGGCCCGCTACGAAGGGAAGGCATTTAGCAGGCTCCTGGAGGCACCTCTCTGGGGTGGATGCCTCCTCTGGCCCCCTACAAAGGGAAAAGGAAGGGTACACCGTGTAGCCATTGCGTACCAAGTGGCACTGGCAGAGGCACCTCTCTTTTGGGTGCCTCTAGCTCACTAAGAAGGCCAGCATACTGGCGTACAGAGTTTTTTGGAACTTTGGACTGGTGAGCGAGGTGAGATAAGAATGCCTCTGCTGGGCGCCCTCTGGCTCACTAAGAAGGGAAATGTACTTGCATGTAGTGCAATGCGAGTACAGATCTGGCTTAGGGTTGGGGTTAGGGCAAGGGCTAGGCTTAGGGTTATTACGGGTAAGGTTAGGGTGAGTTAGTGGGCTGTACCTCTGGGTGCCTCTGACCCACTAAGAAGGACAGTGTACTGGCGTATGGGTTAGGGTTAGGGTTAGGGTTAGGGTTAGGGCTAGGGTTATAGTGGGCTTTTTATGCCCGACTGGCACATCCCAGAAGTCTCAGTCAAAACCTGGCCAAGTGGCCATGCAATTGGTGGAATGGCTCCAAAAATTCCCATCCCATGGCCAGCCCATCATTGCGCAGGTGTAAAAAAAAAATTAAAATAAAATAAAATAAAATCAATGGGATTGGAGACAGACGTTTATTGCAAGAAAAACCCACTGCTGCTACTGTAAACATTCAGGCAGTTAAAATACCTAATTTTCACATGTTTCTGTGTGGTGCTTTGGTGGGTTTTTGGACCACGATTTCAAAAAAAAATATTGCGGTCGCCATTTTTGGATCCCCCCGCACCCGCATGGCATGGCGAGACGACGAGGATGCCCCCCACCAGAGCAGCCCAGGACAGGAGGGGGGAGCCCAGGGACCCCCCCCCCAGAAACCACCCCTCTGGTAGGTGCCCTAACTCAGGCAGGCATATTTTCGCCTGCTTTTTTGGCCGGGAATCAGGTTTTTTTTTTTAAACTTTTTTTCTGTGCCGCTTGGCATTGCGCGATCGCCGCGATGCCATGAACGACAACGACAAATCAGACCCAATTTTTCTTTTATTGGTTCGAGTTCGAGTTCTGACGGCTTAATTGTCGTTACCGTTTCCGTTGCGTAATGGAAACGAGGAACGGAAACGGAAACGAGAATTTCACCAAGTCGTGCCCATGTCTAGTAATGAGTGTAGATTTGTCAACTAGCTTTTCGTGTTTTACAGAAATATCCCAAGCCGCCTGGCCAGAAGAAGAAAATGATTGTGAAGTATGGGATGGGAGGCTTCATTATCTTTGTACTCATCTGTATTGTGTGGTTCCCGTTGCTTCTTATGTCTCTGGTCAAATCAGTGGCAGGCGTAACAAATCAGCCTCTGGATGTATCTGTCAAAATTACAATCAGCGGTTATGAGGTAAAATGAGGGGCAGAGGAGTTACCGTCTTATTTAATTATTTTAATATTTATATACCGCCTGTCTTCCAGAGGAACTCCAGGCAGTTTACAGCAATAACAATAATAACAAAACTAAGTAAAAAACATCCAGAAGTTGGAAAATTCATTTCTCTTGTCTATAATGCAACAAACTATATTTTTTAATCCAGTAGAGTTTTGTTACGGCTTTGGGGAGAAAGGTGGCATAAAAATAAAGTAGTAGTAGTAGTAGTAGTAGTAGTAGTAGTAGTAGTAGTAGTAGTAGTTGTTGTTGTTGTTATATATATTATTATTATTATTATTATTATTATTATTATTATTATTATTATTATTTATTATTATTATTATTATTATTATTATTATTATTTAACCACACAGCTATCTACGCTGGGATTTTATATTACCAATCACTAGTCGAACGCTTCCCAGGCGTTTAGGACTCAGTGATGTATCAGTGAATTATGCAAGCAGATCCCAGTAAGGTACCTTTCTGCATCTGACTGATGGTGACTTTGTCAACTCCAATTTCTTCTAAATACTTGCTTAGCTCTTTGGGGACCGCACCCAGCGTGCCAATTACCACTGGGACCACCTGTACTGGTTTATGCCAGAGTCTCTGAAGTTCAATTTTGAGATCCTGATATCGGGTAATTTTTTCAAGTTGTTTCTCAGTGACTCTACTATCTCCTGGTATAGCAACATCAATTATCAACACTTTTTTCTTCTCCATTATTATTAATTGTTTGATGGGATTCTAATGGCCAACAAGTTGTGCCAAATGGATCTTGCTTCTTCTTTTGATCAAGTCACAAGATTGATAAATGGGAGGGATGCTAGGAATGTAGTATATCTTCATGTGGTATTCCAGCAATTTTTTTTGAAAAAGGTACATTATATTCTTGAGGACAAGCAGGCAAATTGTAGGCTAGGCAATGCTAGTGTTAGTTAGTTGGATTTGTAGCTCGCTCCTAGGGGGAATCATACCCAAGCAGTACTTACCCATTGTTTCTCATCAGCCTAGAGCTTAAATAGGCCAATGTTGTTCAATATTTTTTTATAAACAACTTGAATGAGGGTGTGGAGGAGATGCCCATCAAATTTAAAGATAGCACCAAATGGTCAAGGATAACTAATAGTTCAGCAAAGACAATTACCGTAAGATTCAAGGTGACACAGATTTCCATAGGGCTCAATGCTCTTCCGACGGTTCTTTTAATGACTTGGATAAGGAGATGCAGGAAATGGTTATCAAATTTGTAGATGGCACAAAAATAGATGGAATGGCTAATACTGTACCCTGAAAGACAAAACAGAGGGAGATCAAGTACATAATTGCTTGATGGGGGATAGTTGGCTTAATAGATTACGTGCAAGAATGTTATTGCAATGTTGTTCTTAGGATCTCTACCTCAGGCATGATACCATAGTCTTTCTAGACTGAAGGATGCCAATGATATTGTAGATCACAAGCTGAATACACTATGAGGAAGAAGTGTAATACAGCTGCAAAAAAGGCAAATATTTTTTTAGACTACATTAAGAGAAGTATAGTTTTCAAATCCCATGAGGTACCTGCTCATTCAGTACTGGTTAGGCCTTATCTAGAATATTGTGTCTAGGTTCAGCACACCACACTTGAAGAAGGTTGCCAAAGAACTAGAACAGGTCCACAGAAGGGCAACAAGCATGATAAGGGACTGGAAACCAAGTTCTATGAGGAAAGACAGAAAGAACTGGGCATGTTTCATCTTGAGGGGAAAAATGACGGAGGAAAGGTATGATAGCCCTCTTCAAATATTTGAAAGGTTGTCATAAAGAGGAGGGGCAGGATCTGTTCTCAGACGTTCCAGGGGAGATGGCATGTAATACTGGACTGAAGTTGTGGGAAGCCAGATTTCATTTCATTTCATTCTGGAAGTTGAGTCATGGCTACTGGACTTCTTTTTCTTGAGAGACAAAAACATTTCGCTGCTCATCCAAACAGCTTCATCATGGATGAGCAGCGAAACGTTTCAATCTCTCAAGAAAAAGAAGTCCAGCCAGGACTCAACTTCCAGATAAACTAAACTGGATCACTGAGAATCTTCACAGATATTTCATTTCATTTCATTATTTATTTATTTAAAATGCTTATATGACACCCATTCTCCAAAAGGATCTGATGCAGCTTACAGTATTAAAAGAAACACCAAAATAATATTCATCAGTACAATATTTAAAAATATATAAACAACATATAAAAAAACTCCGAACTGTTAGAGCAGTATGACAATGGAACCAATTACCTCAGAACATAGTGAGTGCTGCAACACAGGATACAATCAAGAAAGTTAGGCAAGCACCTGTCATATGTACGTTGAACTGGATTCCTGCATTGAGCAGGAGGCTGGACTTGATGGCCTTATGGGCCTCTTCCGACTCTATTGTTCTGTGATTCTATGGCAGTAACAAATGGCAAAACTAGATCAAAGCAAACAAAATGAATTTCAGGCAACAAAATGTAAAGTTCTGTATTTAAACAGGAAAACAGACAGATAAATATACCTATCAGTCAAAGAAAGGAAGGAAAGGACAAATATGCTCTGACACCTTAAAGATTAACTGTTATAGAGTCTGTAGGGCTACCTCTTCTAAAATGCAAATGTACAATAAGCAATAGTGGGCTTGGCAGTACTGTAGTACCTATCAAAAGGACCTGTGGGTCTCAGGAGACTACAAATTAAACATGAGTCAACAGGGTGCTGCATCAGCAAACAAAGAGTATACAGCACTAGGCTGATTAAACAAAAGTATCATGCCCAGATCAAGGGAAGTGATACTATAACTCTTAATTTTATAGTCACTGATTGGGTCTGTGACTATAAAAGTAAGATTGATTTGGTGGTCACAGTATTTGGTCACATTCTGGTCACCACAGTTTAAAAATGCTATGAAAAAGCTGGAATGTGTCCATAGGCAACCAAGGTCATCAAGTGTCTGGAAGCTTAGTCCTATGAAGAACGTTTGAGGGAGTTGAAGCGGTGTTCGTAATGCAGACCCTCTCTTTCTCTTTCTCTTTCTTTTTCCTTAGTCTTTATTTACCATGAGCGCTCAACAGCACAATCTGGTCCCTTTCTCTCATGCAGCATATAATGAACTCACCAGTCAATATGCTCTTCATCCTGTAAGTATTTTAAGTTAAATACGATGAAGCTCACACAGCATATGTTGCTAGGAGTTCCTGCCAGTAGTAATCTGTTGTGGATGCAATACTTAGGGAAGCAATGGAGTCTATTGGGGAGGCTGCTGGTGATTATTCATCACTGAGGGGAAGGAAAAAAGCATTCCACATATATACTAATTTTATTTCGTTCCGTGACTGAACTCGGACACTCGGAGCAGTGTTCTTGAATAGGTCCCAGATCTGAGCCTTTCAAATGAGGGTTGACCAAAACCTCCAAACAAAACAGAATGGATTTGGCCCTGTACTTGTCACTTTTAATGTTCCCTGTTTCATATTTCTAGACATCCCGGTTTACGTATTAGTAGAAACACTTAAGGGGCTTAGATGTAAAGCAAAAAGCAAAGGGTTCTGCTTATATACCACCCCATACCACTTCAAGTAGTCTCTGGGTGGTTTATAGTTTAATTAAATTATGCAAGCTACACATCCCCCCACCCGCAAGGTGGGTACTCATTTTACCGACCTCAGAAAGATGGAAGACCGAGTCAACCATGAGCCGGCTCCTGGGATTGAACCCAGTTAACATCTCATGTGTCTCCTGTGCTGTTTGATTTTCATGATGGAGACTGAAGCTTAGTCTAAAGACTCATCGCTGTCTCCAAAGTCGTTTGGGGCCATTTCCATTAGTTTTAGCAATAATAACTAATACAGTAATAAGATCTAATTTAAATACAATTTAATGCAAATAGTATGTTTAACTGGGTTGTAAAAGCAAGGTGGAAGCAAAAGCAGTTCTTTCTATCTTGGCTATTGATAGATAGATCTTTATTTTGGTCATTGGCCAGACAAAAGACAAAAATACCTTCCATAAAACATGCACACAATAACAACATCACACAGTAACATGACCTTTACACCAAAACCAGAACAGGCAAAGTCTCACCAGTCCAGTAGGCCCTGTTAGCAGGGCAGTCAACACAAATAACAATCTAAGATTTAATCATTTAATCATTATCTTCCACCTGGAACCACACCCATACTCCACACCAACACCATCCCACATCACAAGGAGATGTAAGGGATAAATATACAATGGCCATAAACACCATGGCCAATCATCTAGCCCCACCTTGCACTGGTGGGGGGGGGGGGGCAGCAATACTATTGGGTATTTCTACCTGGTGAAGAAACCAAATTATAACATCTGACCTGTGCTCTTTTTCCCCACCCATCAGGAAATAAGAAACTGGAGGGAATTTAAGTGGTGTGTGTGTGCGCACACACATGAATGTGCATATATGTGTGTGTGTGTGTGTGTGTGTGTGTGTGTGTAGTGGGGAAAGGCAATCACAGAGTAACTGGCAACTAAGGTGCTGTGCTAAGCCTGAAGAAGTGAAATTTCCCCCACGAAAGCTTGCAAATTGTTTCATTTTTGGCGGTCCAATAAAAAAAGTATCACCCACTCTTACACTGCAATCTTTGGGGGGCACACAGCCTTTTCCTGGTACTTTCTAACTTGGTGCTTTTAAGATCCCTCTGGATTTATTTCTCCCCAGTCTGCCATGCAATTTATAGTCAACTACAGCCCAGAGGACATTGTTGTTGCTAAAATAAAAGGCCACGCCAGTCTGCTGTGGAGCATCAGTCCCGCCAGTCGGAAGGCAATGATAGCTGAACTGTCCAACTCCTCTGTAATCTGTATCATCTTCCATTGGACTCTTCTCAGGTATACTAAGTGCATATCTGAAGTATACTATACTATTCTATTCTATTCAAGCCAACTGATTTCCTCAGTTTCATAGATCTGTTTATTAGGCGATAATCAGTTAAAAATTAAAAAAGCAAAAGCAAAGCAGTCTGCTTATATACTGCCCCATACCACTTCAAGCAGTCTCTGGGTGGTTTACAGTTTTTAATTACAGTATTCAGGCTACACATTGCCCCCCAGCAAGCTGGGTACTCATTTTACCTACCTCGGAAGGATGAAAGGCTGAGTAAATCATGAGCCGGCTACCTGGGATTGAACCCCAGGTTGTGAGCACAGTTTTACCTACAGTACAGGCATTTAACCACTGTGCCACGAGGCTCTAACTCATTAACCCCTGATTTTTTGATTATTTTAGAAAATAATTTTAAATCTCATTATTTTAATTATTATAGCTGCTGGGCAGGTACTTTCTTTGACATACTTTTTGGTGTAATTTCCGGAGTACTCCATAAAGCTACACTACCGACAGAACCTTAGTGCTGTAGTTCTAGAGTTCAAAAGTCAATCCAAGTTTGGCTTTCAGAAAGAACAGTATCTCCACGGGATTTGGAAAAGGGAAACCTTTCCTGGTGTCCAAAAATGGGAAGAGGTGACAGTGCCATGTTACAATGTACAACAAAACCAATTACGCTGGTAGAACCCACACTGATATCTGTCTGGATACCACCAAATAGTGGCCCCAGTGTATTGTGAAGTTATGCAAAAGGCACTATTTCAGCAGTGAATGTCCATCAAGGAAGAAATCTCAGTGGACCTTATTGGCTGCATCCTGAGTCACCCAACAGCATGCCACAGGTAATGCCTATGGAGATTTCTTAATTTATGTCAGTGACCCAAGAACATAAGAAGAGCCATGCTGGATTAGGCCAAGGGCCCATCTAACCCAGTTTCCTGTATTTCATAGTGGCCCCACCAAATGCCTCTGGGAGCTCAGGAGACTAGATATCTGACTCTTGATACCATTCTCCTGTATCTGGCCTTTGAAGCACCCTGCTTTTAAGCCTGGAGATTACACATCCCCATCATGGCCTGCTGATGGTTATGCCTTTCGTGCAACAGCGCAACAGGATTTTGGCTAATGAGCAACATGCCAAGCTAAATTTGCAGGATAATGTTGCAAGGTCTTATGTTCAAACCATGATGTCTGCAAACAGACACAGATTCTGTGGCTTGAATGTAAACCATTCCACTCCTCCCCTCTTCTTTCTCATTCTCACTGCTTTGGTTTATTTACTACCTTGACTAGTAATGGCCTCTACAGAACTCAAGACTTGCCCAGTGTCTGTGTACTCTAAGATGGTCTAATAAAATATATTGGTCCAGATGCTGATCTTTTAGGATAGTTTGTCAAATGCAAGCAAAATAGAACCCACCACAATAAACCATTGCTGGCCGCAGAAACATGAAATGTGCTTAACAGATGATAGCCGGAGTCGCTTTTTCCTAACAGTTACCTCCAATAGTACATGTGGCTTCTCTGAACCTCTCTTCGTGTCCTTATTAAATCAGGAACACCTCTCTGGTGAAGAATATTGAAGCGTCTGGTGTGCACACTGTGCAGTATGAAGAAAAGGAAATACGGGAGGAAATAATACAAATGCTTTTGGGAACCAGGACAGAACCAGTGTCAGTATTATGTTTTATTTCATGTTGTTTCTAGTCACTGTGGTTAATTGTAGCTAATTGATGAGGTGTTTGGGGGGGGGGCAGAACCTTAGTTATGCAATTGCAATAAGTTATGTGGATTTGGGGCAGAATGGGCAACATATGGGCTCCATGCTCCCCCACTTTTAAATTCATTTTTTGCACATTGTTTACTTTATTGGGGCCATCCCCCTATTGTCTATAGTTGGTGGTAACTATAAACATGGACAAGCACCCCACCTTATATCCCTTGTATAAAGGGATTAATTCACTCCAAATGAAATTATGTTAAACAAATTTTCCTTTATACAAATTTCCTATAGGAATGCATTGAAAACAGAGTAATCCCTAATCACGAAAATTTTTATGTTGTATGACTTCGCCCCATAGACGATTCTGTTAAGCAAATTTCCCCTATCTCCAGAATGTTTTATGTTGTACAGATTTTATGTTATACAAACCATTTGTTATATGAGGGCCCACTGTATTATATACCACATGCATCTACAGCACTGTAAATAGAGTTGGAAATAAAAGCAGATCAAATTGCCACTGTGACCAAGCCCTTAGACATATTTAATGTATGTCTCCCTTAAAACTTATTATTTGTGTACTTTTAAATCATATACTTCCTTGTAGCTTCTGTTTTAGTCACAGCATATCTTCCCTAGAATACATATGATGCACCCCTACACACGTTTAATCAGAATTAATTTTTACTGCATCAATTTTGGTGTTTTTTGGCCTTGCAGCATTAAAAAATAAAATGGTTATTCGTATAAGAGTACAGTACCATTCACTCACTTATCTGAACTCCTGTATCATATTTCCTTAATACAGCTTTGCTCTGCGCTGTGTTAGATTTTGATCAGGTTCAGCTCAAACTACTTTCCTGCACCCAGGCATGTCCAAACTTCGGCCCTCCTGATGCTTTGGACCACAACTCCCAGAATTCTAAGCTGAGATTGTCAGTGACAAAGAACTGTGGGAGTTGTGGTCCAAAACATCTGGAGGGCCAAATTTTGAACATGCACAATATTTACTCAGAAGTAAGTGTAGCAGATAGGGTGATGGGCAAGGGCTCTGGAGTCCCTGCTCAGCCAGGGAAGCTTATCAGGAGAGTGGATCTGGTAAAACCACTCCTCAGATGTCTCACTTGCCATGAAAAGCCCTATTAGGGCTCCTATAAGTTGTTTCTGACTTGGCCACACATGACAAGAGCAAGGTGGTGCTTGCTTCCAGGTGAGAGATGTAAAGGATTACAACCTGAGTTTCTAATGCATCCAAGGTTAGCCAAGAAATTCTTCTGCCTGAAGGACATTCTTTATGGAGAAGCTGACTGGGAAGACAGTTCAGTTTCAGTTCAGTACTAATCATGATAATTATTATAACATTGTTCTATCACAACTGAAGTCAGCTGAGGTTACCAATTTAGGGGACCAGGACAGACCACAAAGACCCTCAGAGCTGTCTTTGAGCAGAGGACAAGGGTTAAAGGGCTTACGCAGGAGGAACATCTCTAGGTCCTGGCTGCTGCTGCCCCCCAGTGGGATGGTTCCATCACTTCATCCACTGCTGCAGTCAAGGATGTGCCTTTTTGTGATATATCAGTGAGGCGTGACTAGCAAGCAGTAGAGATGGGCACGACTCAAAAAAATGGTGTTTCGTTTGTTGTTTGGTTGTTTAGGGGTCCGTTTCGGTTCGTTTTCGTTTTTGTGACTTTTTTGCAAAAAAATTTGTTTTCGTTTCATTAGGTAACGAAACAAAAAAACGAAAATGAAAAATTGCTGTTTCGTTAGCATTCTTTTTAGTTCAATGCATCTGCTGCAACGAAAACGAAAAACACGGCAAATTTGGTCTTTTCATTTTCGTTTTTTTGTTTTTTAAAAATTTCGTTTCGTTTTCGTTGCGTAACGTAACGAAAAAAAAATGAAAACGAAAATGAAAAATCGCTCGTTTCGTGCCCATCTCTAGCCAGCAGTGATCTTAGATTTGGGCTGTAAACTCACAAGATAGCTGTAGGTAGGTCAACCTCAGTCTTTTTAGCCTGTTTCAAGAATCAAGTGAAATAACCGCATGTACTCTGAGATACTTGAAGGTCATTGGAATATATATATGAAATATAAACATAGCTTTAGTGTTGGTCTTGTTACCTGTAAATATAATAGGAGGAACCTAACCATCACCAAGAGTGTCCTTTTCCTGTCCCCAGGCTTCTTCCTGGTGTACTACCAAGATATGTAAGAGCAACAGGAGGAGCAGAAGCTAAAATGGCACATAGGTTGCAAGTTGGTAAGTGTAGCAGTGAGCGTGCTAGTGAATAATATTCAGATTTCTACTGACATGGGAAGCCAGTAAAGGCCTCCTATCACAAATATGCCATGGAAAAGCAAACCAAAATCCTTACTATCTGCGGTATTGCAACACACACACAAAACTGATACTTGGCACAAAATTTCATATTTTGCTTTGAGACTGTTCAGATGTTCCTGTGTTTCTAAGTAGTGGGGATAGCAGACACAAATCCATGCCTTACATCCAAGAGATTTTCCAAGGAGGGTGTGGGCAAAGTAGTGCAATCGTATGTGTGTGTTATCCGCACATGTAGTGCATGCATGCCTTTAAAAAAAACGTGCATTTTCATTGGCTGTGTGCTAACAGGCTTTGATTCCTAGCCTAACAGATGTTTAGAAGTGCACAAACAGTACAGCACAGTACTGTGCAGAAAATCTTTAGAATTTGTACTAGTATGGAAAGCAAAGAAGCAAAATGGGGTCTCCCAATATGAAATATCTTTTCAGAAATCTGGCCAAGGAGACTTGTAGGGATCAACCCAGTACAGTATTGACAAATGTATTGGACATTTTTTCAGGCAAAAATCAAAGAAAAAAAAAAAACAGAAGATACAAAAGGCACAAAACATGTGGCACCTTAAAGACTAACTTTCATATTTTAAGGTAACGTTTCATAGACATGTCCACTTCTTCAGACATACAGCAGCAGAATGAGGTGTGCAATATACAGTGGTACCTTGTATAAAGGAATTAATTTGTCCCAATGAAATTATGTTAAGCAAATTTTCCTTTATACAAATTCCCATAGGAATGCATTGAAAACGGAGTGATCCCATTTTTATGTTGTACGGATTTTCCCCATAGCCGATTCTGTTAAGCAAATTTCCCCTATCTCTGGATTTTTTATGTTGTACAAATTTTATGTTATACAAGCTGTTTGTTATACAAGGGTCCACTGTAATATGTAATGGAATATATGTATTTTTGGCAGTGTTTCTTTTACTATTTACAGCTTTATAAGCCTTGCTAGGAAATGAGTGATTTTCTTCTTCCAGGAGACAGCTGTGAAAACTTTTTAGGGTAGGCATAGGTAACCATCAAAACACCAAGGGAGCTGCATTTACCACTCTGGGACAAGCGCACTGCATTTCCGTGAACCTCAGAGAGCGTGGGCGACCATTTGGAAATGGGGGGGGGGGAGGGAGAATGGGGAGGTTAGGAGGAGCCCTGTGGGGGTATAGTGGGGGTTTATCTATCACTTTTTATAGCTATCTTAATATTTACAACACTGAACTTCCAATATGTTCTTTTGGAACTAAACATTGTTGTGTGTTGAAAAATGCCTTTTTCAGAGAACAGGTCTGCTTTTGAGGACCCATTTCCTCAAAAAAATAATCGGACCTGGCATGCTGGCTATGATCCAGAGTTTGGAATATTGTGTTACGATTCCTTTCAGGCTATATACATTTTCTAAGAAGCACCTCATGTTAGTCGGTCAAAATAAAAAAGAAAGAAAATAGAGGCTAAATACTGTTGGACTTTAGACTAACAGATTTATTTTGAGATGAGCTTTTGTGGCTGAAATTCTTTTTTAAATTTAAAAAAATATATAAACTAAAACAAATACAAAATACAAAAATATAAAATACAAGAAAACAGTGCTCCCCTCCACCAGTGGGAACTCTTAATAATCTTATTCCTTATTATCCTCCCGTCCAGAACTGAAATGATTGTCACGTTGAAACTTTATTTTTTACAAGCACATATTCAATAAATCACCATATATCATAAACATCTTTTTTAAACTCTCCTTTCTCAATCTTTAGATTACATGTCAATGTATCTATCATTTAAGGCAATATTCCATACTTCATTATACCATTCATCCATACATAACTCATAATTAACTCTGTAATTCCTAGCTAATATTTGTCTAGCTGCTGTCAATAAATTAGTAATCAACTCTCTGGTTTCAAAATCATAGTCCATCTTAGCAAATATTGATAATAAAGCAATTTCTGAATTGAGCTCTAAATTATCTTTCAAATATATCACTTAATTTTTAAAAACAGATTTCCAGAAGTTTTGTACCTTTTCACATTCCTACCACATATGAACATATGTACCAACTTCCTTATTACATTTCCAACAAACCTTTGAATAATTACCATTTATTTTACTCAATTTCACTCGTGTCAAATACCATCTTAAACTTATTTTTAAATTTTTTCTTTTATTCTCACCAACATAGATCTAAGTATCCTCATTCTCCCCATCTTGGCCCAATCTTCCTCTTTTATTTCTTTTTCAAAATCTTGTTCCCATACTATATTCAATCCTTCCCTCTCATTTCTTCTAACACTAAATCTAAAAGTATCTTATATATTTTACTCACACTGTCTTTCACTAAATCTACCTTCTGAGTTAATTAATATTTTGTATTAGTATGGGCACGAAATGAACTTTTTATTTGTTTTATTATTTGTTATTTGTTTCATTAGGGAACGAAATGAATAACAAATAACGAAGGGACCCATCAAAGAAAATCAAACCAAAATGAAATTTCCATTCCGTATGGTTCGTTTTTCATTCTGGTGTACCTTTTCTTCCTGAGCCAAGCCAGAGGGAAATAAAAAAACAACAACAGAGGCAATAGTGCCTCTCAGCTGGGAAGGGCTGGCCCCAAGCCAGTGCTTCTCAGTTGTAAAAATAAAAAAGGGAAAAAATGCAATGGGGACTGTTTAAAATAAAAATAATTCAAAATTAACCCCCCCCCCAGAGACCTGCACCCGAGCCAGGACCTGGCGGGTGGGCAGCGGCTCCGCCCCCCCCAACTTCCTCCATGGGGTTTTTTCCTCAGTCCACCCTTGACATTCTGTCGGCGTGGAGGCGGAGGAGGAAGTGGATGGGGCGCCCGCTTGGGGCAGCTGGAAACTTCTCCCAATCTCCCTCGCTCACTGCCCTAATGCCTCTCGGCCTCCCCCGGCTCCCTCCATGCCCCCTCTTGGTCACGCTCGCTCTGTGTGTGGCGGTGGCACGTTGCCACCTCTCTTGCCTTTCCCACGACGCGGACTCCCTTGCTGGTGTCTGGAGTCCATCTGCCCCCCGTGGTGGCTGCTGATCCTCCTCCTCCTCCTCCTCCTGCTGCTACTGCCACCACCGCCCCGGCATGGGAGGAGCAAGAGCGAGAGCCAGGCTCCGGGGAAGCGCCGCTGGTCGCCACCTGCACTCACCTCAGCCGTGCCCCACCCCGCCCGGAGGTGTGTGTGTGTGTGTGGGTGGATCTCCATCTCTCTGGCGGCAAGGGCGAGGAGGAGGAGGTATGCCCCAGGTAAGGAGAGTGCGGCGGTGGGCCGGCTTCCCCTCCGCTCCTTGTTTCACTGGCTGCGTGGTCCGGCTCCCTTCCCTTCCCCTTTCCCTCGCCTGCTCTCTTCCTTTCTGGCCCTCCTGAACGGGCCAGCCAGTTTCCCCGGCCAGGGAAATAGAACAAAAAAAACAGAGGCACTAGCGCCTCTCAGCTGGAAAGCACTGTGCAAGTCAGCGCTTCTCAGCTGAAAAAAAAGGGAAAAAGGAAAAAAAGCCGTGCAATAGGGACTATTTAAAATAATAACCCCCCCAAAAAAACATGTCCCTCAGCCACGCCCAGCCAGAAAAATGAAACAGAATGTTTTAAAAAAGAAAAATGAAACAAACAAAATATGAAACTTTGTTTTATAAAAATTCATTTCGTATTAAATGAAACAAAACAGGGGCCGGGGTAATGAATAACGAAATGAAACACCATTTTGGCGTTTCATGCCCATCTCTATTTTGTATATTCCCTACATTTATTATGCTTCTTTATCCAATAATTAGTCCATTTTTCTAATTCTGCATAATTAACCCATGATATATCCTTACATTGGATGAAATTGTTTCTGCCTTGTGTCACCTTACATCGAAATATACCTGTTAATATATGCATCCAGCTATACACAGCACAATATATTAATGCATTTAGGATTCAGGTGGGGGTCAATCACTCCATGGCCATTCATTATGGGAATATGAGCCCCTTCCATATTTTAGGTGAGGTCCCAGCTCTTTCTATGCACAAAATTTAATGGGTTGGATGGATGACTTAGAATGGGAAGTCAATGGGTCCACGTCAGCTCATGATCCCATAATTCTGATTTGTGCAGCTCATTCCGGCAAACAGAAGGACATAGACAAGATGGCGTTCTTCAGAAATATAACGATTAAATTGCAGCGGCTGCCTGCTAAGGAATTTCTAAGCCATGTGCCTGAATGGTGGGTCGTTCAAGAGCATAGACCTGGTTGCCTGGGTGATGGATGCAGCAAGAATATGGAGCTTGTCATCTATAATGATAAAGTCAGCCCTTCCAGTCTGGGATTCCTGGCAGCTCATGGGTAAGTATAGCACATTGAAACTGACAATAACTACAGTAATGCCCTGAGTTATGAATGCCTGGAACCAAATAATTGAATTACGAAAGGAAATCCGCCCATATAGGGGAATTTCCAATTACAAAAAAAGCAGGGTTTATGGAATTACAAAAAAAAAAAAATTCAATATATTTGTACGGGAAGCCTGTCCAGACCCAGCAAAGCAGGGGAAGGGCTTCCTTCTGGCTGTGTTTTGGCTCCCTTTCACCTGAGGTTTCCTTTCCTCCCTTCCCCTTCGGCCCCCCAAAAGGACACACCATCCCATCAAACCTGCCCAGGCACTTCTCTCTTCTCCAATGCCCCACCCCCACGCCTAGCTGCTTGCCTTTTAAAAACACCCACCACGCTGTGAGATCTGTTTGCATTGCATGCAGGGATGTTTTTAAAAACAGATCCTTGCTGCTATGATCCGGGAGGGGTGGGCGAGTCACTGCTGCCGTCTACCCCCCCCCCAGCTGGATTGTAGCAACAAGGACCCGCTTTTAAAAGGTCCCCGCTCAATGCAAACACGGGCTGTACTTTTTCCTTCCACGTGCCTTCGATCCCCACTGCCGTCCTGCTTTCTGAGGCATGCTGAAGGAAAAAAACACTGTGGCTACCGGATGATTGAGGGGGATTCCCGTCAACCCAGCAAAGGGCGGTAACTTGTAGTATATAGTGTATATGATCTCTTCATAAAGAGTGGGCCAGTTGTTAAATGGCTGTACTGCAGCCATAACTGTGCTCGCGGCCTGGGGTTCAATCCCAGGTAACTGGCTCAAGGTTGACTCAGCCTCCCATCCTTCCAAGGTCAATAAAACTAATACCCAGTTCACAGGGGGAGGACAGTGTGTAGCCTGCATAAATAAATTGCAAACTGCCCAGAGAGTGCTCTAAGCACTATGGGGCAGTATATAAGTGAACACTTTACTTCTCTTTTGTGAATGGGTGTGGCTTCCTTTAAAAGTGTTTTGTGAGATGTTACTGAGTTGAAGGGACTCTGCTGCTGTTGACTATTTGCTTTGATTCCTCATGGAATGGCCTTTAAAATCCTTTGCGTTAGCCAATAAGATGAGACATCCTGCTGACACCGATGTGCCTGTGATCCACATACAGTACTAGCATGGGCTGATTTTGTAGTTCAGTCTCCTTGTGACATCTTCTTGAAATGCAGTATTGGCTCCTATGCCTTATGTTTGACATGTTACCTGGAATGCTCCTACTTTTAAAACAAGCTCCTTGAAAAGACTCACCCCCGTTTAGTAATTTTTGACAGGAATGCATCCCATGTAGAACTCCAGATGGCAAGGTAGCTCATAACCACACAAATGTCTTCCCCCCTGTACTACCAGTAGAGAGAGAATAGATCTCTTTGGGTATTTCCATAACATGCTGACTGTGAAACTGTGAGCTAGCCCTCTTTGGGCATTCAGAAAACAGAGGAACTCCACACCATTCCAGGATGCAGCAATTATGGCCCAATATTTAGAAAGCCACACTACACAGGAAAATATATTATTGTGCTCATTTGATCCCTTGGAATAAAGTTAGGAGCCCAGATTTTTTTAAAATCCAAGAGACTAATTATTCATCTGTTGCAGAAAAATAATCACTAAGAGTCTTGTGGCATCTTGAGAACGAAGACTTAAAAGAAGGTTTCACAAACATTTAGTCCAGGAAAATATCTGGGGACCCAAGTCCACTTTTTCAAATGCCTAGAATACAGTAGTCTCCTGCCTATGACCTGACCAGACCAGCAATAATGGAAAATCTGCAATATGCGGATGCTGGGTTGGGTCAAGACTAGGAGACCTATCTGGGGCCTCTTACACTTACCTAAGGTCTGGCGCTGCCCTGAACTTCGACGGGCTTCCCGGACCTGTCAGAGGCCCCAGAAGTGCTTTTCAGTGATCTGGAAGTGACTTTTGGTTTTCCAGAAGTCACTACCGATTCGCCGGAAACCACTTCTGGGCCCAACAGGCCCGGGAAGTCTGTTGGAGGCCCGTTTGGGGCAGAACCAGGCCTGGTGTAAGTGCAGCATGCCTCAAACAGGTCAATGCAGCTTGCCCCGTAATATACTAGGACTGCAGTATATGAACTGTGAAATGGTGGGGGATGATTGTATTTCTTTATATGTCTATCTGGAGAAACCACATTATATCTAATTAATGAAGTGGGCTATAGTCCACGAAAATGTATGGATACGTAAACCAAGTCCCTACAGTGACACAAAGTCTCATGGCTATTAAGGAGAAACAAAACCGCAAACCTTAGACAAATATACATCTGAAGGACCGTTCTGATAACAAGTCTTTTTTTCTGTCCCTGACCCCATCCACAGCATTGTGGGTCTCTACATGTCAGTCGTTTTGGTGGTCGGCAAGTTTATCCGGGAGTTCTTCAACGGAATCTCGCGCTCCATAATGTTTGAAGAGCTGCCCAACGTGGATCGTATCCTGAAGCTATGCACTGACATCTTTGTGGCGAGGGAGGCTGGGGAACTGGAGCTGGAAGAGCGTCTCTTTGCCAAGCTCATCTTCCTCTACAGATCTCCTGAAACGATGATTAAGTGGACGAGGGAACCCAAGGAAAATAATAAGCCAGAATGCTCATCTCTGGTCACTACTACACTGCATTGGTCTTATCAGGAAAAGCTGCATGAAGTTTTGAGGCAGTGGTCAAGGTGTCTAAATCAAGACCCTCATAAAAGACTCCTTTAATTGATGTAGCTTCATTAGTTCTTAATGCTTTAATATGGTAAGCCACCTTTGGGAGGAAGGTGGGGTATGAATAATAAAATGAACAAATCATGGGCAATTATATTTTGGCTCGCAATCTTTTTAATCAGAACAAACAATATGTCCGAAAGTTGAGTCATGACAACTGGTCTTCATTTTCTGTTGAGATCGATACATTTTGCTAATCATCCAATCAGTCTGATGAAGCTGCTTGGATGAGTAGCAAAACGTATCAGTCTCAAAAGAAAAACAATTCCAGTTGCCGTAATTGAACTTTTGGATAACCTCACTGGGGTGACTGAGAACCTTCACATACAAACAGTATGTACAATTTGCTTGCCTAAATACAAAAAGGGAATTGTGAAATTGGTATTTTACATATACGAAGGTATGACTATATATATACTCAAACAGGGGTACTCTGCCCCCATGTCCTACTGGCCCTCCTAGGGCTTCAAGATAGATACAGACTGGACCCACTTCCCTGGACATAGTCCTGGAGTGTGTGACATTTTAGAGTCAGAAGTACACAAGGATAGAAAGAGGAGATGGGTGGAAAGGACCCCAGCAAAGAAACCTCCTGCCAAGCAGGGCACATAAGGAAACCAGAGGATTTGGGGGCTGCTGGAAGAAAACAATCCAGAGGACACCATGGATGCTCCTGAGTGGAGACGTGAAGAGCATGGTGCACAAACATATGCTGGTTTCATGACTTCAGGAAACAATCCTCCGATGGCTGTGCTCTGGAGCTCAGCTTGAAGAACCCCATTAAGACTGAACTGAATTTACAGAATGCCAGACAAGTGTTAAAGGAGGGATAAGTCAAATGGGAGGACTTGGTCTCAAACCAGTGTTGCTATCTGCACAGGGCATGGCAGTTTTAGCACCTACTCCAGCCGGCACAGGTTATGAGGGAAGGGAGGGACTTCCTCAAACGCTGTTGGGCTTTGGACATTAGTTGATTCCTTGTCCATCTGTATATGGACAGAGAAACACTGTGTATAGTTCATTAGCTTTCTGGTTGAGCGTTCTGTCCAATAATGGATGATGTTATATGCCATCAAATCACCTTAGATCTAGTGACTCTTTGTGTATAAGCACTTCCCACAAGGCCCTGCAACAAAAGCTTCTGGTTCCTTTAGAGATTTAACTCATCTTGCATTTTGACTTCCTCTTCCTGATGCCTTCAACCTTTCCTAGCATTATTGTCGTTTACCAGAAAATCTTGCCTTCTCAATTTCAATTTATTGTCATTGTGCATCTATACATATTATACACATGCAAGGAAATTCTCAAAAACACCCGAGACCAGACCCAAAACACATTCTTACAGCAATCTCTAAAAACACACCCACCCACCAAAATCCACGCAAGACACACAGACATCCACACAGAGACCAAGTAATACAGTTCAACAGCTTACTACTAATAGTTCTTGAGTTCATTTGCAAGTGCTATTGTGGCTCTGGGGTAAAAGCTGTTCAAAAGGTGTATGGTCTGAGTTTTAGTTACTCTATACCAGTGGTGATGAACCTTCGGCACTCCAGATGTTTTGGACCACAGCTCCCAAAATCCCAGGCCTGTATTGCAAATGACAAAGGACTGTGGGAGTTGTGGTTCAAAACATCTGGAGTGCAGAAGATTTGCCACCACTGGTCTATACTGTATCTTCTGCCAGAAGGCAACAGTTCGAAGAAATTAATAAGCAGGATGGGAAAGGTCTCTGAGAATATTATGTGACTTCCTCAGATGAGATGCAAATATGTCACCTAGGGTAGGTAGCTAACAATATTTTGGGCAATTTTGATAATTCTCTCTATGGAACCACAATAGTAAGACAGGCTAAATACTGAGATAAATTTATCTTCCTGAACATCTTCAGGAAGTACAGCCTCTTCTGTGCCTTCTTTGTAAGCATGTTCGCATTTATAGACCACTAGAGGTCCTCTGAAATATGAATGCCCAGAAATTTAAAACTGCAAACCCTCCCCACCTCCTCTCCATTTATGTAGTGGTAAGTATACATCACTCTTCCTCCTGAAGTCAATTATGAGTTCTTTAGTTTTTTTGATGTTAAGTATAAGATTATTTTCTTTACACCACAGTCGGCCCTTGTACTTCCTTTCTCTAAGCAGACACCTCATTACATAAGAACATAAGAACATAAGAAGAGCCATGCTGGATCAGGCCAAAGGCCCATCTAGTCCAGCTTCCTGTATCTCACAGCGGCCCCACCAGATGTGTTTGGGAGCGCATGAGACTAGATATCTGTCTCCTGATACCACTCTCCTGCATCTGGCCCTTGAAGTACCCTGGTTTAAACCCTGGAGGTTACACATCTCCATCATGGTTTGTAACCTGTGATGGACTTTTCCTCCAGGAATCTGTCCAATCCCCTTTTGAAGGCATCCAGGTCAGATGCCATCACCACATTGTATGGCAGGGAGTTCCATAGACTTACAACGCGCTGGGTGAAAAAATATTTTCTTTTGTCAGTTCTTACTCTCCCAGCCCTCAATTTGAGTGGATGTCCCCTAGTTCTGGTATTTTGGGAGAGGGAGAAGAGCTTCCCTCTATCCACTTTACTCATACCCTGCATTATTTTGTATGTCTCAATCATATCCCCCCTCAATCGCCTTTTTTCCAGACTAAAGAGGCCCAAATGTTTTAGCCTTTCTTCATAAGGGACGTGCCCCAGCCCAGTAATCATTTTAGTCGCTCTCTTCTGCACCTCTTCCAGTTCCACTATGTCTGCGGTGACCAGAATTGTACACAATACTCCAGGTGGGGCCTTACTATTGTTTTGTATAATGGCATTATAATGTTGGCTGTTTTATTTTCAATCCCCTTTTTGATAATCCCTAGCATGGAATTGGCCTTCTTCACCGCTGCCACACATTGGGGAGACACCTTCATGGAGCTGTCCACCAACACACCAAGATCTCTTTCCTGATCCGTCACGGATAACTCAGAGCCCATGAGTTGATAGATGAAGTTTGGATTTTTTGCCCCAATATGCATTACTTTACATTTGGTTACATTAAAACGCATTTGCCATTTCTCAGCCCATTCCCCCAGTTTGGAGAGATCCTTCTGGAGCTCTTCACAATCTTCTCTGGTTTTTACCACACGGAAAAGTTTTGTGTCATCGGCAAACTTGGCCACCTCACTGTTTATCCCTGTCTCCAGGTCATTTATGAACAGATTGAAAAGCACCGGTCCCAGGACAGAGCCCTGGGGCACACCGCTTTTCACTTCTCTCCATTGTGAAAATTTCCCATTGACACCTACTCTTTGTTTCCGGGATCTCAACCAGTTCTCAATCCATAAGAGGACCTGCCCTCTTATCCCCTGACTGTGCAATTTTCTCAGCAGCCTTTGGTGAGGGACTGTGTCAAAAGCCTTTTGAAAATCCAGATAGACTATATCAACCGGTTCACCCAAATCCACGTGCCTGTTGACCTTTTCAAAAAATTCTAAGAGGTTTGTCAGACAAGATTTACCCTTACAGAAGCCATGCTGATTTTCTCTCAGCAAGGTTTGTTCTTTTATGTGTTTTAAGATTTTCTCTTGGATGAGGCTTTCCACCATCTTCCCTGGGACAGATGTAAGGCTAACCGGCCTGTAGTTTCCTGGGTCCCCCCCTCCTTCCTTTTTTAAAAATTGGTGTGACATCTGCTATCCTCCAGTCCTCCGGCACTGTGGCTGTTTTAAGAGACATTCCCTTTTATGTGCCCCACCACTGTCCTGTTATCCACAAATCTGACAATTGCATTGGTGTTGTGCAATGGGGTTCCATCAGGGGTCTACAAGGAATAAAGGGGGATTAACACACAACCGGGGGTGGGGGGCTCCTGTACTTGAAAAACAGAGTAGAAGAATGGCGAGATCCCATCCTTAATGACGGTGGCCTATTTGTCAGAAAGTCCTTTTTACTCACAAACAAATCTTCTGATGTATATCCAGGTTTCTTGTGATGTGGGCCAAAGTAGGACAACCTCAGTTTCAACATTTTTGCCTCCAAGAATGATCCAAGGAGTTTTTCATGATCTCCAATCCTCCCAGCGAAGACATACCCTTTCACACTTCCCAATGAAAATTTTCACTTTTAAAGCCTCCGGTCCACCTACAACTATAACCAACCTCCCTATGTATCTGTAGCATGAAAGCAAAATATCATCTCGTCATAAACATACCATGAAATGCTATGTCCTGGGGTTTCTCCTCTTTTGTTTCCTATGCTATGTAGTTGTCTGCATGTATGCTGACTGGGCTATGGCAGGTGTAGAGAAGGGGAAATGTGGAAAGTCAGCATAAGAGCAAGAGGGCATTAGTTGCCCCTGTAAATCTGGTAAAAGGAAACAATTGGGATTTGCTTTTGGTTGTGATGGCTCACAGCTAGAAAAAGAATGTTCTTTGTTGACTTCATCTAGCCCCCTCTGTCTCTGTCACCTGAAGGTATTTGCAGGATGTCAAGTACCGGATGTTTGATTTAAAAAGCAGACAAGGGATAAAATGAGAGAAAGGTTTTATTGTATCGTGGTTACCTCCCAGTAACACTTTCACTCTTAATATTAATGCAGTTCATCAGCAGAAGAGTGCAACAAAATCATGGAGCAATGGACCGTCCCACTCTTCAGGTCATATTAATAATGATCAGCCAAAGTTTTTTTAACATGCAAGAACAGCATCTTTGGGAGAGTTTCTTTAAAAAGCCTTGATAGAAAATAAGGCCTCCCTTAGTGCCACGCCGAAACACTGCTACAGAACAAAGCAGAGCCCACAGTGATTTCCACCCAGGCTACCCACCTTGCAAGAGGCACCATCCCATGAAGTCTTACTGTGCCATGCAAGGCCAGGCAGCTGCCGTTCATCCCATCAGGTCCCTCTGCAATCACATCAACTGCCTTCTTCACCCAACAGGTGAAGAACAGAAGAATGGCTGGCTGGGAGACCGGCAAAGACAGAGGCTGCCTCATCAAGGCAAATACAAATGCCTTGAGGGCATTTCAAAGATATGCACCAGATGTGCAAGTTGCAACACCGTGACCCGATTTTTAGCTCCACTGTTGTCTTTTGAAAGGCAGAAGGGTTCGGAAAATCCTGGGAGAACGACCCTCCCAGGAAACTAACTCAGAAGGCTCTATGGGCAGCAAGAGGTTAAGCTGTTGTATCGACAGGCTCAGATACTCTCTGAAAGGGACACAAGAGTAAAACATTCGTGGCTCCTTCACAATATAGACTGGAAGCAGCAAAGTCACCCTATGTTTGGTATACATCCCAAGCACAAAGTGTTCTTTTAAAAAACAACAACAGAACAGGACTGTTCGCTAGAATGAGATGGAGAAATGTAAGCAATAACGACTAATTGCTTCCCCCCCCCTCCACTTTCCATTTTGGATTTAAAATGGACATTTTTGACACAGGCTTACTTTCATGGGATAAGAAACTCATCAGTGCAAAATGAGGTTAGCACACGCGTGCCACCCCAAAAGGTGGCTGTGGGACCTAGACCAAGCGTCTCCTTTTGGAATCTCTCTCCACGTCGTCCTCTGGAGAGTCTCCGTTGCAGCCCAGGGGAGACACCATGTTGAGCAGTGGGTCTTCGGAGGCACGGCCCAAACAGGGAGAGCAGCAACGCTACACCATAGCCAGTGGCTCGCTCACCCTAGGAACAAACAGAGCAGGGATTTTGTATTACCCTTCATAAATCCCAAAGTCAATTCACGTCAAACATGGGGCCACAGACTTCCGACAGACTAGGAGTGCCTGTGTTAGGGTTTCGGTTGGATACAAGCTTGCAAAGTACATTTCCTCCTGTTGCCGTATGTCTGAAGCAGTGGATTTGGTCCACGAAAACTTACATTAAAAATATAACAGTTCATCTTTAAAGTGCCACTCGCTTTTCTGTTTTGTTTTGTTTCTTTGGATTTTGCCTGGAACAGCAAAGCACAATACTGCCTTCCAGTTTCCTCTTACTTAGGTAGGAATCCTTGAGATTTATTTCTCATCAGACAGGCAGATAATACACTGTGCAGCCAATTTTTGAGGGCTTTGTCAAGGCTATGTGCACCCTAGTCTGTGTGTGTTGTGTTGTTACAGCTGTGATCAACTCTTGGTGACCCCATGTCCATGGAGTTTTCTTGGCAAGGAATAATGGAGTGGCTTGCCAGTTCCTACTCCAGGAGCCTACAGCACCTGGTATTCCCTGGTGGTCTCCCATCCAAGTACTAACCAGGGCCGACCCTGCTGAGCTTCCGAAGTCAGGCGAGATCGGAGGTGCTTAGGGCATCTAGGCAGCTGCACCCTAGTCTACCCCATCCCCAAATAACCTGAAGAATAAAGAAAAAGGCAGCACTGTACATCAGTAGCTTGAACCCTGTTCCAGAAAAATCAGTTAAGACTACATTAAATGTCCCACTTCTCGTTATTTTTGCATCTTAAAACTTCAGAGCTAGAATCTTGGAGGCCTTCCAATCTTCGTTGTGTCTGACAAGCCCATCCAATATATTCTGCATTGCAGAAATGTGCTATATTAGGCCATAACACATTCCTCCTGACCTCCAGAAATCTCACTCTAGTTGTGATCCTATGCAGAATAAATCCTTGGGATTTACTTGGGAAATGAGACCCATTAAAGTCCATTGACTGAACTAGTCTGATTTGCAGCCTTTAATATGACTGGGCATATCATGTGCTTGTCAGCCGTTAAGGTAATTTTTTTTAGCAAGTGGAACCTAAGTTTTGTATGATACCAAACTGCGTTTCCCCCCGCTTACATATAGTCAGAGTATACATATAGCTTCAATTATTATTGTAAGAGTACCAAGCACTGTACAAAATAAATGGGGGCAGGGCGGAGAGGAGACTCTTTTCCCGAAAGAGTATTTGTGTTTTATTTTATTGATTTGAACCATTCCTATGCCAGTCTTCAGTTAAAAATGTCAATGCTGGTGTACAATAAGCCATGAAACAGAATAAACTACAGTTTAAGGAAAGGGCTAAAAACACAATATATAAGAAAAAATAAATATTCTATTTGATAAAAGGGCAGGAAGGAACATATGAAAAACACATTTACATGAGCGGTCAAACAGTGATGGCTTATTATGCCTAGAAAGGGCAATCAAGTATAGACAAAATATGTGCAGAAGAAATTATTTTTATTGGGGATTTATGAGCAAGGGGACAACAGTATGACAGAGAGGTCTAAGGATCAGCAAATGTAGCCTAGAGATAAAGACATGCAATTTCCAATAACTAGAGAGAGAAAGTATATTCACTCACTGCATGGACAGGTGCTGCAATGTCTATATGGACCCAGACGCCAGGCCAGTCAAATCCAATATGTGAAGCAATAAAAAGCCCAGCACAAGAGCTTGGAGAGTTATCACGATCCTGGGGAAAACAGCAGAGTCAAGCTTGCTTTAAATAAGAAGAATTCATCAAGGAAGCATTTAACATAACATAAGAACATAAGAAGAGCCATGCTGGATCAGGCCAAAGGCTCATCTAGTCCAGCTTCCTGTATCTCACAGTGGCCCCACCAAATGCCTCTGGGAGCACATGAGACTAGATATCTGTCTCCTGATACCACTCCCCTGCATCTGGCCCTTGAAGTACCTTGGTTTTAAGCCTGGAGATTACACATCGCCATCATGGTTTGTAACCTGTGATGGACTTTTCCTCCAGGAATCTGTCCAATCCCCTTTTGAAGGCATCCTGGCCAGATGCCATCACCACATCCTGTGGCAGGGAGTTCCACAGACTAACAACGCACTGGGTGAAAAAATATTTTCTTTTGTATGTTCTTACTCTCCCAGCCCTCAATTTGAGTGGATGTCCCCTAGTTCTGGTATTTTTTGAGAGGGAGAAGGGCATCCCTCTATCCACTTTCCTCATGCTCTGCATTATTTTGTACGTCTTGTGCAGATATGACGCTTCAGTGCATTTCTCTTTTCCACATCCAGCATCCTGTTACGTTGCTCATAGCAGTAATGATGTCACCAGCACCAGTTAAAGAAACCCTGCTACAATAGGGTGGCACGTGAAATTTATCTTGTATGGAACAAGAATTATTTGCATACTATAATACCTAATAAAATACAAATCTTTAATACGGCCATAGACCAACATGCAAATATACAAAGACAAGTTACGACATGCCACACTCCTATAGAAGTACAGTACAAAGTTAAAATAGCCTAACAAAAATAGTAAACATCTATCACTCACATCTTAATTTAAAAAGGGAGAAAGAAGGGGAAAGAGAAGAAAGAGGGGGAAAGACCCCACTGATGATTAAGAGTCTGGCCTTATTTTGTTAAAACATTCCACTCCCAGATTTTAATAGCAGCGGCTAGGAATTTTGCCACATTATGCAAAGTGTCTGGATTTTGTCCTGATTAAGTAAAAGGGTATAAAATGCCTCAGAGCACCCAAGGAATAATTTTAAGTGGGGTTCAATGAGACTTCTTTGGGTATCAGAATAAAATTGGCAAGACAGGAGAAATATGGGTTGCAGTTTCTATGACACCCAAGTTACAAGGGCATTTGTGTTGTGGGTATGGAATCTTCTTAAACTTCCCTTCCAATACTGGAGATGGTAATGCATTTAGGCCAGGCATGTCCAAACTTTGGCCCTCCAGATGTTTTGGACCACAACTCCCAGAATTCCAAGCCTGTATTTCTAATGGCAAAGGACTGTGGGAGCTGTGGTCCAAAACATCTGGAGGGCCGAGGTTTGGACATGCCTGATTTAGGCAGACAAGGGTATAGGCTCTGCAATGTTTTTGAACTGATAGCATGGAGAGATAAGTGGCTGGTTTAAAGGGCAGTAGTGCTTTATCCAGACAGATGTTGTTTGAAATTGCCCCCAGGTCAGGCTGCCTCTCCACCTCCATAAAACGCTGTTTAAGCATTTGGTTTGCTGCATTGTAGCCCATTTGAATTACACAGTCCTCCAAGAATCCATACGTTTCTAAGTTTGGAAGATAATGCTTTCTTCCACCTTGATAGATGGTTATCCTGTAGGATTAGTGGGATTAGGCTTCTTGGAAAGAAAGATAACATCAGCCAAAATCTAAAAATTAGTAGCTTTGACTTTCATGAGCCCAACCTCCAGCCACAAAGCTGTACTGGGGACACCACGTGTTACCTGGAGGATTACTCTCAGAAATCTGGTCTGGACTCTTTCCATGGGTGTAAAAGAGGGATAAGGCCCTAACTGTGCACCGTAATGGAGTTGGTTGATGGATATGTCTTGGTATAACTTCAAGGCTGTGGGGATATATTGCCCACCGTTGGTATAAAATTTTTTCAGAATTGAATATTTGCATACTACAGTACCTAAAATCAACACACAAGACTCTTTAATTAACTGAAATCTGCCACCACCAGTGCCATCATTATTCCCTCTGCCACATCAACAGGATTTTGGCTCATTGTAGGAGATGCTGGATTCTTTGTATTCTGAAGAAATACAAAGAAACACCCCCAAAGCAGTGAAACTATGGATTTGGCCCTTTAGGTGCATTGAGCTTCCACTCGCAGACCTTGGTTGGGACTTCCAGAAGTCCAGTTTTTGGAAACTTGAGAAGCAGTGTATAAGTATGTCTAACCAGATTTTTTTCCACTTAGTAAATCCCTGATGTAAATGAACAATGTGCAGACTCTCCTTTCATTTTGTTTTTGGAATTATGCAGAAAATTACGTTGTAATTAGATAGCAATCTTTTTAGCTGGGTTAACGAGCAGCACGGTTTTATTATTGGTACCGTATATTGATTGCTTTAAATTGTTTTGGTTTTGATGGTTTTAATAACTATGGTGCTTTAGAGTTTTAATATATTGTTGTAAGCCATCCAGAGACCACTTGGTAGTGGGCCGGCTATTTTGTGTGTGTAAATAAATAAATAAATAAAATTACAAAAAAGGATGTACTAATGAGATTTTAAAGATAACCATATTACAGGCACAACTGAGTTGCAGATAATGTTGATGCTGTGAGTTAGCACCCATTTTTTTTTCATCAATAAGAATGCTCCTTGAAACACCCATTCCAGAAATTGTATTAGGTGAAGAAATAATCATGAAGGTATAAAAACTTACAGCCACCGAGTTCTTCATGTCAGCGACAGCTGAGGTAAATTCAGTAAAATGGAGCTCAGGGCAATAGACGAGAGGATGAACTAGATCTCCACAATTTCTACCTGCCTTAACACAAGCCGTTTCCCAGTCTTCATTGTTGGTGAGGACGGCTGCGTGGTATTTCCCTGTGGCAATACCCTAGTTGGGAGTATATGGAGAAAGAAACCATGAAATCCAAGATGGTGGACAGCAGCCCAGTTTGGATTCCAGATTCTGTGACGCACAAGATTAGATTACTGTTGACATGCGATAAACATATGGTACAACATGGCATCTTTATGTCCCCCTCAGAAGCCTACGGGTGGGTAAGAAAAGTCAATAAAGAAGGCGAAAGGAGAATAGAACCTTCTGGTTTGCCTGTGTCCCCCTGTAGTCTCCCCAAACAACTTTTCTATCTCTCCTGTTACTCAACAAAATTAAAGGGAGGCATGGATATTTCCATTGGCCTATCCCTCCCTCCCTCCTCCACGTTGTACTCAACTTTATTATGTTGTGAAGGTGACCCAAGTAAGCCATAAGCTCTGGTAGGTTATAGAAGACCAAGCTTTGAGCATGGTGCTGACCCGTGTCTGAACGGCATGCCTGAAGATTAACCTTGCTTCATCAGAAGGCTGGCTATCAGCTGATGAACTGATATCCCTATTGAGCCATGAAAAGTCAGTAGGGGTGTGGAACTGGTTAAAACTGCTCCTTAAATATCTCCCTTACCTTGGAAGCACTATTGGGATCACTATAACTCAGGTATGACTTGAAGACATGTAACAACAATGACAATGGCAAGTGTAATCTACTTGTCTATCTAATCGGCAACACAATATCAGGTTTGTAAGAAAATGGGGAGATTTAAAAGGAAACTCAACGAGCATCCAACAATGTTAGTAGTTTTCTAAAAAACTAATAAGATGTTTCTTCTTCTTGAAGAAGACGACACAAAAACCACAAATGGAACCATGGTAGGACCCATCACAGGAAAGGCTCTGCCTTTGGTACTCAATAACCTAACAGCAATTGCTCAAGGACCATAGGATGGGATCTTACAAATAGACAGAGGGGTTCATTCTGGTCCATGCGCTGCAGACGGGTCCCAAGCCACAAGGACATGATACCCTGGGAAACAGACTTACCTCCTTGCTCTGCTAGGAATCTCAGCAGGTGAAGTGGGGCAGAGGAATCCATCTCAGTTTAATCTAATTCACAGTGTTACTGCAAGGATAAAATACCATTCTAAGTGGCAAATACCACTGAACGGTAGAGCATCATCTACCTGTGTAAATAGTCCCCATCAAGTGGCTACAGGTGAATCTTCAAGGATCTGCCTCTTGCATTTCATTACAATTTTCTGGCATTCTAGGAAATGATTTAAGACTCAAACTCTGATGAGCCTCCAGGGGAGATATTTGGGCATATGTCAACCTGGGCATATCTAACCTTATGCTAATGCATCAGCACCAGGAGATAATATTTGAAAGGCACTCCAGGCCTGAAAGAGAAATCACTCTATGCAAAACAAGCAGAAATATTTATGATCCCCTTCAAGTACCTGAGCACCAGTGAGAGTAGCCATGTCAAGAATGATGTCAGCACCAAGGTCTTTGCGGGCATACGCAACACCATCAGCAAGCACCAGCCTGCCCTCTGCATCCGTGTTGTTGATTTCCACCGTTCTGGTCAAAGGACAACAATGATTTTTCAAATCAGCCCGTTTCAACATATATCTTTACACAGGCATACATCTTTCAGCACATCTACCGAACTTATCCTTACTAAACTATGTGGAGACAAAATGACACTTCTAAAACAGCACCCATGGGGAGTTGCATTAATTGTATAGATCAATGATGGCGAACCATTTAGAGACCAAGTGCCCAAACTGTGATTCAAAACTCACTAAATTTTTTTCGCAAAGTGCCAATACAGCAATTTAACCTGAATATAGGTGGCTGTGAAAGGGTCATGTCAGGTGCCCACAGAAAGGGCTCCGAGTGCCACCTTTGGCCCCCATGCCATAGGTGCGCCAACACTGGTATAGATATAAACCCATAATTTCTCTTCGCCTCAAAGACGGCTACACAGCTTAACACCCTCTCTTTCAAATTCGGATGGAAAATACCTCAGTTTTTGCATTTGTTTATTTGCAACCCATTTTCAAGCCCTGCTGGTCTAATGGAGAGGCTAGCAACCTGTGTTTTCTTGCAAATGAAAGCTGAACCCAGTTATTACATCTTCTGCTTTTCTTCCTGCAACCATGGCTTATCACCCCAATTAAACACACCAGGCAGCACATGGGCTACCTCAGATTTGCTTTTACATGGTAGGAGCAGTTGTAAAAGACTGTAAGCTAAAAGCACACAAGCACCAAATCTGATGATGAAAGAGACTTTATCTTACTTTCCCGAGTAAAGAACATGGATATCGTCAGGCCTTGTTGCATTTGGTCCAACAGAATTCTCAGCCAAGCAAAAAACTGCATGAAGATTGTCTTTAAAGCCCTGTAGCAAAACAGAGGAGAAAAAGAACAAGCACATCTCAACAAAAGGTACAAAATGCTCTGATTAATGATTAACGGAAGACATACTCTCCTGCTAGGTGTTTTAACTCATGTTGCTCAGGAAATCTATACCAAGTAAATATGTAAATATGATTTCTTGAGTGTTCAAAGAATTGGCAAAGAGTTGACCAAAGGGCTAGAGATAACCGACTTCATAAAATTATTACTGCAGGAACAAAAGGAATGGCAAGAAAAGACATGATGGTCACAAGACATCGTGTGTGAGAAAGCAGTGGTATATAAGTAAACACAACGGCAGTGGCATATAAGGAAACACAACAGAAAACAAAAAGAATAACCCTTTGCTATTGGAACCTCAGAATCAGAAAGTAATCTATGCCATTGGTCTTCCTTCCTTTCAAAACTGAAACCCAATGAAATCAAAACATGCTTTCCAAAAAAAGCCTTATTTTTTAAAAGCATCCAGAAGGATTTTAAAATATTTGAAAGGATGTCACATTGAAGAAGGGACTGGTTTATTTTTCATGGCTTCAGAGACTAGGATGCGGGGCAATGGTCTCAAACTACAGGAAAAGAGATTCAATTTAAACATTAGGAATAACTTCATGACAGTTATTGCTGTTTGGCAATGGAATATGCTGCCACGGAGGGTGGTGGAGCCTCCTTCTTTGGAGGTTTTTAAGCAGAGGCTGGATGGCCATCTGTCGAGAGTCCTGTGATGGGGGTTCCTGCATGGCAGGGGGTTGGACTAGATGGCCCTGAGGTCTCTTTCAACTCTATGATTCTATGAGAAATGTCTGCTATATTTAAGCCAAGTCCCCAACCTAACAATGGAAGACCAGCTGCCTTCATCAACGCTCGGAAACCACTAGCCCAAAATGCAGGCTTCCCTCCTGCACCACAATTATCTTCTGGCATTATTTTTGATCAGGCATCAGATCTTTGGGTGGGAAAATATTCAAAGTGATGGGATGTATGTGCGTGTCCTGCACCCGTTTTGTTTTGGCTGTGCTTTCTGGTTCACAGACTAAAAAGACACCCCCTAGCACACATCACCAAGCCAGATTAGGCCAGCTAAATTGTGTGATTCACCACAGTGAATCCAACACACCAGCTCTATCTTGTGGTCTATCAGTTGGCTTGAGACCTCTTTAGTCAGCAGCAAAGTTGAAGTAGCTTAAATATGCTGGTGCTCCCCTTTTGATTTGAGGGGTCCCATGTTATGCCGGCCTGCCTCACATTACCTGTTTCCCAAAATGCTGGGCAATACAAAATCTGTCTTCCTGTAGCCATCCACTGTAAAAATACTGCCTTTTCTGTTGTGATGATAAACTTGGAGAAATAGTGCAGGGAAAGCACCCCAGAGGGAGACCACAGCTGCGGTATAAGGATATCTGTAAGAGGGACCGGAAGGCCTTGGGAATGGACCTCAACAGATGGGAAGCCCTGACCTCCAATCGCACTGTCTGGAGGCAAGAGATACAGCATGGTCTACATAAATCTGAAGAGGCATTTGTCCACCAGGCAGAGGAAAAGAGGCAGACACGGAAACAACGAAACCCAAGGACTGGGCAAGAAACAGAATACATCTGCCCCCAGTGCAGTAGAGACTGCCATTCCCGGATGGGTCTATTTAGTCACACTAGGTGTTGTTTTTAGGATCTCTACTCCAGGCATGATACCATAGTCTTTCGAGACTGAAGGATGCCAATGATGATGAATGATGATGAATAAACTTGGAGAACCCACACCTTCCCTCTGCTTGAGAAAGTTCTCCTGGGTTGCAAACAAACGCAAGTGAGAAGTGTGCTGTTTTAAACAAATGTCTTTGAACATGTTAATGTTGCATTTGAGCCCCACATGGCCAGATCTACCAGCTGACCAAGTGCTCATTAAATCAGGACAGACAATGCCATCAAAGCCTTGGATACTCATGGAGTGGTGTGTGGGAGGGGACTGCCAGCAACATTCACCAGGCAGGATTTATTGTGAGAGTGGAATTTCCTTGGCTTTTGTTTTAGATGCTAAAGAACTTCCAACAAAACACACAGTTCTCTCACCCTTGGTATTTTTACGGTCTCTTCCCCCCCCCCCCCTGCACCTTCTTCCACATCTCCTTGTACACAACCACAAAAGTCATATACTGTAAGACTTTTTAACCCCCCCCCCAAATTTCCTTATTTGGATTTAGATGTTTAGTGCACATTTCCATAGACAATGTTTTTGGATTAATTGCAGGAGCACCAAACTTAAGAGTTTGAGCAAAATATTCCATTTTTCAGCAGAGTCCGGACTGTAGTGGAATGAAAGCAGAAAAAACAACAGTTGTACAGCAATATCATAGGATCACATGTGTGTTTCCATAATAAAAAGTAACAAAAAGAATACTTTTATTATAATAAAATGATAATAAATAAAATGATTATCATATAAATATATTAAAGAAAATATAGGAAATATATAGAAAATACAAAAATATAGAAAATATAGGCTAAATGTTAATGCAGACTGAATCTGTTCACATTCAAAATAAGGAACCATAGTGAGATGTTATTGTTGCTAGTCCATTGTCCATTTAATTTATATTCCACTGGTAAAACATATTTGGTCCAGGTTTTTGGCGATTGACTGAAATTCACTCACTTGATTCACAGTGGCTTTGAAGGCTCCTAAAATAGCAGCGGCTCCACCACAATCTCGTTTCATCCCAGGCATGGTTGTCTAGCCAAAGGGAAACAGAATCACATAAATTTATGCAGAAAATTATAATCCTATCTACATGAAAATATTTACATTTAAGTCTGCAGCTAACCCCACAGAGTATAACTGAGCTTATTCCCAGGCCAGAGGGTGCTATATGAGATTGCACCCTGAGTTTGTGAAATCTTAGTCCTACAAGGGGATCTATGTCTCCTACACGCTGCATTGTAAAATAGCATTTGCTGATGCTCAACTTTAGTTCACTTTCACCATTCCTTCTTTGTCTAAATTCTGAGTGACTGTAAACTTCATGGAATGGGAGCTTGTTTTTTATTTAATATAGCTTTTGAAAAGCTTGATGCATGTTGATGTCACTATATAGACAACGAACAGTACTGCACACCAATCATGCACCAAATTTAAATATGCACACCAGTTTCTCTGTGTGTCTTTGTGTGTAATTCTTTGATTGGGCATGTTTTTGTAAGGTCTGAGTTACGGAGTTGGGTTGTTGACGTACGCACCTTTCCTTTGATGCTGAGTCCTCCGGTATCATAGACAATGCCCTTCCCAACCCAGGCAATGGTCTGCGTGGCCCCTTCTGGAGTGTGGCTGAGCACAGCTAGGGCAGGTGGATGCACGGCTGCTTTGCCAACACCATAGATACCTGCAGAAGGAGGAGGGGAAGTACTGAAAACTTCATGGTGGGGGGGGGATATCACACCTGCTCCCGAAATGTGTCAGAAACAGGGGCTCCCTGATTCTAAAATCCCATTAAGCTTTTTTCACAAGCAGATCAAAAGGAAAGGAGGTGGAGAAGCCATGTTGGATCAGACTAAAGGGCCACCTGGTCTGGCTTTCTGTTCTCCTAGTGAGCAATCAGAGTCTGAATGAGGACCCCCCTCCTCCAAACAGAACATGACCATAACTGCACCCTCCCCAACTGTTAGAGGAGCAGATGGTGGCATTGAGAAGCCTGTCACCTCTGATACTGGAGGTAATGTTTAACCATTACACCTTTTAGTTGTTGACAGCTGTATCATCTCTACCTTGTATAATCCCCATTTAAAGTCAGCCGTATGGGCAGCCATTTCTGCAACACTTCTTGTAGCAGCCAAGATCCTGTAGCCATCAGAAAATTCCGAAGTTTAAAAAGTGTTCTGCTTATATACCGCCCCATACCACTACAAGTAGTCTCTGGGCGGTTTACAATTTTTGATCACAGTGTGCAGGCTACACATTGCCCCCCCAGCAAGCTGGGTACTCATTTTACCGACCTCGGAAGGATGGAAGGCTGAGTGAACCTTGAGCCTGCTACCGGGGATTGAACCCAGGTCGTGAGCACAGTTTTACCTGCAGTACAGGCATTTAACCACTGCGCCACGAGGCTCTAACCATCCATGGTTTGGTTTCTTAGCTCTGTCCACAACGATGAAGACACTCTAACTCCCGGATAGCCAGTCAAGAACTTAAGAGTTCCCTTTTTTTGGATGGAATCCACTTAATTCATCAACTTGACATATCAGCCAGAGCCAACGGTCAATGGATGCATCAGAAATGTTCCAAATATGACATGTTCACACCATCTCTGATTCTGGCCTATAATCTCCCTTCTTCATCGTGGTTTCATTTAGCTCCACTGCTTATCACCAAATTATTGCTCCCATTTGTGTGTGTGTGTGTGTGTACTTTGGCTCATCTCTTAGTCAGAAATCTAGGTCATTGATTCTAACAGCAAGATCAACAATATACCCAAATCTATTGATGGGAACAAACCCTAAAGGATCCCCTTCTCAAGTGTTGGTGCACATAAAGTTCTTTTTAATGTTGCCAGAATGGTGAGATGGGGGCGGGGGTGAACAGTGCATTCCTCACTCACCATGGAATAAGATGTCCTTGCCTACGGACAGGATACCAACCAAAGTGCTAAACCCCTATACATTGTGGGTTAGGTCCATGTACATCTTTTTGGACAGCCAAGGGTGTTAGAAAATGTGCTTAGCGTTGATAGCCAGCTATAATCTGTACTCCCAAATAACCTTGGCTCTCCCCTGTGGTTGATGGCACCCATTTGTTAAACATGGCCAGACCTGGAACCAGGCTTATTTGGTCTGTGGTCTCTAGAACCACCCCCACCCCCAAACAACATGACCATGTTATAATCCAAAGATGTAACTTCCCCAAAGCTCAGGATTTCTCACAGGCCTCATGTGATCACAAGGATGGAACCTGGTTGGGAGAGACCCAATGCCTGTCAGAATGGCAGTGCTCCTAGCTGGAATCCAACATGAGTCAAAGAATGTTGCCCTTTCTACAGAAACGTACACCTTCCTTATGGGCAGCTGTCCCAATGTGCACTGTGATCTCCTGAATCATCCAACATTACAGTCCTTCTCTTTTCCTGTATAAGCTTTTGGATCTGTCAATATCAGAGAGCTGTCTTGCATCAAGTCAGGCTACTGGCTGCTTTACTTTACAACGGCCTACATCTGTGATTATGGCCTGCAACTTCCTCTTTCCCTTGACAAATTCTGTGATGGCTGGGTTGATGAGCGCTGTAGTCCATAAACATCTGGAAGGCCACACGTTCACCATATTCCTGATCTACAGACCAGCAGGGCCTCTCCAGGGATTAAGAAAGGTGCTTTTCTCAACCCCATCTGGAGGCAGCGGGAGTTGAACCTTAGGCTCTCTCGATACAGAACATCTCCTCTACCGCAATGTTACATTCTTTCTCAAAAATTAACCAAGAATTATTATTTATTTATTTATTTATTTATTTATTTATTTATTTATTTATTTAAAGACTTGTATACCGCCCGTCTTCCCGAAGGAACTCCGGGCGGTTCACAACAACTAGATATAGAACAAGAAATCATAACAGCAATATAAATACATAATCGTTTGAAACACTTAAACAAACAAAACAAAACAAAAATTTCCAGACCGTAGATTCCTGCACCACCAACACCACCCGGTCATATTTCATAAATGATTTTGACCTTCAGGTTTGTTTTTTAATTACACAATTTCTAGACTGCATGAAGCAGGAAGGGAAAGTTGCAAATAGAAACACATAGCCATGCCTCCCAGTGTTCTGCAAAGTCACCCTACAAAATGATCAAAGGGTCCTCTAGGGCCCTGCTTTTACATCTCCAAAGACAACTTCCTATGCTGACCAGCAATTGTTCTGCAGAGTATGAGCATCAGCACTTGACAGCAGTCCAAGCATCCATGGTTGGAAAGTATGCCCAGAAAGCCTCAGTCTTTCTGGAGACTGTTGGGCTTGAGGCCCTGGGAACAGGCTTTACATTAAAATTAGAATGTATACACAACATTTTCACCAACTCACACATACCCCCCAAAAATCATTTTGGCTTGACTCACCTCCAAATCCCTTCTCCTTCAGCTCGGCGTTTCGAAAAATGGTTGGAACGATCCCCAAGTCTTTTCCAACTTTTTTTATTTCCTTCAGGAAAAAAAAAGATGGCAGGGAGAGAGCAGAGTCCAGAAACAACACACTTGTCTCGTAATTAAAATGCAAAAGCTTGCAACCTAAACCCAGAACCTAAGGGAGTATTTAGCAACCAGGCAATAGGCCCACTTTGTTGCACACTCAGCCTGCCTGAATGCTAAACTTATGTTTAGAAGCTCTTCTCATCCTTCCTCCACTGTCCTAGGTAAAGCAGAGAAGTCTTTTTCACACACACAGTGTCCCACTGATGAATTGCTGGGAGCCCTGATTAGCTCTTGTTTTGATGTCATTTGGGAGCCAAAGATTTGCAATGCCTTTGTCACATTTTAAGCCCTTGTATGTAGTCAGTATTTGTTCATTACATTTTATTATTGCTTTTCTCGCTATCATTATTATTATATCACTATTCATTGCCAAACTGGCCCTTCCAGTTTTCTCACCAGTAAAAACAACCCTGCCACCTCTGAATACTAATACTTGGGGGTGGGTGGGAGCGCAGGTCTTGTAGGCTGGCCCATGCTGCATCGACTCTCATTTCTAGCAGGGTACTGATCAGGTCAATAGGGGCGTGGTGGCTCAGTGGACTAAGGCACTGAAACTGTAGACTGCAAAGTCGGCAGCTCGGCGGTTCGAATCCCGGGTGCCACACAGCGGAGCGAGCTCCTGCTAATAACCCCAGCTCCTGCCAACCTAGCAGTTCGAAAGCATGTAAATGCAAGTAGATAAATAGGTACCGCCGTAAAAAGCGGGAAGGTAAAAACAGTGTTTCCTTGCAGCCATGCCGGCCACATGGCCATGGACTTGCACAGCAGTGGCTCTTCTGGCTTGAATACGGAGATGAGCGCCGCCCCTAGAGTCGGACACGACTAGCATGCATATGCGGGGGGAACCTTTACCTTTACCTTACTGATCAAGTCAAGGCTGAACTATATCTGGAAGCAAAAACACTGAAACTGAGGCTGTCTCACCTTGGGTACATCTTGAAAAGTTACATTTCTTTGGAAAAGACAATAGTGCCAGGAAAAGTGGAAGGCGGTAGGAAATGAGGAAGATCCAATGTGAGATAGATAGGCTTCCTAAAAGAACCCACAGGCTTGAGTCTACAAGAGTTGAGCAGAGTGGCTGAGAACAGGACATTTTGGAGAGTGTTTATTCATGGGGATGACTGGATAGCACATAACAACCAACTGATGAGGACGATGAGATTTGGACAGTGACACTGATGAACTCACTTCACAGCCTGAATTTTGCTCTAAATTCCTACAAACTTATGGCATAGACTGTGCTGACTGGGGGATTTGGGGGAAAGGTACAATGTGCTGACTGCTCACACTTTAAACCATATTCCAAAATCTACTGTCAAAGGATTCTAAAGAGATTTTTCATTTGAGTAGTAAATACAAAATGGATCCCTTGACATCTGAAAGCCACTGGCCCTGTTCAGGATCTACAGCCTGAATCTGGCCAAGGCTTTGACATGCAGTGGTGGATATAGGGATGATTGGAAGGTCCACCTGCATGTACCCTTCTCACTCTGAAGTTGCTGAGACCACTGCATGAGGAACACAGGAGTCTGAAGCACAGACTATATGTTCATCTTAACCAATGTACAACAGTACTCAAAAGAGCCAAACATGCTCACAGTGTCAACCTCAGGATGTTGTGTTCCTCATGCAGAGGTCTGAATGATTCTTGAAGAACAAGGGATCCAAGGGTGAAGCTATCCTTTTAGTCCTCTAACATGTCTCAGATGTAATTCTTGAATAGGGCAACAGCCCTAGAATAATCAAGAGGAACGTGAATTTTCTGTTGCCGCCACAAGAAAACTTCTGAGCTGCTCAGCTACTAATCCAAGACCAAACTGCAGGAACATCATGTCATGTACACATTTCTGGCTAGATCATGAAAGAAAATCCAGGCTTTCTAATCATTTAGTCCAGGGGTGTCCAAACTTTTTGCAAGGAGGGCCAAATTTGGTGAGGTGAAAATGTGTGTGGGCCGACCATTCAGCTGCATTTGGCCCCTGGGCTGGACTTTGGCCAAGCCTCTAGGACTTGCAAGGAGGTGGGGAGGACGCTGCAGTAACGGAGCCAGGGTGGGTAGGCTGGGCAGGTGGCTGGGGGGACAGAGGGAGGCAGGGAGGACAGGCAACCCATAAAACTGCAAGCTGATGTCTGCATCCAGTATGGGGAGGGGCAAGCTGGTAGGGATGTGTGACAGGCTGAGCCAGTGAGGAGAAGAGGCTGTGGGCTACTCGAAATTTGAAAACAGGCAGCATTTGGCCCCCAGGCCTGTCTTTGGACAAGCCTGATTTAGTCCTTTTCATTAATAACATTCCTTAAAAAAATCTCCTGCCCTGAACTGGGCAACAGATCAGATAAAGCATCTGCCTGAGTGTTCTTGACAAAATGCAGAATGACTGAATGTAAAACCTGGGTCCAAAGTCACCGGACTTGAGTGATTCCCTACAAAATATTCTGTCAAACAGTATCACTAACCTCCAGGAAGCTGTCAGTGTTCATTTCGTTGCACGGGGTGTCTACAATCCGAGCAGCCAGCCTTACTCCTTCTGTAGCACTTTCCAGACACTGGATGAAATATATTTTAAAAGAGCGAAAGTTAAATAATTAAAATATTAATTTCTGGAAATTATTTTTTAAAAATCTCAATTTAAAAAATTAAATATTTTTAAATAATTTGAATCATGGACATTTATTTTGCCATACTCTATACCTGCGTTTCTCCAAAACTTTCAAGGGACACATCATGAATTTTCAGCCAGAATCTACTTGTGGGGCTTTGGGGTTTAGTTGACTTGGCAGCTTTGCAGCCCTCGGGCCTAGCTGTCTATGACACTTGGGCCAGCCACCAGAGAGGGCAACATCATACTGGCTGGCATCCTAATGGCATTTGTGAGGCGTGCATAATCTGCCACTGCTAACTGCAGCAAATGGGCAAAGGACTGGAGCACATCTCAATTGTATAACTGGTCACATGACCAGGGACACAATCAAAATGCAATTAGCCACCACAAGTCATGCAAATACCAATAGGATTAGAGCCACTGTTTATTTTGGGAAGTTGCATGAATTATATTTATACCTCTTTAATAACAGTTTTTTTAAAAAAAATAAAAATACAGTCACCCCCCGCCATTTCGCGGTTCAGGTACTGTGGTCCCACTACATCGCGGGATCACAGTACCTGCACCTCAGAGCCGTGGGGGGGGGCGATCAGGTTGCTCCGCGCCACCCCCAGACTCCTCCGAGAAGCCTTGGAGCCTCGTGGGGGGGGGGGGGGCGGCGGGGGTGATCGGGTCACTCCGTGCCGCCCCCGCGCTCCTCTGAGAAGCCTCAGAGCCGCGGGGGTGGGGTGGGGGGCGATCGGGTTGCTCTGCGCCGCCTCCCCGTGCTCCTCCGAGAAGCCTCGGAGCTGCGGGGGTGGCAGCGGGGGGCAATCGGGTCGCTTTGGGCCGCCTCCCGCTCCTCCGAGAAGCCTCGGACAGGCGTGTGATCGCCCCCTGCCCCCACCCCACCCTCTTCCGCATATCGCAGATTTTCATGCATCGCTGGTGGGGTGGGTCCCTAACCCCCACGACTGGCGGGGGGTGACTGTAAAACAAAATTAAACTGCACAGATCTCCTGCACTAGCCCTTTCTAATGCAAAGTACAAGACTGACTCTCTCTCTCTCTCTCTCTCTCTCTCTCTCTCTCTCTCTCTCTCTCTCTCTGTGTGTGTGTGTGTGTGTGTGTGTGTGTGTGTGCACATATGAGATTTTTATCTTGCCTTTCTCCTTAAAAGTATGGTGGACGTTTCTGCGCAGAATATCCACAACTGTTAGCTGTTTAAACAAAATCTGTAATCTGAATTCCCATTATAAAAGTAACTTGTGACAAAAAATTCAGGGGTTTAAAAGGAAACAAGGTATGAAGCTATCCTATAAAAGCCATCTGGAGTGCCTAAATATGTATGAGAGACAACTAACTTGGTCTAAGGCAGTGATGGCGAACTGTGATTCAAAACCCACTAATTTTTTTGCAAAGTGCCAATATAGCAATTTCACCTGAATACAGGTGGCTGTGAAGGGGTGATGTTGGGTGCCCACAGAAAGGGTTCCTAGTGCCACCTTTGGCACCCGTGCCATAGGTTCGCCAACACTGATCTAGTATCATAGAGTTGAAAGAGACCTCAAGGGCCATCCAGTCCAACCCCCTGCCATGTAGGCACCCCCATCACAGTATTCCCAACAGGTGGCCATCCAGCCTCTGCTTAGAAACCTCCGAAGGAGGAGACTCCATCACCCTCTGTGGCAGCATATTCCACTACCATACAGCTCTATCATTGTTCTTCCTAATCTTTAAACTGAATCTCTTTTCCTGTAGTTTGAAACCATTGCCCCGGGAGAGCCAGTGACATGTACTTTATATAGGGATGAACTAGTAGTTGGAAGAACTGAGTTCAAGTTCCCAATTAGGCATGGAAAATCATTGGGGGTGGCCTGGATAAATAAATCTCCTTAAATAGCCCATGTACCTTGAAAACTTTATTAGGGTTGCCATGAAGCAAATGCAACACAACAACCCATAGCACAAACACACACACACACATATAGGATACTACTGTTGGCACACCTGATTGTTAATCAAGAACATAAGCAAAAACCCAGGTCTTCAAAACCTTGGGTAATGCACTCCTCTTATTTAAGATAAAGATCAGGGTTTTGGTTGAGCAAGCAAAATTAATGCTAGATTATAAAACCCTAGTTCTGTTTACCACAACAGTTGCCAATTTATTCGATTTATATACCGTCCATCTGGCAGTAAAGCATATGCGTTAATAGCTGCAAAGTTCAAGGTTCAGGTTGCAATATGTTTGCAAAATCGCTCATCATGTAATATTGCTCAAGAAAACCAGATAAAGAAAAGTAACCACTGTGGTCGAGAAAGCTGTTAAAATTAACTCAAAAGGAAAAGACCTTCATATTCAGTTCTGTGATCTTTAAATCAAAAGCATCTCACTTCCACTGCTGAAACCACTGATGAAGAGAAAATAGTTCCTTACTTTAAGCATCTCCACTTCCACTGGTCCATTGCTCTGGCCAACCAGGAAAAACTCCACAATTACCGTTTTCTTCTCTGTGCGTCGAGATGCGCTAGAACGCCGAGTGAAGAGGGGGAAAGCTCGGGCTATGGCACAGGCGGAGGCAAAGACCTCTGAACGTTCACAGACCATCTGAAACGGAAACAGAAAAACAAGGGTGTTCTCAGAAAGTAGCTTCCTGGCTTAAGAATCTTAAACCTGCAAGTAAGCAAGGCTGGCCTTGGCATGAGGCACAGACAGAAGGCCACCTCAGTCAGCAGATGCTAGGAAATGTGGATGGGGCAACAGTGGCAGCCCATCAGGTTTTCCTTGGTGGCGGAGCAGTGCGATCTGGACCAGCAGTTCTCAATTTTTGGCCATTCAGATCTGCTGGACTTCAGCTTCCAGATTAGAGCCACAATCGCCCAAAGCCAAGGAATCTGGGATATGAAGTCCCAAACACTGAAAGGCCAAAAGCTGAGATCCGCTGTTATGGAAAAGACATCATATGTGCTCTAAGGTAGCTTGCTGTCTTGAACCTATTTTTTTTTAACTCTATGTTTATGTTGATTTCGTTACAAGGCATGTCCAAACTTCGGCCCTCCTCATGGTTTGGACCACAACTCCCAGAATTCTAAACTTAGATGGCCAATGACAAAGGATTGTGGGAGTTGTGGACCAAAACATCTGGTGGGCCGGAGTTTGGACATGCCTGCCAGTGTAAGCGGTCCAGATGGGTTGAATAAAATGGAAATAAAAATGCATGAATAAATAAAATGCTGCCTTACAAGCTGCATCAAAGCGAGATTACAGATGCAACATTTCCAGAAACTTTGGGGGGGGGAACCCTCTTTTTCAACCCAATTTTTCCATTTTTTGTCAAAGCCCCCCCCCCCCAATGGCTTCAAAAGTCCAGGAAATTTTACACCTCTAAGCAAAATCCAACCAATTATCTAGTTAGCTCCTGTAGGTGGAATGGGCAGGTGCCTCCTAGTATACTGGTTCCCAACCTTGGGTCACCCAGTTGTTCTTGGACTGCAACTCCCAGAAACCTCAGCCAGCACAGCAAGTGATGAAGGCTTATTGGAGTTGCAGTCCGAGAACATCTGGGTGACTCAAGGTCCAGAGGCACTGTTCTACTATTTCAATCTGTAAAGTGTCTTGGATTGGTCTCTGGAATTTCCATCTCAGGCTCTAATGGAGCTGAAGAACAAGTCAATAGGAGATGGGCTAAATGACGGGAAAACCTGTGAAGCTATTTCAAAAGAGCTGGAGGGACTACTCTGTCCCTGGATGGCATATTAAATTTAAGTAACCATCAGAAAATGTTGAAGCCAGCCACAGACAAAAAAAAAGTGATCAGTGATTTTCCACATACACACTGTCTGGTGATGATTAAACTTTGCTCTGGTAGTAAAATCAAGGACATGCCAAAACTCTCATTTCTTAATGACTTAAACCAAGCTGACTGACTTGAAGGGACTGCCAGACTTCTACCTTGCCGAAAGAACTGCTACTCGACTGAAGCTGGGCGTTTCAGCATCGGCCATGGAAATACTGTGATGTTATCCGTGTCTAAGCGAGCATGCACAAACGTACACGCTGGCGACCTGCATTCAGCATGGAGCAATTAGTGCCACATTTTGTTCTGCGCTGTTAGCTTCTAAAATGGATTACAAATCCACACACATAAAGGCAGGCTCTGAAGTGCAGGCAAAACTACATCCATCGCCTCAAACCTGGAAGAGGCTACATGGACATTGATAGCCATTACATTCCAGGTGAAAAAAGAAATGACACAGGCAGAGGGTGTAGAAAGAAGGCAGGTGCTTAGGAACCAAAGGAACCTTCATATCAGACATATCTACAAGCAGTAGTGCCAGGATTGGCAGGGTCTGACATCTATCTGAGTTGCAGCAGATAATGACAGCCCCCCTATCCAAGTGCACAGCAGCTAAGTCCAAGTTTATTGATTAGCCATTTTGACCAAGTTTATTGATTAGCCATTTTGACCATATCAAAATACATACAAAACCACATAAATGCACAATAAAGCAGATAAAATACAATACAAGTGCTAAAATCCAGGAAATGACATAAATGCATTTTATTGAAGTGAATCACCCCTGCAGGAAATTCCTATTTGTTCAATGTAGTGGGATCTTATGCCCTCCACCTTGGATATAAATTTAGCCGTATTTTGGACAACTTGTGTATTAGGACTCTGGAGCAAATATGAAAGTCTATGAACCATGTTCTTTTGGGGGGTGTTTTACCCAACAGGACAGATAGATAGTTTAGCCTGGCGGCAGAATACAACACGCAATCAAATAAAATATGTGCAATATCCTTGATAGCACCCCACAAATGCCGGTTCTTTCGTGATAAGGCAATTGGTGAAAACGTCCATGTTTGGTCATGGAATCCAGAAGTTCAAATCTTAGTCTAGTAAAAACCTCTTTAAGGGAGTGAGATAGATTTTTTCTATATTTGTACATATTTTTCAAGGTGGAAAATAGTTTTTTTTTTTTAGATAGCCAAACTAGTGATCTGTTCCTAGAAAGTAATTCCATGTCTGTTTGGGCACTGATGTCCCAGGCTCTCTGCAGCGGCTAAGTCAGATTCGTGGGTGGGGTGGGGTGGGGTAATCACAGCAACAATTTCTCACTATCTAGACCTGTAAAAAGACAGCCTCCCCAATTAAGTAATTAAGAACGCACTGCTCTTAGAATGTCACTTCACAGGGCCCAGGGACAGGGCTGCTGTCTCAAAGAGGCAAGACTGCAATTAACCGCTGAAGAAAGTAGGACAGGCTTTAACTTAGCTTGTAATTAAAAAAAGCGAGTCCCCTTCCATTTTCTTCAAGCATCAATATTTTAAACACCCACCCCCACCTCTTTACTTACAAGGATGCATCTGTTGGTCCCGCCTGGGAGACAGTTCCGAATGAGGCGCGTGAGAAACTGGGCAGCCGATGGGCTGTTGTGTCTGGTGACCCGGGAAGGTAATGCCGCCACCGTGGCATAGTTCAGGTAGAGTGGGCAGCTGTCAGTTGGGTTCGGGTTCAGGGTACTCAATGCAGCTTGCCATATCTGAGGGGGAAGCACAGAGGATTTAAAGGATTCTATAGTAAACATGTCACCTGCCTATACTTGTCCTACTGCATCAGGGAAAGCATGGGTACTATGAACTGAGCCTGTGCTGCAGACCTTTCTTGCCAAAATCCTCAACAAAATGGCCGATGCAAGTTGTGAGGAAATGCTTCAGTGTCAGCTTCTTGCCTGCTTCCTCTAGCATGGTATTCTAAGACCACGGGAACAATTGGGACAGCTGTAGAGTACTGGGTGACGGATTAGTTCCCGGATACAGTGGTACCTCGTATAAAGGAATTAATTCATCCCAAATGAAATTATGTTAAGCAAATTTTCCTTTATACAAATTACCCATAGGAATGCATTGAAAATGGAGTAATCCCTAATCGCAACCATTTTTCTGTTGTACAGATTTGCCCCAGAGGTGATTCTGTTAAGCAAATTTCCCCTATCTCTGGAATTTTTTATGTTGTACACATTTGATGTTATACAAACCATTTGTTATACGAGGGTCCACTGTATTTCTGGTGTACACCCACAAGCACATGCCTGATCACAAATTACGAGTTACTCCATGGACACCTGATTAATAACAATTTACCAGAGGTCCATCCAAACACACACGACACATTTCCTTGCCTACCCCGTTTAGTATCTGGAAGCAGCATTATGGAGTCAGAAGTCCTATTCTATCATTAGACAATCTGGTGCTCCAGACCCTCCCACCTCTGTCGTGATTACATCCTTCAAAAGCTTCACCATGGTCTCTAATCAAGAGAGGATCTTGTTCAACACAAAAGTTTGAATTGCAGCAAGTCTGGAGCACTGGTTGCAAGGAGAGCTTCCATATTAACAGGACACTTTTCCGTTTTTATCCCGGTGCTGAAACTGGAAATAATGTGACGACGGAAGGTGCAAGGCTCGGCACACCCCACTAAGCAGGTTCAATGCGCTGGGTTGTGTAATAGGGCTGAATAGGGCTACGGTGATAAAACTGTTGAAGATTTGCCCAGAGTGGCCTTTGCTACCAGATGGTGTGGTATACAGTGGACCCTTGTATAACAAATAGTTTGTATAACATAAAATCTGTACAACATAAAAAATTCCAGATAGGGGAAATTTACTTAACATAATCGCCTATGGGGAGAATCCGTACAACATAAAAAATGGGATTACTCCATTTTCAATGCAGTTCTATGGGAATTTGTATAAAGGAAAATTTGCTTAACATAATTTCATTTGGAACAAATTAATTCCTTTATGCAAGGTACCGCTGGATAAACAAATAAACAAACTTTGGTGCTATACCTGGGAACTGTAGTCAAGAAATCAAGTTTGAAGGAAACCTAAGTTAGGATTGTTTAGACCAGTGGTTTCCAACCTTGGGTTCCCTGATATTTTTGGACTACAACTTGTAGAAATCCTGGGCAGCACAGCTAGTGGTGAGAAAAGTGGAAAATAATAGAACAGAAAGGCTGAAAATGAATTGAACTGAGACAGTAAAGGAAGCAAGACCATTAAACAGCAAGACAGGGCTGTCAATGATTTTTGAGAATTCATAGGATAACCATGAAACATGACTTGATAATGGCACATAACTGCCTTCTCAAGCGCAGCAACGTCCCTTCTGAGCACCAACTGTTCCTGGGTAGCTTCCAAGCACTTTTTTCCACAGTCAGAATTTAACCAGGGAACACAAGCATGTGCTCTGCTCTGGAGTAATAGCCCTTCTCTGTAAAACCCAATGCTGTTCTTGTGTCCCACCAAGGTCCTCCCTACTTGTGGCAACCTTATACACCAGTAACGTTTCACCTGCCCACGATATGAGGCAGCGTGTAGAGAGACTATTACCCCCTTGATTGAAAGAATCCCTGGATGCTCAGAGAAAACCAAACTGGAGTTCCCCCTTTCAAATGTAGACATGAAGATCACTTGTCAAGTAGCCACTCTCTATAATGAGACTTCAACTATAGAAGCCAAATGCCAGACAGCAGATCTGTAGGCTTGCTAACACGTTTTAATGTAAAAAAATGCTTGAAATTTGGAAATAAGATTTTGTATTTATGTGAGACTGGTCTCTGTGTGTGTGTGTGTTGTGTCGTTACAGTCGTGACTGACTCTTTGTGACCCCATGTCCATGGAGTTTTCTTGGCAGGAATACTGGAGTGGTTTGCCAGTTCCTACTCCTGGCGCCTACAGCACCTGGTATTCCCTGGTGGTCTCCCATCCAAATACTAACCAGGGCCGACCCTGCTTAGCTTCCGAAATCGGGCAAGATCAGATGTGCTTAGGGCATCTAGGCAGCTCATGAGACTGGTCTAAAGACTGTAAATAAATTATTATTATGCACCAGTAATGTCCATCACTAACAGCCTTGCTCTGACCATGAAAACTCAAAGGACCTATTACACCCAAAGATAGATAATTTGAAACATTATTGAGTCCTGTTAAACTCTGGTCCTTCTGTATTCCACGATAAATTACCAAGTCGTTTGCAGGCCATGGCCAAATTCTCCTTAATTAAATCATTGTATTTATCTCAAAAATAAAGTATAAATGCAACAAGCAAGTGTTTGAAAGCAGGTAAGCTCCTCTTGTTGAAGAACTGGATCTGGATGTGGCTCTAACTTTGGTATCCAGGTAAATCATCAGGTTGCCAGCTAACTAACTAACTAACTAACTAACTAACTAACTAACTAACTAACTAACTAACTATTAGTAGAGGGTAGGGTGGATTTGATTTGATTTTTCATTCATTCATTCTTTATTATGCGGTCATAGACCCGATTTAAGAGCACAGAAGGAAAATTAGTAAAAACAAATAAATAAAACCAATTTGTAATACAAAATGTTAAAATACAAGCTAAAACCAGGAAATGTTAAAATATTTCATTTTTAAAAAAAGATGTTTTGCCAATTTAGAGCAAAAATTGTGTTTATTTAAATCATGTTTTAAATCAATTTGATTTAAAACATAAATCTGGTTGCAAGAAGAGTAAGCAGATTTATTTATTTTATTTAAATTTTATTTAAATTCATTTTTATCCACCCTGCCAGAAGGTCCTTCAACCTTGGCATGTCCCTCAAGCCTCCATACACAGTAGACCAGAGATGGGCAACATGTAGTTTCCAGGTAGTAGTGGATTATATACCTCGTATAACAAGTGGTTTGTTTAACAGAAAATCTGCTTAAAGGAAAAACTTTCCAGATAGGGGAAAATCGCTTAACAGAATCGCCTATGGGACGAATCCGTACAACAGAAAAACAGTCACGATTAATCTGTTTTCAATGCATTCCTATGGGAAATTTGTACAAATAAAATATAACAGAATTTCATTTGGAATGAATTAATTCCTTTATACAAGGTACCACAGTAACTCCTTTCAGTCCTCATCATTACTGTACTCACACCTCTCACAAAGCCGTTCAAATCATCTTTATTCCGGAGGGACTGCAGGTCAATGACAAAGCAAAAGCAAGTAACCTTCATTTACTCTGGGTCCCAGAACAATTGAATCACTGTTAAATAATCACAAGGCACAGGGATGGGAAAAGGCCACCTCCTGAATTATGGAAGGCTTCTGTTCCTCCATCTCAGAGCACAGATCACTGGGATGGAAATTTTGATCTCAGTATATTTGTTTGTCTGTTTAATTCCTCTCTCCCAGTGAGGGGACCCAAGGCAGCTTAAGAGGCTGAAAACAACCACCTGCCATGTTTCTTTACTTATAATTGCCTCTCTCGCAAACCTTTGCTGGATTCTTCAAAATAGCTCTACTGGGAGAAGTCCAGCTTGAGTACACACAACTGGGGACCACAAGCAAACACTGTGGACACCACTAAAAATGCCATTTTCCTAATGGGTCACATTGCTCAAATCTTTGCCAAATTCTTCAAGTTCTTGGGTTTTGTAGATAATACTCAACTCAATGTACCTTGTGCACATTTACCTGCAAAAAGATCTAGTAGGATTTAGCCTAAATCTAACTGCTAGCCTCAACTGGACAAAGGCATTGAATCAAATAGAACGTATGTAGTGATGACTCCTAGCAAGTCCTGAGAACTGCAAGGATGTGCCATTAAGTCAACCCTAAAGACCCTCAGAGGGGTTTGGTGGTTCAGCAGACTAAGGCTCCGAAAACTGACTGCTGCAAAGTCAGCAGCTCGGCAGTTCGAATCCCGGGTGCCACGCAGTGGAGTGAGCTCCCGCTGTTAACCCCAGCTCCTGCCAAACTAGCAGATCGAAAACATGTAAATGCAAGTAGATAAATAGCTACTGCCGTCAAAAGCAGGAAGGTAAAACAGTGTTTCCTTGCAGCCATGCCGGCCACATGGCCATGGACTTACACAACATTGGCTCTTCGGCTTGAATGAGATGACCACTGCCCATAGAGTCGAACACGACTAGCACGCATGTGCGAGGGGAACCTTTACCTTTTAAAGCCCATCAGAGGGTTTATCAGTTCTTCCGTCTGGTATTACACTTGCAGTTCTAAGGACTTGCTGGGAGTCACCACTACACACATTCTACAGTGGACCCTTGTATAACAAACAGCTTGTATAACATAAAATCTGTACAACATAAAAAATTCTGGAGATAGGGGAAATTTGCTTGACATAATCGCCTATGGGGAGAATCCGTACAACATAAAAATGGGATTACTCCGTTTTCAATGCATTCCTATGGGAATTTGTATAAAGGAAAATTTGCTTAAAATAATTTCATTTGGAATGAATTAATTCCTTTATACAAGGTACCACTGTATTTGATTCAATGCCTTTGTCCAGTTGAGGCTAGCAGTTAGATGTAGGCCCAATCCTACTAGATCTTCTTGCGGGCAAACAGGTGTTGGCATTCTGCACGATCTTAGATGCCCTCTCTCCTGAGCTTTCCCTGCTGTGCCTTGACTGACTCCAACCCGCATAGAGCTATATCAGCATTTGAGTTCTACTCCAGTTGGATCTAAAAACTGGATTTAGGCTACTGGGATCTGTCCCTTCGCCAATATGCAGTCAGTTTCCTTAGCATTCTGTAATGCTTACTTCTAATGGACAGGTCCAGGTAAGTTTCTACAACATTCAAGTCAGAACTGTATGTATGTATGTATGTATGTATGTATGTATGTATGTATGTATGTATGTATGTATGTATGTATGTATGTATGTATGCATGCATGCATGCATGCATACATACATACATACATACATACATACATACCTTTATACTTTCTCCCTGAAACACTACTTCTGTCCTTACAACCACCCTATGAGGGAAGGTCGGCTGAAAAGGTGACTGATTCAATATCCCCAAGTGAATTTTCATGGCTCAGAATGAAAATAAAACTACCTTTCCAAAAATCCCACCCCTGTCCTCAAAAAACACACCACACCCGTTGTCGGTTAAATGCATTTAACTCGCAAATCTCAATGAAATCACATGGACGTTTCACCCACTCCTTACTAGGACATGTCTACCACCCTGTCTGGATCGACCTGGGGTGGGGTGGGGTGGATATACGGGGAGGGGCAATCTGTATTCCCAAGATACCAAGCAGAAAAAAGTGCCCTACGATCTCGGGTGCTGGTGGGTTCCGACGTGCAGCGACTTGATGCGCGATCTGCCACCCGTGCAGAGCAAGCTCCAGAAGGGGGAAAATCACACCATTCAGCAGCGGCTGACTGGTGCAACCTAGGCCGGGGGGGGGGGGAGGCAAGAGCGGCCGTGCCCCATGGCGCCCCAGATCAAGAGCCAGAAAAGGGTGGGGAGAGGGAGGGGGAGCTTCAAAATGGGGCCACACAAGCAAGGAAAGGCTCTTTCCCCGGCAGCCCAGACCCACCCTCCGCCTGCGGGGCCGCTCCGACCCAACCGCAGCCTTACCTCTTCGGTAACCCTCGGTTGCAGCTTGCCCCGCAACTGAGGCCACGGCACGCGGTGCAGATTCTGCAGCCGGCCCACGACCAGCACCGGGCGGCTCTGCGGGTCCGCCTCGCCGGCGCTGGCCTGGAACTCCAGCTGCACGTTCGCCATCTTCCTGCCCGCGGCGGCGGCGGCGGCGGCGGAGGTGCAGCTTCGGCTCCTCCCAGGCAAGGAGGCGCCGCGCCTGCCTCCTGCGGCGGGACGAGGAACCGCAGGGCAGAAGGAGGAGGAGGCGGGGAACCAGCGGACGCTTCTCCTGGCCCAGCCACGGGTGCAAGCCGCGGGCTCCCTTGCCTTGCCTGCCTGCCTGCCTGCAAGATGCACGTGGGCTGCAACTGCCAGAAGACTTGCCAGGAGTGAGGGAAGATGGGAGTTTGTTTGTTTGTTTGTTTACTTGAACTTGGCCCTCATACCCCCAGACTTGGCAACATCCCTGGCTGGTACTAACAGTTGCATTTCTGCCAGGGTATTGCTGTGTCTCCTGTGGCATGGAGAGTAAATAATCTTAAATATTTATTTATTTATTTATTTATTTATTTATTTATTTATTTATTTATTTGGCTTTTATAACGCCCATCTAGCCCTAGGGCTACTCTGGGTGGTTTACAACATACGGTGGTACCTTGTATAAAGGAATTAATTCCTTCCAAATGAAATTCTGTTAAGCAAATTTTCCTTTATATAAATTTCCCATAGGAATGCATTGAAAACAGAGTACTTACTCCCTGATCGCGACCATTTTTATGTTGTACAGATTCGCCCCATAGGCAATTCCGTTAAGCAAATTTCCCCTCTCTACATTTAGATATCCAAATTCAAATCATCATAATATAACAAAATGGAACCAAATAAATAAGCAAACAATAAACTAAATTAAAATTAATAAAACAATCAAGTAACAAAAAATGGAGATAAGAGGTAAAAAGGCTAGGGTATTTGCTAGGTTTTCAAGATGTCAAGGAAGGACCTTCTGTAAAACCATGTTTTTAATATTTTTGGAGGTTTGAAGCAAGGGTGCCAGGCATATTTCTGATGGCAGGCGATTCCATAGATTGGAATCTGATAGTGGGTAGGCATGGATCATCATTTTAATGGGCTCTGCTGACTATACCCATGGCATAATGATGCTCATTTGGGTTTGGTGCAGAGGACAACGTTACTAGAATTTATACACCACTACTCACCTGATTGTATAAAACAACAGAAGGAATTGAACAAGAAAGGCAAAAGAAGAAAACATTAAAAAAACAGACAAAAATATTACAAACAAAATTCTGTAGTACAAACACTATATTGTTCAAAAAGGTTTTACCACTGAAACTCAGCTAACTCCTAATGTTGGACATTTCTGCTATCATTGAAAGACTACCTATTTATCCAGATGCTTGTTTACTTTGCTTTTTAATTTATGTTTTTTTTATAAAATTTGCTTCCTTGTTCAGTTACTTGTCTTCTGTACTGCTGTGAACAAGATTTTTAAAAGGGCTGCATATAAAATACTTTTGAATTGTCACTACAAATGTTGAGCTCCAGAGCTAATTTTGTAATCATGGGTTCCTCTGACTTAATTTAAACGCCTTGTGTTTTGACTACATATGGAGTGCTTTCTTTGCTGGCAGTGTACTTTAAAAATCCTGCCTCTCCTTTCCCTGTAATTGAGGGAGGGGGCACAGACAGAGCAATATCCTAATTCAGCATCTTATGAAGGACCTATATGAATATATAAGACTTTGGAGCTTCAGGATCAAGAGGGAAATGTGTGTCAGATCACAAAAATACATATGCCTGGAAAAGAGGAAAATGTCCCAGATATGTCATAACGTTTTCACTTGAAATTATGAAAGCATATTAATGAAACTTTGAAAGGAAACAGACTAAACACTAGGAGACTCCTTTAAATAATAACCATGTGCTGTCAAGTCAATTCTAACTCATGGTAACTCTTCAGGGTTTTTTTCAGGAACAGAATATTCAGAAGTGGTTTACCATATCCTTCTCCTGGGGGTGCCCTAGGACTGTGCAGCCTGCCCAAAGCCAAATAGGCTGGGTCTATTCACAGAAGGTGCAGTGGCAAATCAAACTACCAAACTCTGGCTTTACATCTGGATAGCTAAAGCATAGACTTAAAAGCCCTCTTTATGAGATCATTATATTCACTCCCTAAGACATATAGTACTAAACATGTTATACAGGGGTACCTTATATAAAGGAATTAATTTGTTCCAAATGAAATTATGTTAAGCAAATTTTCCTTTGTACAAATTTCCCATAGGAATGCATTGAAAACGGATTAATCCCTAATCACAACTGTTTTTCTGTTGTATGGATTCACCCCATAGACGATTCTGTTAAGTGATTTCCCCAATCTCCGGGAATTTTTTCCTTTAAGCGGAAAAAAAATTCTGTTAAACTAACCGCTTGCTATATGAGGGTCCACTGTATTTGCCTTTTATGATGTTCCTTAACTATATACAGTATATATTTTTATACTGTTACTTTCTCTCACAGAAGCATATTCTTGTGATGCAAGTCACACACTCCACGCCATTGTACATCTGAACAGCCTATTGAGGCCAATTGTCCCTCCAATGAGCCTGCCTATTCAGGCCACTGTCCATCTAAGGAGCCTATTCAGACCAGGCTGAAATCAAGGTGAACTATAAATTGGAGGCTTTCTTGAAACTGATACAGCTATTTGGATGAATAGCGAAACATTTCGATATCACAAGAAAAAAAAAACAGTCCAGTTGCCATGACTCAACTTCCAGATAACCTCACATGGATGACTGAGAATCTTCACAGACACAAGGCACAAAATAAACAACTACGTTTAAGAGTTAGGATTTTCAAAAGGTTGGAGGGGGGGAATTGTTTGCATTCCTCAGAATCATCTCTTATCAAGCGAGATTAAGAACAGTCTTCAGGGTTTTATTATTAACATACAAAGCCCTAAAGGGTTTGGGAAGTCAGTATCTCTCAGAGCGGCTCCTCCCACACAAAACTGTCCAAGTCACCCATGGATCCCTGGCAAAACAGCTGGGGTTTTGAGAGAGGCCCAAAAAGTATTGACAAGGAGTCAGGCATTCTCTGGGGGAGGGGTTCTCCCTCAGCTTTGGAACACCCTAAACGCCAACTATAAACCTGGCTGTTCAAGCTGGCTTAACCTGAACCATCTTGCAGCTGACACATCTGAATTGCCACTGCTCTGCTATTGTCGATCTGGTTTGATGGCTTTATGGCTTTATTTTATTATTTATATTCTTTTTTATTCTGTTTTCACTCTTTGTTGCCTATATACATCTCTGAGATTGTGATTTTATTTACAAATGTTGGTTGTTTTTGTTTCATTATTTGGACTGTGATTTGTTTATATTTTGAAGTTTATGTGAATGTGAATTTTGATTATTGTTTTGGGGCTTTAATTTATCTACACTGTATTGTTTTATATCTTATAATCTTATAAACTACCAAGAGTGGCTTTTCTTATTATTTTATTATATTTATTATATTTATATTTATTTATGTTATTATTATATTTATTATATTTATTATTTTATTATTATGGTATTATGAAATAAATAAATAAATAAATAAATAAATAAATAAATAAATAAAGTCTCAGATCTTGGCTTACCTGGGCTGTGTAACTTAGAGGGTTGCAGAATCACATATATCATCTCCCAAAATTACAAAAAAAAGTAAGGAAGATGAGCTAATGTTTAAGGCTATGACTCCTGTTAATTCTTTAAGCATGGCAGGACTGATCTGAAAACACTTTTGAAAGCTGCAGAACAGGTTGCAATGGAAGGGAACAATAATTATGGAAGTTTACACCATGTCAGGAAAAAGCAGTGGTGGTAGCTATTCATGGACTAACCCATCACTAGCATTACTACATTTCCTGTAGCAGTTTTGCACATTTTAAAAAATGCTTGTGATTTTATTGCTAAGATGAAAGATACAGAAACACATTATACTTGCTTTAATGATTTACTCTCCAGGACTTCTTCAGGGTCGAGGAATAGATCAGATCTCTCACACAGAGAATGAAAATGTGCTGTATTAGAAAGGGAGATCTGATCTTGGTAGCCACACAAACTGGGAGATTTTGGGAGATGCAGACAAAATAATGCTAGGAAAAATTGAAGGCAGCAGGGAAAGAGGAAGATTAAATGTGAGATGGATAAACTCTATAAAGGAAGCCATAGTTTTGAGACTGCAAGAGCTGCAGAGAGTTGTTAACAATCGAACACTTCATAGGTCTTTCAGTAATAGAACAGCCATGAGCCAGAGGTTACTTGAATGATAGCTTCGATCAGGTACATTTTTTGTGCAGTTCCGAAGTCTTTATATTTGGAACCTTAAAACCTGAAGGAATATACAGTACCACCAGGCTCCTTGCTGCAAAAGTCTATTCTCGGTGTGGGCCAGAAAGACAATATGTACTGGAAGCACATGCAGAAGAGCAAGTACTGTAATTGGGGCTAGAGATCTGTTTTCACACTATTATCAGTCTATTTTCAAGTCATATTACAGTAATCAAGAAAATGAATGGAACATTTTTGAAGTCACTACGCAAGCCAAAATAACAATGAATGATGGCCTCTTAACTGTATAAACTGAGAAGCCCTGTCAAACCTCTGCCAATTGATTACTTAATCTTTGACTTTATTGTTGCCTATTGGGCTTTTACACTCAGCTTACTCTAAAATCATTTGACTGAACAAATATACAGCACCTACAACACAGTTGGCATGTAAAACATCACCCGGAGAAGCTGTTACTTTCTAAGTCATTTTAAATAAACTTGTCTCTTCCTTTCCAAATACAACAGTCTCATACAAAGCTCTGATGTATGAACAAAAAAGATCTTAAGCCTGCGCCTTTGGGATGCATGTATCTTGCACTAATATTTTCCCAGAAATAAAGATGGTTCCAATCAAGTTAATGACTCTTAAAAGCAATTGTCAGTTTGTGTTGAACTGTCAAAACACTCAAAGTCGGTCAGGTATATAACCTAGGAAGCACTTCCCAATCTTGTGAAACTCTTCTGCAGTGTTCTCAGAAGATGGGTTCCGTTCTTGAGTTGCAACGGCATGACTGCACATCTGCTACAACAACAATTACAATCACTTGTTGACTTCCACATCTGGAATAATGTTTGTATGGCTTTATTTATTTATTTATTTATTTATTTATTTATTTATTTATTTATTTATTTAGCTTGTATGCCACCCACTACCCAAAGGTCTCTGGGCAGCTCACAATCAAAATAAACAATTCAGACAATTAAAACATCAAAATTGCAATAAAATTAAAACAATAAAACATTTAAATACAATAAATACCATATATTAAAATACTACACTAAAATCACCATCAGGACTCATAATAATCAGTTAAAAAACTTCTGGAAAAGGAATGTTTTAACCTGGCGCCGGAATGTCCATCAACGTTGGCGCCAGGCGGGTCTCACTTGGGAGGGCATTCCATAATCTCAGCACCAGAATATCCTTCTTCCCCTCCTGAAGCCCCATCCATCTGGCTTTATTCATAATGCTTTTTCAAACTGAGTACGTACAGGCACTCCTCACTTAACAACTTACCTGTTTAATGACCACTCAGACTTCTAACCAGCATCAGCATCAGAAAACAGTCCAAGTGGGGCCCTGTAACTAAATACCACAGTATGGATCCTTCCTTTGATTGTTCCAAGCAATGTGTTTCCACTCCGTTCATCCATGAAGGGGGCATTTTATTTTTTTTCCCAGACCTTACACTCCACATCTGCATTCCATGAACACTCGGGACATTTAGTCCTCACTGGGCTATTTTGCATTCCCATTTGAACGTCTTAAAATATGTACATGTCTTGGTTGTTATTTCTGCAGACCTTGGGTTACAATGAGCCTACTGGGGCCTCCCTCTTATGTGGGTCGTATGGCATTGGCCTCAAACACTGGAACACTTCATTTGGGGACAGAAGTGACTTATCAGGAGCTATAGCATTCCTATGCCATCCATTCTGCTCCCAAAACAAACTATTACTGTCCTGATGATCTTGAACAGCATTGTCCTCTTAGTTAAATTAAATACAAATAGCGAAATATTTATTTATTTATTTATTTATTTATTTATTTATTTATTTATTGGATTCTTATACCGCCCATCTAGCATCTAGCAGTGAGCACTCATTTAGTGCTGAATGCACTAATGTATTAAAATGCACACAGAACTTCAATTAAAAATAAGTCATTTCATCTCTGCAGGATTCACAGTGGCTTCCCAGAAGTTAAGGAGAGAGTATCTGAAGACCAATTAATTGAAATGACTTCAATATAGTTGTTGTGAGTTTTTCAGGCTGTTCAGCCGTGCTCTGGAAGTTTTTCTTCCTGATATTTCGCCAGAATCTGTGGCTGGCATCTTCAGAGGCCAAGGAGCTCAAGGAACTAGGAGTTCTCTCTGCGCTCTGGGTTATAGAGTAAGTGAGACTGGGTTTTTTTTAGTTGTGGGAAAGAGGAAACTAGTCCTATGCAGGAGAATAAGTGTTAGTCATTGTATTGTGATGAAGAGATTAAGAAGTTTCAATGCAATCAGGGGTAGCAATGATCCTTCTGTGTAGTTGTTGGGTGTCCTTAGCTGTTCTATTGTGTGAGCTGATCACTGTTGCTTATGACTGGGTGGGAATCATTGAGTTTTGACCTTTTGCACTCTGTAGCTTTTACACCTGAGAATGTATGGATGGGAATATGGAACAAATACCCATATAAGTCAATTTCAGCAAAAATGAAAGAAATGGTTCTGAAGATTTTTAATAGATGGCATCTATGCTCTCCAAAGTTATATAAATTTAACAAAAAGATATCAAATGAGCGTTGGAGGAATTCTGGACAAAAGGGGTCATTGAAACATGTGGATTTTCTGCTCCCAAATAGAGGCATAATGGCATGAAGTAATTAACTGGCTAGAGATTTTGACTAATCAAAAATAATTATGAATGAAACATTACTACGATTCTCATTATTTACTGGGGAAAATGAGGAGCTGGGCAATAAAGATCTAATTGCAAACCGTATAGGTGTGAGATTGCTAAAAGTCGGAGAAATTCTCAAGATCTTTCAATACAGACATATATGAGCAGGATGTGGCAAACAGTGCTGATGGAGAAATTGACTAATAAGATTATAAATATAAAGGAGAAGTAAAGCATGGTCAATTTATGGAAACCTGGAACCCCTTCCTAAAATACTGTACAATATGACAGTTGTGAAGAAATATGGTTTAGGAAACAATCTACTGTAGATTGTTGGTGTCTTATTTTTTAGGATGGAAAAGTAAAGTGGGAGACTAAATGTAACCTTGTTAAACTCTCTAAATAGCTGGTACCTAAGATAATAAATTAATAACTAAGATTACAATGTACATTACTATATGTTATGTTAAGTTTTCTTTTGTCTTTTGTCTTTTGTCTTTTCCCTTTTGTTTGTAATGTGTAGGATTGTTAAAATAAAGGTAAAAAAGAAAAGAAAGAATTGACTTGCAGGTTTCTCTCTTGTGTCCTAGAGAGTTTGCTTGGATTATTTACAGCAAACAAATGCTACATGGCACAAGAACAAAGGATGTCACCAATGTGGAAAGCACTCCTAGAGCTCAAATGAAAACCAGAGGTAGAACGTACTGTCTCTGGATCCAGTAGCTAAAATGTTTTATAAAGCTGCCATATGTACAGTTTTAGTGATACACTGTTGTGGTTTAAAAGAGCTAGATGTGATTGACTGCTCCAGGATGACAAGCAAAACCAAGCAAAAATGAAAAAAAAAAGGGAAATAAAGCAGGCAAAAGCATAGAGGCACCATAAAGACAAAGTGCTGTATTTCAATGTGAGCTTTCATGGACAAGTCCACTTTTTCAGGCACAAGGGAGCTTTCAGTTATCCAAGATTGTGAAATGGCTTAAGCAGACAACTTAACCCATCTGCTTTGGTTTGGCTGGATACAAACCAAAATGGAGGCATTCTACATGCATCAAATAAATATTAACTTCTGATGGCCTCCATGGAGACCTGTATGTCATGTGGTCACTGAAAAAAAGGAGATGCCCCAACCAAACCAAACTGTGGGACAAATCCTTGTCTAGTTACATGCTTCAATGCAAAGGAAATTCAACAGTCTCCTATAAAGTTGTGCCTTTATTTATGCAAATATGTTTTTTATTCACATGACGGAGGGGATCAGTTTCAGACCATGCCAGCTCTGGTGTTATTTGGATGGGGACCTAGAAACATTTTTGTTCAAAGTAGGTTGGGAAAATATTTTGAAAATATAGAAGTCCTTTATAGATACTAACCGTTATCTTCTTATCTGTTTGCAACAACTTGCATTTGAATAGGCACTTTTCTTCTTTATAACTTATGGGGTGAGGCAGAGATTGTACCAATACATTTTGAAACTTGTCAGTGTGTAAGATACTCATGGGATCCCAAAACTTCGTGTTATAATCAGGACAAACAACTTTTAGGACCTGGCAAGGCGGTCTCAAAATAAAGCACCTTGGAAATGTGCTGCCAGATGTGACCTTGGCCTCTGTAAGATGTTATTTATAATTGTATAAATGCGACTTCATAAGTTACTAGTAACAAAGCAAACTATTTACACAGTTGATCAATGAGCTGAAATTGAAGTATGAAGAATTGCCTGTTCATGCCAAAAAAGCATTAATGCAAAACAAGTGGAAAAGAAGCGTAGGCATACACATACTAACTTTAGACACTTTAAAAGATAAATGATAGCTGGGGCTGAGAAAGAAATGAATGTGAAACACAACCAATTCAGTTTGTGTCAGCTACTGGCCAGGAGGGAAAATCATTTGTTTTACAGTGCGGAGTTTGGAAATGTCAAGTAAGCTACTTGGATAATCTGAATATGTTTTGGGAACAGTTCAGAGAGCTGTATCAGCTGATGGATGAAATTCTTGAGGAGCTTTCTGTTACCTCAGTATTTATTTATTTATTTATTTATTTATTTATTTATTTATTTATTTATTTATTTATTTAGTAAGTAAGTAAGTAAGTAAGTAAGTAAGTAAGTAAGTAAGTAAGTAAGTAAGTAAGTAAGTAAGCAATTCTGTTGAAGCCCTGGCTGACTTCAGGGCTGGACTTTTTCTTAAATATCCCTGCTCATGATGTGGAACCTAACTGGTCCCCTAGTTTACCAAGGAGCTGGTGGTGATGAAACAAAACGGGACAGAGACTAGAGCAATAATGGTGGGAAACTCAAAATGAACTAAACCAAACGTAGTCTAGGGACCCTTGGAAGGCTCATTCTGTGGCGATAGCAAAGGAGTAATTCTTCTCTGCCTCCACTGTGTCTGACAAGAGTTTTCCGGCAGAGGTCTGTCAAGGGGTCAAGGGCCTGCTACATGCTGGCCCGCAGGAAGAGAGGACAGAGAGCACCATAGCCCACTGTGAAGAATTTTCATGATACTTTGCAGGCCAAATTGATCAGATTTGCTCTGATGGATGCTGTCACTGATACAGGTCCTGTGAAAGTATCTTTGGCCCTTGCTTGATCTGTGTTAACGGATAAGTTTCAGTTCTTACAGAATGTCAAGAAATGGGGTTAAAACGGTGGTGGTGAATGCCTCCCTGAAGCAGGACAGCATGCTTAAAGGATGCAATAGTAAGCCCTCTGCTGAAAAATCCTCCTTGAATTCCACGCTGTTGTATAATTATTGGTCAGTTTCCAGTAGTGTATTTCATTTTGAGGCAACATAATAAAACATGTGGTAGCTCCTGAGCTTCAAGAGTTCCTGGAGGCATTGCGTTTAGATTCTTTCCAGTCTGGTTCCGGGTCTGGTTGGGTGGCAGAGACTACTTGGGTTGCCCTATTAGGGTACAGTTTGACAGTTGAGGTAAAATGACAATAGCATGTTTCTACACAGGGCTGCCTTTGGGAAGCATTCAGAAACTTCAACCAATCCAAAGTTCCACAGCCAAATTGCTTAACTGGGGCTGGTTGCATGGATCACATAACCCCTATGACAACAGCTCTACTGGATGCCAATTCATTTCTGGGAAAGATTCAAAATGCTGGCTTAGACTTCTTCTAAAGCCTTAGGCATGTGTCTATTCTACTTGATAGACCACGTTTCCCTTTGTGAGCCTGTTCAGGTTTTGAAGGGAAGCCTTTCCCTCTATATCTCACCACCTTCATGCGTGCATTTGGTAAAGACAAAAAAGAGATCCTTTTCTGTTGCTGTTTTTAAGCTGTGAAACTCATTCTAATGAGAAGTGAGTCTCTCTCTCTCCCCCCCCTTCTGCCTTCTTTCCACAGGTAGGCAAAAAGTTTTCTCTTCAGGCAGGCTTTTTTTAAAGTGAGTGGCTACCTAAAAGTTTACCTCCTAGTTGTTTTGTTTTGGTCCACTTCTCCCCTTTCAGTTTTTATATTGTTTGTTTCTCATTATAAGCTGTCCTGAGTCTTCTCGAGGAGCAAGGTATGGTATAAATATTTTAAATAAATAATAATAATTACATATTTTTATTCCGATTAATAGTGTGTAACTTTTATCAAAATGGTAAAAACTGTGCACTTGTTTTACATCCAATCAGCAACAGAATGCGAAATGTTCCAGGGACAGGGTTACCGTTCTAAAACTTAATGGGAATCTTTGATGTGGCCTTTTGAATTTTACATGGTGTTGCACTGCTTAGAACTAATGGGCCTTGTTATACCACAGGATTCCCCCCCCCCCCCCCGCCATCCACAGATGCCTTTTGAAATGTATAAATATTATCGTTCCAGGTTCTGAAACCAGTATTTCCAGAAGAGAGGAAGCAAAGCCATTGACATTCCCTTATGCAGCACTGTTGGGTTCTTCCATTGGAATGCTTTGCAGGTCACATTACATGGAAAGGATTTTTTGGGTGAAAAATAAAATCCCACATGCAAATCAGAAATAACAGCACAACCACACAAAAATCCCAGCACCAACTATGCCATTGCTTGTACATACACTGGGAAGCCATGGATGCATATAGAATCATACAGTTGAATAGACCTCAAAGGCCATCCAGTCCAACCCCCTGCCATACAAGAACCCCCATCAAAGTACTTCCGACAGAAGGCCATCCAGCTTCTGCTTAAAAACCTCCAAAGAAGGAGACTGTACTACCTCTGTGGCAGGATATTACACTGCCGGACAGCTCTAACCACCAGGAAGTTCTTCCTAATGTTCAAATTGATTTTTTCCTGTAGTTTGAAACTATTGCTCCGAGTCCTAGTCTCTGAAGCCATGGAAAACACATGCACAGCCATTTTCAAAAACACACAAGTGAGACCATTGTTTCATAGCCACGCATAATGATTCACCCTCGGTATTATGATAATTCGTACACAATGATGTCTCATGTACAAAAATGTATAAACTGTGACATACAGTATTTGCTTCAGCATAAAACATCACCAGACTGGGTGGAACTGCCTCAGTCTAGAATAAACCATGCCAGGGAACAAGACTGTTTTACGCAGTCTCAAGGGAACAAATCATATGCCTCTCACTATGTGGTTTGTAGTGTTAATTTCTTCCATTATTAACTCTTCCTATATTTTACACAATGTGTCATTTTCCTCAGTCCTGGAGAAATAGAGCTGTATATTCACCATATAGTTCCTCAAGTGGCTAGGAGCTCTGCACACCCACTCTGAATTAGAAGGAGCTGTCACGTGAACGCAAGAGGATGATATTTATTCAGTTTCAAGGAACTCAAGAGTTGTACCTCTTGGAGTGCTTTGTAAAGGGCCCAGGAGAGAGATCAGTGGATTATTTTATCCCAACTAAAGGACAAAACCATAGAGAAAACAAGAGAACGTAGCAACACTTGAATGTTATATTCTAAGGGTGATATAATAACAAAATGCTTTTAGTGAAACATTCTTCATGAAACTAGCAGTGAAATAAATAGATTACACAGAGGTCAGGGATGGTTATATACCACATGCTTAAATCTTTCACTGCTCCTGAGTTTTCAACAACATTTTACTCTGATTTTTAAATGTTTTATTCTGGTTCCAGAAGGATCTTCCAGTGTCTGCATTGCAACATTGAAACACCAGATGGACAGTAATGCAAAAGTGAAGAAGTAGAAAATAACAAAAAAGGAGAAACCAAATATTGAGATTAGAGATGGGCACAAACCACTGGTTCAGCAGTTCATGTCAGTTCATTCTTTAGCCAAATATGTTTTGGTGCATCCCAGCCCCATCTGTGTCCAGTTCTGTTCGTCTCAATTTAAAAAGGATGTTGACAACCTCGAGCGGGTGCAGAGGAGGGCTACCAGGATGGCTGAGGGTCTGGAGGAAATGTCTTATGAGGAAAGGCTTAGGGAACTGGGAATGTTTAGCCTTTCAAAAAGAAGGCTGAGAGGGGATATGATAGCCATGTTTAAATATTTGAAAGGATGTCATATTGAAGAGGGAACAGGTTTGTTTTCCATGGCTTCAGAGACTAGGACTCAGGGCAATGGTTTCAAACTACTGGAAAAGAGATTCCATTTGAACATTAGGAAGAACTTGATGACGGTTAGAGCTGTCTGGCAGTGGAATATGCTGCCACGGAGGGTGGTGGGGTCTCCTTTTTTGGAGGTTTTTAAGCAGAGGCTGGGTGGCCATCTGTCGGAAATATTGTGATGGGGGTTCCTGCATGGCAGGGGGTTGGACTGGATGGCCCTTGAGGTCTCTTCCAGCTCTTATGAGTCTATGATCTCCTCTCATGGGCGTCCACTCAGAGGCAGCACCTGGAAAATAATCATAGAATCATAGAGTTGGAAGGGACCTCAAGACCAGGGAAGCTACCATGCTGCCTCCCTCTGGGTGACTGCTGGAGGAGGAGGGCTGAGAAGCAGCACCAAAAACCTGTTCAGCCAAAAAAAAATGAACTGGTATGAACTGCTAACCCAGTGGCCCATCTCTAATTGGGACTGATACATTTCCATTTTAGAGTGTGCCATCCATTTTATTCAAGGGTGCTTTGGGAAGATAATCAAGACACCACTCTGCTGTTCTAACAAAGCAGGCTGTGGAGCTGGAATGACAAAGCAACTCACTGAAGTCCCTCCAGAATATCAAACATTGTGGCAGACATAAGTAGGAAATGTAATCAGCAATTCCTCTTTATTGATCAGACCGGTACAGTTGACAATCCATGCAGAAATAGAGATAAAGGAGAAGCTGGCTTGGTTCTTAATAGCTTTGACTTTGGCCCCTGAAGACAAATGTTTCAGAAAGTATCTTAAAAATTAATGCATATATGCATCTTCTTTGGCCTGTTAATGCCAGACTCTTTTCATGCAGTTTGGCTGCAACATTGACAGGACTGTAGATGGTGCTAACGGGTAATGGGAACAAAATGAAGTCCTTTATATAGATTTTTTTTTGGAACATAGTTCAGATGTTGTTCCTGGAAAACTCTTCAAGCAAGGAAATAAACTGCATCTGTTTACTATTTATTGCTCTTATGCTGCTTGTGGGGTGACCTAAACCTGTCAACTTGATTTATTGTTATAATCCTGCTTTCTTATCCAACCTATCTTTTTCAGAGGAGCATAATTTTTCTGGCATGCACAATATTTTCTGTTTGTTTGTTTGTTTGTTTGTTTTATACCATTTGTTCTGTTAATCAGAACAAAGTTGTTTTGCTAGCACTCACTGAAATGAATGGTGCAGGGCAATATCACCCCATCCAAAATATTTGTGCGAATCTTATCTATATATTATGGCAGAGTTAGGGAAATGGGGCTCTCCAGTTGACTATCAGCCTTATTGACTTAGCCAAGAATTATAATCAAAATATACCTGACCTCCATGGTCCATCCTGTCCACACACATTAGGGGCTAGAAGATTAAAGGAGAAAGAAAGAAACCTGAACATTCATGAAACTGGATTACGTCTGTGAAGATTCTCAGTCATCCAGGTTCATTTAACTGGGAGTTGAGTCATGGCTACTGGACTTCTTTTTGAGAGATAGAAACGTTTCGCTGTTCATCCAAACAGCTTCATTCAGACCGATGAAGCTGTTTGGATGAACAGCGAAACGTTTCTATCTCTCAAAAATAAGTCCAGTAGCCATGACTCAACTCCCAATGAAACTGGATTCTTTACCCACATTTGCACTCTGCTTCGCTGTTCAACCAAAGACACACTATGTACATCCTGAGACTTATAAACCAGACAGCAGAAGTGAACAAAGAGCATCCTTCCAAATGCCAACATGGCTAATGATGAGGAATACGGACAGTTGTAGTCCAGAAACATTTGACGGATATTATGGGATAGATTTTGTGACAGTACCAGGAAATTTTCTAATTCTGATAACGGGATAGAATAGTTGTGAGATAAATATCCAAACAGCGTGTTGCTTACAGTGTTTAGAAGCTACATTGCACATCGATTCTATCAGTGATTCTCAGCACATAGCATGCTTCTTTGTATATGTACCCAGAAATAAGTCTCACCAGGTTCTGAGGGATTTACTTCCATAGAAATGAAATTTAAAGCTGTTAATGTGCATTGAGTCATCAGACCACATATAAACCAGCATGGTTAACTTTAAAGAGCTGTGAATGCCACCCCCTAACTTCAGGATGAATTATTTCCCTTCCTCTCTCAAAATTCCTGATATCCTGGTGGTCATCCTTCAAAGTATCACCTGGACCTGATCCAATGACAGTATCTGGAGTGTCTGTGAAGATTCTCAGTCATCCAGGTGAGTTTATCTGGAAGTTGAGTCATGGCTACTGGACTTCTTTTATGAGAGATAGAAACGTTTCGCTGTTCATCCAAACAGCTTCATCGGACCAATGAAGCTGTTTGGATGAACAGCGAAACGTTTCTATCTCTCAAAAAAGAAGTCCAGTAGCCATGACTCAACTTCCAGTATTTGGAATAATTTTGCAATGGCTTAGGTTATAAACAATGGCTTCAAGGACAAGATTTGATCCATACAATAGTTATCTTGCAGTCTCAACCACACTCATAATAAGCTGCCTTCAAGGTCACAGAGTACTAGCTGATCCCTGTTGCTGATCCCTGTTGCTGAGTGGTGGTAGTAAAACATCCTTCAATTTAATGCACAGCCATTGTAAGCAGGAAATAGGCTGTTCCTCTGTCATGCTTAAAATCATTGGCCTGTTGAGACTGAGACCTAATCAGGAGAGACATTTTCAACCCAAGAGTCAAACCAACCCCAAGAAATATGTTGAGACATGGCTTAAGTATTTACACACACACCAAATACTGATACCTGTCGCATGCATATACCTCATTCTCCCTCACATCTCACACATATTTGCTTCATTTTTATGTATCCTATTTGGAAGAGCCAAATGGTGAAGTGAAAAATGACAGGATGTCCACCTCAAGGAGAGCTCCTTAAGGTGAAGGCTGAATTGAGTAATGCTGTCCTGCCTCTTTCCCCTTTTCCAAAGGGGCAGGGTTTGGGGTTTAGATAGTGGACTCAGCAAGAAAGGTCAGAGGAAACCTCTGCATGAAGTAAGCAAGTACATAAACTAGTAAATCACAGGGTTTGAGGAAATTCATACAATCCCTAGCTGATTTGGAACTGTAATGGGTTGGGGTGGAGTTCATATCTGAAAGGCACTGCAATGTGCAAACCAAACATCATTCAAGCACCTTAAGATTCCAAAGAAATGATGCACACTGGAAATGCAACTGTTTACCATGATATGTTCATAAGACAATGAACAATTCTGGTCACCGCATGCATCTCAAAAAAAGGCATAGTGGAACTGGAAAAGGTGCAGAAGAGAGCGATTAAAATTAAAATGATTACTGGGCTGGGGAACTCCCTTATGAGGAAAGACTAAAACATTTGGGGCTCTTTAGTCTGGAAAAAAGGCACCTGAGGGGGAATATGATTGAGACGTACAAAATAATGCAGGGCATGAGTCAAGTGAATAGAGGGAAGCTCTTCCTCTCACGAAATACCAGAACTAGGGGACATACACTCAAACTGAGGGCTGGGAGAGTAAGACCATACAAAAGAAAATATTTTTTCACCCAGCACGTTGTTAGTCTGTGGAACTCCCTGCCACAGGGTGTGGTGATGGCATCTGGCCTGGATGCCTTCAAAAGGGGATTGGACAGATTCCTGAAGGAAAAGTCCATCACAGGTTGCAAGCCATGATGGGGATGTGTAATCTCCAGGCTTAAAACCAGGGTACTTCAAGGAACAGATGCAGGGGAGTGGTATCAGGAGACAGATATCTAGTCTCATGCACTCCTGGACACATTTGGTGGGGCCACTGTGAAATATAGGAAGCTGGACTAGATGGGCCTTTGGCCTGATCCAGCATAGCTTTTCTTATGTTCTTAATGAGTTAAAAACATGTGGTTTGGAATCCAAACAGAGCCTGGATCATTAGCAGCAGTTTATCACAAAATGCTATTTCTTTACCATCAGCATAACTACACAACACCGTTTTGGCCACTATGGCATACATTGTTGGTTTTATCTGTGAAGATTCTTAGTCATCCAGGTGAGTTTATCAGACTGATAAAGCTTTTGGGATGAGCAGCAAAACGTTTCAGTCTCTCAAGGAAAGAAATCCATTTGCCATGACTCAACTTCCAGATTGTTTGTTTTATTTTGTGGTTAGTAGATTCACAAAATCACAATGGCTCATTCTGTGCTACAGTGACTTGAAGAACAAAGGAATTATCTGCAAATTATGCAAGATCTAAAGAAGAGGAACAAAGCTTGATCCTCATTCAGGCCTTGAGGAACCATGGTTCTTAATCTCACTATCCAGTCAGTTCCACTTTTCAGCATAAATTTTACATTAACTCTGTCAAAGAATGGTGGTACTGGGGAATTGCTTTATGGAATGGTGACATTCCATAAAGTGAATGACCATTGGTCTTTTATTCTTAAGATTACAAAGACACTCATGCATATATATTTTTAACAAGCCTACTGATATTTGTCCTGCATAATGCTTATTTACATCACACAAAAACGTGCTCTGTGAGGAGCCCTGTGGCGCAGTGGTTATACTTCTGCACTGCAGCTATAACTGTGCTCAGGACCTGGGGTTTATTTCCAGGTATTTATTTTATTTTTATTTATTTTACAGTATTTTTACCCTGCCTTTCTCCTTGACAGCTTACAGTAATAATATATAGTCCAGTATATTATTGACCCCCTCTATTTTATTGGATCCTTTGATTTATTGTTATTATTTTTGGTTTTCTTTTATTGTGATCTGTATTCTGTTAGACGCCCAGAGTTCCGATCCGGAAGATGGGCAGGATATAAGTATAATAAATAAATAAATAAATAAATAATAAATACAATTAAGACATATTCAAGTATTGAGAACAGGGAATTGAGGGACATCTTACAGCATTAAAAGACAACATTACATTAAAACTACAAGAGAAGCCAAGCAGTTAAATGTATATTTACACCAATTTCCACCCAACAAGTTATCAAATGTTATGGTAGCAGTAGCACTGAGTAAGTTCGTTAATACCAATGGAAAGTCACATACTAAGCTGTTTTAAAAATTTTCCACCTCTAGCAGGCTGAAGGTTGACTCTGCCTTCCATCCTTGCAAGGTCGGTAAAATGAGTACCCAGCTTGCGGGTGGTGGGGGGCAATGTGTAGCCTGTAGACATGGGCGCGACTCGGCAAAATTGTTGTTTCCGTTTTCGGTTATCGTTTCCGTTACGTAACGGAAACGGTAACGATAATTAAGCCGTCAGAACTTGAACTCGAACAAAAAAAAGAAAAATTTGGTTGTGTTTTTCGTTTCCGTTTGTGGCATCGCGGTGATCGCGCAATGCGAAGCACAGAAAAAGTTTTAAAAACCTAACTCCTGGCCAAAAAAGCAGGCAAAAATATGCCTGCCTGAGGCTTTGCCACCTACCAGACGGGTGGGTTCTGGGGGGTCCCCGGCCTTTTTCCCCCCCTCTTCTCCTGTCCTGTGCTGCTTGCACCAGGCTGGGGGGGGGGGTTTCATCCTCGTCGTCTCGCCAAGCCATGCGGTGGGGGTGGGGATCCAAAATGGCGACCGCAATTTTTCTTTTGAAATCGTGGTCAAAAAACACACCAAATCACCACAGAAACATGTGAAATTTATTTATTTTAAATGCCTGAATTTTAATAGTAGCAGCAGTGGGTTTTTTAATAGCAATAAAACGTCGTAATGATTTTATTTTTTTTTTATTTTTTTATTTTTATTTTTTTAGACCTGCCCATTTGGGCTGGGCATGGGATGGGACCATGCAAATTGTTTGAACCATTCCTCCAATGGCATCGCCAGGTTTTTGACTGACACTTCTGGATGTCTCGGAGGGCATAAAAAGCCGAGGCACCTTCCAGAAATCGCAGTCGGGTGTATGGATGTGGTTGAGGGAGGAGGGCTGGCTGCTGGTGCTGGTGTGATCCGATCGAGATTGAGGAGGGAGGCTGGAGGCTTTAGGATTTAAGTTAGGCAGGCAGGGAGGGAATTGAATTTAGAAAATAATTTCTTTGATTCCCTGCAGCTTTGTCTGCTGAAGGGAATAGCAGTTTATTCTTTATTTCTTCTCTGGCAGTTTGTGAGGGGTTTTTTTCTAATATTGGATAAAGGGGGAGGTTCGACTGGGAGTGGGAGGTGTGGATTTATTTTAAAAATATATTATATACTACCATTTATTTTCTATTTTCCCAACTTCAATTTGCTTGCACACACACACATTTGGGGTGCAAGCCAAGAACAGAACCTCTATCCTGAGTGATATCCTAACTGCCCACTCGCCCGTCCGCCCGCGCCGCCACCCACCTGCGGCCCGCACCGACGCCCGCCCACTCGCCCGCCCGCGGACGCCGCCTGCCCATGGCCCCCCGCCACCGCCGCCCGCCCGCACCTCCCCCCCGCCCCCCCCCCGCCCTGCCCGCCGCCTAGGGTGCAAAAACACCTAGCACCGGCCCTGATTGCGGGACGCCCCTATGCTCTGGGAAGTCAAATCGCGCTAAATCACGGTGGAAATGACAAATGACAAAAGACAAACGAAATGACAAATTTTTGAAAAATTTCGCGACAAACAGAAACGACCCGAAACGGACCCGTTCCGACAAACGAAAACTCGAAACGTCATTTTTTCTGGTCGTGCCCATGTCTAGTATCCTGCATAATTAAATTGTAAACTGCTGTCTGGCACTTTGGGATACCCTCCTTTTAAGCCTGAAGATAATATGGATCCACATCATGGCTTGTAACCTGTTATGGACTTTCCCTCCCGGAATCTGTCCAATCCCCTTTTAAAGGCATCGAGGCCAGATGCCCTCAGTACATCCTGTGGCAAGGAGTTCCATAAACTAACAGCAACATTTTGTATGCCTGAATCTAAAAGGAGACACTGAGCATATCTCCCTGAACAAGTTTGAAGGCAGTGTAGCAATCATAACACTAATGTGCTGCGCCAAGCTGATTTTGCCAAATTGTGACCCTTCCAAGGTTTCTGAGTTGTAAGTTTCTCAGACGTTGTTCTCCAGCCTGGAGTTTGTGTAGCTGATACGGTTGTGCCCTGTCAGTCTTTGGGCAAGCTGCATTGTCCCAGGAAGCACAATTTGGATTTAAACTCATGAACCTTGGCTCAGCAGACTGGTGCTAAAACACAATAAGCTCGGTCGGCTTAACTGAAGCCTTTTAGAACCTTACAAGGTAACTCAGGCACCCGGAATTCATAGAATCATTGAATCACAGAATCATCATAGGGATGGAAGGGACCTTGGAGGACTCCTATTCCAACCCCCTGCCCAAGGCAGGAAATCTCATATCATCCAGGACAGATGATTGTCCAATCTTTTCTTGAAAAGCTCCAGTGATGGGACACCCACAATATTGGGAAGCGGTCCCATTGTTTAATGGCTCTCACTGTCAGGAACATGGAATAATATCTAAATTAAACTTTTATTCTGGTGTCAGTGAAAAAGAATAGTCTTTGACTTCTGCGCTTTCCCCATTTGCTTACTTTAATCAAAATTAGTATTCATAATATGTACACCTTCTCTTAAAAGAGTCCTCTCTTGCATCTTCGAATATTTCTCCCTGTTAGCAAAATGAAACACGTTGATTCATAAAGCAGTGAATGTACTAGAATGTGGTCTGATATTTCTTCCAGCAAAAACAGTTCTAATCGTGGAATGATCTCTTTCATGCATTTAAGCAACAACTGTTTTAAAGATGTCTTTCCAAGGAAATTAATAGCCATTGCATATATAAATGTAAAAATATCTTTGAAATAACAAAGATATTTTTAAAGTTCAAAAACACTGCATAATGTATAACTTCTTGGAACTTCAGTGGAAATAGCCGGACTCTGTTTTATATTAAAAATATCATTTCATCATTAATCACTGTTAGATTAGTGTGCCACCGATTCTCTTTTTGAGCAGCAGAGGGCAATCCAGAGTAGCTCTCTAGTGTCTGCTCCAGCTTCTCCTAAGATTAAATAGCCAGCTTCATAATCTGTCTCATGTAACACTAATTTTCTTATTTCTGAAATGGATTTTTAGTAGGCATTACTTGCATTGTGTCATGGGTGCATTGCAATCTGCAACATATTTCTGCAATTAGCTATAACAGTGGCAGAAGACAGTGATATCAAGTGAAATAAAATATAACAGAATCAACAGCCTTAGTTACTTGCTGTAATAACAGACTTTAATCAAGAGGCTGACACATCTTTGGAAATTCGGTGACTTGGAATGGGTGGGAACCAGGGTGGCAAAACCCAGTATGAGTGTATTGACTTACATTGTACCTGACTGACCCAGTGGCCTGCAGTTTAAGTTTGAATTTTGCTATAAGAAGCTGATAATCTGAGCTGCAGTCAGCACCAGGTCTCCATCTTTGGTAGCAGAGAACATAATCAAACTGATTCCGATATTGTCCATCTGGTGATGTCTAAGTGTAGAGACACCTTTTGTGTTGTTGGAAAAGAGTGTTTGCAATGACCAGCTTCTTATGTTGACAAAACTCTATTAGCCTTTGCCTTGCTTCATTTGGAACTCCAAGGCCAAACTTTCCAGTTATTCCTTTTATCACTTGACTCCCTAATTTAGCATTCCAATCCCCTAGGATGAGAATAACATCTTTGTTTGATGTCAGTTCTAGAAGGAGTTGTAAGTCTTCATAAAATTGGTCAGTCTCAGCCTCTTCAGCATTGGTAGTTGGTGCATAACCTTGGATTACTGTGATGTTGAAAGTTCTGCCTTGGAATCGTACCAAAATCATTCTATCATTTTGAGGTTGTATCCCAGCACAGCTTTTCCCACTCTTTTGTTGACTATGAGGGCTACTCCGTTTCTTCTATGGGATTCTTGCCCTCAGTAGTAGATGTGATAATCATCTGAACTGAATTCATCCATTCCCATCCATTTAAGTTCTCTGATGCCCAAGATGTCAATGTTTATTCTTTCCATCTCACGTTTGACCACATCCAGCTTACCGTGGTTCATAGATCTCACACTCCAGGTTCCTATGCAGTATATTTCTTTGCAGCATTGAACTTTTCCTTTCTCTTCTAGGCACGTCTGCAGCTGAACGTCCTTTTGTCCTCAGCGCAGCCACTTCATTAGCTCTGGAGCTACTTGTACTTGTCCTCCGCTCTTCCTCAGCAGCATGTTGGATGCCTTCCATTCCAACCTGAGGGGTCATCTTCTAGCGTCATATCGTTTATCATTTTAGTTGTAATTTGTCCTGCAACACCCATAATCTCCAGCCAGAAATCTTTGGAGGATTCTGAGCACTATATTCTAAAAAGACAACTATTTAAGCTTTGTTGGAATTGAGAATGTTGGCTAGTGTTGCTGTTGATTTAATAGCAGTACTTATGGGCCACCCTGAAAGCAGAGTTGTTTGGTTGGCTTACAATAAAATAACATTAACATGCAATCAAACTACAATGAGTGTAGAACAGATATCAAGAATATTACAGGCAAAACTCAAGGCCAAGAACAAAGATTGGGAAGATACATTTTATATAATTAAGAAGGCAATTATTCAAGCTAACAACAATAAGCAAACAAATAAAAGGGGGAAATGCTTCTGAGAGATGGAAAACTTTAAAAAAAACCCAACTACAAACACAAAACAAAGGGATAAGAGGGAGGAACTGGGGATAGAGTTGATGGATGTATGTGTTTAGGTCCACTGTATCATCAGGAGCAAGGCAGGAGTGGAGCTGCAGGGTCATGACTCATGAGTATTCTTGTGTCACATTCTCTCATAGCAGCAACACAGACCTTCCTTTGAGATCTTGAAAGACTCTCCAAGTGCCACATTTGTTGTGGGGTGTGGCCACATGGGATGTCAGCCCTTGCAGGAATGACATTAGTGTATTTTTGTAGCTTAGAAGGATATTCGACCACCAAAATGTGTGCTTTCCCTTGGTGATTCTAAATCTCTTTTCCGAGATTTACCTCATGTCCATTTTCGCAATCAGCTGATCTGCAAAGCAGTCCTGACCTCCTCCTCAAACACTACCTTCTCCGCCCTGTGCCATCAATTCTAGGTTGCAGGATCTGGACCTGAAATCTAAAGGAATGGCAACCCTACTGGTTAGGGACTATGGGCCTTTTTACACGACCCCTAAGATCCGCTGGCCACTTAAATTCGGACCAGAGATCTTGGGGGTTCGTCGCTCTTCCTCTGTCCCCACCCCCCTCCGCACTTCCTGGTTGCTGGCTGCGTGAGGGAGGGAGAAAAAAAAAGAAAAGAATGCCGGTTTACCTCCCTTTTGTTCCCGGCAACATTCAGATCTCTTAAAGGGGCGGGGCGCAAAAAAAGAACAAACAGAAGCCAGGAGAGCCCCGCACTCACTATCCTTACACCAGATCAAATATTTGTCACATCCAAAAAGCAGGTACCTGAAAGCTGCGCTGGGACGCGCTAAAGTGGGTGGGGTCGCACTTAATTTCCTCTTAACTCTGGAGCTGGTGGGTAAACATTTTTAATTTCCGGAGCTGGGAGCCATTTGCCCCGGAGTTTAGGGGTCGTGTATAAACGCCCTATATCACTTTACCATGGAATATTCAGTACCGGTTGGGGTGGTTATAAATCATAATACCTACTGGCAGTTTGAAATCTAGCTATTTGTCATGTGATGCCAATTCCAGAAGTATGTTGCATCTATATGCAACTTCAACTCTCCTTGCTATAAATTAACAGAATGAACTGATACAATGAGCAAATTAAAGACCAAATACTATTACTGTACGAACAAAGAACTAAACATAAGGTATGGAAACACATTTGACAGTAAGCCAAATAATTTAAATATGGATATAGTTTGGACATGTCTTAATTAGAAAATACCCATAAATGGACAGTGTTTTCCAAGCCTGACAATTGTTCAGAAATGTACATCAGTTCTTCCTAATAAATATCCGCCATCTATAGGCTAATATAATTAACTGGCAGGAGCTTCAGCAACAACAATGGTGCCCATGGTTCCCATCAGCTGATATTTTCCTCATTGTTGACATTGTCAGTCCTGGAAACAATCTGTATACCATGTCAGCCACCCCTGTCGCAGAACCTCTCCAACTGTCCTCAAGATGTAAAACAAAGAGAGAATCCAGTGCTGACCTTGGCTTCTTTCTTAAATATATCCATAGGGAACAAACTAGAATATGGGTGTTGCCCACTTTGGCAGATGAGATGATAAACCAAGTCAGAGGTGGATTTAGTTGCTCCCAATACTAGTGAGAGCAGTCAAGCAATGCAGACCAGGATGCTGTTTGTCAAGGATAAGCTAGACTCCCTGGAGAACCCTAATTTGTCAGGTCAAGCTAATGGACCCATGATCTCAAAGCATAATGGTCTTCCATTTTGATCTTGATAGGACTGGAGTATCTGGAAATAGAAGAGATGTCTTCTTCCGTACACCACTGTGGTAGCTAACTCTCGGATCGCCCATCTTTAATCAGCATCGGTGTTGACAGAGACACAGATCTTTTTCATCTTTGCTAAAAAGTGATGGGCCAGAGACTCCATGGAAATATGGTCTGGCCAACTTTTCATAGCAGAGCATCCAAGTATGATCTCAACGTACACTTTGCCATAAAGACTGCAAAGAAACTTCTAGAGGGCTATTTTTAGAAACAGTGGGGGAAATCCACAGACTGGCATTTTTCCAATTTTCTTTCAGCATAACTTATTTCCTCATTATCACATTTCATGGTGATTGCTATTGGCTTTGTCTTCCAAAGCCTAGCTGTCTGCTGTCCTCCTTCTCCTTCTCTTTCTTTCTCTCTTTCAAATGATATCACACAACTGCAGGGCCTACCTATGCCATGGGCTTTTCCTCTACATGCCATGCCCAGATTCCTTGTGTCTCTTCAGCTTCAGTATTACGGCTGCACCACCCACTCCACATACTGCCAATTTTTGTTTCATCAAAGCACAGTTGCCAGGGCAGGTGTGGGTGACTTCATAACAAGTGGGAAATGAGGTAACAGGTCCTTAATGCTTAGTTTCTGAGAACCAAAATGGCTGAATCTCACAAGGTCCCAAATGCTACTCCATGACTTCTGTGTAATACCAGAGTGTGACTGAAATGCCTGGGTCCTACATTAGGAGAAGGAAGATATACTGTACTACTAATTAAGTTGCGGAAAGATAATAAGAAGGGAAAACAAGGAGAGATATAATCATAGTTAATTTTATGACTAGCAATAGCAACCATTCTTCTGTTGCAAGGGAGGAAATTTACTATTCTGAAAAGAGAGGAGATCAAACTACAGTGGAAATGAAATAAGGATGCATGAAAACATTGGAGGATAAGGAGGATGGGATTTCAATGGAGGGCGATGCCCACATCTGCTATGTTTTCAATCACAACACAAAACAAAACCATCATTGCAGTACAGCTTTGAAGGAGGGGAATCTAAATGAGCCCAGGATAGCCTGCTGTCATTTCACCTGCCAGTTCTATAACAATATGAACATCTTACACTTACTCTCAGATCATTGCATAGACTATATTACCATAAGTTAGTTACCATTCAAATCACCTGATCGCCAATGATATACTGTGCAGCCTGCAAAATTAAATTGTAAACCGCCCAGAAAGTGTTTGAAGCACTATGGGGCAATATATAAGCAGAACACTTTATTCTGTGCTTTGCTTTCTCATTCAGCAGTCTAAATCATAGCACTAGCTCTTTGTGGATCCTCTATTGCCCCCTCATATCAATTTTAACCAATACTGTTGGGTAAATGAAAGATTCCTTGCAGTCAATGAACGCATTGGTTGAGTCAGTCCCAGAAAGGGCAGGCATTGCTGCCAGGTTTGTATAAGTCAGGGAATCCTGTTTACTGATGGGGCATTTTAGACACAGCACTCACTGTATGAAAGTATATATTTTGCCTTTTGGTAGCGATATGCTACCAAAGTTGAATACATCATAGGCGCCTGGGTGATGAGGCAATGTGCAACTGATGCAGCCACATAGAAAAACTGCTGTACAACAGATTTTGTGCATCAGATTCCAGACAAGGAGATGCCAGCTATGAAAGAGGTTTTACAATTAGTGTCATCAATTAAAGTCAACTTGGTATGACCCCCTCTTGTCTATTTCTTCCATTCAAAATGTCTTGCAGTGACCACTTTATTGGCATTGTAGCATCCATGCATTTTTTGGGGGGAAGGAGAGATTTTTGTTCTTTTTCTGATGATGGGACAATGGCCACTTTATAGAAGAAGACTTCAACTTTCAATGAACTCTAGGTCCTTATTTTGACTGGAAAGATAAATCTGATCAAACTTCCAATTATCACCATGCCATTCCAACCACCTGTTCGCCTGCACATGCTCACTCGGAGAAGAAATGTGTGAACAGGGATTGCTACTGGGCCCTTTTGGCATCTATGAATAGCAAACTTGCTTCTCTCTCAACACAGAGAAGGCTGAAGCTCTCCTTTACCACTGAAGCACTCCTGACATGATGCAGCTTTGCAAAATTGCACAGCTGAGTTCTCTAGAAAGATCGGGCTAGAGCAATCAAGGATACAGGAACTGCATGATGTCAATACACATTAGGAATCAAGTTTTTTAAAAATGCTTGTTAAGTCTGATTAAAGCCAGAATACCAATGGAGAGTTCTGGCTGAAGGAAACCAAAATGTACCACATTGTTTCATCTATAGCAGGCATGTTCAAATTTCGGCCCTCCTGATGTTTTGGACCACAACTCCCAGAATTCTAAGCTTAGATTGCCAATGACAAAGGACTGTGGGAGTTGCGGTCCAAAGCATCTGGAGGGCCGAAGTTTGGACATGGCTGGTAGAATATGCCTGTCTTAAATGACTAGCTCTAAAGAACAAGCAAGAGGTCCAAACGCAAAACCAGAGGGTGCAGGACACATGTTTAAAGGACACTGCTGCCTCATTAGTGTTCATCCTTGTTCTCTTATTCAGCCGGCATGACTGTTGGCATGAATATGCTAAGATTTCATGTGGCAGCAAAGAGCAGAACAGATCCATTTTCTTCTCTGTGAGCAGGGATTGTGCGTCTTTGTTGGAATACACACCCAACAGTAGGGTGCGTGTGTCCTCAAATCCCAATCTGCGTCTGTTTAAACTAATCTCTCTGCCGTTGCCAGAGCTGATCAACAGTCACATCAAAAACCTATCTGCTATTTGTGAAGTAGACCCAATATCCCCAGATGCTCCAAAGATGTGAAAACTTTACTGCCAAATGTTTTAGGGTCTGCTAGTGAAGGGATTCCCCCCGGGTTACCTGCCGTTTTATCGCTTGAGCCAGAGCTGGAATAACCACGCCATAGTTTCGTGCAACGGAGAAATGTTTTACTTCTTTGCAAAGAGACTCTCAGTCGAATTGCTTCGAAAAGCTGAGAGCCCCGAACAAAAAAACTTTTACAGTCTTTATAGCATACATTCGCCAACACCCCTCCTTTATCAGCAGAAAAAACAAGGATACATCTGTGCGCTGTAAGACGCCCACAATGAACAGAGAAACTTCAAAAAAAAAACCACAGTCATCACATTGTTACACAGATACAGAGTACTATCAATTTTGCATTGTAACACCCCCCTGTCATGGAGTTCTCGGAACCTTCCGCTCTTTCCAGGAAAGCGTTTGACAGCCCCGTATCGATGCACGGATGTCTGGTTATCTAGTGGAGGGGTCTCATTGTTCTACAGATAAGTGTTTGTTCGTTAGTTCGTATCCTGTTTATCTCACAGGCTTGGGGGGAAATAGTGTGATGCTTTGTGCTCACAGGAGAGGGGTGAATCAAAGGACATATAGCCATGTTAATAATGTGGCTGTGTATATATGCTTGTGCCATGTGTTGAAATATTTCTATCATAATCCCTCCTCTTCAAATTAGACAATTAATTTGTATGCAAATTAATTCGTCTATAGACAATATGCTTCTTAATATTCAACAAGATAATAAACTTAAGGTCAGTGACTAACAAAGAATAGTAGCAGAACATACAGAATTATACAAACATAAACATAAAAAGCAAGGTACCACATCTTTTGTGAAAAGTGTGTGGATCCCACTCTAAGCAGATGAGTCCAGTATGCTTACATTAATATATAGGAGTGTAAGTGAAACACCATTTTCCCAGGTCCACATCTCAAAATACCTATAAGGATAAATGTCATTCGTGGCCAACTAATTCATATGTGTTTGTCCAAGTAAAAATGTGGGAGGGACTGCTCTTTGCCATTTTACGTTCTGCCATATACCCTTTTGGCCATGCACGTTTCAGACTGACAAAATAGCTGTCCTCCCCCTTATTTTGTGAGACACTTCAAAGAGAGGGTATGTGTGTGAAATATGCTAGTGTCTTATGCTGACATAAGTGTTTGACAACCATTATAAAGCCATAAATGTGATTCTAGTTCACCTACCCTTTTGCAGTATCCTTTACACAACTTGTTTAAACCACAGGGGTCCCAAACTTCTGGATTGCCTGTTCTGGCCCCTTTCATGTGGGTAGCACAAATACTTGCCATTTGACTTGTATGCATTCACCCATGTAGCTGATCCACAGCGAATTCCTAGGCCTCTTCCAAGTGCATCATAGGCGTCAAACCAAATGACTGCCCGCCTGCCACTGTTCTTTAGGACAGTAGTGGAGTCTATATAGTAAAGAAAGCCCCCACCTTCTGGATTGTCCCTTCTAGGTACTCCAGTCCTAGGCATTCCAGCCCAAATCGTGTACCTAAATCTGTGTGGGACCCAGGCTTATGACAAAGATGCTCTCCAGACAAGGTTTCACATATGTGATACATCTTGTCCTAATTTAGGCATGTTGTACCTGCTTGTGGACATTCTATTGGGCGCTGGGTGAAATAAACCAAAGTGTTTACCACTTTGTCTCCCTGAGTAGCTGCAACAACACAAAGCTTACATTTTTCTATACCTTCAAGTTGAGCAGCTAAACAGACAGATCGAAATAAACCAAAGAACAATCATTTCCACTAATTTGAGCATCCTATTAAACCTTTGCATCCAATTATTATTAATTGGCAACTCTCACAACATATAAACCAAAGTTATAACAAGTTAAATTCAGTTTAAAAGACACCTTCTAAAAGTGCTGAGGCTCCTTTAAGAACTTTGACAGCTGCAGAGCTTTCTACAGCTCTTTGACAGCTCGCTGACTGCAATAGTTCCAGGCGCTTGAAGAGAAGGCTTCTGGAAAGAATTTCTTGACAAGCACACACAGAGGAAGGACCAATATTTTACTTTGGCCTCCCAATGTCTGAAGTAGCTTTCTTGGAGATTAGTTTCAAGCTGTCATCTGGGCTTAGATACGAAATCCACAAGTCCAGTCCGCGCTGGTTCCCTCTGGTCTGGTCTGGTCTGGTCTGGTCTGGTCATCTTTGGTCCTCTGCGTCTGGCACGCATCGGCATCTGCCAATGGCTCAAAACAGTTGATGATTTCACTGATTCGTGTGGATTCCCTCTGTTCCGGTTGATGCTGGCTTAAGTCGTCTGCTGCCGATGGGACATCACGGGTCTGGTCTCTCTCTGCCACAGGGTCGCCTCTGGGGTGGACCTCCTCGTCTGCTGGTTCTGATGCCTCCAACTTGAGACACATGTGGTGAATTCAGGGGGAGAAGTCATCGTGATGATGTTGGTTGGGCCGCAGGACGGCAGAGCCTCATCCCATGCTGGCTTTAACTCCCTCGTCCGGCGGTACCCAATGCTGCATGGTGATAGGGGCGATGGTGACGAATGGCCTTACAGAGGGGTCCTCAGTTTGGCATCCACGACCAGCGCTGTCAGCCTTCCAACCCAAATCGACTCCTTAACCCGGACACAATGGATGGATGGTCTTCTTCCTCAGGAAAGCGTTCCCTCCAGGGTCTTTCTGTGCAAAGAGAGACAGACAGACAGACACACACACATACACATACAAACACCCCAGCAATCTGCAGCATACACTGTGGCACAGGGTAGCACAGTCCATCTGAGAGTCTCAGAAGAAGAAGAAAATGTCCTGAAAGGTCAATGTCCTGCAGAATGTGGCGTTCCACTTCGTGAAACAAGCATATGAACTTTTCTTAAAAATAGGGAATCTTGCCCTTTGCATGGAGTTTCGTGTACACAAAGAGAAGAAATTCAAAGGCCATTTGAAAAGGCTTCATTCTCCTTCAGAGGAGCTTTAAGACTAGGTGTGTGGGTTAAAGCTGCTGGCTGGGCAAATTTGCATTTTAATGGTTTCAATGGCGGGGCGCCTAGGGCAAAAAGATAGTCCTTATATTCTCCTGTGGTGAATTAGTTGTAAAGAGTCATTAAAATAACAAGTCAATTCATTATCCCTGTATCTTTTGAACTTCCAAGGGCCTATGAAGAAAAGTGTGGATTGTGCTGAATAAACAAGGCCCCTCTCTCCTTTTAAGGTGGCACGGAAAGTCTTTTAGCTGGAAATGGGGAAAAACCTTCTCCTGGGTCTTTGATTATTTAACAAGTATACAAATAGTCTCTAATTTTATTGTCCTTAAATTTCTTCAATGTTTGCTTGGGAAAAATTCTTATGGCACATGTAGTTATCACAGGTCAGAGGCATAGGCTGGCTTCCTGACCGTCTTTGGATCATTTTATTCCTATATTTTGCACCCATTCCCCTGACTGGTGTGTTCAAAATATAAGCTTTGCCTCCAAGCTTTGTCTAACAGCCTGGGAAATCGCTCTAAAAAATTAACACATTGCTTTTTTCATCCCGAAACGGGAGGCTGGATACTCTGATTTTGGTGGGTAAAATCCCACTCTCTGTTCCCCTGTCCTTAAAACAACAGCTTGGCACTTTTTCTTTCCTTCGTTCCTGAGAATCTCCTTGTGTTTTTAGTTAAATTACCCTGTTTTTCCTCAAAGGTTCTCAGCTGCTTTTGGAAAGGAAAAGGGCATTCATTCAACTCTCTGTATATCTCATGGATATTGCCAGCTTCCAGAGTTGGCGTGGTCTCTGATTCAAATTTTCTGCTCTTGATTGTGAAGAACTTAAAAATAATATCTCTGCCAATCCGTCCGTGCTACACACAATAAACAGTGGCTCCCTCAAGATCTCTATAGTCAGGCAGTTATCATGGGATGGAAATACCTCCTAACACTAAAAAATGGAATTCAGGGTTGCACATACTGGGCTCCCATCTAGTGCTGCCTGTTTCCCCATCTCTCCTGCAAAATGCTTTTTCATCATGTCGTGTGCCTGTATCTGGGCATCTGGAAAAGGCACAAGCTGTTCTTTCTCGTTCCTATTCATTCATGCCCCCTTTTCTTTTCCTCCTTTCTGCTTCACCTCCTTTTCCTTCTATCTCTCCTTATTTATCCTTCCATCATTTATCAGGTTCCTTCCTCTGGGTTCGGGTGCAGCTTCAAGGAGTGATGCTGAATCAGTTTTTACTTGGATGCAGCTTACTGATCGAGGTTTAAAACTGCTTGCTGCTTCTTTAGGGCATAGGATTGGCCTTTTTTTTTGTTTTTGTTTTAAAAAGAGTGTTTCTTAGGTGTTTTTCACCTCCTAAGTTCGACTACGGGACTTGATCTTTTAAGGAATGTTATTCTCAAATGCCTTATGATGTTTTTATTTAAAATGTCCCTTCGGCTGGTAAATTTTGTCGTGTAACAAGCCAGCCTAATTTATACAAAACATATAGGATGTTACTTTCTTCTAAGTACCTAAAAACATTCTTCCTAATGTCAATATTTCCCTTGGCCTTTTAAAATAGCTGGCGGGGTCTTCGATTTGGTAGAATTTTTTTTTTCTTATATTAATTAACTAACCGTGTTCTTGCAATTTCATACACCTCTTGCTAGCAGGGCAAAATTGTTTCATCCTTCTTGAGGGCTGGAATCAGGGTGGTAATGTCCTGGATTCTCTTAGCCAAGAGGGGTTCTTCTTAAAAATTACATTCGTTCCTGTTTCATTTAATACCAAGGTCATTTTTCCTGGTGGCTAAATTCCAGTTTGCCATGAAGCACATCAAAAAAGGGGTGGATGATTTGCTTTGGTCTGTCCCCATTTTAAAAGTTCTTATTCGTGTGCCTGTTACATAATGGGACATCTGAGTCCTGTCTGTGTTGACACTTAGGATCGCTAACCCTGCTTACATTTAATCGTTGCTTGTGTCCTCAATCTTCCTTTGTTCAAGAAATTCCTCCTGTCTCCCTGCTACATCATACGCCCTTAAAGGATATCACTGCCTCTTTGTAAGGCATGATTTCCTGCTTCCACCACCGACCTGGCACTTCTTTACTAAAACAGCCACTCTTTGATAGTCCGCTTCTTCCCATTCAACATTTCCTTTTATTCTATGATAGAATTCCTCTTCACTTTCCTCTTCTTCTTCCTCATCTCTCTTGGGGGCCCCTTTCCCTGTTTCTTGCTCATCTTTTGGAGGTTTGCCTGACGGTCCTGGCTATGGAAGATCTTTTGGTGTAGGGAGATCATCATCTTTTGGAAGGGAAATGTGTGCTGGACCTTGCAAAGGCAAAGCTGGAGGAAGGGGGGGGCGCTGGATTCCCAGGAGGGATAGCAGCAAGGTAAGGAGTTGGTGGGTTGAAGACATCGTAATCTTCAGGACGGCTTTCTAAAGCTGCCTCCTTTTTCTTCAAAGCCAATAGCTTAGCTTGGGGTTGCAACTCTCTACAAAATTGAATCCATAAAGGATTTTTCTTCACATTTCCTTTCCAAACTTCAATATAGGGAATGTGTTCAGGGCAGTTTTTGAAAATTTTTAACCACAGTTGCCTGATGATACTTTCATTAAAAGTCCCTTTTGGTGTCCAATCCATCTGCAACACTGGCTACTCAATCTGACACAAAGTCTGCATCTTTTTCTCTCTTGATTTTTGATCCCAAAGTCATAGTTCCTGATTGCAGAGTGCCAATTTAACAGGAAACAGTCCAGGGGAGATGTTGGCTTGCTTGAATCTTGCCCCATGGCTTTTTGACAATTTTATTTAGGCTATTTTCCTAAATTTCTCCCACACAATGCCACTGGACCCGCACCTGAATTTTACACAATTTCACACACACTCCACTCGATTCTGACAGCGACTCGGTGGGTCGCCCCAAACGAGAACCGCGCTTGTCCACATTCGCCTGGTTAGGGAGATGCTAGACTCCAACCTTTCACGCACTCACAGATTCACTGGGTCAGTGGCCACTCAAATCACCCACATTTCAAACTGCCACCCAACCTGTTCTGGAGCCCACTGCCTACCCAGAACCTTATTTCTACTATTCTAAAACTTTGACAGCTGAAAATTTCTTCTTGCCGCCACACACCAAGTGGGTCTCCTGCCCCACTCGAACCCTTGAGGTGTTAGAGCACTGCTCTTCTCCCCTCTTCAAAGCTACAGAACCACCGTTCTGCCAACCCTTTACATGCCAGGAGGTCACCCCCCAGCCTAGGGATCCCAGAGAATTACTCTCCTTCCCGCTGCCCATACCAAACAACCAAACAACATTTGTTTGCTTCACAAGGGATGTTAAGACATATATACTGCCCTGCTCCTCCCACAAACACAGAACCGTCGTTCCGTTACCCTTTACACACTTTTAGAGGCTCACCCCCAAAGTTCCCACTTTGGACCGGTCCGATATCTTACAAAATTCCTTCACGAACTCTTCCCCAGCCGGCAATCAGCAGTTTCTCCCCGAGCGGTCCGTCTCCACCACCACGTTAAGTGAAGAATTCCCCTTTTTCAAAATGAAAAGGTGCGCGCTGGAAATCTTCCCAAATCGCTGGCCCCGCTCGGTCTGGCCTCTGGCTCTGAAGGGAGGGCGATCCCGGCACGAGCCCCCAAATGAAGGGATTCCCCCCGGGTTACCTGCCGCTTATCGCTTGAGCCAGAGCTGGAATAACCACGCCATAGTTTCGTGCAACGGAGAAATGTTTTACTTCTTTGCAAAGAGACTCTCAGTCGAATTGCTTCGAAAAGCTGAGAGCCCCGAACAAAAAAACTTTTACAGTCTTTATAGCATACATTCGCCAACACCCCTCCTTTATCAGCAGAAAAAACAAGGATACATCTGTGCGCTGTAAGACGCCCACAATGAACAGAGAAACTTCAAAAAAAAAACACACAGTCATCACATTGTTACACAGATACAGAGTACTATCAATTTTGCATTGTAACACCCCCCTGTCATGGAGTTCTCGGAACCTTCCGCTCTTTCCAGGAAAGCGTTTGACAGCCCCGTATCGATGCACGGATGTCTGGTTATCTAGTGGAGGGGTCTCATTGTTCTACAGATAAGTGTTTGTTCGTTAGTTCGTATCCTGTTTATCTCACAGGCTTGGGGGAAAATAGTGTGATGCTTTGTGCTCACAGGAGAGGGGTGAATCAAAGGACATATAGCCATGTTAATAATGTGGCTGTGTATATATGCTTGTGCCATGTGTTGAAATATTTCTATCACTAGCAATGTCAAGGGACTATTGCTCCTGTTAAGTCACACTACTCCATTGTGGCAGTTTGATAACACTTCATTCATTCATTCATTCATTCATTCATAAGAACATAAGAACAGGCCACAGCCCATCCACTCCAGCCTTCTGTCTCACACAGTGGCTCACCATTTGCTTCAGGGTATTCCCAAGCAGATGCCTTCACCTGCTTAAGATTCCCTGAAAATGGCACTGAGAGATATCCTGTCTATCTCTCCAACCCGGAGGGTACATTCATTCATTCATTCATTCATTCATTCATTCATTCATTCATAATACTGTAAGGCAGGCCACAGTATAAGAACAAAATTAAAAGCCAAATACTAAACTATAACAATATAATTTTTAAACATATATCATACTAAAACTCACAATGAGACTATTAAAAACAAAAGTAAAACAGAATAAAATGCTGCCTTTAAAAAATTCCTTTGGTCAACCAGCCATTTAAGGAAAGCCTGCCTGAAGAGAAAGTTCTTGGTCTGGTTTCAGGAAGGTAGCAAAGATGGGGCCAGCCTGACCTCCTATGGGAGGGAGTTCAAGCGTCTGGGGGCAGTGACAGAGAAGGCCCTGCCATGATTCCCTCCTCTGGAATTCTCGGATCTGTAGTTTAGTCAGTACCTAGAATTTCCTTGAGCTACAGCATTAATAAAGTCTAGAAAACAACAGCAACCCCAATTTTGCCTTTGTTTAATGAGTTAATTGTGTGAGTCATCATACACCCACCCAGGATTACTCCTTTGCTCTTTTTCATTCTTATTAATTCTCAACCAAAGCAGCTGCACATTTCTTGCAATTTTAGATGTACTTTACAGTGCCAGCAAAATTTCAGGCTAAAAAAAAAAATGCCCAGAACTCTGCAAGAGGCAAGGTTTCATATTCATATTCTAGTATTATCTCACCATTAATGATTTGGCTGGGAGCTGGAAAGGGGAAAAATGATTGACTTTGGCCAGTCAAAGTGGTCACTGTTGATGGGACTTTATTGCAATATTTAACATATGAAGTGAGGGATGACGGAGTGGCATTAAGAGAAGGATTTGCTTGCCAATCGTGGTGACACTCTGAGACCAAAGTGGAAAATATGATCCTTTCTTCTCCATAGCCTGAGGGGCAATGCTTTGTGAGTCTCTGAGTAATAATGGGAAAAGAAAATTATGACAAATACATCTGTGGCTGAAGAATGTGTGTTACTCTCTGTTTACTACCAACTGAATGCTACGTTGATACGTTCCATCAAATCGGAACCTAATGGGGCTTCCAAGGTAAGTGAGATATTTAAAGAGTGGCCTTACCAGTTCCACTCCCCTAGTGAATTTCTATGGCTAAATAGTGATTCAGACCCAGCCCCCCCCCCGATACCTCATATGTAACTATTAATTGGAATATATGCACTTAATCGAATACATGCGCAATGTGGGCAAAGCCATGTGAAATGGCTTGAATTGCACCACAAAACTTTAAACTTGATAAGCTTGACATTAAGGTGGCTAGTTTAGTTATCTGGCCACAGGACCAGAGGTTGGAAGGTCCATTCTGCACTGTCAGCCCCTGCAGCCTTGGGTAGGATGCCCCCCCAAAGAAAAGAATGGTAAACTAGTTCTGTGTATTTTCCACCTAGAAACCCTTGAAGTGCTCACCATAAGTCACTTTTGACTTGACGGCACACAATTATTAAATGAGATTTAGCCTAGAAGACACTGTACAAGTAGTATGGAATAAATTGGCAAAATCAACTTTGGATTTCCAAAACTCTCTGCCAGTGAAAGGAAAAGCCGAATATTCCACCAGATAGAAAGTTTCTAGGTTAATTTTCACTTCTGTCTTCCACAGCTATGCTTCTCTGCGTGCTACGCTTTTCATGCAAAGTGAGCATTTAAAAAAAAATATTCTTTAATGTGAATTCTGAAGTAGTAACTGCTTATTCTGCCATTTCATTTGCACATCACCCTTATCTATTTCCACCCAAGAAGGGGGAATGGAAAGGTCATGTGTTAATGTTAGGATTATATTCTTCATAATCTTGGTCTCAGGTTCAACTCCTGTTATCTCCGTGAATGAAGGTGAAATTTTTGCGCTTTTTTGGTTATATATTTAAGAATGTTAACAAAATCTTTCACATCTGAACTGGAAAGAATCTTCTTTTTCTTAGCATCTGTCCCACTTGGTAGTGGTGTCTGCTATTCTGTTTTTTGCCTCCCACTTGGCACAGTCGTGGACAACTTGATGCCGTTGGATCTGCTGACCTCCAGGGTAAGACCCTTTTTGGCCAGAGTTTCCTCATCAGCATGCAAGATGTGTCCATACCACCGCAGTTGGGTTTCATGCATCTTGTCAGCGATTGGTGCAATGTTGTACAGTGGTACCTTGTATAAAGCAATTAATTCATTTCAAATGAAATTATGTTAAGCAAATTTTCCTTTATACAAATTTCCCATAGGGATGCATTGAAAACAGAGTAATCCCTAATCACGACCATTTTATGTTGTATGAATTCGCCCCATAGGCGATTCTGATAAGCAAATTTCCTCTGTCTCCGGAATTGTTTATGTTGTACACATTTTATGTTATACAAACCGTATGTTATACGAGGGTCCACTGTATTTATATTGAATGTCATCATTGCACGCATGAAAATTTTCTGAGATGGAAAGAATGTTAATATTTTTAATTACCCTGAATGTGGAGGGAACTAAACACAACTGATTTGTTCATCCAAGGCTAGGTATGGTGCCAGGGAGGACCCTGCCCCCAAGGCTGGCCCAATCCTGAGTGGGCCATCCACCTTAACACATAGCATACTAGAGCCTTGTTGGTTTCTTTTGTGGGAATTAAAGCTTGAATGAACCAATTTATTTTTCAACAGTCTGACTCCCTATCATGAAAGGGACAGCTGGAGCCACTTAAAATAGCTTTGCAGAATTGATTACCTCCTGAAGTCTAAACCCAGTTGCTAGTACTAGATAGAGTCAACACATCTGTAAATCTAATTAATTACATATGTCTACTCTAGTTGGAGGTACTAATTGGGTTCGGGACTAAAGGTCTGCATCTGAATCCCCCTGTGTTCAGTCCTAATAAAGATGAATTGTTCTTGTGTCCTTAGTCTTCTGATAGACCTGTCATCTTTCCCACTGATATACAGTATCAAGCAAACACAACATGGACCTCTTTGTTCTGAGAAGAGTTATACCGGCTGAATTTTGCCAATCCTAATGAGTAGAGATGGGCATGACCAGGAAAAATGACGTTTCGAGATGTCGTGTGTTGGAGCCGGCCCGTTTCGGCTCGTTTCCGTTTGTCGCGAAATTTTTCAAAAATTTGTCATTTCGTTTGTCGTTTGTCGTTAGTACTGGTTTAGGGGGGGGGTAGGGTAGCAGGCTCCTGGAGGCACCTCTCTGGGGTGGATGCCTCCTCTGGCCCCCTACAAAGGGAAAAGGAAGGGTACATGACCGTGTAACCATTGCGTACCAAGTGGCACTGGCAGAGGCACCTCTCTTTTGGGTGCCTCTAGCTCACCAAGAAGGACAGCATACTGGCGTACAGGTTTGCAGTTTTTTGGAACTTTGGACTGTGAGCGAGGTGAGAGAAGAATGCCTCTGCTGGGCGCCCTCTGTCTCACTAAGAAGGACAGTGTACTTGCGTGTAGTGCAATGCGAGTACAGATCTGGCTTAGGGTTGGGGTTAGGGCAAGGGCTAGGCTTAGGGTTATTATGGGTAAGGTTAGGGTGAGTTAGTGGGCTGCACCTCTGGGTTCCTCTGACCCACTAAGAAGGACAGTGTACTGGCGTATGGGTTAGGGTTAGGGCTAGGGTTAGGGCTAGGGCTAGGGTTAGGGCTAGGGCTAGGGTTATAGTGGGCTTTTTATGCCCGACTGGCACATCCCAGAAGTCTCAGTCAAAACCTGGCCAAGTGGCCATGTGATTGGTGGAATGGCTCCAAAAATTTGCATGGTCCCATTCCATGGCCAGCCCATCATTGCGCAGGTGTAAAAAATAAAAATAAAAATAAAATAAAATAAAATCAATGGGATTGGAGACAGACGTTTATTGCAAGAAAAACCTACTGCTGCTACTGTAAAAATTCAAGCATGTAAAATAGCTAATTTTCGCATGTTTCTGTGGTGCTTTGGTGGGTTTTTGGACCACGATTTCAAAAAAAATATTGCGGTCGCCATTTTGGATCCCCCCGCATCGCATGGCAAATGGAGACAACGAGACTGATGCCCCCCCCAGCCTGGTACCAGGTCCAGCAGCCCAGGACAGGAGAGAGGGGAGGCCGGGGACCCCCCCCCCCAGAAACCACCCCTCTGGTAGGTGCCCTCAGACAGGCATATTTTCGCCTGCTTTTTGGCCGGAAATCGGGATTTTTTTTAAAACTTTTTTTCTGTGCCACTTGGCATCGCGCGATCGCCGCTCAATGCCATGAAGGACAACAACAAATCAGACCCAATTTATCGTTTATCGGTTCGAGTTCGAGTTCTGACGGCTTAATTGTCGTTTCCGTTTCCATTGCGTAACGGAAACGAGGAATGAAAACGGAAATGAGAATTTCGCCAAGTCGTGCCCATGTCTACTAATGAGTACAAAGGTTTGCCATACATACTGTAGGTGGAACATGACTTGACAGCCTGTAGCAACACACAAATAGAGGGTTTCATTTTGGTTTTGTTTTAAAGAAATTTTCCAAACTTCACATATGATGAAAAGAAACTGGGGTTCCTGATTTTTGAATTTTGAATCCTGGAGAATCTTTGCCAACTTTTAGGTAATACTAGGCTGCTCCATACAGGCAAACAGGTCACAGATAAGGTGGAGGTTATTCTCTTCAGTCCAACCTGAGGTTACATGTTAAGGAAGGAGTGTAATGAAGTATCAATCGAAGGCAGAAGGCAGGGGACAAAACCAGAATTAGATGGCTATACCTGTTGGTTCTGGCTTCCTCTCGACCTGGTGATCAGCAATCACCACCAGATGGACAGTCATCAATATAAGGAAGCTTTTTGTGGCTTCACTTAAAATAGCAAAAAAAAAAAAAAAAGACAGTTTATCAACTCGTATTATTAAGAGCTTTAATTTACTTATTTTTTGGATAATAGCTGGTGGCCTTGGTACTTTGGGGAGTCTGTGATTTGTAGTCCAACAGGTGAGAACTTTCTCAAATTCTGCTATCAACTACAATTGTCTCATTGAACTACAATTGACAAATTGGCCAGTAGATAACATGGTTGAAATTCAGATGATGGGACAAACAAGAGGTAAGGGTTGTTATACATAAATTGTAGTGCAGTGCTTAAACTGCTGTACTGCAGCCAATACTTTGCTAATGGCCCAAGGTTACATAAGAACATAAGAGCATAAGAAGAGCCATTGTGGATCAGGCCAAAGACCCATCTAGTCCAGTTTCCTGTATCTCACAGTGGCTCCACCAAATGCCCCTGTGAGTGCATGAGACTAGATATCTCTCTCCTGATAGCACTCCCCTGCATCTGGCCTTAAAACCTTACCCTGGTTTTAAGCCTGGAGATTAAACATCCTCATCATGGCTTGTAACATGTGATGGACTTTTCCTCCAAGGATCTGTCCAATCCCCTTTTGAAGGCATTCAGGATCAGGACAGATGCCATCACTACATCCTGTGGCAGGGAGTTCCACAGACTAACAACATGCTGGAACATTTTCTTTTGTCTGTTCTCACTCTCCCAATCCTCAATTTGAGTGGATGTCCCCTAGTTATGGTATTTTGTGAGAGGGAGAAAAGCCTCCATCTATCCACTTTACTCATGCCCTGCATTATTTTGTACGTCTCAATCATATCCCCCCTCAGGCACCCTTTTTCCAGACTAAAGAGCCCCAAATGCTGTAGCCTTTCCTTATAAGGGAGGTGCCCCAGCTCAGTAATCATTTTAGTCACTCTCATCTGCACCCTCTCTGGTTCCACCATGTCTTTTCTTAGGATGTGATTACCAGAATTGTACACAATACTCCAGGTGCAGCCTTACTATGGTTTTGTACAATGGCATTATAATGTTGGCTGATATTTTCAATCCCCTTTTTGATAATCCCTAGCATGGAATTGGCCTTCTTCACCACTGCCACACACTGGATAGACACCTTCATTGAGTTGTCCACCAGCACACCAAGATCTCTTTCCTGATCCGTCACAGATAGCTCAGAACCCATGAGTTGATAGATAAAGTTTTGATTTTTGCCCCAATATACATTACTTTACATTTTCTTACATTGAAACACATTTGCCATTTCTCAGCCCATTCTCCCAGTTTGGAGAGATCCTTCTGGAGCTCCTCACAATCTTCTCTGGTCTTCACCACCCAGAAAAGTTTTGTATCATCCAGGTAGGCAGCTCATGGTTGACTCAGCCTTCTATCCTTCAGAGGTTGGTAAAATGAGTACCTAGCTACGTGGGGCTGGGGGAGTAGCCTGCATAATTAAACTGCAAACTGCAAGGAGAGTGCTTTAAGCATTATGCAATGGTATGTAAGCAGCACATTTTATTTGCATTTTTATTTATAAACTCCCAGAAGAGTTTAAGAAAAGAGAATTCAGGCCTAGATGAACTTTGATGTATCAAATCACGTCAGGGAACTATGCTATCTAATCAAAATGTGTTTTGGGGCTGTAAATTTCAGGGCCACTAAACATTTGGCTAGACAGTTTTGGGAGGTGTGATCCAAAAAAGGTAATTTTTCCATGCTCTGAAATTTAGTACAGCCATAGACCACTATAAATACAACTGAAACACAAATTAAAACATTGAATCAACCATTAAATCAGTATTTCCCCAATTTCATTCTCACTGCATTTAGAGAACACTTTGGGGCAAGCATATGAGGCCCTCTACCTTAGTTGGGTCCCTAAAATAATTTCAACCCAATCTTTCCATTAAATGACATTTTTATACTCCTGACCTGAAATTAAACTTCAAGTGCGAAGCAGCAGGTTTGTTTAGGGGGGTGCAGGGCTGTCTGCGCAGAATATCACATACAGTCCTCCAACATCACAGCTTCCCACCTAGACAACACATCATCTACTGCTTAAGGCAGTGACGTCTCTGCCCAGGGGAAGGGGCAGTCGTGATTACTGGGAGTGCTGTATTATTATTTTAGGAGTGGAAATGCCATGCAACAAGTAAAATTCATTTCCCATAGATAATTTCTCTATTGATAAAAAATTTCTTATTTTACACAGCATAGTCATAAGAGTATGCTAATTAAATTTGCAGATGATACCAAATTGGGAGTGGTTGCTAATTCCCTACAGGATAAGATGAAAATCCAAAAGGACCTTGATAGATTAGAGTGCTGGGCCAAAGCTAACGGAATGGATTTCAACAGAAGGAAATGTAGGGTGCTGCATCTAGGTGAAATGAATGAATTTCACAGATATAGGATGGGAGATACCTGGCTGGAAAATAGTACCTGTGAAAGGGATCTGGGAGTCTTGGTGGACCACAAATTGAATATGAGTCAGCAGTGTGATGCGGCGGCCAGTAAAGCCAATGTAATTCTTGGTTGCATCAACAGAACCATAGTGTCTAGATCGAGGGAAATGATAGTACCACTCTATTCTGCTGTGGTCAGACCCCACCTGGAGTACTGTGTCCAATTCTGTGCACCTCAATTTAAAAAGGATGTTGACAATCTCAGGCGGGTACAGAGGAGGGCGGCCAGGATGGTTGAAGGTCTGGAAGACATGCCATATGAAGAATGGCTTAGGGATCTGGGAATGTTAACCTTTCAAAAAGAAGGCTGAGGGGGGATATGATAGCTATGTTTAAATATTTGAAAGGATGTCATATTGCAGAGGGAACAGGTTTGTTTTCCATGGCTTCAGAGACTAGGACTCAGGGCAATGGTTTCAAACTACTACAGGAAAAGAGATTCCATTTGAACATTAGGAAGAACTTGATGACGGTTAGAGCTGCTCGGCAGTGGAATATGCTGCCACAAAGGGTGGTGGAGTCTCCTTCTTTGAAGGTTTTTAAGCAGAGACTGGATGGCCATCTGTCGGAAATACTGTGATGGGGGTTCCTGCATGGCAGCAGGTTGGACTGGATGGCCCTTGAGGTCTCTTTCAACTCTATGATTATATGATTCTATGAAGAGGGGAAAGAGACAGGAAGTAACAGAGAGTAATGCATATAAATTTCAAGTTGTGTGAAAGCCATGCGAATCAGACCCTTTAGAACTAAGCAAAGAAGAAATGAAATGAAAAGTGTTTTGCTTATACGGTATACTACCCCATGGTGCTTAAAGTACTCTCTGGGTAGTTTACAATTTATTTATGCAGACTACACATTGCTTTCCCCCACCCACCCTCAGGAGTGGGTACTCTGTTTAAGGCAGTTTAACACAGAGAAAGCAAAACACAAGTGAGTTATCACTACTGAATAGGCATATTTCTCATGCCTACCCTATCTAGCTTCTCTGATCACAGAAATGCCCTTAAATAAGATTTTAAGCTCATACAGAGTTCATACAGAGCTGGTGGTCTTTCACATACACCAATGCAAAACCATCACAGACTTGTTAACCTAGAAATGTGGCTGGAAAGCTATACTTCCCATCCTACAATTTTGAGAGAAAAGCACCACCATGTCTGAAGGCCTTGAGTTTTCCTTGGAGGAAGAGTCCAGTTAGGGACCACACCTCAGTGTGGATGACAGTCAGAGAAAACATCTCAGCAGATCACAACTCCAGAACAAACTAATCACAACCATGTCATGTCACAGGTTCTAAACAAATAAGTAAAACAGGAAAAATCAGTATGTCTGATCTGACAGCAGCATTCCTGTGCACAGAGACAGAGAGAAAGGGATTTGGGATGTCTGTACAGAAAACAGGTGTCATATATCAGCTTTTTGTTGTGAGGATTAAAAACTTAATCTCTAATGTGAAATTAACATCTTTGCCAAAAAAGGTCAGCACAAATGGCTTGGCATTCATTCCTTCTCAGACTTGTTTGATGTACGCTTTCAGGAATATGATTGTGAAGGAGACATGGTGAATGATGAAGCGTGTATGCACCTGTCAAGAATCCATGTGACATTCGCTGCAACAAACGACAATTTCTCGAAGACCTGACTTTTTATGATAGGAAATTTGCTGGATGATATTCAAGAGTGTCTGGTGTGAGTTATATAAAGACAAAAGATCTGATCCCAGATCATATAGTACCCAAAATTACACATTATTCAGATCAAGGAAGTAGCTCTAGTCAGGTTAAATTAATTTAGTCGTGGGCTTTTTAAAAAACAAACATAGAGATAGCGCATACATAATTCTACACCATGTCTGGGGAGGTTACAACAAAATACCTTCAGAAAAAAATATATGTGTCTTGTGTGTCTCCTACAAAGGAAGCATTGTTTTGATTTTAAGTCAGCTAAGGTGTCATCTGAGAGGGAGTCAGAGAGCATGTAGATATAAACTATGGCCGCTATCTCACCGGGGGGAAGATCCGGATATTGTGAAAGCCTGGCTTTTCTTCTTTCTTGGTCACGTGACTGAATATGTGGGATCTCCATTCCCACCTACAAGGATTTTTTTTTAAAAAGCACAGAACAGCCCTAGGGCCAGCAGGTGGCGCTAGGAAAATAAATAAATAAAATAAAATAACAGCACTGACAACCAGAAGGCCAGCTGCTCAGCGCTGGTGGGGAGGGGAAATGTAAAAAATATTTTTTAAAGTACCGACAAGCCCCAGGACAAGCTGGTCAGCGCTAGAAAATAAAATAAAATAAAATAAAATAAAATAAAATAAAAACAGTGCTGACAGACTGAAGGCCAGCTGATCAGCGCTGGGAAGGGGAAATTAAAAAAAAAATTAAAAAGTGCCGGCAAGCATTTTCAGGAATGGCTGCAGTTATGGTGTTGACCAGATGCTATGTCAGAGCGATTAGGGATGCTAAAAGATCTTTTGTCTCCCTGGGAATTGGTGAGGCCTTGAATAGCCAGACGGAATTGTTCCAGGTGGTTTGATACCTCACCAATCCTGGTCTACCAGGGCCTCCTACTAGTGATTTCACTAGTGAGTTATTCGCAGCCTTTTTAAAATCTAAAATGGAGGCCATCCATTCCGATCCGGATTCTGGTTGCACTGACCTATCCCTGAGGGTAGCCATTGCCACACCCTCTCGGTCTCCTCAGTTTGTTGAGTTTAGGCCTGTTTTATCAGCTGGGGCCTCCAGGGAGCTGGCTCACTGCAGACCGGCAGCTTTTACATTCGACCCCTGCCCATCTTGGCTGATTAAGATTGCTGGAGGGAGCATACCAGAATGGGCTTCACTGATCACCACTGCCTCCTTCAGGGATGGGATTTTCCCCTGTCGGCTGAAGGAGACGGTGGTTAAACCCATTCTTAAAAGACATGGCTTGGCTGTAGATGATATTTCCAATTATCATCCTGTAGCCAATGTTCCCTTTCTGGCCAAGGTGGTGGAGCGAGTTGCTGCTATGTGGTTCCAGTTGTTCCTTGAGGAGAACCTAATTTCGGATATTTTCCAGTCTGGGTTTAGGCCACGTCATGGGACTGAGACTGCTCTGGTCGCACTACAGGATGACCTATTGAGGAGGGCCAACATGGGTTGCTCTACCCTGTTGGTCCTTCTCAATCTGTCAACAGCCTTTGATACTGTTGACCACGGTATCCTCCTGGGTCAGCTCTCTGAGGTGGGGATTGGGTGTCCAGCCTTTGGCTGGCTCCGCTCCTTCCTTTAAGGCCATGCCCAGTGAGTGAGCTTGGGATGATTTGTTGTCTCCCTGGATGGGGTGCCTCAGGGGTCGCCAATCTCCCTCATGCTTTTTCTGTGCCCAGCAATGGAACAGGTGTTCTCATCCTTTCACCTACCCAAGCGCTTGCCATGCAGACCTATGGTGTTCTCCAGGAACTGATGACACATCACACCGACACCTGTGGCTTAGTCATGGGAGGCAGTAATTGATCAGCTGAGGCACAGAAACTTGCCAATGGCATAAACATCATTGTGGCATCCCCAGACTTCCGGACCACATGCAGAATGCGCCAGGCTTTATGTACAAGAATTTGCAGTGTCTGGTGACTGCTGAGGAAGACAGAATTTCAGACAAAAGAATTTTTTTTTACCCAGCATGTTGTTAGGCTGTGGAACTCCCTGCCACAGGATGTGGTGATGGCATCTGGTCTGGATGCCTTCAAAAAGGGATTGGACAGATTTCTGGAGGAAAAGTCCATTACAGATTACAAACCACGATGGAGACGTATAATCTCCAGGCTTAAAACCAGGCTACTTCAAGGGCCAAATGCAGGGGAGTAGTAGCAGGAGACGGATATCTAGTCTTGTGCACTCTCAGATGCATTTGGTGGAGCCACTGTGAGATACAGGAAGCTGGACTAGATGGGCCTTTGGCCCGATACAGGATTACTCTTCTTATGTTCTTATGTTCTTAGAAGCTGGATTTGAGGAGGAAATGAAACAAATAATAACATTTATTCCAAAGTATAGACAAACAATGCTTTGAGTTGAAGGCTTTTCAAAAATAGCTCTTTAAAAAGAATCTTTGTATGTTGGGGTTTATGATAATGAGACAATGATTGTGGTGGAACGTGAACAGTTACACCCTACAGAAGAACCATGGTCTGCAGAGAGCTTCCAAAACATCAGACAGATCTTATTGTTAAAAGGCATCAGTCAGGAGATGGGTACAAAAGAATTTCCAAGGCATTAGATATACCATGGAACACAGTGAAGACAGTCATCATCAAGTAGAGAAAATATGGCACAACAGTGACATTACCAAGAACTGGATGTCCCTACAAAATTGATGAAGAAAATTGGTCAGGGAGGCTGCCAAGAGGCCTACAGCAACATTAAAAGAGCTGCAGGAATATCTGGCAAGTACTGGCTGTGTGGTACATGTGACAACAATCTCCCATATTGGCAGGACAGAAGTCAGTTTTCATAGCAGTCACATAGAAATTGACACTATGTTATCAACTGTTAGTTTTAATGTTGCCTTCTAATGCTGTAAGAAGATACCCCTCAGTTCCCTGTTCTCAAACTGAATACGGTACTGTATGTCTTAATTGTAATGAACTGTATTTTGTCTTTCCTACTGTAAGCCTCCTTGGGGTAAAAATACTCACAAATAATAAATAAATAAATAATCTCATTGCTGTTCTCTGTCTCTGAAGATTGACTTTTAAGATGCCTACCCAATTTAGCTAATGGTAAGGACAAAGAAAAAAGAATAATCTAGTATGGGCACAGATTTTCAGTAGCAAGTCTCTTCACATCTCACATTTATTTTCCATTGTTGCTGCCACTACATTTTTACTTCTACAAGGCATCTTGAGGAGAGGAGAAACTGATGAATTTCAGTCACAGCACGAAAATGAGGTTCCCTCAAAGCTAAAACAATTCTGTCCTGATAAAATCATCACATGGAAATAGATTGTTCATGTGGTTATATACAGTGGTACCTTGTATAAAGGAATTAATTCGTTCTAAATGAAATTATGTTAAGCAAATTTTCCTTTATACAATTTCTCATAGGAATGCATTGAAAACAGAGTGATCCCATTTTTATGTTGTACAGATTGCCCCATAGGCGATTCTGTTAAGGAAATTTCCTGTATCTCCAGAATTTTTTATGTTGTACAAATTTTATGTTATACAAACTGTTATACAAGGGTCCACTGTACAGTACTTCCTTTTCCTGAAACGCCATTAGGAAGATAAAGGGCATTTCTGTTTATTTAAAATGGTTTCCTAGTGGGTTTCTGGATGAAAAGAAAGGTGGGAGGGCTTGAGAAACAGAAGAAATGAGTCAAGTTGAAATTGGTTGGTAAATGGCAAGTAAAAGATGTATTCCTATTTTTGTTGCTTCGTCCAAATACACCCATTTACGACCTTTGACGGCACCAGTGAGGATATAACACACAGTTAGAAAGTTGAAAGACTCCCTCAAAGCCTTGTAGAATCAAAGGTCGTGCAGAAAATACTCTCAGCTGGGCTAGATCATGACATCAACCCTTTCTTCTCTCTAAAGTTTCATGTTTGATGCTATGGGATGCATTTCTCCATTTCATCTTGACAGATTTCATAGAATGCAGGTGGTGTAGAGTTTGACTCCTCATCCTCCTACAGCTCTCCAGTGTAGATGTTCGCCACAATTATTTGAGAGGAATAATGAGAGCTTTTTATAAGTACCCTGTTTTTAGTGAAATGGAATGCCTAATCACAAAACAACGCTAGACGCAAAATTGTACCACTGGGTGGGAACATGTATTCTAAAACATACCAAATGTTATTATAGTTTGACCCCAAAACTCATGAAAAGCTATGCTGAATCCTGCATAAAAGGGTTGCCATGAAGGCCATCAGTAAAAACATACATACAGCTAAACAAACCAAAACGCCTCAAAACCATTTCAATGTTGGAGTGCTCCAAAACACATCAGGGTGTGGGAAGAATAAAGTAGAGGGTGTGGGAAAAAGTTTACAACAAGAGAGTAGGAACAAGAATTTCTTTTTGATGAAGACAATGAAAATGTCGAGGCCTATCTATCTATCTATCTATCTATCTATCTATCTATCTATCTATCTATCTATCTATCTATCTATCTATCTATCTATCTGTCTGTCTGTCTCTCTGTCTCTCTGTCTCTCTGTCTCTCTATGTTCTTTCTCTGCCTTTGTTACATTACAATCAAATTTATAGGTTTGTCATACAATTTTAGTATCATACTGCAAGGCAGATAGCTGATTTTACCTAATACCAAAGAAAAGCAGTATAAGCCTGAATGGCACCAATTTCCTCCCTCCAATAAAAATAAAAAAGAAAAGAAAATGTTTTTATAACAAGGAACAGAAAGGAAGGCCTGTTGGTTATATTTCCTCTCCCAACCCAGCCCTTCCTAAGTTAAGGCATTAACCCTGACCTGTAGAGGCTAAAGCGAATTTTGTGGTCTCCAAAATCTGACTGTATGTGCAGCTACATATGGATATCACAAAAATTATCGTAACTTGACATGTAGGAGGATCTTCAGTACTAATATTTTTTTCTGGTACAAAACAAAGGGGACTTCTTCCTCATCAGAGGCAGGAAGGAGATGATGAGGTTGTGTTCTGAGATATTTGAATCAAATGGCCGAGAATCTTGGGAATTGAGAATTGTTTTACTTGCCTCAATATCCCCTCCATATCCTAGAATTTTCTATTTTGTGTGTTGTTCCTAGCCTCCAATTGCTATATCTTGCACTGATCTTTAGGAATTCTAAAAATTCCTTGTCACCATCTTACTAAGGGTTCATCCAGACTGGATAATTTGCTGCTTGATCCCTGTTTCGCTTCTTCAGTTTCATAACAAGGGGCATGGAAGGAACAACTTCAAAGAATATGAAGATTTAGATATCCCACTCTGGAAGCATCAGCATGAGGTGGTACAAACATCATTGAATGGGTTTGTCTACATGACTTTGAACATGGGCTACAAACAGCAATGACAGAACAACATAGTTTTTAAAAATATAGATTAAAATGGTTTCTGGGGCACTTCTGGGATTAGGGCCCATGAATCCTAAATTTCATTAGTTTCATAGTAAATCTGCTCCTACATGGTGACCTGGCAAACCTAGATTTGCGAGCTCATTCACATGACTTCAGAACTAGGGATGGGCACCTAACGAAAAATGACACACTGTTTTGTCATTTCATAAGCTTATGAAACCTTACAAAACAAACAACAAAAAGTGTGCCGTCAAGAAACGAAAAAACACACCATTTTTTGTTTTGGAAATGAAACAATGCGTCCTAGCCTTTTGATCCAGCCATCTTGAGGAGGCTTATTTTTAAACTGACTTATTTGTTTTCCTTTCTTCCCTGCCTCCACTGTTGAAATAGCTTATCTCCGATATTGATCTGCTTGTAGGTAGCCAGGAGCTGAGCTCTTCCCTTCGCTGGCTGTGACTATAAGTTGATTTAAACTGATTGTTTTCCTTTCCTTTTTAAGTAGTACTGTGGAGGTTATTTTTAAAAATATTTCCTTTCCTTTCCTTGCCATGCCAATCAGCTTTTGAGCTTATCTCTCCAATCTCTCCATGCAGTAGCTAGCTATTAGGTTTCTAGATTGTTTATAGAGGGTTCTTTACTTGAAAGCAAATTGATTGGAAGCAAATGAAGACTGAAATGAAATGAAATGCTATATTTCCATTTTGTGCCCATCTCTATTCAGGAAACATGACTTAGACATACACAAGAGAAGAACCCTTTTTTCTCCATTCTTGTGCATGGTCTGGACTTGCTGGTGCTGGAATGTTAATCAGAGAGCCTTTACAATGTCTGTTTGTCACACACACTGTTTTGCAATTGTTACATGAGACCGTGTCCCCTTGCTGACCAGGCAATATGATGATATTTGGAAAGATACCTAAGACTATACAACAATTCCAAGGAGAATTTTGTAGGAGGAACAGAAGAGGCCCAGATAATAGGAGGTCTATAAGCCACGAATCACTGGGGGCGTGAAAAATGGGAACATATATACACACAAAATACAGTAATCAACCACAATAGCTGGCGAAAAAGCAACAAACTCGTTCAAATCTCTCTGTTGAATTCCAGAAATGTATTTCCTAAAAAAATCCAACACCCATTATCCCTTCCCCCAAAACTAACTGCCACCCCTCATTCCATTCCCCCGATTCTTTCAGAAGATTGAAAGTCTTGCTTTAAATGTCAGCAAAGGTTTACTTATCTATGTTTATTTAACTTTTATTAGCTTTTTATGTTCTGCCTTGTGTCACTAAAGGAGCCTTCTTGGTGGCTTATAAATATAGAAATCAGCATATTTTTTTAAAAATGGGGGGGGGAGATAAGGCTGATCCAACAGACCTACAAAAAGACTGTTTAAAAAAAGCTTTCTGTTAGGACCTTTGATTGCCTTTCGAAATAAACATCTAGCTGGCTATCTAAAAACAGAAAGAGAGGATGCTTGTCAGGGCTGTTTGTATGTGCTCTTTGTGCAACAGTTTCATGACATACCTCCTGGCCACAACACCTGATAGCCTCCCTGCGTTAAGATACGCATAGGCAGGCCTCAATTTATGGGGTGAAAAAGGCTTTCCCTCAATAATCCCCCCTTTTTGCCTTTAGTAAACTAGAATATCAGAGGGTTTATCACAAACTTTTCCCTCATGCACTAGCTTATATTACTGTAGAGTTTAAAAAACACATGCACTTATTTATTTATTTTTAGATTCATAAACCATGCTGATTTTCCCAAGGGAACTCTGGGCAGTATACAAACAAAGCAAACAACAATTAAAAACACCCCAATACAAATCAAAAGGAAACATACCAATAAAGGAAGGGGGGAAAAAGAAAGGGAAAAAAAGAAAATAATCCGGCAAGAGGCACAGACAAATACAGCAGACCCTCGTATAACAAACGGTTTGTATAACATAAAATCTGTACAACATAAAAATTCCGGAGATAGTGGAAATTTGTTTAACAGAATTGTCTATGGGGCAAATCCGTATAACATAAAAATGGCCACAATTAGGGATTACTCTGTTTTCAATGCATTCCTATGGGAAATTTGTATAAAGGAAAATTTGCTTAACATAATTTCATTTGGAGCGAATTAATTGCTTTATACAAGGTACCACTGTACTAACAGAAAACAAATGAATCACAAGGGGCACAAACAGACATTAGCAATCGCCATAAGCTTCTTTAAAGAGCCGCGTTTTCAATCCTTCCTTAAAGGCTGTGAGAGAAGGGGCCAGGCGCATCTCGGTGGGCAGTTTATTCCATATGGATGGGCCAACCACCAAGAAGGCCTGATTGCGCGTTGCAACCTTATGGGCCTCTGTGGGGGTGGCCACCCGAAGTGAGTAGGCCAGTGAAGCTCTGGTGGGTCTGGCCAGCTCTGACTTTTGGGAAATATGCTCTGTCAGATACCCAGGTCCCAATTCATGGAGGGTTTTGTAAACCAGTTGAAAGAGGGTATTTTTTTAAATGCCCCACATGCAGGAGTCCAGAATTCTGACACCTAATTCTGTAAGTGTAAAATAATGTTTAAAACAGTGTTTGTTCTGCCTCTCCAGTAGCAAGGACAGCTAGGGTAACTTTCATTTTCATCTGAATCTGAAAAGAACAACCTAATTTCTCTAGCATCAAAGAAGCTTGTATTTCCAGTGCACACTTAGCTGCTAGACTTTTCTTTATCATCTCTCCTGCTATGATTCAAAAATCTGTACCAGCATTCCCCAGGCAGATAGGGGAGCATTTAAGAAAGGAAATGGCGCTCCATTTCCTTCAGTAGCAGCTGCTTTTCTTTTAAGTTAATGCTACATTTCAGATTTTGTTTATGAAAGTTGCTGTTAATTATGTTTTTTAATCAGTCAGGCTCAGTGCATAGAGATGGCTAACAGCCCAGTACACCTAATTAGTCCTTAACGTACGATAAGGTTTCACCATGTCTCCAGTTAGCAGCAGCGAAAGGCTGGTATCCCCTGCATGGCTGATTTGTGACAAGGCTGCCTGGGCTCCTGGCGTGTATCACTATTCACAGTCTGTTCCATTGCTAATGGGTGGAGATTCTGGGGTTCTATAGTTACAAGGACATAGTAAAAATGGCAAAGAATGAAAGTGCAACTTAGGACATTGTGCAGACAAGGCAAACATTCAAGACTCTTTTGAAGATGGTTATTACTTTAAGTGCAACCATCTCCACCTATATATGTGTGCACAGCACATATTGAAAAGAACATCACCTGCATAGCATTTAATATAATTGGGATGCAATTTATACCAAGATTTAAATTACCTCATATTTAATATGCATGCAAAACAAGAACAGTTCCTTTTCCTTTCCTGTTGTTCCCCCTTTCATCACAGGACAGGCGCATACGGCTAGAGTTTGAAAAGTTATTTTCAATGGAACCAGTTGTATTGTATTGTATTGTATTGTACAATAGTACAGTAACCTCCTGCCTATCGCGTGGGTTAGGGACCCACCCGACCCACGATGACTGAAAATCCGCGATATGCGGATGCAGGTCGGGTGGAGCCTGGGGGGCATGCCACCACTGGCATGCGCCGGTCCAAGAAGTTTTGGAGCGGCGCGCGCCGGCGGCGTTGCGGGATCTGACCTCCCGCCACCGCCTGCCTGTGGTGCGCCAAGACCTCTTGGACCGGCGCGCGCTGGCAGCAGCAGGGGGATCTGACCTCCCACCGCTGCCCACCCCGCACCACCCCGAGACTTCTCGTCCGGGGCTGTCTCCATTGAAAGGGATTGGCTCAATGCATTTCAATGGAGAAAATTTCCCCATTGGAATACATTGGCTCAATGCATTCCAATGGGGAAAAATTTCTCCATTGAAATGCATTGAGCTAATACATTTCAAGGGAGATACAATCGCCCCCCCCCCGCGCTTCCCACCCACACAGCCCCGTGGCTTCTCGGAGGAGTGCGGGTGGGCTGCGTGGGGCGATGTGATCGCCCCCCGCTGCCAGCCTGTGCGGCCCCAAGGCTTCTCGGAGGAGCGCTGGCCGGCAGTGTGGGGTGATGTGAGCACCCTGCGCCGCCCACCCCGCGCCGCCCGGGACTTCTCGTCCGGGCTGTCTCCATTGAAATCCATTGGCTCAATGCATTTCAATGGAGAAAATTTCCCAATTGGAATACATTGGCTCAATGCATTCCAATAGGGAAAATTTCTCCATTGAAATGCATTGAGCCAATACATTTCAATGGAGATATGATTCCCCCCCCCGCCCCCCGCCCACGTGGCCCCGAGGCTTCTCGGAGGAGCGTGGGCTGGCGGCGTGGGGCAATGCAATCGCCCCCCGCCCTCGCAGCCCTGTGCAGGCCAGCAGCGATGGGGGATTGGATCCGGGGCTTGGGGAAGGGGGAAGTTTTAAAAGCCTGGGCTTTTAAACCTTCCCCCCCTTCCCCACACCCGGGTCTCCGGCTCATTGGCACTGGGGTGGGGAAATAAAGGTTTTTCTCCCCCACCCCAGCGCTAATCAGCTGGAGCCAGGGCTGGTACTGCGATCCCACAATATAGTGGAACCGCAGTACCTGAACCGTGAAATGGCAGGGGATGACTGTATTGTATTGTATTGTATTGTATTGTATTGTATTGTATTGTATTGTATTGTATTGTATTAACTATACAACTTTAACATTGACAATGAAGAAATTGAAATACAGTGGTGCCCCAACTTAAGAGCAGCTTGACTTAAGAACAATTCGACTTAAGAGCAGAAAATTGTTGATGTTTTAACTGCTGCCTTACAAATTTTAGATATGGTCTGGTTGACTTACAAATAATTATTTTTTATCTTTTAACTTATTTTTTCAATTATTTAGATAGGTACCCCGACTTAAGAGTAGTTCGACTTAAGAGCATGCATTTGGAACGGATTAAATTTGTAAGTTGAGGTACCACTTTAAATATTTTGTATATTTTGGTTCATTTCTCAATCAAAATGGAGAAGAAATCAAAAGAAGACTGAGACTAAGAAGAGAAGCCATGAAGGAACAAGAAAAGATTTTCAAGTATAAGGATGTTGTCACTGGAGAAAAAGATCATCATATCGAAACTTTGGCCCTCCAGATGTTTTGGACCACAACTCCCATAGTCCTTTGCCATTGGAAATACAGGCTTGGAATTCTGGGAGTTGTGGTCCAAAACATCAGGAGGGCCTAAGTTTGGACATGCCTGTACACACTTGTATTTCCAGTCACCATGTATGGGCAGGGCCGGCCCTAGGTTTTTTTGTGCCCTAGGCGAGGGGTGGGGGGTGGGGCGGGCGGGGCAGGTGGCAGTGGGGGGCGGGGCAGGGAGCAGCGGGGTGGGGCGGTGAGGCGGGGGGGGGCGGCTGGCGGACGGAGACGGACGGCGATGGGCAGAAGGCAACGGGCGGCTGGCGGGCGGTGGGGGGACGGACGGCAGTGGCCAGCAGTGGTTTGGGGGGGCGGGAAGCAAAAATGTTGATACCGAAGCCGTTTTACTTCGGGCACATCAGGATTAAGCAAGAGTCTCTAAAACAACAACAGTGCTGGGAAAGGTGAGAGGCAACAGGAAAAGCGGAAGACCAAATATGAGATGGATTGGCTCCCTAAAACAGACCTTGGGCTCAGGCCTTCAAGAGCTAAGTAGGGCGACTGAGGCCAGGGCAGTTTGGAGACTGCTCGTTCACAGGGCTGGCATGAGTCGGAGGTGACTTGACAGCACATAACAATAACAATACATATTGTATTAATGGTTACGTCTGATTACGTCTTGGTGTCCCCCTACTAACAAGATTGGAAAAATACAGTGAAATGCTCCTTTGGGCCATATTTGATAGCCAATTATGCTATTGCATATTGAAAATATTTATAGAAGGTGGAAGATCAAATCACCTAATACTTCCCTTGTCATTCTATAGCACTCTTGGCAAACCTATGGCACGGGTGCCAAAGGTGGCACTCGGAGCCCTTTCTGTGGGCACCCGACATTGCTCCTTTTCAATTGCATATTGAAAATATTTATAGAAGGTGGAAGATAAAATCACCTAATACTTCCCTTGTCATTCTAGATCACTGTTGGCGAACCTATGGCACGGGTGCAAAGGTGGCACTCGGAGCCCTTTCTGTGGGCACCCGACATCACTCCTTTTCAATTGCATATTGAAAATATTTAGAGAAGGTGGAAGATCAATTCACCTAATACTTCCCTTGTCATTCTAGATCACTGTTGGCAAACCTATGGCACGGGTGCCAAAGGTGGCACTCGGAGCCCTTTCTGTGGGCACCCGACATCGCTCCTTTTCAACTGCGTATTGAAAATATTTAGAGAAGGTGGAAGATCAATTCACCTAATACTTCCCTTGTCATTCTAGATCACTGTTGGCGAACCTATGGCACGGGTACCAAAGGTGGCACTCGGAGCCCTTTCTGTGGGCACATGACATCGCTCCTTCACAGCCACTTGTATTCAGGTCAAATGGCTGTATTGGCACTTTGTGAAAAATTAGTGGGTTTTGAATCTCAGTTTGGGCACTCGATCTCTAAAAGGTTTGCCATCACTGTTTTAGATGGATAAAATAAGGGCATCAGACATGGGATGGATGGGGGGGGCATAAGGCCTAAAATTCCTTTAAAACACAGTTAATGAATTAACTTGTATTAGTCACTGAACCTAAAAAATAATGTTGTTATTTTTAGCTAGCTGCATCTCTCCTTTAGCCAAAAAACAAAACAAAAGCCCTGTATCAGGCAACTGTGTTACCTATAACTAATTACTTTCAGGTTCTTAATACGACCTGCTGCAAACGGTTCCTGATGGGATTCCAGCTTCTATTATGGCAGTGCTATTTCTTCCTCTGGCATCTCTGTTTCTATTTTCCCCTCTCCCTGTGTTTGGGGAGTTTGGTCATTTTTCTTTAAGAATAAGGAAGCACCATATTGCTAAACCACCTCTACCTTTGCTTTGGGGTGCAGCTAGTAGGGTCCTTGTAAAATGTGAGAGACATGCAGGCTTCAGATTGGGAAAGGAAGCACCATAAGAAGAGAGAAAAACATTTCAGAAAAAAAGCCCTGCTTTTACCTGTACATGCTAGCAGAAAGTGAGGAGGAATTAAAGAACTTCTTAATGAGGGTAAAAGAGAAGAGTGAATAAAATGGGCTGAAGCTCAACATAAAAAAACTAAGATCATGGCCACCGGTCCCGTCACCTCCTGGCAAATAGAAGGGGATGAAATGGAGGCAATGACAGAGTTTATTTTCTTGGGCTCCTTGATCACTGAAGATGGCGACTGCAGCAACGAAATAAAAAGACGCCTGCTTCTTGGGAGGAAAGCAATGGCAAACCTAGGTAGCATCCTAAAGAGCAGAGACATCACTTTGCCAACTAAGGTCAGGATAGTCAAAGCTATGGTTTTTCCAGTAGTGATGCATGGAAGTGAGAGCTGGACTATAAAGAAGGCTGATCGCCACAGAATCGATGCTTTTGAGCTGTGGTGCTGGAGGAGAGTCTTGAGAGTCCCCTGGACTGCAAGGAGATCAAACCTATCCATCCTGAAAGAAATCAATCCCGAACGTTCACTGGAAGGGCAGATTTTGAAGCTGAGACTCCAGTACTTTGGCCACCTCATGAGGAGAGAGGAGTCCTTGGAAAAGTCCCTGATGTTGGGAAAGATTGAAGGCAAAAAGAAAAGAGGACGGCAGAGAATGAGATGGTTGGTGTCATCAATGCAACCAATATGGATTTGACCAAACTCCGGGAGGCAGTGGAAGATAGGAAGGCCTGGCGAGCTCTTGTCCATGGGGTCACGAAGAGTTGGACACGACTGAACGACTGAACAACAACAAAGCTAGGCACAGAGAAACAGTCTCTGACTATCATAAGAGGGCTTCTACTGTAATCAGGGTTTAATGGGAAACATAAAGTGATACATATGCCCGATATGGAAGACTCACATGTTTCTGGTGCTGAATTAGGAATGGCGATTCTTTTGCAGCTGCATAGCAGGCGGGTACAATAGAATCTTCTCATTACAACAGGAATAGTTATATCTTTTGAATTCAACCATCAGAAAGAGTTGAGAATTTTATTCATGCTATTACATTCTTCATATTCATAAATTTGTGCATCCACTTAATGGAAAGTGTTTGAATTTTTTTAAAAAACAGGCAGATTTGCTCATTCATACTAGTAGCAAGCCTAAGAAAAACAGACAATAAGTGTGTGTGTGGGGGGGTGGAATTACAAAGGTCACAAATTCACTAGTTTTTGAAAAAATGGCATTCTGTGCTGTGTTACTCGCCCATATCTAGCTATGAAAACACTCATTTCATCACAGTCAATGCAATAAATTTAGATTCTCAAGTAAATGTCTAGATGGGCTTAAATCATCTATCTCTTAATGGCATTTATACCTTCACTTGATGATGAAGGTTATCTTGCTGTTTATAAAGCGCAACCTACAACTGTTGGACAGCATTATCTTTCGACTCAGGCGGAGATTAATTGCTTGGATTTTCCAACCAATCTGAAAACCCAACTGGCTCTCGTTCAAACTCTGAGATTCCAGCTGCATTTGCAGACTGTTTTTTACCCCCAACGCCTTCTGCTATACAGTAGGGGAGGAATAGCAGATGCCGAAAGATTGATAACAATGCCACAGTTGTGCAGAAGGTTTCGGTTGACATCACAAGAGGGAATGGGAACAGCCTGAACTGTTTATAAAACTCTGGTGGGTTCTTTCCTTCTTTTAGTTTCAGTGTGAATTAGCTGCCCACCTTTTGCTATTTATTAATTTGTGTGTGTGTGCTGGACTCACTCTTTGCTCCATGCAGCAGTTGCAAGATCCTTCACCTATAAAGCCATGTTGTTAATTGCTGTACTCTGAGTTGCATTCTGATGCATGCAAGACCAAGCACATTCAGATTATCTCTGAGTGGTCAGGACAAGGCTGGAATGATTTCGCCGTAAAACAATGTGAGAGCCCATGTCCCCCTTCTATCCCAATTAAACCCACCCAATATGACATCAATAGGAAATGAAATCCACTCTAAGACTCTGGAGACTGCTAAAGAAACAAGGGCCCTTTGATTGTCTCTGATTATCATTATTATTATGTTTCCTATAACTTTTAATATTTTCATTTCTACATCGTCATCACCACACACACATTTTCTAAACAGTTGGGGAAAAGGAGAGGGTATACTGTACTGTAAAGGGAAATAAATAAATGAACGCCTGTAAAATAATTCTTACTATTTCTGATGATACATGATGCATTTCATCTGTGAATGTCCAAAAATTGCAGAAATTGATTACACAATTAGACATGATAAAGCAGCAAAATTAGTGCATTGGTCATTATGCAGAAAATATAGCTTGCCAAACCCACAGGAACATTAGGTAGAGAAGGTGTCAGAAAATGATGAAGTGAGGACCTTTGTGGGATTTCTGCAACCAAACTGATATAGACACCTTGAAGATAACACACCAGACATAATAGTAATAGAATAAAGAAATGTCTGGGATCACTGATATTGCAGTTTTGGCGAATATCATGTGTGTGTGTTGTGTCGTTACAGTCGTGACCGACTCTTCATGACTCCATGTCCATGGAGTTTTCTTGGCAGGAATACTGGAGTGGTTTGCCAGTTCCTACTCCAGGCGCCTACAGCACCTGGTATTCCCTGGTGGTCTCCCATCCAAGTACTAACCAGGGCCGACCCTGCTTAGCTTCCAAAATCAAGCGAGATCGGATGTGCTTAGGGCATCTAGGCAGATACATCTAGGCAAATACCATAGTAGAAAATAAAGAATTGGAAAAACTAGCATAATACAGAGATCTGGCAACTGCAACATCTGACCTGTGTATGAAACACACTTCCACAGGTCCTCATAGGCACTGGGGCTTTGGGAACAATATCAAGAAATTTCACACAGTCCTATCAACAGTTGCAGATCTTGCAAATAACACAATCAAAGCAAAAACAAGAAAATAATTTAAAAAAGCATTTTCAGGAATGGCATACATACTGTGTTGATACTTAACGAATACTGTTGTGAGTTGAAATTTGTATCTCTTACATCAAAACAATGTGCTGGTTGTTTTTTTTTTTCCGAATGTTGAGTGTCTCTGGCATTTTCTAGCAACAATACCACCTGCCACCACCACCTTAGAAGTCCCTGTCAAGGAGGCCCAGTGAGAAATCAAGTTCCCAACCTCTGGCAAGGGACCTAAAGTAATGAGCTGCTCAGCAGTTCCTAGGGCCAAGCCATGCTGCCAAGAAGGTGATGGGGCATCTTCTGATTGTCAGTAGGTTGGCCTCGTTTTGTTGGAGGGTCACTAGAGTTCCCAGTGCACTGATCAAGACTGTCCTCTGACTATAAACCTTCACTGGAAGTCTCACGGGGTCAGAAAACATCTCAGAGGTCACACAGTAAAAGCTTTGTTTTTAATTAAATGTTGTTTTGCTTATTTGTTTGGTTACAAAATCTGGTTGGATGACGGTCAGCTACAGGCCTGCACCTAATTCTCAAAAGAAATTAAAAATCTGAAGCAGGTGACAAGCAGTCTCGTTTTTTCATACCCACACATGATTCTACTTATACAGTGGTACCTCTTAAGACAAATTTAATTTGTTCTATGGGTCAATTCATCCTGTGAAAAATTCATCCAATGAAACAAGGTTTAATGCGGTTTATCATAGGAATTCAATTCGTCTTGCAAAGCTTCCCATAGGAAAATTCATCTTATGAGGTTTTCCTATTCCTGGACATTTCATTTGTCTTACAATTTTTTTGTCTTAAGGAGCATTCATCTTACGAGGTATTACCATAATCATTTGTGGGTATAATGTTTCCATTTGGCAATTTTAGACAAATTAAATAATGCACAAATTATATTCTCAAAGGCTTTCGCGGCTGGGATCTGATGGTTGTTGTGGTTTTGGTGGGCTTTTTGGCCATGTTCTGTAGGTTTTTCTTCCTAACGTTTCACCAGTCTTTGTGGCTGGCATCTTCAAAGGGCAGGAGCACTGGGAGCTGAAAATTATGCAAACTGTTTTGAACATTGTGCAGCAACGGCTTTGAAACCAGAAAGGGCTTGAATGGGCTATCCAACAGTGAAGGACTAGATTGGCAGGTGCGGAATCTCCCTGTGGTTTTTATGTTTTGACTTCTTTTCAACCCCAGTGTCCCACTTATGCATTGATAGATGGATTTTGATTTATATCTTGCCTTTCTCCCAAAACTGGGACTTAGAGACAGCTCACAGCAAGATTAAAAAAGCAGACAAAAGCACAAACACAAGAAGATCTAACATTAAGTACCTACTTACATTATATAAGAAACCTTCTGTTAAAAGTGATGTTTAAAAATGTAGAGCACTCCACTGATAAAAGTCACTTCCTTTGCAGCCAGACAGCTGCTGGCCTTCTCATATACAATGGCTGCAGCATATTTCTGTTTTATGCAACCTTTGCGACTAGAATAGATCAGGCAACTTTAATCAAAGTGATGCAAACTGCATCTTAAATCTGGCTATGTATGCAATTGCAGATGTTGGAACAAATCTCCTCCATAAACCAAATGAGATTTTTGCAATAGTCCCAATGACAGATACTGTTTATCTTGTACTTTACTCACTTTCTTTAAGAATACCTTATATCTCTGCTCCACCAGTTGTTTTGTTGACTAAAGGAGAAGCATGGTTAATGATGGGACATTGCAGTATCTGGAATTTCTACCTCTTTTGACCTGAAATGGAAAGAGATTTGAATGCATCTTTTTGTGAGTCAAGCGTGACTGGTTTTCACAATCAGATTAAGAATTACCACATTTGTCCAGATGTCATTTCAATAGGCTGTAACACCATTTCCCCCCTTGTGGTTGTCTTTATTTCCTCGTTCCTTTCTCTTTCTGTTATTCTCTGGGGCGGATATTTCTTAAGGAAGGCGCTATCAGGCATAAGGTAATGTGAAAGGGGAACTGAAGGCGTGAAAAAGAGCCTCAAGCTACATCAAGGCAATTAGATTCCTTAAATAAATGGTGGCTAATTTGCTAAGGGACATCTGTTGTCCAAGTTGTTTAACAAAGTGGAAAATGATTTTCACGACAGCCACCATAGTAGAGGTTCCAAAAAAGCAAAGTTTTAGAACAAGATACCGTCTTTGGATTTAAACCCCAGCATGTACAACTTGGTGGCTACTGCTTCCCTTGTTTTTTGGTGAAACTGTCACTTTTAAATGGAGCTCACTTGTGAATGCTGAGGTGATAATGCAGCTGATGGAAGACGAACATGCTTTGTTGCATTGGCTATTGTCTTATATTCAGACATTTTGAAAAGCAAATAGTTATGGTGGACAATGGGGAAGCCCAGAAAGACCTATGAGGCCTTATGACCTCCTAACCGAGAGGCTGAATTAGAGAATTTATTTATTTATTTATTTATTTATTTATTTATTTATTTATTTATATAGCTTGTTTGCCGCCCACTACCCAAAGGTCTCTGGGCGGCTCACAATCAAAATAAACGATTCAGACAATTAAAACATCAAAATTGCAATCAAATTAAAACAATAAAAAACATTTAAATACAATAAATACAATACATTAAAATACTACATTAAAATTGCCATCGGAACCCACAATAATCAATTAAAAAACTTCTGAAACAGGAATGTTTTTACCTGGAGATGTTCTGCTTGAGGCAAGTCAACTACTTTGATGCCTTCACTGTTGAAGCCATTGGGTTCCAGCTGGCCAGAGGCACTGAATTTGTTGAATATTTATTTATTTATTTATTTATTCATTTATTTATTTATCTCTGTACTGCCTGACTTCCAATGGAACTCCGGGCGGTTCACAACAATATAATACTACGGTAACATCAATATCAGGGTAAAAAGAATAAAAATGAAAATGAAATAAAAATATTTATGCATTGAAAATAAGTGTATAAAGAAGTGTATTCAATGGCTCACCATGCATGGATTTCATAAATGTCTCAATGTTTATTATTTATTTGGGACTTTAAAGTAGGATAGTTGACAATCGGCAAATAGGCCACGGTATAGTACTGTTGGGCTGCCTTTGGCTTGATCAGTTGTACATTCTGCAGCTCTGTCATCTATTGAAGAAGAAATCAAAGTTTACTATCACAGAGAGATGCAAATTTGAGAACTAATTAAATTTTGCATGAGCAAACTAAACACAATCCAGGAAATGATACACTTGTTCAATTAAAAGGGAAAGCTGAGAGGCAGGGAACAGTCTCCCAAGCAGACTGTTTGAGGAGGACCTTAGCACATACACACATCCCACACTCTACACACATCTGCTGACCATCTTCTGCAGTATAAGGAAGGAACATTCCTCGCCAAAGAGAAGGAGCATGTTTATCCAGTGGAGAAATGACCATGAGGTTTGTGATGCTTCCTGAATATCATAGGTCTGCTCCTTTTTTTAAATGCAAGATTCCACCATGCTAGATTCCTTGGAACAGTTCTGAGGTGGCGCCCCAGTCGTCAGATGGCATCCACCTGAGCCATGTTCATGAACAACAGCATTGTTGGCCGTTCAGAAGAGCACGGCAGCAGCAGGTCATAATTTTCCTTGAAGAAACTTAGCGGGGAAGACCAATCGTTTTCTTTTCATTTTAATACAGCTATTATTAAGTCATTAATGCTGCAGTCCTACCTCTCCTTTTGAAAGACTGAAATCTTTATCTTGGCTATTGACCTAAACAGAGAATTTAGAATGACCATTAGAGGGACAGTGGTGCTTTTCTAAATGCCTCCCTCCATCCAGGATCTGGGAGTTGTCCCTTCTCTGTTAGTATCAAGAGAGAAAAATGTACAGACATAGAAGCCACAGTCACCCCTAACCACATGTGGTGAACTATATTTCTACTTAACAAACCATAGCATTTATTTCTTAAAATGTCTTTATACATCAGCATGTTCAGATTTTATTTAAACCTGTATCATTCTTTTGTTTTCTTCCCAGTAATGGATTTACTTCCAAGACAACAATGTCTGTGTGGAGGGCACAATAACATAAATACATGTATCAATTCATTGCCTTAGCACAGTGGTTCCCAACGGGGGTCGGGACCCCTTTGGGGGGTATAACGACCATTTCACAGGAATCGCCATGAGCCAGTGAAGAAAAAGGCACAAACGGTTTGGGTCTGGAGGAGGAGGGTGAGGAAGTGGGGGAAAGAGTGAGTTACAGCTTGATAGGTTGGAAGGGATGTCAGTCAATGGCACCGGAGGCTGTGATTGGCTGAGGGTGCCTGTAGAGGGAAGTTCTCTATGGCATCTGCAGCAGTGGCCTGCCAAAGGGGGCTTGTGGCCTCTTTCAAGCAGGGCAAGGGGTCACCACAGCATGAGGAACTGTATTAGAGGGTCACGGCATTAGGAAGGTTGAGAACCACTGCCTTAGCAGCTGTGAACATATAAGTTACCTGTCCCGCTTGAGTTCCTTTAAATCAATCCATTAGGCTAAACCAAGGTTGTTTACCCCGAAAGGCACTGCATTGTGAAACAGGACAACTACAAAGTTATAAACCAAGGATAGGGACTAGCTGACTCCCCACATGGTGTTGGGAAGCAACTCATATCATACCTCATTTTGGGTTAGTCCAAGAGTTGGAGTAAATGATTCCAGGTAGCATTGTAGCTCTCCTTAAAACTGCATAACGTGACCATCAAGGGCACTTGATATTGAAGAAGGGTGAAAAGAAAAATAGTAAATGGAGAGCTCGGAGGAAACATCCCATTGTTGAAGTGATTTTGAGGGGTCCTGTCAAAGCAGCTGGAGTGTTTATTGTGATTATTATATCACCCGGGCACAGAGTTTTTCCTCTCCCCGCTCACCGAGACCACCCAGAACCTGGGCAGGTTCCATTACTTCATTTGCAAAAGGGAGCAAGGAGGAGCGTACCGCCTTTTGCACGCTATTCAAAAATAACATGGCAAGGCAAGCAAGCCACAAGGAGACCACAGGGAGGTGAAGTGCATTTTCCACTTGTGTTGGGAACTGCCGTCGCTTGCAGCAGGAATTAAGTCTCCATATGCTGGGAACGGTTTCTAATAGAAATGGCCTCTTTGCAGGATTTCCACCTCACATATTCTCAAATAATCCAGGTTGGATCTGGGACAAGGAAGTAGCTTTAATCAGGCAAGGTCAAAAGGATGGTTTGTAATTGAAAACGCAGAAGAACAGTGGGGGGGGGTTGGGGGAGGAAGTTTAGTTTTCAAGCCTGGGGCGTCTTTCTAGTTCACAACCCAACACCATTCAGCTTCTGAGAATATCTGGGGTATCACCTATTTCTATTCTCTTGCATCCATCACAGGTTACAAACCATGATGGAGATGTGTAATCTCCAGGCTTAAAACCGGGGTACTTCAAGGGCCAGATGCAGGGGAGTGGTATCAGGAGACAGATATCTAGTCTCGTGCACTCCCAGACGCATTTGGTGGGGCCACTGTGAGATACAGGAAGCTGGACTAGATGGGCCTTTGGCCTGATCCAGTATGGCTCTTCTTATGTTCTTATTTCTCCTTTTCCTCTTCCTCCTTCATTTTTGCCAATTTTCAGATAAAGACAGATTAGAAACACCAATGAAGCCACAATAAGGACAATAACAAAGCCCTGACAAATCGGTGCAATAATTTTACAGAGATGGAAGGAGATTGATGTTTTGAGGACATGGATGCTCTGAGGCATTCTTTCCTGGTCATAAAAGTTTAGAAAAGTTCTAAATTGGTTGGTCGCTAGAAAATCAAAGTGGTAACAATTCTGATTATGCTTTTTGTATGCACGCACATGCATGTGCTTGTGTGTTGTGGAAACCTCTTGAAAATGTCCATTGCCAGGGCTATTTCTGATGATACACTTAGCATGTATTTAGAAGTGGTGTTCCCTCAGGTGGCAAAAAGCTTGAGTTCTTTTAAATCAGACTAAACTCATTTATTTATTTATTTGATTTATATACTGCAACCATCTAGCAAAAAAAAGCTACTCTGGGCGGTTTACAAACATATGCAAAATATAAAAACATTAAACAATTTAAAATGGTAAATAAAAACTAATCAATCAAACCAAACAAGCAAATCGCAATAATAAAAAGAACAAATAAACAAATAAGCACAAAACAGATTGACAATTCAAAATAGGAAATGGAAAAAAAATAACTAGTAGAACTCAGATTGTCGACTAACTCAGGTTGTCGACCATGAATGGAGCTTAATGGAACACACTTTCAACGTTATACATTCCAGCTATTTCATTTTGTATTCTATTGCTACAAAGTAAATTCAGGCATATTTTGTTTGTCCGATTAAAAGCATTATTAAGGAAATGATGATTTGGATATGAAAACAGGATAATTGCAGGAGGCATACATTTCTAGCCATCATGCTTTGCATCTTGCACAGAAAGGGAACTGCAGGGATGTCCTTTGTAAAGGTCAAGAGGGCTCCTAAGATCACACCACTTGTTGGATCTAGCCTCTGGTAGCCAATTTCACCTTAAAACCCACTAGTCTGTGGAGGTGGCCCAAGGCCTTTCAGGCTGCTAGACTCAGTAGTAGAGATGGACACAAATGATTTTTTTTTCCGTTTCATTTTTCATTATTCATTTTGTTACATCACGAAATGAACAACAACCCTAGGGGCAAATTTAGCACGAACTGAACTGAACCGAGAAAAATTGGTTTGGTTAGGTTCATTTTGTTAATGGGGGGTGGAGATGTCTCCTACCTGGAGCTGGTCCGGAGGTCCGGTCTTCCTGGCTTCTGGGACGGTGAACCGACGGCCCGCTACAGCTGTAGTGTGGCCATGCGGTCGGCACAGTTTAAAAAAAGAAGAAGCACCGACCAGGCCCCAAGGGTGGGCTGGTCGGCACCCTAAAATAAAAAAATAAAATAAAAAAACCCAGTGCTGACCGGGC